>JAZAYU010000006.1:12488827-13198422 GCA_038501625.1 Corbicula japonica | reverse complement strand
AGTTCATTATTCGCAAATAATGAGGTTATAACATATGTTGTCTAGAAGATTTATTCCAACAGCCCTTAAGTGTAATTTGCTTTCTTTCGAAATGTTGAGGGAAAATACGTTTAATTTTGAAAATATTAGGAGACCAACAAAACAAAACCCGCTGCATTTGGACATACGAATTTGTAAAACTAAAAACAATCTTTTCCATATGTCCAGAAAAAAATAGTCATACGCCACCACTCCCACCTCTGCTTCTGTTGTTGTTGTTGGTGGTGGTGGTGGTGGTTTTGTTGTTGCTGCTGCTGCTGCAGCTCTTGTTGCTGCTACTGCAACAATAACAATTATGAAAGCAAATCATAGTATAATGATCAGTAAACACAAATATTGACAGTTCCAAGCGGAATTATTGCTGAATTTTATCTTCTGTCTCTTTGGTAACTGCTATTAAGCATCGTCATTTTTGCGTTCAAATCTCGTTTCAAAGAAGTAGGAAACAACTCGTTTTTACCACAGTTCGCTCTTAGCTTTATCAAAACCCACCACCTGTTTTGTGATTTTATTTAAGTCCTATTCACCGGTAAAAACTGAAGGTCATTTAACGTTTTTACGGCCCACCCATATTTACATTACAGCATAAGTTTTTAAGGTGTCTGTATATCCATTTATGTAATGGATCTGACAAAGCGTTTATATTTTCGGGGAAGGAGAGAGAATGGAAGGGGAGTGAGGTAAAGGTAGGGTATGTTAGATTTCAACGAAAATGTATTATCACATGGTATAACAGCATGACATATGATATTAAAACATACAACAAACAATATAACAATGAACAAGAATTTATACAGCCATTTCAATCAACATTACACAACACAACACTTTAAATGATATTGCCTCTACCTGGGAGCGAACCCGGACCGTCATGGCGACAGCGCCTAGCCTTCCCATTCCGACGACGCAACCAATTGAGCTAACTGAAACAAGTTCAACCATACTAAAAAGTCTATAGCAAAAGACAATAACAGTGATAACGAATAACATTTCGAAACAACAGTTTTCACTAAAATTTTATCGAAGGTCCTTAACTCATGGACGAATTTATAGATTTTAATTAACTGATTTGACATGTAAATGCGCTTTATCACTATCTATATAGCCATTTACAGCACAAACTGAAATTACTTATTTCGCTAAGGCGTTGAATGGCTTTTTTTAAGCAGTCAACAATTCTTATTTCGTGCTCTAAATTGACTGTCTGCTTTGTTCGGTGAACTTGCATGGAAGGCTTTGTGTTCACCTCCCTATGCGTACCATCGTGTTGGAATGGTTTGAATTGTTCTGTTTATTGGTGTTAATATTGCGTTGGGCTCAACCCGGGGCTAGGCGGCGTGGACAGTAATATGCATTTCCATTACTGCCCATAAACTCACTCAATCAAACCGAGTCTGCATTATTTTCGTATCAGTCATGTTTGGTGGTTTTTAAAGTTCCCTTTTCATTTATTTCAATATCACAGTAACGTGATCTGTGCCTATTGACGGCTGTAAAATGTATTCCTGTACATTCAATCAGTTCTGTTGTCAGTTACGTCCTTTGAAGGTCGTTAGGCACGATACTTATATTAATAGTATTAGTATTAAATTACTGTTGTTGCAATATTTCTGCCTGTTTAAAGATATGTGGTTTCATAATACATGCAAATACAAATATTAATATTGTTCTATCACACAACGATATACTTCCTGCTTTATTTTTTTAATTTCGCATTTGAGGTTGTCTGTAATATGCAGGGATTATATTCGTAGATCCTCTCTCAGATTCCCTAATATGCATTTCCATGAACAGGCTAAATCAAACCGAGTCTGAAATATCTACATTTTAGTCTTATTCGGTGACTTTCAGCGTTTTCTTTTCATCTATTCGTACAGAAAACGACGAACGAGGAATTAAACATGAATGCATTACATAAAAAATAGGAGTAGAGAAGTAATGTTAAATAGTGATTATAATATATTGTTATATGCTTTCCAGATAGAGCATACAATACAATTCTTTACCGTTAATATGACTTCCTCTGATTATTACTTATGATTTAAGTGTTTGGTATTCGTTAGTTTTAATGCAGCACAGTTTTGTAACAGCGTGTGACATAAACCGAAAGTAACAATTTGTTTTAAACATTAATTGTCTCTTTGTGATTTCACATGAAATTAGTTGACCGAAAGTAAAAGAAAATTAAAACACGAATTTAAGTCAAACTGTGTGTTCTTCTCTCTGCACAACAAGGCTCTTCTATGAATAAGTGAAAAAGAAAAAATACAACCACCGAACAAGACAAATATCAAAATATTGCAGGTTCGGTTTGATAAAGTCTGTTCATGGAAAGTAGTGGAATATCTACTACCCATGATGCACTCTCTTACACTATCGGCTCATTACGTTCACCTCTGTTATAGGCTGGGACTACTTTCAACTACTTTTACCTTAACTAAAAAAAAAATTACCAATAACATTTAAAATTGCTTGGGTTTCTTTGGTTTGAATGAAAGATAGTGAAGATATCTGTCATTTGTTAACAACAAGCTTAAATATTCATAATTATGACTGTATAAAATAAGGCTTTAGAGTTATGTCAAAATCTTGACATTGAGCCTTTCCCAGAGATGTAAAGTGAGTGTAAAGATGAGCACTTTCGATAGTTACACAAATATATGCACCGTGCTCGGCGGCTTTCAAAGATGGTCAATGATAATATTACAGATTGAATGAACTTACTGCCGCCAAAGGGCACAAGCAACTCTTCTGTGATATTGAAATAGATGGATAAACTTTGAAAGCCAACACGACAAATAATCAAAGAAAACTATATTAATGCCACTAAAATATAATATGTCTATAAACATCAGGATGACGTTATGACATCCTTTAACACATCAAGGTACCTTGACGATTTTTTGAATATAGATAATAATCATTTTCCATCACTGGTTAATAAAATTTATCCTAATGAACTACAATTTACTAAAGCAACCTCTTTAAGCAAGCAAACGTTCTTGATCTTAATCCTTTTATTCAAAAAAAGGATACGTCACTTATTAAAATATATGATAAAAGAGATGATTTTAATTTTAATATAGTAAATTTTCCGTATTTAGACGGCGGTGTTCCTCGTGCAACATTTTACCGGGTTTATATCTCACAGCTTGTTCGCTTTTCTAGAGCTTGCAATGATGTTAACGATTTCAATAAACATAATTTTGCATAACAAAAACACTTTTATAACAAGGTTATCGGTATCACAAATTATGGAAAACCTGTTGCAAGTTTTATCGCCGATTCCCAGATTTAATTAAAAAATACAGGTGCAGTTTAAAATCCCTTTTGCAACAAGGTATTTCAAAGACAGTTTTTTATGAGAATTGAATTTATAAACTTAAGACAATAAAAGGCAATGTTAATTTCTCCCGGTTATTAGTATAAACGATATGTAAATTTAAAAAGAAAGGTTACCAACATGATATTCTGCAGCGCTCTGCATGCCTGGTGATTAACCCATCTACAGTTAATCATTATGCTTACCTCTTTGGTTGAACGACGGTGGCACGGGTTTAAGAGTTTATGAAGGTTTATAGGAAAATCTTTTTAAAAGAACCTAGAAGCTCGATTTGTTTCTTTTATCCATGTCATCATGTTCGTGTTATCAGGTTGCAGAATTGGGCCTTTATATTAGGGATGGCATCGACTACTCGAGTACTCGAGTACTCGATCGAACGTCCGAGTATCGAGCACTAAATCTACTACTCGAGTAATCGGAAAAAAATAAAATTTGATATAAAAAAAGAAAATCGTTTGTTTTGTTTATAATTCGTTTCGATATATGGCACGGTGGCAATTAGACATTATGCGCGATGCACTTCATCGCCACAGGCGACGTAAATTACGCTTTGAAGTTGAAGTGTCATTGTTGTGAAATAATAAACTGCCAAATAAGGGTCCCAACTGGCACTTGTCAATAATTTCAATTAGCAATGTTTTATAGCGGTTTACAGATCTATTGTTTGCCAATCACCTGTGGTACCCGAAATGGGTACCACAGGTGATTGGCACAAATGTATTTTTTTGACAATTAGATAATTGGCGCTCCATACAGAAAATCAGGACCGCCTAATACAGTCATTGATTGGTTCACTTGCGTGTGATGATAATTTCTTTTTTTTTATTGGTGAATGACGCGAACTAATCTATGAATATTAATGAAAATAAAAAGATAAAGTAAAACGATGGTAATGTTTAGTATCACATTCTTAAATTAAACACCGAATTAATACCTGTATTACATCAGCAAAATGCCTCCCGCAAAGTCGTCTGCGTGGAGTTACTTCAAACGGGGAGCAGACAGAAAAACAGTCAAATGTAGTTCCGAGTTGGTATACAACGGGGGAACTACAAGCATGCTTAACCATCTTAAGTTGATACATGATACGAGACAACGCCCAAAACGCAGACAAACGAGCCCCACGGTTTTAATTTAGTTCGATTAATTTATTTGATTTGATTATTTCACGACATAATATTATTCTGAACACCGTATATGTACATGTTCGCATGACTGTGTTGTAACTTTGATTCAATTTGTTGATTTATTTTAAAAATATAAAATAATAAAATTACAAAACACAAATAAAAGATACAACACACTTTTGTTGTGTAAGTATCTTTATTAATATGTGGTTTATGGTATAAATACTGAGTAGTTTGAAGCTGATATTACACGAACGGAATTATCTCTATTAAAATCGGAAATCGTTCGAGTACTCGAGTACTCGATCGGAAGATCGTCCGAGTACTCGAGTACCAATTTTACTACTCTTTGCAATCCCTACTTAATATATTCTCGAAAGCATTTACAGTCCCATTTATAAATTTGGGATCAGTGATTCACTTGTTAATATTTTAAGATTGTTCTGCGTGCAATTTATAGAAAAAAAAATAGCGCACAAGCATTTACGTCATGTATTGCGTGGTGACGTTACTTGCAAACTTTCGATATAACTGAAGGTCGCTAATCATACAATAGTATTTTTCAATAGAAACTCGATTTGTTTCTTTTTTCCCTGTCATCGTGATCTTACTGACTGGACTCCAGGTGCTCTGGTCTCGTTATTAGCTTCTTATGTTTTATATGTTTGTGTGCTTTTGCATGCAACTTTGTTAAGGTGAGGGGTCTGTTGGAGTTATTTCAGTAAGACAACTTGCGCTTGTTTTGTGAAATGAGAACCGGTTGTGGCAAGTGTGAGGTTGGTGCACCCTAGAACCTGGTTTTAACCCCCAGTGGTAATTTGTTTTTCCACTGACCATTTTAAGGCGGTATACCCAAAGGTTATCTTTTTCGTTAATCGTTTGTGGGGTATTATTTGAACTGACATATTTATAACAAACATGCCTTCTCTCTCTCTCTCTCTCTCTCTCTCTCTCTCTCTCTCTCTCTCTCTCTCTCTCTCTCTCTGTCTGTCTCTGTCTGTCTCTCTGTCTCTGTCTGTCTCTCTCTCTCTCTCTCTCTGTCTCTCTCTGTCTCTCTCTCTCTCTCTCTCTCTTTGTCTCTTCTTTGTCGCTAGGGAGACTGTGTTTTATGAGTGTGGCGATTCACGATATGCATATTTCACTTTTTTGCTGATTTGACTCCACTTGCTCTGGTCTCGGTAAGGTCATTGAGTACCCGCCCCTTTGGCTTTACAATTTCATAAGCTTCTTATGTTTTATATGTTTGTGTGCTTTTGCATGCAACATTGTTAAGCTGATGGGTGGGTTGGAGTTATTTCACTAAGACAACTTGTGCTTGTTTTGTGAAATGAGAACCTCTTGGGGCAAGTGTGAGGTTAGTGAACCCTAGAACCTGGTTTAACCCCCAGTGGCAATTTGTTTTCCCACTTACCGTTCCAAGGCGGTATCCCCAAAGGTTCTCTTTTTCGTTAATTGTTTGTGGCGTCTTATTAGAATTGACATACATAAAAACAAACATGCTCTCTCTTCCTCTCAATCAGTTCTGTTGTCTTTTTCGCTGCGTGTGAGGCTGTGTTTTGTGAGTGTGGCGACTCCTGATATGCATATTTCGCTTTTTTTAATCATTCATAATTCATTTAACCTTAAAATAATAGGAAATATTATTCGACTTTGTGAAAGAAATAGTCTGTGATTTGTTCATTCAATGTGGAAAAGTGCTACCAGCAATGCAACGACAGTAACAGATGCAGAATAGCATGGGGTCAAAATAACAAGGTCAGGGCCACAATGATGTGATTGCTTCACATATAATCACCAATCATTGTATATAGATTGCTAATGGTGAGTGGATTACCATTAGTGATTTTGAGCTGAAGTTACCAAGTCACGTGACATTAAACCATTTCTATTTCCCACTGGTTGAATAACTATTTGATCTTCTGGCTTGGATAATTTTATTGCTATATATATGACCCAGACTGAGTTTGTAAAAATGGTTGGTGGTGCCAATTTTATGCAAAAGTCGAGACTAAGTTTTTGCTATTTAGAGGATACAATGTGTATCTCTACCGATGTCAGATAAAGTTATTGATATGATTAGCAGATAAAATTCCCGTTTTGGCAAAATATGTCAATTTGTCTAATGCTTTCTATGCAGTATGATTAACTTGCTGCGATTAACATGTGTCAAGTCTTGCTCACTCGCACACACTTATATTCCAGATTTATGTCCTATTAGCGTTTCACAATCTTGAAATGTGTCTAGACCTTGAGCGCCTAAAATGTAAACAAATCGATTATTACTCGTACTTCTATAGGGAAGATGCAACATGAAAGTGTTGTAACATCCTTCACAAATTGTCTGCTTTAGAAGTTAGCAACAGAACTGAATATCACATATATAACCTAAAAACGGACGACATTTTCTTTATATGGCTTTTTGAAGAGGCTGTGTTTTTCTTGAGATGCGTTTTTCGTAACTGAGATTTGTTTATTTGATTTTTAATGCTTACTAATTTAGAATGGTGTATAATAATTATAATTTATAACTTTGAAGAGAAAAATAATTTCACTACTATATGATCGAAAAAAGTTTTAAATCGTAAAATGTATTGTTAATCATCTCTTTTTTGAACAAATATGATTAATCATCTCTTTTTGATGTTTTAATTAGTAACTCGTTAATCTAGGTCTATAGGTCGACCAAGCTAAATTGGCGATGTTTACAATTATTTATAGAATGTAAACACGGGTTTAGGCAAATTTACGCGTTAAAAGTACCATTTTGTCTTTTAATATCACCTCGCCCTGATAGCTCAATGGCTAACGCGTCCGGCTCCCAACTATGAAAAACGCGTCTGCAATAAGTTAACGTTTTACACGCCGCTCCGGCCATTCGGAACAAATACGGATCATTTATAATGAATCAAACACTAAGAATAAGTTATGGGCGGAAAGAGAATTTAATTATCTACACAATAAAATTTACAGAATAACTATCGGATGACAGACAATAAAGATATATGCAAATAAGTGACCGGCGTGATGATTCTAGAAGAACGCCGCTAGGGGGCGCGTTTGTGGTGATTTACGTGACGTCAGAGGAATACAGACGTTGCTATGCAACGCGGGACGTCAAACTCTATCAACCTGCCAAATTTCAAAATGATCGGACAACTTCTATTTTTTCGGTCAAAGGTATCGACCCACCTTAACAACGATTAAAATATTATTTCAATGTTTTCATATAACGTCAATGTAAACACGCCAATGAAAACATTGCAAAATTATTAAAAAAGTCCAACAATATTGACCTGGCACTTCATTAATTTTCGTAAATGTCATTGGATAAACACGGGTATCAGCGAATACGCCGATATATTTATTCAATTTACACCCCAGTGATGTGTGGTGTATTGGAATAGATGCCGGACTACCGATTCAACGTAGATCGTAATGTTTACGAAATTTAACGAATATGGAGTCAAATGCAAGAGTGCCAGGTCAATGTTGTTGGAAAATACCGTTGTCTGATAATAGTTGCGGCTTAGTTTCTATGTCAAACAGGTCGGCAGTAAACAATCACATACCATGCCAAGAAACATAAAACAATGGTAATGAACCTAACCAACTCTTTTTTTCTTTCCTCCGGAATAACCTTTGGGACTTATAATTAGAGAATTAACAAAATTCATTCGCCTTTCTTCTTATTCAGTACATAACTCTGTTAATCTTTAAACGTCGTATTGTTTTTAGAAATTTAATTGTTCTTTACGAAGACGACACATACAGATTGTGTTGCGTTACATGGTGTAGACAGTAAGTTTTTACGTAGTTTGTTACTAAGTATTTGTTCTTGTTTTGATCTCTGTCGGGTGAGCTATTTCTCACAGTTAGGTGAATTCTTAAACACCAAAGTAAATTAACTTTTAGATTTAGTTTCCTTTTTAAAAATTTGAAATGCAACATCAGGCTGTGGATAAAAGAAGAACTTGGTCATTACTAGCGTGCTTATCTCAAATAATCCCTTAATCATTGCTAAAGTTTTTAGGTGTGTGAAGTTGGCAATGAGTAATGAGTAGGGAATTGGATATTCAATATCCAGCTGAAATCGAATCCACTGCCAGCAGTGAGTTGGGTATTCGCTTTACACACACAGCGAATACCCTAATGAGATCGAATCCACAGCCAGCTGTGAGTTGGGTATTCGCTCTACACTAACAGCGAATACCCTAATGAGATTGAATCCACAGCCAGCAGTGAGTTGGGTATTCGCTTTACACACACAGCGAATACCCTAATGAGATCGAATCCACAGCCAGCTGTGAGTTGGGTATTCGTTCTACACTGACAGCGAATACCCTAATGAGATCGAATCCACAGCCAGCTGTGAGTTGGGTATTCGCTCTACACTGACAGCGAATACCCTAATGAGATCGAATCCACAGCCAGCAGTGAGATGGGTATTCGCTTTGCACAAACAGCGAATACCCTAATGAGATCGAATCCACTGCCAGCTGTGAGTTGGGTATTCGCTTTGCGCAAACAGCGAATACCCTAATGAGATCGAATCCACAGCCAGCTGTGAGTTGGGTATTCGTTCTACACTGACAGCGAATACCCTAATGAGATCGAATCCACAGCCAGCTGTGAGTTGGGTATTCGTTCTACACTGACAGCGAATACCCTAATGAGATCGAATCCACTGCCAGCAGTGAGTTGGGTATTCGCTTTACACACACAGCGAATACCCTAATGAGATCGAATTCACTGCCAGCTGTGAGTTGGGTATTCGTTCTACACTGACAGCGAATACCCTAATGAGATCGAATCCACAGCCAGCTGTGAGTTAGGTATTCGCTCTACACTAACAGCGCATACCCTAATGAGATCGAATCCACAGCCAGCAGTGAGTTGGGTATTCGCTTTACACACACAGCGAATACCCTAATGAGATCGAATCCACAGCCAGCTGTGAGTTGGGTATTCGTTCTACACTGACAGCGAATACCCGAATGAGATCGAATCCACTGCCAGCTGTGAGTTGGGTATTCGCTTTGCACACACAGCGAATACCCTAATGAGATCGAATCCACTGCCAGCAGTGAGTTGGGTATTCGTTTAACACAAATGCGAATATCCTAATGAGATCGAATTCAAAGTCAGCTGTGAGTTGGGTATTCGTTCTACACTGACAGCGAATACCCTTTTGAGATCGAATCCACAGCCAGCAGTGAGTTGGGTATTCACTTTACACAAACAGCGAATACCCTAATGAGATCGAATCCACAGCCAGCAGTGAGTTGGGTATTCGCTTTACACAAACAGCTAATACCCTAATGAGATCGAATCCACAGCCAGCTGTGAGTTGGGTATTCGTTCTACACTGACAGCGAATACCCTAATGAGATTGAATCCACACCCAGCTGTGAGTTGGGTATTCGTTCTACACTGACAGCGAATACCCTAATGAGATCGAATCCACTGCCAGCAGTGAATTGGGTATTCGCTTTACACACACAGCGAATACCCTAATGAGATCGAATCCACAGCCAGCAGTGAGTTGGGTATTCGCTTTACACAAACAGCGAATACCCTAATGAGATCGAGTTGGATATTTGCTTTACACAAACGCCAAATACCCTATGGAAGTGGTCCGGAATAAACTGTGATGGGGTGATCCGGAACTGTTTTTTTTATGTTGTAGTGTATTTTCACGTCATTTCTTTATTTACTTACTCTTATTTTTAGTAACCAATTTGTACTTTTACTCCGAATGGAAGTGACTGTTTTTTTAACCATTTTGAAGGAATATCTTGCTGTTGCTTAAGAAGGGCGAATTTTACTTTGAAAATTGTTGGTTAACTTTTAGTGGCCGGAAATTAACCGGAGTTATATTTTTGGACTCGGGAAGTTATATCCAGGCGATAACCGGAAGTGATCCGGAATAGACCATGTTGGGGTGATCCGGAACTAACCATTTTCAGTATTTTATTGAAATAAACGCAATGAGCAGCAGTGAGTTTGTGTAATGAATTGGGTATTCGCTTTAAACTCACAGCAAATCCCGTAATGAGACCGAATCCACCGACAGCAGTGAGTTGGGTATTCAATTTACACAAAAGGGGAATACCAAAAGTGAGATCAAATCCAGTGCCATTAGTGAGTTGGGTATTCGTACTACACTGACAGCGAATACCCTAATGAGATCGAATCCACTGACAGCTGTGAGTTGGTTATTCGTTCTACACTGGTACTGAATACCCTAATGAGATCGAATCCACTGCCAGCGGAGAGTTGGGTATTCGCTCTACACATACAGCGAATACCCTAATGAGTTTTGAGCGAATGCCCTACTCATTGAAGAAACACGCAGCAATGCTGCTCATTGCGTTTATTTCAATAAAATACCAAAAATGGGCAGTTCCGGATCACCCCAACATGGTCTATTCCGGATCATTTCCGGTTATCGCCTGGAAATAACTTCCAGAGTTAAAAAAAAATAAGTCTGAATAATTTCCGGTCACTGAAAGTTAACCAAGAATTTTCAAAGTAAAATTCTGTTTTCTTAAGCAACTGCAAGATATTTATTCAAAATTGTTAAAAAAAAACAGTCACATCCATTCAGAATAAAGGTACAAATAAGTTACTAAAAATAACAGTAAGTAAATAAAGAAATGACGTGAAAATACACTACATCATAAAAATGGCAGATCCGGATCACCCTATGATAGTTTATTCCGGACAACTTCCATAGGGTATTCGCTGTTTGTGTAAAGCGAATACCCAACTAACAGCTGGCAGTGGATTCGACCTCATTAGGGTATTCGCTGTTTGTGTAAAGCGAATACCCAACTCACTGCTGGCTGTGGATTCGATCTCATTAGGGTATTCGCTGTGTGTGTAAAGCGACTACCCAACTCACTGCTGGCAGTGGATTCGATCTCATTAGGGTATTCGCTGTGTGTGTAAAGCGAATACCCAACTCACTGCTGGCAGTGGATTCGATCTCATTAGGGTTTTCGCTGTTTGTGTAAAGCGAATACCCAACTCACGGCTGGCAGTGGATTCGATCTCATTTGGGTATTCGCAGTGTGTGTAAAACGAATACCCAACTCACTGCTGGCTGTGGATTCGATCTCATTAGGGTATTCGCTGTCAGTGTAGAACGAATACCCAACTCACAGCTGGCTGTGGATTCGATCTCAAAAGGGTATTCGCTGTTTGTGCAACGCGAATACCCAACTCACAGCTGGCAGTGGATTCGATCTCATTAGGGTATTCGCTGTCAGTGTAGAACGAAAACCCAACTCACAGCTGGCTGTGGATTCGATCTCATTAGGGTATTCGCTGTTTGTGCAACGCGAATACCCAACTCACAGCTGGCAGTGGATTCGATTTCATTAGGGTATTCGCTGTTCGTGTAGAGCGAATATCTAACCCACAGCTGGCAGTGGATTCGATCTCATTAGGGTATTCGCTGTCAGTGTAGAACGAATACCCAACTCACAGCTGGCTGTGGATTCGATCTCATTAGGTTATTCGCTATGGTTGTAAAGCGAATACCCAACTCACTGCTGGCTGTGGATTCGATCTCATTAGGGTATTCGCTGTTAGTGTAGAGCGAATACCCAACTCACAGCTGGCTGTGGATTCGATCTCATTAGGGTATTCGCTGTCAGTGTAGAACGAATACCCAACTCACAGCTGGCTGTGGATTCGATCTTATTAGGGTATTCGCTGTGTGTGTTAAGCGAATACCCAACTCACTGCTGGCAGTGGATTCGATTTCAGCTGGATATTGAATATCCAATTCCCTACTCATTACTCATTGCCAACTTCACACACCTAAAGTTTTTTTACTTTGAAATAATTGTCACTGAAAAGGAATGTGATTGGTAAAAAGTCAAACAGACGACAGATGTGTACAGAAGTTTTTATGTCCAATTAAAATTCATAATGACTTGTCAACTCAGGATAATTCAAAGCAATTTTGTTATTATTTCCAACTACTAACAGATAAGATGTGTGAAGGTCTAGAATAATAATTATTATACAATATTGGGAGTTAAATGTACTATACATGTATGAAATACTGTTAACTTAGAACTACTTAAGTGGAGAAAATCCGTTTTTACTTTCATCAGCATAGTACAACCCAGCTGTCACTTGCTTCTTTACAACAAATTACCGTGTTCTTTTTTTTTTCAAGCAAAGATTGACATTTATATCCTGGAGTGTCGAGAGCATATCTTCCCAGAAGTCGCGTGTAATTCCACTGAAAGAGCACGTTAATTAGAGTTACAAATTATTTAAAAATTATAGTTCACGAGAAACTGTAATTGCATATCTGAGACCATTTTAAGAACAATAACACTATTTTACGCACTGAAACACGCCTTCTAAGGCTTTTCAAGGAAAGTAAAGCAGCTAATGAATGACACAAAAATGTTGCAGAAAGACGACCTTTTTAAGGACTATAAAACTAATTTAATAACTAAAAAGAAGACATATTATTTGAAAATTGGAAGCAGTCACTTTTTTTCTTTTTTTATAAGACATACACAATCTATTCCAAGAAAGGTTACAGCAATTAAATTAAATAAATTTATTCCAATTTTAATGATTCATGAAAAGTATTTGATTAATTTAAATTAAAATACAGATAATTTTAGGAAAAGTTTAGGAAAAACTGACGTGCGAAAGTATGTTTTGAAGTTTCAAATTAAAATTCCTGGAAAAAGCAAAACACCGAAAGTTTAATACGTGGGAAGCCAAAAAATAATACCATGATCAAGACTTGACCTCTCAAAGGTATCATATATACATTTATAAAAATATCTGACATCTACAAAACGTTACAAATTTGGTGCAAATCTTGAAAACTAATAAAATTTGATAGCATAAATTCAAAATAACACTGTTGATATATTTTTCGCCGGATTATTTAAAATGTAAATAGTAAGACTTTTGTTTAAATATGCTGTGTTCTAAAAAGTAATTTAGTTCCAAATCCTATATGACTTGCATACTATGTGTGATTGCAGCAAGACTGGCTATAACTGGATGGTTATGGTTTTTGGTTGGGGTGGTTAAATGTTTTTCTTACTGCCATGTAAATACACATAATGCAATATTTTTTTCTAAATGTCAACCCGTGCAAGTAATATTATTCAAAGAAAGTTTGCATTCTATATATATCTTGACTTCAAAATATGAGTGCTATGTCTTTTGAAATATCATATTTTATGAAGTATCTGATAATGTAGCTCCTGAAATGCATGGGTTTTGTTTGTATTTTAAAGCGTTCAACATAAATGTTAAAAAATAATACAAAAAAAGTCATTGTAATTTTTCGTTACTTGGCAATAATAGTTAAGACAAAGTTAATAATTGGAGATCATTACAAATTTGTTAATAATAGAGGTAAATCTTTTTTATTGTTGTTTTCATCAAAACATTCACATGTCAATCAGTTAAGTTTTAATATCTTTATATTATATTTATCGCAAAGTTGAACTAGTTATTGTTAAGTTTAGAAGTTTATACGTTGAAATCTGTGCACCACCTGGCAAAAACCATTAAACAATTGCTAAAATTTTCCCCTCGGTTATAGAAGTACTTCGCACTATTTTTGCAGTTTTAGAGAGTTCTTGGTACAAATTGGTCTGAAACGAACCATTTTCTACGTCAAACTGTTAAAAAATAAAAGAACTTTTATCAACAGTGATAAACGCTGACTGATCCAAAATGAGTTCCCGTAAAAAAGCTTTGACCTCATTCTGACCTTCTGATTGTTTCGCATGTCAATGTTTCATTTTTGTTCCAGTGCTTCCTAGATATGATAAACACAATATCACAGTAACGTTGTTTGTGCAGTATGATGACGTGATTACCGATAACCGATTATATACAGGAAACAGTATAAACACATTTAAAAAAGCGATAAAATTTATAGTACTGTATAGTACAAAACCTCGTTAGAAGCAGATCACATTCATTTCTTTGTGTGTCAAAGTGAAATATCAACTCAGAAAATAAGCCATCAACTAGTAAGGATTTAATCTGCTGAAAAGCGATAAAAGGATGAAATTCGCATTAATTGTTAATATTGTTTACTATGAAGACATTTCAATCATCCACAGTTCCGTATGTTTCCCTGGTTTTCTTTACTGAAGACCAATCTGACAAAATGAGGGAAAGATAGAGTATATTAGTCATCACATTAATTTCTCTTTTCCTTAAACTTGAAAGGATACATATTTGTTTGGAGCATGCAAAAGTGCAAAGAAAATGAGACTGAGAATAAAAGCAAATAACTGTCACACATGCGCACCCACCAAGGAAAGAACGCACGCAAAATTAACGTTAATTGTCAAGAAATAAAATGCGACATCAGACAACATTAACCAAACAAAACAAAACTAGAGTACATGTAGACTAACGATTCTTTTTTTTCATGTGTGTCGTGTTCGGTTTGTTTTATCTATGTCAGTATCACCACAGGGCTGTTTGTAACATGAGCGGCCGAGAAACTGAATAAGCTTTGAGATTTGATGGACGTTGAGCATGATGCGTTTGTTTATAGATATTAAGATACCAATTTTTGGTAGTTTAAATATTCCAGCTAATAATTTCCAGCTAACTTACGGCTGTAAGTATTGTTTATTTACCTCAAGGATATCATTCCTGCGTTTTAGTGTTTGCCCTTGAAGTCTGCTTTGACAGGAATCGTTAAACTTTATATTTTAGACTTTCTGACATAAAAAGTAATATTATTAGTTCTTGTATTTGTTTTTTGTCTTGAGACAATTCGCCGCTGTCCATGGAGTTGAATGTAATTGAAAATACTGCATTAAACGTTTACCGTCATATATAAACCAGGTCTTTTGTGACAGACCATACTGTGTGCTGTTTGCATGTGTAGATAACGAGTTGCGTTCATTCTGGACAGTTAAGTTCACCATGAACATTCTAAATCAAGCTGATATTTCAATATTTTTATTTGTGTCGTGATTTGTTGTTTTCAAGGTAAACATCTATTGGACCCGTAAGAGCAATTACATGAAGGTCACTTTGGGTTAAACGTAGTGGAATAAATAACAAATTAAAAAAACTATGTTCTCAATGATTTTCTCAAGCTGTTCTTACGTTTTATTTTTTTATTTTTCAGAATCCACAGTAACTAAAGGGCAGCATTTTGTTTATTATTTTACGATAGTGTTGTCGCCTGAAAAAGGTAAGTGGTTTCTACCAGAGTAAAAAGCTACGTTCAATGCAGAGACCTCATAATTAACAAAAATAGCCACAGTCAATGTGACCAGCGGTACACTGTGTATAAGCGTCGGTACAAAATTTTGTTCTGTATTTTCATGTTGGTTTGACCTGTAGATGACAAATCAAAATGTTAACACGCTGTTAAAATCGCTTCAAATGAAAGATGCAGCAATGATGCCCGTAAATCTTCAAACTTCATAATTGTTATGTCCGTGACTAAAAAGCATTTGCAAAAAAATATTACAGTTACGGTTTACAACAGTAAAACTACATTGAGGAAATATAATCGTGTATGATTTCACATATCAATGAATAATCATTTCCTATGAGTTTAACTAAATAGATCAAGACTAATTGTAAAAACGTTTCGTTTTTAGAAATATGAGACATTTTAGTAAAATTTGAGGATATTATTGAAGTTGAAGACAGCAATACCATGTCCAAAATCAGATTCAATCACAAATTTCACAGAAAATGTGTCAAACTTTGTTTTTGCGAATATTTACATATATATATTCTTCACTCTGACGAAAAAATCCTATGTTTCCTAACGTGATTAGGAAAACTAGTTATATATCAAAAACATATGAGCTTTGTTATAACACTCCAACACCGGAAGTTATGTGGTAAAACTACATTGAGGAAAAATAATCATGTATGATGATGACACATATCAATGAAATTGTGAATTTTCGTTATTATTCAGAGAGATCAAAAATAAATATATTCAAATAACTGGAAGAATTAGTCTTTATGTAATTAGGGATATGAGGAGTATAATTCTTTTATAATATCCGTTATCTATTTTCTCTACATTCTACCTAGTATCCATATTTAAATTTTGCTTTATTCCATCATACAATATACCATCTGTATCAAATTGATGTATAACTTCAAGATTGCAAGTGTTACGCATGACTTGTTAATTACTTGCTCATTTAGAATATTGATAAAATTCGTTTGATAATAGTTTATATTATTAGAAATTACAACATTAATACATTATTGTAATGTTCAGCCGCAAAAATAATAACAGAAATGAGAATACTTACAAATGTGGTATAATAAAAACACAATTTATTGATATACTTAACAGCATTTTAAGTATACGCTTTCTTCCTCCCAATATTTTTCATATTTGTAAGAACGAAATTCCTACTGCTATACCTTTCATATGACACTAAAGTCTTGATTACATGTATACACTGTTAATTTATCGACTTCTATGATGCAAGTGCAATTCGAAGACCGCAGCAGTTTTAATCCAAGGGAACCTAAATTGTGAGGAATATCAGCGACAAGTACTTGTTCCGGTTGTCCTTCCACACCTTCAAGCAATTGAAAATATGTGAGGTCTGAACTTGGAAGACGCGTACGAAATGGGCTAGGATTCCTCAATTAGTCGTTCAGAACTGTTTTACCTCCATGAGATGAAGGAGGTCATACGCGTTATTGACTGATGTTGTGAATTTGTATTCTGTAGGAGTCTGTCATTTTGAACAATGTCTTACTGATAAATCAGTTTGTATTTATTGCATGTTTTATTGAAAGTTTTATAGCAAAAGCTCAATAATCAAGCCAGTAATGTCACAGTACGATGGTGTATATTTAGAAAAGTGCGGCTACCATAATATATAATGTAACATTCATCCTATCATAATATTTTATAGAACCCTATTTTTATGCGATTGTAAAACTTGTTTCAAATAAATAACAGGTCAAACGTTTAGTTTTTCTAGATTTTAGCGAATTGGTGACAGTTTGTTATTATTTTGAGTCGTTAAATACCACTCGTACAATGTCTCTTTTCGTACTTACAAACGCAAACGTATTTTATGTAGACGCAGTTATGTGAAACTGTTTTTACTAGACTTAACGTGTTTAATAACTTAAAATGTCATAGATCTTTGCTATTCAATGGAAATGGTCAAAAGCAATCGACGATGAAAGAAAGAGGATTTTAAATTATCAACACCGGTTCCACTAAATACCTTTCTAATGCTACATTTATCTCGGCTAGACTCTTGCCTATTGCTTGTCTAGTTCTCATTAAAAACAGGAAGTTGCAGTAACATCTAGTCATTAAACCAAATTACTGCAGCAAGATTTAGGCACGGTAAGGTCATAATTGCTGGTGGAATTTAAAGGATATTGACGCACTGTCATTTACGATGCAAGTTCTCGACAGAATTATTTACTGAACATAATTCTCCCCCAAAGCAACAATGTTTATTTAGAAATATTGCACTGAAACGTGCATTGCTTCGCATCTGAGTTTAATCAAGAACATTTAGACTCTAATTTGATATATTTACTATTGCTGCCATCAGTGTTCTGCATTCGCCAAACTTGTCTGTGTCTAGTGAAGCCGTAAAATTAATTTGCATAGACAGTAAATATTATTGAGAACAATATTTAGCTAATCATATTTTTCCAGATGTTGAATAATGATTTTGGTTAAGTTAACCAAATAAACTTTGTCCTATCAGAAAATTTATAAAATGCCACTTTTTCAAACCTTGACGATCAATAGTTTACATTAAGTCTCCCTACCCCGACTGCTACAACCAAAACACGAAAAAAGATATCGCCTATCTGAGACAGATCAAGTGTTTAAGTGTATATGTTTGATTTCGCTTAACCTGGGTCTTTTCTGGGTGGGCATAGATTTACATTTCTAACATATTCCATGAACAAGCTCATCAAACTTACTTATTCGCCTTGGTCGACACATTCTTATTACAATCAATTATAAATCAAAAATTATGATAATGATGATTAAATAAAATTACTACAGAACATGCGAAAGTAAGAATATTTTTAACTAGACTTTTTCTACTAGGGTTTAACATTGACGGTCTTTGTTAACGCTAATTTTAGACCTGCCATTTTTCATCAAGGGTTTACTTTTGGCTTTCTGGTTTGTTTGCGCCAATTTATGACCCCGCTAATTTAAAACACTTCTAAATACGCACACATTGACACCGCCAATATTGAGCGCTATACAGTATTAAAATAAAGCAAACTAGTATTTAAATATTTGATTAATATAATTTGATCTTTTTTAAATAATTAAACAAAAAGAAAGACAAAAATAGCAAAATAAAATAAGTGACGGTACAGATATCTCCCTTGGTTTCCGACAAACCCGACAAAAGTATAGTCCGAATTCAAAGAAAGAGAGACATCGTGTTAAATATAATCGAGCAATAACATTTTTTTGAAATTTAGTTTTTATTAAGATAACCATAAAATTATACGCTACTTCTGCGAATTCCCCAGGCGGTATTCGAACGTGTATTTTCAATACCTATTTTTTTACATAAGTGTCGACACTAGACTTTTCACAAAAACAGTTGCAATATGTAAAATGGAACAATTAACGACTAAAATCTTGAAAGTGTCGTAGAACTAGTACCAAAAAGCAATTCAAAATCCCATTAGCAATGTTTTTCACAAAATAATATGCCTAAACGAGAATTGCCTCCTTGCCATCGTGTACACGTTAAGATAAAATGGGGAATTGTAAACCAGTTCGTCATGCTAAGCAGACAATAACAAATAAACAAGAAGTAATTTCAATAAAAAGGAATTATTAATTAACTTAAATAATATTGACACAATATGTGCAATTCAGTCCACCTTATATGGCTTTCACCCAATTCATATGAAATCTCAACTGGGCCAATACGAGATAACCTGAGCCAATACGGGTTTTACTGAGCCAATATGAGATCTCTTGATTCTGATTGGATAATGAATTGGTCCAATATGAATTGAATCACTTCCTTTTAAAATTAAAAATGCCGCCATTTTTGAATTTCTAAGTCGTTTTTTATGGATAAAAATAATAATAGATAGTGTGACATTGGACACGAGGTCCATTTAAGCAAAGCGGCAGAGAATAAGTCCATGTTGCCCCTTTTTTGTGATTTCTTTCTGTGTAATAAAAATCTTTGAGTTTATCTAACTCGCTAGTACAACAATAACGCGGATGTCTGCAGCAAGAATTCTTGAAACTAAAAAAGACTGTGAATTTTATGGGATTACTCTTTATTTTAGCAAGTTTATTGAGCTTAACTTTGCGAAAAGGATCAAAACTTAGTTTGGATAGCTTACAGACATGTTAAATTCAGAAATTACATGTGGAAGTCGTGGATGGAATGTGCCAGAAAGTAAACTTATTTTGGATATATCTGGATAAAAACTAAATTCAGACTGAATGAACAAAGGACTTGGCTGCCACAGTGTGTAGTAATGTTCAGGCTGTTTTTGTATTCAAACTAAAACAACATTCATATTTGCATCTCCTTGGTAGGTTATACCAGCCAGGTCACTAGTGTAGATTGAAGATTTAACATTTAAATCAGAGCTGACACTTCATCTCTTCAGACCGGTAAATTAGTAATTTTAAAGTCTAGAACCATGGATATTGTGTTAATTAATAAAATTGTCATTAATCAAGTGAATTCATATTGGCATTGTTATTGGGCCTCGGGCAGTCATATAAGCCATCGGCCTACGGCCTCGGGCCAATATGACTACCCTTGGCCCAATTACAACGCCAATATGAATTCACTTCATATAACATTATATTATATGCCACAACGTTTCCTTTATATATGATAAAAGATGAGACAATTATCAAAAAAGATGGACTCTCAGTTCTTTTATTATATTTACACGTTTATCAATATGTCGATTCTTAGTTGGTTTTCATAAGTTTTAAAGTTAACCAAGCTGAAGGAAATAAATGTAACTAAACTGCGTCTAATCCGTTGTATCGTATAACAGAAAGTCTTGTCCATTAACACATTTTATCTTTTTTAAAGATAATTCTTTTTTTTAATTGCTATGTTTGTCTGAAGGTCAGTCAACAAGTCAGTCAACATAGTAACATTCAAAGATTCTGTGGAGTTACATTGCTGAGGAATGTCCAAACCATCATAGGGCAAATGATATTTAAAAAAATACCACTGTGGGACATATATATATGATCAATATTGTTCATCGCAAATTGCAAGTATAAAATATTCAACTTTATAACAGCACAGCTCTGCATGTAATGACATCCTTGAATAATACCGGTATGATTTAACAGAATACGTATGGGTATGTGACGATACTTAGCCAGTCGTCGTGTTACCCCAGCACTGATCAACGGATAATATGACATCATATTCTATAAAGACTTTACCTTTTTTACTACTTTTATTCGACAAACGTCTTTGGTTGCATGACAGCGGCAGGGATTTAAGAGCTTCTAAAGGTTACTATGGAACTCTTGATAAAGTTTCTTTTATTCCTGCCATCATGTTCTTTAAAATTTGACTCCGTGTGCTCTGGTATCAGTAAGGCCATCGAGTATCTATTGATTGTGCCTGACTGTTGCCATAGTTATTAATGTTCTGTGAGTTGTTTTTTTACTTTTGCATGCACGTTCTCGAGTAGTTCGTGAATGGACGAAATTCATCAAGAAAACGTGTACATGTTTGTTCCTTCGAGATCTTTAAGGGTAAGTGTGAGGTTGGTGCGCCGTAGAAACTAGTTTGAACTTTAACAATAAACTTTAACATCAACATAAACCAAGGCTGCAACACATCGGGTTACCTTTTTTGTTTGTGGTGTCTTTATAAAACTGATCATGTCATAAACCTGTGCTCTCTTATTCTGTCTACTTTTTTTCTGATTGGTGAGACTTTGTTTTCAAAATTTGAATATTTAATTAATTTCTGAAGAACGTACTGAAATATGTTATTGGCAATATTATGTACAAACTTTACAAATAGCTTTTTTCATCAAGATGAATGTTCATGAAAATCCTGAAAATACTGAGACTTACTTATTGCTTTATCATCTTATATTTTACATACATTTCGAAGTGACAGTATTCATATCTTTATTATAGAATAAGTCCGTCTAATAATTAGTAAACTTCATACTGAAATGTGATAAAATTATTGCACTTTCAATTGTAAGATAACCTCATATCCTTTAAATACTTGTGCTTAAGCTTGGAATTTATATACACTTTAGTCTTTCAGTTTACCTTTTCACAAAATTAAATCTACAAGTTAACTTGCGAATTCAATATCAAAGTTTGCTACAAGCTGAACGTTTATGCAAATGCTAAAACAGCTGCACTTTAAGACGTTCATATCGTCATATCACGACTATGCATACCGTGTTCTCCTCTCAGTTTTGTCCCGGCAAGCTCAATCGGTTGCGTTGTCGGAATTGCATGGCTAGGCGCTGTCGCCGTCACGGTGCGGGTTCACTCCCAGGTACTGGGAGAGGCAATGTCAATAATTACCCTCCTTCTAGAGTACCTTTTACAAAAACGATTATCCAGTGTTATGGCCAAACTTCACCCCTTTGGATATTAAACCTATAATTGCAACTATTTGGCGCTCGTGTTCTTTTTAAATTAACATTTAACAATTAGGATATGTCGATTCCGAGAGAAGCAATACGTTTGTTCGCAATCATTATATCAAATACCGACAGAAAAACACTAATGTTCACGTCTGCTGTATAATGTGATATATAATTGTGCACAAGATATATCTACAGGAATCAGTCTGGGTGAAACATGTCAGAAATAGAAATAGCCACATTAAGACAGCCTTCCAAAGAAACGACTACAGAGAAAATGATTTTATGTTATGTTCTATCAGACATCACATAAATAATTACAAAAAATAAGTGATGAAGATTATAAAACAGAGATTGGAAACCAGTCTCAAATCTCAAGCATCTGATTGGCTGAAATGGCAACCAGTCGCCACATGCTTGAAATTTGAGGCTGGTTTTCGTTCTCTGTTTTATAAACTTGGGACAAGAACCATCGTGTAACCAACTTGGAACGATAAGTGGCAAAATATTTTGCCATTAATAATGGAAACTAAGCTGCACCGCGCTTACACATTTTGCGCCCAGTTGCTAGCATACAATTATTGTCTTGCTTGCGTTCTGTTTTGCTCTTGCTTTTTGTCAGCAGCAGAAATTGTTTGTTTTTATGTTTCCAACAGCCAGTTGTAAAGTATGATAACAGATGCTAAATTAATCACTATAACCGCAATGTCTGTTTGATGCTATGGTTACCAATAACTTATTATAACGCTATATATCTGCAGAGCCTCGCCAGTATTTAAGAAATCATTACATTTAAAAATTAACGTAAACGTTCTCAAATGTTCTGTCATCAGTGCACGTTCATCTATAAAGCAAGAAAACAATATCAAAATCTCTCAAATGGCAAATAGCAGTTTAAGGTACTGCGACTTTCGCCATTGATTTTCCCAAAGACAAAAAAGAAAAATATATAAATCTATCGAAGGGCACAATGCAGTTACATGAAACTTTGCACAAATCAATGTTATTAATGTATGTTTAATTTACATACGAGGGGTGTTCCAAAAATAATGTAATTTGCCTTTGTTTTCCTAAACTAAAAGTTGTATCATCATTTTAAATTTCTCTGGCCCTAAAAATAATCCCCACCTACCTAAACACATCGTTTGAGTCGCTCAATCCAACTTTGAAAGCAGAGTTCATACTCCTCAATGGGGACACTCATTAGGTACTGATAAACAGCATACTCAAGGGAATTTCTCGACTTGTATCTCTTTCCAGACAGTTGGAATTTGAGTTTTGGAAACAAGAAAAAGTCACATGGGGCAAGGTCTGGGGAATATGGAGGATGCGGAAGTACAGTAACTTTTTTCTGATGCCAAAAACTCGGTCACAAACATAGCCTTATGAACGGGGGCATTATCATGCAAAAGCCGGAGGTACTTGATTCCTGTGCTTGGGAGGCGGCGTTTGTAGCAGGACTTTAAGAACAACATTTTAGTAGAACGTTTTTGTTACCATTCTGCCTTTTGGTACCAGAATTCGCATTACTGGCACCTTATTATCTAAGAAAATCGCATACAAATCTTTCTTAACATTGCGTTGGCGCTTAGAAATACTTAGACGTTTTGCATTTTAGTGGCCAAAAATCTGTTTAAACATTTCCTCTTTGGCTCAAACTAGTAAACCCATGTCTTATAACCAGTAACGAAGTTGTGGAAGGCCTTTTTGTTATATTTGGGATACATTTTGGGAAGCTTTTTTGCGTTTGCAATACGGGTTCTCTGTTGTTCGTCTGTTAGCAAATTGGGTATCCATCTTGCATTTATTTTCCGAAGTTGAAGATGTTTCTTTAAAATACCATGGACTCGTGCTAAAGACAAGTTCGTCAACCGTGCTAAATCTCGCACAGTGTATCGGGCATCTTTGTTCAGCATATTCCTGATTTTTTCTATGTTGCTTTTCGTCGTTGTTGTTGCAGGACGACCTGGGCGAGTAGCATCTTTGACTTGCTGCTTACCGGTTTTAAATTTACCAACCCACCTACAAATAGATCTGTGAGACATTTCAGCCTCCCCATAAATGTCGCACACCTCACGGTGAATATCTACAGGCTTTATGCCGAGTAATGCCAGACCTTTAATATAAGCCCAAATTTCAAGCACATCGTTAGCTCTTCTACCAGTCATTTTATATATAGTGTAATGAATACGCTATAAAGCAATATACACTGTATCAATGTCAGTGACATTTTGAACCAGATTTTCAACTGTGTAATGCTTAAGAGATTATTCTATCGGTCCGAAGTGTGTTATAGTACATATCACACGATATTCATCAGATAATACACAAATGACATTATTTTTGGAATACCCCTCGTATGCTTAGAAAAGTTAGAATAGTAAAGAAAAATAGTTAGACCCCCCAAAAAACCTAAGACTCTATTGGCAATTTATCACAAAATCGAAGCAACAGTAAACATCAATTTAAATGTCTTGGTGTGTAATGAGTTACTAACAACGATACATTAGGTCCTTTGGTCTAAAAAAATGTTTACAATGTGAGTTATTTGTATAAGTGTGTTTGACCTTCAATTTCCTGGTTGCGAAAATGGATGACATAAAAATAAAAATGTTGATTTCTCTCTTCATAATTGAACGTTCTTTTCAAGGACCTTAGATATTGTTGCCAGTATCATTTCACGCATGTTGTCATTTGAATTGATGTTTTATGTTGCTTCCTTTTTGTGATAAATTGCAAATAGAATTTTAGGGATTTGTTAGGTCTAACTATTTTTCTCTACTGTTTCAACTTTTCTTAATGTATGCAAAATAATCATGCACTTACAACATGTATGTTTGCAAAGTTTGATGGAAGTGCAATGTGCCGTTTGAGAGATTTTTATATTTTTCTTTTTTGTCTATGGCAAAGCAATCGCGAGGTGCCCAATACCTTAATTAAACTTAAAATGAGCTGTATTTAACTGTAGAGAAAGATTTAATATTTAATGTCCATTTTATCATGTTACAATTTCCGGAAAAAGTTTGAATTCGACATTCTTAGCCTTGTTATCATTGCTTTATTTTGGCATTACTTAAGAACATACTATGAACAACTATACCTTTTAGCATTTCTTTCAAATGTGAACAGTTAGACAAAAAATAGTCTCTTGTTTAACGTTTGTAACTAACATCTTACGGGGTTTATATCTCACAACTTGTTCGCTTTTCAAGAGCTTGCAACGATGTGAATGATTTCAATGAACGTAATCTTTGCATTATAGAAAAACTATTAAAACAAGGTTATCGGTATCACAAATTAAGGAAAACCTTTTGCAAGTTTTATCGCTGATACCCAGATCTAAGTCATAAATACAGGTGCAGTTTAAAATCACTATTGCAACAAAGTATTTCACAGCCAGTTTTTAATGGAGATTTAATTTATGAACTTAAGAAGACAAAAGGAAATGTTAATTTCTCCCGGTTATTCGTAAAGACCTCTGTAAATTTAAAAAGAAAGGTTACCAACATGATATTTTACAGCGCTCTGCAGGCCTTGTGATTAACCCATCTACAGTTGATCATTATGCTTACCTGTTTGGTTGCACGACGGTGGCAGGGGTTTAAGAGTTTATGAAGGTTTATGGGGAAATCTTTTCTTAAAAGAACCTAGAAGCTCGATTTGTTTCTTTTATCCCTGTCATCGTGTTCTTGCTGATTTTACTCCAGGTGCTCTGGTCTCGGTAAGATCATTGAGTACCCGCCCTTTGGCTTTGCAATGCTATAAGCTTCATATGTTTTATATGTTTGTGTGCGTTTGCATGCAACATTGTTGAGCCGATGGTTGGGTTGGAGTTATTTCACCAAGACAATTTGTACTTGTTTTGTGATACGAGAACCTGTTGGGGCAAGTGTGAGGTTGGTGCACCCTAGAACCTGGTTTAAACCCCCCAGTGGCAATTTGTTTTGCCACTGACCGTTCCAAGGCGGTATCCCCAAAGGTTCTCTTTTTCGTTAATTGTTTGTGGCGTCCTATTTCAATTGACATACTTATAACAAACATGCTCTCTATCTCTCTATCTCTCTTCCTCTCTTCTTTTTCGCTGCGTGGGGAGGCTGTGTTTTGTGAGTGTGGATATTCCTGATATGCATTTATTACTTTTTCATTAGGACAATAACATTAAGAAGAAATTATTAAGAGTTATCACGATGAGGCCTTCAAATTGCATTTTAAAAGTTAGAGAAAAAAATAATGTGTTTCTTTTGACACAGTAAAAGCTCAGACAATCTTAACTTCTCTATACGAATTCAAGAACCTTTGATATATATGACAACTAAATATATCATATTTCGATATTTCATATCATGGTTTTTACAATATTTTGCAGGAACGTGTTTATGGAGTCTGATTGTTTCGAAAATAGTTAACTGCGGTTTGAAGACACCTACGAGGGTACAGGTCTGCAAGTAACTTAGAAAACTCCGAACTGGACTAAGGTTGAATTTCGGCAGAAAAACGACCTACGGTATATGTCTTTAAATGACGTCTAAAACAAAAAAAATGGACTTTATACAAACAACACATATTCACTTGGTATCCCGCGTCTTCATTATCTTTATTTTAGTAATAGGTACAAGCAATTTATTATATTAATTATTGTTGATTCGTGAATTCACTAGCTATAATATTTAAAGCCACAGTTTTGCCATAGCTTCATAATACGTATTCAATGAACGGAGAGTCCTAAATTCGCGCATAGTTGTTTATTATTTGAAGGTATGTGTGTGTTTAAAAGTGGTGGAAGAGAATTACGTTCGGTGCCTTAACAAAACAAAAACACATCTTTTGCAATCAGTTCAAATTCAACAGTTGTTTAGTTTTCTTGGAAAAGTAATATGTTTTTTTTCACTTACGCCTTACATTTCAGATTTATCTACGTACAGGGCACCAGGTTGATTTTAGTTAAAGTTTCCGGTCTCTAAATGATGGTTATAGATCGCGCGTAGCTAATTATCTCCTCGGCTTACTAGAAGACATGCGAAGATGCTAAAGACTTATATTACAAGAGCGTTGCTGTTATAATAACTTTAATTGCATTTTATGACAGAAAGACATTCATTTTGACATGATAATAGCTCATATCTCATAAAAATGTTAATTAAGTTTTCAAACCTTTGATGTGATTTACACGAGGCAGTTGTACAAAAAATGCGATAAACTAGAAACTATGTAGTTGCTTCACTTACCACTGAAACAAATTTCTACTAAATATAAACATGTATTGTAACATTCATTTTCACTCAGTCAAGTCGGTGATGACAACAAACGCCGGTTATGCAGTTACGTACAAAGAAAGATAGTTAAAACATAAGATATTAATTCACCAAATCTTCTATTTGCTTTAGTCTTTATTCGTATGATTCTAAAAAATTAGTGTAAACAATATAGCTCATATTTTGTGTGTTTCTTTTCAAAAATGTTTTGTCACTTACCGTAGTGATAGGGCATCTACTAATGTTTTCTTTTTTCGTTAGTTGTTTGTGGTGCCTTCTTTAACTTGATTGAATTATGAACGTATGCTTTCGTGAAGAGACTGTGTTATTTAATAGAATTTTCTTGGTAATTCCTATTTCACATTTCACAAAATGTCTTGTTAAAAGCTGTTTTGCCTTAATTTATAAGACGTAAAGTAATCTCGGCTTATTATCGTAACCTTTTTAAGAAAATCTTAAAGAAGGCACTGCAGCTTTAAGGCACCATAGTAATTTAAAAAAAAATCTTACGATGATTATCTTTAATTTCGTTAAAAAATTCTCTGGAAATATCGGTCAACGCACTATTCTATATTAAAAGAACGATATACATGTTTCACGCGTTTTCCGCAATTATTGAAGTTCTTTTGTGGATTTTCATGTTTTTGTTATTCATTTCGATGAGAAGAATTTTTAATGTGCCATTACAGTTCAATTTACATGCTAGAAAAAAAGAAGTGATGGCTTAGAAATACGAACTTTTTTATGATATTTGCTGTTTTTCTTATAAAGTTGACTTTTATTTTTAAGGGGATAGATAGGATAGGGGTCCAGTAAGAATAAAAATAATGTTCTTCTTATAATATATCGGAAAATTGTGAAAATAAGCATTGTTCTGTAATTCAATTCTGTTTCCCATATTTATGAAAATTGAAATATGTTAACCTGCTGAATTCGTGCATTGGGATCAAAGATATGACGGCACGACACGACTGACATAATATAATCAGTTATAGTCTAATTTAAAGAGTTTATCTCACCCAGATTAAATTCTCAACCTACGGATTTGTGTATAATTTCTGGACGAATTTGAAAATGAGCCAGATTTTACCAGCAGTAACAGCATTCTGCCCTTGAATTCTGGAAAATTGACAAGGTAGACATAATTCGGATTATGTTGTCACAAATTCTGTGCAGGCAATTGTATTTTTGTTAACTAAAGAACATTAAACATATCATGCCTGATTTCGTATGGGTGTATTTTGTGAAGATACGCATTTCTTGTTCACTTGTTCAAGCAACGGTCTGTCTAGTTTGCCTATGTAATTCTTTTTTAAAATTATTGTTGTTTGCCTTTGAAATTAATCTATTATACAGTAATTATCTGACGCTATCTTAACCTGCTTCCAGCTAAGTTTTTATTAAATGAAGTGTTTTCTTTTAAATCTCCTTTTGTTCTATAAACACTTTTTACCTCGATTTTGCTAATTTTGCACATTTTAATTTTCAATATATGCTAAAAAGGTCACGTGTGATGATTACATTGTGAGTGATTTATTATGTAAAAGAACATGTGTGATGATTACATTGTGTGTACTTCATTATGTAAAAGAAAATGTGCGATGATTACATTGTGTGTAATTTATTATGTAAAAGAAAATGTGCGATGATTACATTGTGTGTAATTTATTATGTAAAAGAACATGTGTGATGATTACATTGTGTGTAATTTATTATGTAAAAGAACATGTGTAATGATTTCATTGTGTGTAATTCATAATGTAAAAGTAAATGTGCGATGGTTACATTGTGAGTAATTCGTTATGTAAAAGAACATGTGTGATGATTTCATTGTGTGTACTTTATCATGTAAAAGAACGAGTGTGATGATTACACTGTGAGTAATTTGTTATGTAAAAGAACATGTGTGATGATTACATTGTGTGTACTTTATTATGTAAAATCTAACATGTGTGATGATATACAGTGCGATGTTTAGCTCCAGATAAGATTGTAGAATTTGTGTTTGCCGTATAAATGAAACTCATCTGAAATACACTTAATTTAACCAATGTGCTAACCACACCGATTATAAAATTTAAATTTCTCCGCATAAAATTGGAGTACAGTTTTCAATTTTTTACACCTTTAGATGCTTCAGTTTTACATATTTTATGAAATTACCATGATTAAATCCCCTTGTGCGTTCATAAATCAAGTACATATTATCGAGATACCCGTAAGTGTTAAGCCAAAAGTCAAAAATTCACCTTAGCTTTTGTAATGAGAATAAACTACATTTGTAAAACCGACTAAAACTGCTGAATCATCTTCTACATAAAAGCTAAAACCCAAGTTACACAGAGCCATCGGTGATCGTTCGGTAGTTGTTTTAGCCAAATTTTGGAGTGAACCGATGAAAAAGGATTTACCACCGATATCAACTATTGCTCAAGTGTTTGCCACCTAAATCGCTATTGGGGAAAGATGAGTTTCGTCGGTGAAAAATAACCGATCGGGATATTTAGACATGTTTAAAATTCTCAATCGGTGAACATATTTTACAAATAACCGATCGACAACTTGTCTACAACCGATCATCACCATTCAACATCGTGTCTAAAACCGATATCACCGATTGACAACCTGTTTACAACCGACATCTCCGATGGGCCACCGATAAGCAACCGTTAAACTAATAATCACCACCAATAGAAAAAAAAAGATGAGAATTATAGTGTACCAACAAACCATGAAATATTTATGTAACTCAATGGAACACCCGTCAATCACCGATGGCTGTTTACACAGAAAAACAGAAATAAAATAACGCATGACATCCGATCAAAACTGCGAGTAACTTAAAATAAAATAGCCGATTGGGCACCGACCCTCTATGTAACTGGGACCTAACTAAGCTAAATAATCGCATTATTGCAAAATTTGATAGCATTGTTCACAATTACGTAAACATCCATGTTTAACGGCGTTGATGGAAATTGTGTGACTTGTTTTACCCATAGCTTTATAAAAGGTCTCTGCTGGTAGTCAAACGGATGTAAGGAAATTTAAGATTGCTTCATTACAAAAAAGAGAAAGTGATGCATTTTATTATTTTTCAAGTTTTGAGAGTAAAGTTTGAATCCACGCTGAGAAATTCAAAAAATATTATCGGTGTCGTTAGAACATTTGTTATGTGATTAAGTGTACAAGAACAATTTCGCAGCCACATTTGATCATCACTATTTAAAAGTAACATTAGGGACACATTCAACAGTAAACAGTCCAACTGCAGACACATTTACCCTTAAGTACAATATATCAGCAGGAAAAATGCCCTCTAGATAGTACTCAGATTAAGGTTGGTATGTCTATATTGCGCCAGATAATCAAAGGTAATGTGTCTGCAAGACTAAATGCCACATTAAATTAAGATACATCGTCAGTAAATCACTCCAAAGTAAAAAGATATTTAAAAATGCACATTGAATTGGACCCAATTTGATGTTGGCGGCACGCGTTAGGTTTTGATTTTAAATGTAGGCCAGAATTTCGTTGTGTTTGTCTGTGTTTTGTGAGTGTGGCGGTTCCTGCATATTCCACTCTTTAAATTAAATACCTGTACTTATGATAAAATATTAGAAACAAGCCAGAAACTGAGGATTTTCACAGGGATAAATGTGGGTGGCCATTGTTTTAAAATATTGTTTATCAACTAAATTAATTAAAGCTGGTTCCGTCAAGTCGAAAAATGTAATAGATGAAAAAGGAACTTTGAAGACCCTGGACCATGACAAATATGAAAATATTGCAGGCTCGGTTTGATTAAGCCTGTTCATGGGCAGTAATGGAAATGCTTATAACTGCCCAAGCCGCATAGCCCCGGGTTGAGCGCAACTCAATATTTACACCAATAAACAGTACAATTTTGATCCATCCCAAACGATGGTATGCATATGGAGGTGAATATGGAACCTTAAATGCGGTATTTTCAGATTAATACCATTCCATGTTCAGCGGCGTATTGTCCCCAGATAAAAGAATGGGTTTGCCCTAAACGAGAAAACAATGGGCGGAACTAAACAGAATAGAATTTTGAGAGGGGATCTTAGAATATAAATCCTGCATATCACAGACATCGCCAAAGGCAAAATTTAAAAGGCAGGAAGTATATCCTTGTGGGTGATTGAACAATATCCAAATTTAAATTGGCTCGGATATTGAAACCACCCATCTTTAAACTCGCCGAAATATTAAAAACAAGAAGTAAATTTAGAAGTTCTATTAACATAGTACATAAATATCGTGCTCGACGACCTTCGAAGGACGTAAGTGATAACAGCACTGATGTACGGGGAGACTTTAATTAGATTTAGTTTAATTAGATTTATGAAGGTTTACCTTTTAAACCGCGAAGTTTTTTAAAGAAAGTTTAATCCGTGTATATGGTAATCAGGATTAAAGACTTCGTATTACTACAACTGGAAAATCTGTTTCGAAGAAGACCTCGTTTTCTAAATAACGTCCCTTAACAATAGTTTGTCCAGACATGAGCTCCTGAAATTCCAAAAAGCAGAACATGTTAAGTATTTTATAATTATGACCTGATTTTACAGCTATTATTCTCCATTTGATAACATGAACAGATGAAGTACCTTTAAATGCATACTTCACTTTTTTATCACCCTTGGACATCGGAAACTACTTTAAATTTCAAATTATATTGCCCCTAATGGGGAGCGAATCCGTCCGGCGACAACACCAAAAAAACAAGGTTGATCGGAAAACTCTTATAAATCATCACTCCATGACACAGGAAATTTACTGATAAAAGTAAAGAGGTTTTTTGTGAAATTATACAAACTTATCTGGTTAATTTAATCAAGAAACGGGTTATACAATAATGTCTGTTATATTGTTTGTTTTTGTTGTTGTTTTTGGATTTTTTTGTCGTTTTGTTTCTTCGGATCCATATTAAGAACTCTACATTAAATGTGTATGATGCTGTTGTTTTTCTATTTCACTAAAAATGATTCATACATGCCTTTGCCGTTGGAAAAGTCTTGACCGCACCATGTCGAAATAAATCAAAGTTTATCAACATTTTAAATCAAAGTTCCTAATATACAATTAAAAATATGTTAACATGATTTTGCCGTTTGTCAAAGCTTGGTCTTTTCACCGTTATCTATCGGGTAAATTAATTACAGAAAGTTTAAAACCACTCCCCGAGTTCACAGTTCAATATTGTCTCGCTTGTGGTTTGTCATTTGGGAAATGATATAGATAACAATAAAACAAGTCTTGAACTGGAATATATCGAAAGTTGAAGTCAGATGTGTAAAATTAAATAAACAAACACTCCCAACCGCTTTACTTATTTCAAAAAATGAAATAGGAAGTAAGCAGTACGGCAGTAACAAGATTAACAGTAGTTATACTGCTGGCAGTAACAGCAGTAACAACAGTAATACTGCTGGCAGTAACAGAAGTAACAACAGTAATACTGCTGACAGTAACAGCAGTTATACAGCTGGTAGTAACAGCAGTAACAACAGTAAAACTGCTGGTAGTAACAGCAGTAATAGCAATAACCACAGGAACACTGCTGGCAGTAATAGCAATAACAGCAGGAACACTGCTGGTAGTAACAGCAGTAATAGCAGTAACAGCAGGAACACTGCTGGCAGTAATAGCAGTAACATCAGTAATACTGATGGTAGTAACAAAAGTATGACAGTAACACTGCTGGTAGTAACAGCAGTGATAGCAGTAACAGCAGGAACACTGCTGGCAGTAACAGCAGGAACACTGCTGGCAGTTATAGCAGTAACCACAGTTATACTGCTGGTAGTAACAGCAGTAACAACAATAACACTGCTGGTAGTAACAGCAGTAACAACAGTAACACTGCAAGTAGTAACAGCAGTAATAGCCGTAACAGCAGAAACACTGCTGGCAGTAATAGCAGTATCAGCACTTAAACTGCTGGTAGTAACAGCAGTAACAACAGTAAAACTGCTGGTAGTAACAGCAGTAACAGCAGTAACAACAGTTATACTGCTGGCAGTAACAGCATGAACACTTCTGGCAGTAATAGCAGTAACAGCAGTTATACTGCTGGTAGTAACAGCTTTAACAACAGTAACACTGCTGGTAGTTCTAAGAGGGAGAGGGGCGATAAACATTGCAAATGGCGGTTAAAAATTCACAAATGATTTTTAGAAAGACAACTTATATTAAGCTAGATTTTAAGGTAATTCATACCCCAGACAGTACAGTTAACACTGGTTGACCCTAGATGGAACATTAAACTGGATATTGTAATTAATTATTTTTGATATATTTGAGCGGAAAGTGCTTTATTTTGACACCCGGATTAGACAACATAGCAGGTACCACATTTTATTACTTTTCTAACAAAATTCATTTTTTTCAACAATTGTCTCCTGTTATTATCAATATTCATCTGTTTGTAACAATATAATAACAGTTTGTTTGGAATTTGTTGAAAAAATGATAATTTAATTTTCACAGCTCATCATTAGTGCAACTGTACTAACTGGGGGTATGAAATACCTTAATGAAGATTGTACTGTCCTAGGATGTATTTACATTTTTGAGGTTAGTTAGGTCGAATTTATGCTCTAATTGCCAGACACATACTAAAACAAAAGATAAATAAAAAGATAAAGGGTGTGCATCGGAATTCTGAGTTTCATAGACAATCTGTATAATATTAAAAGAATAATTTCGACAATTTGCCGGAGAAACAGTGCGATTTCAAGCTTTTCTGTTCTATGTCGCCGAAGCACTCATGTGTGAGCATCTAAAGTTTACAATTGTTTTTTTTAAAATATGCACTGATATGTACGAAAATAGAAAACATAACAAAAAAGTACAGGAAAACACACAAATCTAAAATAGAAACTACATTATAGATTTGGCTAACGACTACAGAAAGTCTTAGTTTCACTCTTTGCAAAGAAATCTGTGGATGTTATACAGTATATATACAATCACAATGAAACATTTCAAATCAGGAAATCTTGATGTTAAATTATTTTTGTGAACAGAGTGATCATTTATTTTTAAGACCGCGTTAAAACCAACATCTCTATCACAAGCATGCTTGGTTCAGCGATAAAATGATTGCATGTCACGCTTTTGATTCCCGGCCCACGCGGATCTTTTGCTTTCTTTTTCGGCGTTAGCTGTCTAAGCTCACTTTTGACCTAGTTTTTCGACCAATGAAATATTGTAAATAATACTCGTATTCTCTTATTATGCAGAGGGAAAATGAAATAAACTATTTCGATTGGTAGCTATTTACACCATAGAGGCATCTAGCAGGGGTGGAGAGGTATCTAGTGGGATTTTTATTATTATGCAGCGGTAAAATCAAATAGATTATTTCGATTGGTGTTGTATTGGAGACAAACATATTTACGATTTAAATAACCAGTTAAGTCAATATTGATGGTTTAAATACATTTTTATATGGAATATTCTTGGGTGTCCGGTAAACACTTGCATACAACACACAGTGTAAAACGAAAGAGAAGTGAAGATATTTCTAATTCTTACTGGTTTCTTTCTAGTTTTCTGATACTGATCGTTGTAGTGTAGTGGCTAACACTCTCGCCTCTGAAGCGGAGGCCCCGGGTTCAAAACTCAGGAGGGACACTTTTTTTGAAGTTAATTACGTACAAGTTGGTAGATTTCGCTTTTTTTTAACAAGCTGTTTGTATTTATTTTTATTAAATTTCAAGGACATTTATTCATCTTGAGCTCTAACTCTACAAGAGGTATTTTATTGAAACTGAATAAATGTAGACAAGACTTAATGTAAGACATTGCTTCTTTAATCGACTTGTTATCACTGTATGAAATTGTTGCATCAGCTTCAACATTTTTTTTGAAAGACACTTTAAATGAATTTATGAGTTGTCATGATTCGGTCGCTTAAACTCTAGGTCATACTAAGAAGGCAGGGCGGGTTCGTCAACAGCTATAACAAGTAAAATAAAATAACTAAACTGTGTCTGCTTCGCCTCTCAGTATTTCCTTCTTTCTTATATACATGTACATGTATATATAAATCTTTTCCATCAACGCCGTTTATCTTTTTTAAAGATATTTCTTGTTATACAGTAAATTCAGATCATTACTTGTTCAACATGATTCAATGTTTCTCAATCTAATTGTGACACTGAAAATGAAAACCACACTTTTTTATCTTCATCTTTAAATAAAATTAAAGTAAACTTCCTCAAAATATATTCCCTATTCCTGTATTTCCATCCCCCTTAACGAATTTTCGTCAAATACCTTATAATAAGATTATATAAATTTCAAATTAGCATGATGATCAAAGAGCATTCTTTGTTCTATGAAACGGAACATTATATCTGAAAATCAATTCTTAAATATGCATGTTCAGGCACACACCGCCGGTGAAATAAATGGTCGCCGCATTCCTATAAACACGTCCTTTGCTGTAAGAACCAGTAAGAAGAATTTGTTTTCACTATTTCAAACTTGTTGTTGTGTCCAAAGCATGCAGACAATCAAGGGTCAAAAATATTTTGATGCGTTTTTATCAGTTTTGCAAGATTATCTAAATAAACGCTATTTTTAGCACATGGTGTGTTTTTGGATAAGTGATTCTTGGATAAATATGTTTTCTAACTGCAAATTGAAAATAACATGATTACTCTCATGTACGGTGCATAAGTCTATGCATCCTATTATTAATTGTTGTTTATTCAAGGGGGACGGGATTATAGGAAGGGATGGAAATATAGGAAAGTAGGATATGTGCATTCATTGCATCAATGGTGGGCCTTTTGAACCTAAAATGCTTTGTCATGTACTATTCATCATTATTATAGCACTACAGTAAAACATCGCTATTATGACAACTGGGAAAGTGTTTTATGGGTAGTCTCAATATTGCCGTTTAAAACCACTTATTTACACATCTGAATTTTTAAAAACAAGCTCTGATTAATGCGTATATAAAGAGCTGTTTAGTAATGTGGTCGTTTATATGCGGGGTTTACCAGCATTTCACTACCGGCCTGACTTTGCAATGTAAAAATGTAAATTCTCTAAACCCTCGGTCGCGCGGGACCCCATATAATACTTATGTTCCAAATATACGCAAAAATATCCGTTACTATCATAACTTGTACCAGGTCTAGGCTGATATCCGTCAAAATAATATTCGCGTTTTAAAAAAAATCAGGAAAGACCACATTCGTGCCTATTTATTTAGCGCCGCATATGTAGAAAACAATCTCAATTTTCGCTCAAATGCGTTTGTATGACAACGGCACATGTTAGCTAAATGCCGTGACCTTGAAAGGTCCATTCACGGGCCGTATTGATTGAAATATGGAACTGAAATATATGAAGTGTCAGAAATAGCCAGTATTAATGTTTTTTAAATTTGAAGATGGAAAAAATATGGACCCTTTTACGTTTTAAATGAATGTAATTAACACATATTATTCTTTTGAAATAGTAAATAATGTAAAATGATATTGTCCTCCTGGGGAGCGAACCCGTACAGCGATAGCGCCTAGCAATGCAATGCCAATTACACAACCTAATGAGACCACTAAGGCAACCCTATACTAGGTTGATCGGGTAACCGTAACCCTGATAAACGTAAATATCACCATATGACACCCGAAACTATTGTTAAGTTGAAATTACATTGCCTCTGGGGAGAGAGTCTGTGCGGCGACAACACCAAATCAGGTTAATCGGATAACCCTGATGAACGCTATTAAAATTTTACTGATAACAGTAGAGAGATTTTTTGTGAAATTATTCAAACTTATTATGTTAATTTTATAAAGGTACAGGTATGATTATCAAGAGGATGAGCGATTACATATTTTGCTGTGCCCTACTCGCATCAATGTTACTTACTTTTATAATCACTAATTGATCCAAAAGGCAGTAAGCTAATCAGGTTTTAAAATTTGGTCATCATTTACCCAACTATAATGTCTGTTATATTATTTCTGTTTGGTTTTTTCTTGTTGTTTTGAGATTTTTTGCCTTTTTGTTTCTTCAGATCCATATGATTAGATCTGAAATAAATGTGAATGCTTCTTTTGTTGTTTTTTCTATTTAACTCAAAAATGATCCATACATGTCTTTCCGTAGGAAAGTCTTTACCGCACCATGTCGAAAAAATTCAAAGGTTATCAACATTTTAAATCAATGTTTCTAATATACAATTAACAATATGTTACATTTTTACCGTTGGTAAACCGTTATTCATCTTTTAATTATATAAAGTTTAAAACCACTCCTCGAGTTCACAGTTCATTTTTTGTCTCGCATCTGGTTTGTCATAGGGAGATTGTATAGATAACAATTAAACAAGCCTAGCACTGGAATAAATTATAGAAAGTTGAAATCAGATGTTTTCATTTTAAATCAATGTTTCTAATATACAATTAAAAATATTGTCAAAGATTGGCTTTTTCACCGTTGTCAATATATTAATTATAGAAAGCTTAAAAACACTCCTCGAGTTCACCTTGTTCACAGGTCAGTTTTTTTCTCGGTTTTGGTTTGTCATTTGATAAATAATTTAGATAACAATTAAACAAGTCTCACAATGGAATATATCGAATGTTGAAATCAGACGTGTACAATTAAATTAACGAACACTCTCAACTGTTTTATTTATTAAAAACGTTCCCACGTCTCACCTCATGTTACTGATGAAGAATTAAAATACAGACACATTGGAATATTGCCTAAATAGTGATTAACATTTTAAAGTTGAAATGAGGTTAAAAAAGAATTTCTTCCTGTCCCTCTCTTAGTCTCTTTTGACGGGCATCTCGGCCTTATTTAGACTTTTTAATTGTGCACCTCGCCTTAGTCCAGCACAGCATTTGTTTATAAGTGTTTACTCGATTGATTGTTAATACAATGAATATAAAATACAGAGTAATAAAGGATCTGATAGCATGTCATGCTCTTTTGACGGGCATCTCAGCCTCATTCAGAGTCTTTAGTTGTGCACTTCGCCTCAGTCCGGCACTTTATGTGTTCAAACGTAATCACTCAATTGACTAACTGCGACTGATAGTTGTTTCTTTCGTAAACTGTGGGGCGTTCCACCCCAGGCGACGCAAGAGTCGATTCTAACGTGCCAAGAAGAAATGCACCTGGCGATAGCATAACGTCATAACATTTCCTGTATAAGGGTAACGTTTTCTAAATTATCGATTCTGAGTCCGCATCCCATTGCGTATTTTGTGGAGTGACATTAAAATCACGCGAGGTCAACGTTGCCGGTCTAAACCTGCTACGTAATGACTTACGAAACTGGCATGATCGTTCTAGTTGCTTTTGGTTTGCCTGGCCAAAAAAATCTAATTTAATTTCGTACATAATTATAGAAACTAATTGCTTTTAGCGCCACGAATCGTTGTCGGCGTGTTCTTGCCACGGGCGTTATTCAACAGTATATAGGCCTACTAGGTGCTTGATATTGTATACACATTATTGTAGAACTTCATAGATTGCATGAAGACATATTCAACAATGAACGCAAACTTACTGCTCGGTAAGCATAGTTTATTAATAATAAAAAAAACTTTCAAACTTCTCAAGTATGAATTAAAATCTACAATTGCACCTATAACAATGTAAAATGTTTAAACTATAATTTGTTAAGTGTTTGAGTTTTATTTTACTGTGAAAGCAACTAAACATCTTTTTCTAACTTGTAAGTGGAAACCCCTAAACAGTCAACAACGGCAGGATCGTGGAAAACGACATTCGTAGCGAAGGACTCCGTGATTTGCAATGAAGGTTATCGGCCGTTCCCCGAAATAGTTTCTTGTGGACCTGATGGGAACTGGAGTTCTGCTATTTGCAATATTGGTACGTTTTCACCATAGAAATAATTTGTAATAAAAAGGGTGGGTAATCATTATCCCTACTCCGTGCTCAAGACCCTTTTCTTTCTTTCTCCCTTTTTTTAAGAAAATGAAAATTGTGTTTTTAAGAGTTGTTTTGGTACATCATCATTAATTAGTAGAGAAGTCAAAAAAAGCAAAAAAAGCAGCGTGAATCAGAAAATTCACTCTGAGGCTTTGAGATTGAAACTGAGTTTTGAGCATGAGCATCTCAAGTTTTGTAACTTCGTATTTCAGAAAGGACATTGAGAAAGCGCATTTATCCCTTAACAATGTCACTAGCTTCTTATGTTTTATACTCGTATTGGGTGCGTTTACATGCATCATTGTAAAAAAACTTAACTTATTTCACAGAGAATTCTATTATTCACTGAAAATCATAAAATAAATGAACTTTTATACAGAATTTATTTATCTAAAACCCACAAAAAAGAAGGTCGGTAAGCTTAGCAGTGATTCAAAGTTGCAGTCGCGACAGATGAAATGCTGAGCCCGCTAATCGGCGCTTCACTGAAATAATAATTATTATATACCCATAAATGATTTTAGCATAGTGCAGCGTTAATCCGCGAGACTGATGCAACTTGTCAGATAAATAATTATTCCGTATTGGACAGTGTCGTTTTCCGATTCTGTACTTTTGCAGCTCCCAGTAGTTTCTACGTTCCAGATTTGCCGATTTTAAACCGCGATATTTTCACAAATTTTGATTTGTTGACTACTCTGACACACTTTCTTTAATAATAATCATGGGTTCAAATAACCTGTACAAATAAAAAATAAGAAATCGTCAAAAAATTGTTACTGAAAGTTAAATAAATAGATAGTCAATGAGGAAATAAACAGAATAAGAAAATGATAAGAAAAAGGTGTAGATCTACATACCGTTCATCTATCACGATTTAAATATCTATATGAAATTATCCTTCGCATGTTCTCTTTTTAAATGTTGCCTTTGGCGCTGTCTGTGATGTGCAGGAATTATATTCTCAGATCCCCTGTCAAAATTCTATTATATTTAGTTCCGCCCATTGTTTTCTTGTTTAGGGCAAGCCCATTCTTATATCTGGGGACCACACGCCGCTGAAAATGGAATGGTATAAATCTTAAAATACCGCATTGAATGTTCCATGTTCACCGCCATATGCGTACCATCGTTTTGGATGGAACAGAATTGACAATTTATTAATGTAAACCGTGCAAGGCAGCGTGGGCAGTAATATGCATTGCCATTTCTGCCTATGAACAAGCTCAATCAAACCGATCCTGCAATAATTTCATATTTGTCGTGTTCAGTGGTTTTCAAAGTTCCCTTTTCATCTATCTTAAAGCCTAACCATTTATAGATACTTTTGACGTATAAGAAGCTCATTGCTGGGGTATAAGAATGAAACACTTTAAAATCCTAGTCGTTACATATCGAAACCCACGATAAACACCTCTATCATCTTCCAAATAATATTGTTTTTCCTCCTTCAAGCCATTCAAAGACTTGAAACTTAAACATCCCTTTATCTGAGAGTCGATCATGGCGCTTGAAAATTTTAACATTTTTCGATTACGTCATACAATGCAACTTTTAATATGACGTAGGGATTGATGATTTTTTGTTTAATTGTGACGTAAATGCTTACATCAAATTTAACTTCATTATCGATTTAGTGCTTATTTAATTGGGAGTAAAATAAGGGTATACGATAAAAGGAACATTATATGTAGGTGATTTCGTCTGTGATCTATTTTTTATTTATTTCAATACAGAAAACTTATTCTCAAAACGATTGTCACCAAAACAAGGTTTAATTTTTTTTGTCCAGTGAGAAGAGAAATAAAGACGATTTTTTTTAAATATAGATATAAAAAATTTGCTATTTTTAACTGATATGATCTTATATAAAATATTTATCACTATGGAACGCCGTAGCTTCCTTAACATGAGCAAAAAAGATATATACTGTTAGTACATGTATACTCGTATGATGGTCGCGTGAAATTATATGCTAATTATGATATTTTAGCAAGTTAATATGACGTGTCTACACCATACTATGAAAAGTGTTCGTCATAAAATTATATTTCAGCATCATAAAATAGTACACGGACACCATATCATTTTGCGCGAAAGATCATATCGTTACAGTCGCAAAAAACGAAGTAATTTCAGCACAGTCTGTATTGTTTTCGCTCAAGTTAAGGCAGCTATGGCTTTCCATATTATACTATATTTCCGCAAAAGACCAAATATACTCTACAAAAATAAAAGTGTTCTTGAAAATCTGCAGTCACAGCGTTCTTTCGTATGTTCCTTCGTAATAATTAGGGTTTCTTGAAGAACAAAGTAATCTTAAAAGTATTCACAATCCTTATAATTAAATCAATTTCTCCACGTCATCTTATAAATAAAAAACAAAGCATTCAGCAATAAAACAACTAAACTGCACTAGAAATTCCAACTATTTGCAATCAACTCCCTTTCAATTGAAAATATTATGTAACGAAATTCTTTAAAAATTGTATATCGATAGGCAGTTTCTCAGGTCTTGGTGTAGAAGATTATGTAAATTAAACTTAAACTCAAAGAAGATTTACTAATAAAACATCATTCGAAACGTTCCTCAGGAAATGAAAATATCTTAATGATATTACTAAAATAAAAAGGGGATACTTTTTATTTTTTTGGTCAGTATATAAAGCAATATAAATCGAGCCCTAACGCCTAGAAATCACTTGATTTGCCACTGACCGTTCCAAGGCGGTAACCCCTCGGGTTCTCATTTTTGTTTATTGTTAGTGGTGTCTTTTTTGAAACTGATTATTTTATTAACCATGCTCTCTCCCCCTCTCTTCTTCTTGACTGTGTGGGGAGGCTGTTTTTTCTGAATGTGGCGATTCCTGATATGCATATTTCACCTTTTTATAATCACAGTAGTTGTGTATGTGCTATGTGGCGGCCGTAAAACGTCTCCCCGTACTTACATTCAATACTGTTATCTTTTCATCCCTCAGGGACTGCATTTGACATTCACTTTCCACACCCCCTCCCCACTCACTCATTTACTATTATATACCACATTGAAGGTTATATTTTCACCGACTTTCTGTTGCGTTTAAATTGATTTATTATTATACGCTTTCTGGAACCAGAATTGGTCATTTTGGTGTATTTTAGTACTCTTTTTACAGTCCCATTCCTTTGGGATCAGTGATTCAGGACGTTAATATTTATGGACATTGATCAGCGTGCTATTTATAGAATATAGTGTTTAGCGCGCTTTACTGTCTATACACGTATTACGTTGTGACGTCACTTGAGAAATTCAATGCAACCTAAAGTCGCTGATCATATAATGGTATTCTTTCTACATATTTCATTATGGCAGCACAAAATAAAATATTGAAAATCAATCTTTCTCCAATAAGGCTATCTTCTGCGTCTTCTGTCCAAACACCGCATAAAATCAGGGTCTATATAACAAGGGGTTAAGAAAGTATAGCGTAAACGCGCATATTTTATCGATAATGCTGTCGTCGCGTATCGTTATCAGCTTCCAGTGTGTAAAACACAGATCACGGTCCAAGACGGACCAGGTACAATGGAATGTTGAACGCAAATTAAAACTATCCGCTGTATTTTAGTTCATACGGACTAATTAGTCGTCCGATTTTAAGTGTTTATATGCCGCTGAAAAGGGGAAAAGTTGATCTACACGTTTGTGTAATTTTTATTTCAATAAAACTACAATGACATCCTATTTAGTATAATTTACACGATTTAAAATCGCAAAACGGGTTGATATTTCGCCGAGTATTCAAAAGATATTTTTCTTCATTATAATTAAATACGCACACCCTTATTATACTCATAAAATATTTATTATTATATTTCTAAATTGTTATAACCAAAAATAAAAAATGGTAATATAAAAGTTTCCGATTATTAGTAGTTGTAATTTTGTTGCAGAGATCGGAACTGTGCTTTGTTATTGTTTGCTATTTGGTTATTTTAGCGAATTATAATTTATCAATTTACTACTTTTGTGTCGTTGAAAAATAAAGAATATTTAATGAGCTCAATGATTGAAATAGACAAGTTTTTGTCATTTGTTTGCCACTTTTTTCCGACTTCATTTGAGCTCGGTATAAATGAAAGAGCGACTTTAATTATGATGCTAACTAGCAAAACTTTTAATAGTTTTGTTTTTAACACGTGCCATTCTTTCTTTTCCGACTTCATTTGAGCTCGGTAAAAATAAAAGAGCACATGCATTACATATTGAATGTATTACTTCAACATTCGATCAATCATGGGTCATTTACCTTGGGCGAAGCAGTGGTCTCATTAATTTTTTTTCGTAGAAGGTGGGTTTTTGAGAGTAGAAGGGTGATTACGGGCTGGTAACCAACAAAATAACAACTTTTCCGCTAAAATAGCCGGGTTGTATGGTCAATATTGATGGGGGAAATCCCGCCTACTCAGGCCAGGGTCTCTTTAATTAATAAAATAGACCCTGCTCAGGCTTATTGAAAACTCGGGCGAAGCATAAGCACAGGCAGTCAATCCAAACCTCCAAACCTAGTTCGGTCTTGTGTGGATATTTGCATGTAGATAAGAAATGTCTTATAAATTTGGGAGGAATCTTTTTGTGTTCAATTGGTTTAATATGGTTAGCCAGAGATCCGAGTTCATTTCAGAGCAGGATCTACAGTTCAAATATTATGTAAACATATTAAGTAAGGCATAGATAGGTATCTTTCAACTTTTACTGGTTATAAGAAACGTTTTCATACATTTTTAAAACTTGAAAATGAAAACTGAAGACCTTCCTAATAGAATGATAAAATTTCACTCATGGTGAAGACAAGCCATGTAATTGTGAATTTCGAAGTCAGTTTTAACTAAACTAACACAATAAAATTGCTTTAATTTATGTACTATTGCACAATGCAACCAAAGAACTAAATAAAAACCCTAACTTTATGCACCTCTGTCGGTAATTGAATGTGTGAATACCGAGCAAATTTAACGAGTAATATTTGGGAATGGCCGACATTTTTCCAAAATTGCCTATTTTTGCGAAAGTTTCTGTTAAAATTGTCAAGACCAAAGCTAATGTATCTATATAATTCTACATTGGATGCACTGTCCCATCTTTTCTTTTCATTTTCCACTAAACAATTTTGCATTATCAATCGCTACTAATTACTGAAAGCTGTGGAAAACAACCCATTGTCTGTCCAAATCGGCCAATGTGTCTATATTATTGGGAACAACAATTATCAACAGACTTGGTAAATTTGCATATTACACATTATACAAACAGAAATTAACTTCAATCAATAAACGAAATGAAATATCAATACTTACATTGTGTATTTAATCCAAAAATTGTACCCGATTATTATCTTAAAAGCAATAATATCATGAAATTATCAGACGTTTTTTCAATCGTGTTTTTCTCTAATTGCAAATAGCGCCGGAAATTGATCCGATCACGTGATCTACGACGACATCATATTTTAACCAATCGGCGACTTTCTTAACCCCTTGTTATAACAACCCTGATAAAATTAAATCTTTTAAAAGTCTGCAGCCTTCGGTTCGTTTATCACGTATTAATTTATCTTCGGCAAGCTCTATCAATATGACAGGTCTGCAGAGGGTTCATTGTACTAATTTATTTAAAAACAATTTAAAAATTACTCTTTCACCTTTAAAATCGCCTATTCTTCGAAAGTATGATATTTCTACAACAAATAAATTGAATGACGGAAGACGCAGACCTTATCCTTCTATTTTCAAGTGCAATTCTAAGAGGTGCAGATGCTGTGATTATTTGAATTGTAATTCTATCATTAAATCCACAGTTAACGGCAGAACTTTCTCAGTTAACATTAATAATGATATAGACTGACGAACTGATAATATTGTTTACGTTTTAACTTGAAATTCTAATAACTGTGGTATTCAATATGTGGGACAAACAGGTCGCCCTTTTAAAACACGTTTTGGACAACACTGTTCTAAAATTCGAAACAACAGCAAATTTAAAACATTTTTATACCAACACTTTTAGCATTCAGGACACCGTTTACAAAATATTTCCGTTCAACCAGTAGAAAAACTTGCATTTGACAGCACTGCTTCAAGAGCATTTAAAATCAGGGCCAGGCTCGTTTCGGAGCAGAAATGGATTAAAAAATTACAAACTCCTTACCCACTTGGTTTAAATGATAATATTTATCAAGAAGGCAACATTTCTAAAAATCCTGATTATGACGTCTTTGAATTACTTGAAATACGTAAAAGAAAATCGAGGTCGCACGGAAGCAGAACTAATGGAAACATAAAAAGAAAATCACGTATTCGTTGTTCTATTCATGACCTACATATTATTTTAAAACAATCTGGCAGACACGCTATGCTATCTAGGTTGGCTTCTCTTTCTATATCAAGTCTGCAGAAACTGGATGAGGAAGCCGACGACATCGTCATTAGAACCCATCCATTTTACGAGGTTGCTAGTCTTATTCAGTGTTATACTCGGCATGTTCTCAGGCCGCATATTGACTTGGAATCGGACCATCAAAGACATTTCCTTAAAATTTCTTTTTTAAATAAAGGAATAGATTTTATTGACCTTCCTAGTATATTTAAAGATAAAAGAGTTCAATCGGCTGTTCCTATTTATTTTAAGAATACTGAATCGCCTATGGTTTGTTATAAATACAACAAACCAACTAGAAATATAATTTTTAATTACAATAAAATTACATCGGATTTACAGATCATTGAAAATACACCAAAATCTTGAGAGTGTTTAACTTCTAAATATTGCTATAAGCCTGCCGGTCATATTGTTACCGGTGATCTTAATTTAATCAAAGACTCTAGAATTCGTAATTTAATTTCTAAAGGTCCCAAATATAGAATATCATCCAAAATTGACTTTAATGCATGCCGTGCAGAAATTGCTGAGTCTTTGAACTTATTTTGCAATAAATGGTGCAAAAGAGAACATGCCGAGCCTAATGCACTTTCTAACTGGAAAAAGCACATATTCAAAATAATTGACACCCGTATATCATTTTATGAAAGAAACATTGCTTTATTACCACCTCGACCTCGTTTTAACTTTCGTCATTTGAAAAAAGGAATTCAAGACTTTCATAACAGATTTGTTTTAACACCTGCTGATAAGGCTTCTAATAATGTAATTATAGTGTGACGAATACACTATATTAATATTCAAACTGAAGAACTGAACAGCACTAATGCTTATATACTGACTTCTTCATCTGAGAGTAATATTGTTACTGCACACACTCTACAAATTACAAAATTTAGAATCAGTATTGAGCCGAAACAAGACAAAGTACCTACTATGTATTGGTTACCTAAAATGCATAAAACACCGTATAAAGCAAGATTTATTGCTAACTCTAGTTCTTGCACTACTACTAAATTATCCGTGCTCTTAACATCTTGTCTTACAGCTATAAAAGAACACGTAATTAGGTATTGTGATAAGGTTTTTGAAACTTCTGGCAAAAATTTATTTTGGTCGATTAAAAATTCAAATGACGTTTTGAAAAAGCTTAAATCAAATAATTTTCGGGCGTTCTGTTTGTCTACCTATGATTTCTCAACTTTATACACTTCGCTCCCTCATAATTTAATAAGAGACAAACTAACCAGTCTCATTGAAAAAACGTTTGCTAGAGAAAATAAAACCTTCATCGCTTGTAATGAACATAGGGCATTTTTTACAGATGGTTCTTATGATAATTATACATTATGGACTTGTCAAGACCTTATAGAGTCGCTAACTTTCTTACTGGATAATATTTATGTTAGATTCGGTACCTCTATTTATAAACAAGTAATAGGCATCCCAATGGGTACTAATTGTGCACCCCTTGTTGCTGATCTGTTTTTATACTGTTATGAAAGAGACTTTATGTTATCTCTTTCTACTGAACATCAAGATGATATAATTACAGCTTTTAACAACACCTCGAGGTACCTTGATGATTTATTAAATATAGACAATAACCATTTCCCATTACTGGTTAATAAGATTTATCCCAAAGAACTACAACTTAACAAAGCGAACACTTCAGAAAAGCAAGCAAACTTTCTCGATCTAAATCTGTCCATTGAAAATGGTTATGTCACTACTAAAATTTATGATAAAAGAGATGATTTTAATTTTAATATAGTAAATTTTCCGTTTTTAGACGGCGATGTTCCCCGTGCAACATCTTATGGGGTTTATATCTCACAGCTTGTTCGCTTTTCAAGAGCTTGCAACAATGTTAATGATTTCAATGAACGTAATCTTTGCATTACAGAAAAACTCTTAAAACAAGGTTATCGGTATCACAAATTAAGGAAAACCTTTTGCAAGTTTTATCGCCGATACCCAGATTTAATTCATAAATACAAATGCAGTTTAAAATCACTTTTGCAACAAGGTATTTCACAACCAGTTTTTTATGGTGATTTAATTTATAAACTTAAAAAGATTAAAGGCAGTGTTAATTTCTCCCGGTTATTCGTAAAAACCATCTGTAAATTTTAAAAGAAAGGTTACCAACATGATATTTTACAGCGCTCTGCAGGCCTGGTGATTAACCCTTCTACAGTTGATCATTATGCTTACCTCTTTGGTTGCACGACGGTGGCAGGGGTTTAAGAGTTTATGAAGGTTATTGGGGAAATCTTTTCTTAAAAGAACCTAGAAACTCGATTTGTTTCTTTTATCCCTGTCATCGTGTTCTTGCGGATTTTACTCCAGGAGCTCTGGTCTCGGTAAGATCATTGAGTACCCCTTTCGGCTTTGCAATGCTCTTAGCTTCTTATGTTTTATATGTTTGTGTGCTTTTGCATGCAACATTGTTAAGCGGATAAGTGGGTTGGAGTCTTTTCACCAAGACAACTTGTACTTGTTTTGTGATATGAGAACCTGTTGGGGCAAGTGTGAGGTTGGTGCACCCTAGAACCTGGTTTAAACCCCCAGTGGCAATTTGATTTGCCACTGACCGTTCCAAGGCGGTAACCCCTCGGGTTCTCATTTTTGTTTATTGTTAGTGGTGTCTTTTTTGAAACTGATTATTTTATTAACCATGCTCTCTCCCCCACTCTTCTTCTTGACTGTGTGGGGAGGCTGTTTTTTCTGAATGTGGCGATTCCTGATATGCATATTTCACCTTTTTTTCGAAAACTGTGGCCTGTGAGAATATAATCTGAATCATCTCTTTAATGCACGAATAACGAAATCAAGTTAAACATTCATCATAATTATGTCCATTAAAATGAAAAGAGTATAGAATTAATAATGTTTTGGGCTAGAGTAAAACCTGATTTCGTTTAATTATTTTTCATTAACATTGCAGGAAACTATGTGCTTCGTATTAACATAAGAAGAAGATCGGACTTGAATATGACCACCGTAGAATATCAGGTACTACTTTTGTGTATGGTTTAGTTGCTATATTTTTTCTTCATACACTTACGTGCCAAATTAATGTCCACAAACATGGCTGACGTCATAACGATATTTACAGTGTAGCATATTTCTAAGGGTTTACGCTGTACTTTTTCCAATACAGTTAAGTAAGGACAATTTTTTGACAGTGTCTCAGAAAGAATTTATTGTTACATTAAACCATGATGGTAAAACTAATTCTGAAATAGCCAGATTGCTTGGCATTAGTTGGTTTACAGTATGTAAATTTTTGAAGAGGCTTCAGACATCAGAAAATAAGGAAAACATAACTGAAAATAGAAGGAAGGGAAAATGTGGCAGAAAACGTAAGTCATCAGACCGGACTGACAGAATGTTGATGAATGTTGTCAAAAACAATAGAAGAAGATCTCTGTCAGTAATAACATCAACATTTAATGAAAATACACCACAAAAGTTGTCCAGACGCACAGTTCAGAGAAGGTTACATGAAAATGGGTATCATAGGAGAGTTGTATTGAAAACTACCACCATATCTGCCCGGAACAGAATCAAAAGAAGAGCATTTTGCCGCTCCAATTTACACTGGGCTGTTGATAGAGACTGGTCAAAAATAATATTTTTAGATGAAACACAGATAGTGATAGGCAAACATAAAAGAACTTATGCGTGGAGGAAAAATGAAGAAAAGTGGAAACCACGATGCCTAGGCGTACACAGTGACAAATCTATTCCTGTAATAAGTGTTATGTTTTGGGGTGTGTTACTTTTGAAGGTGTGGGGACACTGACAGCTGTTGATGGCATTATGAACTCTAGAAAATATACAGAAGTGCTTGACAGTCAGTTTTGGCCAGTTATTGCCAAACTTCCAACAAACAGAGGCTACATTCTTCAAGAAGACAATGCTACAGTCCACACTTCAAGAGAGACAACCCAGTGGAAGAGAGATAACAACAAAACCACCGTGACACCACCACCAACACCACCGTGACACCTCCACCACACAACCACCACCGTGACACTACACCGCAACCACCACCACCACCACCACCACAGTGACACGACAACCACTGTGATACCACCACCTCCACCACTCCACACCATCACCACCACCACCTAAGTGACACAACCGCCATGACATCGCCACTACCATGACACCGATACCACCATTACCACCTCCACAATGGCACCACCGTGACACCACCACCACAACCACCAACACCGTGACACCAACACCCCACCACAACCACCCCACTTTAACACCACCACCACCACCCTGACACCACCACTTACGCCACCACCACCACCACCACCACCGTGACACCTCCACCACCACTACACCACCACCACCGAAACACCACCACCACCACCACCACACCACCACACCACCACCACCACCGTGATGCCACCACCACCACCACAACCGTTACACCACCACCACCACCATGGCACCACCACACCACACCACACCAGTTAAAGTAGGCATCTTTAATAAATTATCTTATTGAATCTAACTTGTTAATTGCTTTTTGAAATAAAAATGTTTAAAAAAAATCGAAAAAAAATGTTTGAGTATCTTCTAAACCATTTAAAAACAGTATGTGTTATATAATCACTGTCTTGTTATGCAAAGATCTAACTTCATGTATGTATGATTTTCTCGTGTACAATTGTTAACAAAATGGGGCCCACCACATGGATTGGTACCTTCGGTCATATTTGGTGACATTTAAGTTGTTACAATATTTGAAACAACCTACAACTATCTATTAGTTTTCATAACTAAAAAGTCATTTTGTCACACATTTTAACAATAAAATGGTATTTTATCGCAAAATGCATACTTCTAATTAATCTCGGCTGCTCAACCTCATGACGTCATTTACGTCAACGGGCTGAAGGTACATTTATTTAATGCTTTCTAGTAAATTATAGAATTTTCCCTGTGAAATACAGTGTATTTCACTGTTTTCAAACAGTGGAATACTATTCTTATTTTCACTGCTTTTTTCGGCGTTATTCGGCGTTAGCTGTCTAAGCTCACTTTTGACCTAGTTTTTCGACCAATGAAATGTTGTAAATAATACTCGTATTCTCTTATTATGCAGAGGGAAAATGAAATAAACTATTTCGATTGGTAGCTATTTACACCAGAGAGGCATCTGGCAGGGTGGAGAGGTATCTAGTGGGATTTTTATTATTATGCAGCGGAAAAATCAAATAGATTAATTCGACTGGTTGTTAGTGGGTGTTGTATTGGAGGAAAAACATATTTACGATTTAAGTAACCAGTTAAGTCAATATTGATGACTTAAATACAATATTATATGGAATATTCTTGGGTGTCAGGTAAACACTTGCATACAATACACCGTGTAAAACGAAAGAGGAGTGTAGATATTTCTAGTTCTTACTGGTTCCTTTCTAGTTCCTTTGATACTGATTGTTAATTTCAAGTACGAAATACAAGATCATTGTAGTGTAGTGGCTAACACTCTCGCCTCTCAAGCGGAGGCCACGAGTTCAATACTGAGGATGGACACTTTTTTTTTAAAGTTAATATACGTAAAAGTTGGTAGATTTCGCTCTTGTAACAGGCTGTTATTATTTATATTTATTAGATTTCAAGGACATTTATTCATCTTGAATTCTCACTCTACACGAGGTATTTTATTGAAACTGAATAAATTGCTTCTTTAATCGACTTGTTATCACTGTATGAAATTGTTGCAACAGCTTCAACATTTTTTTTTGAAAGACACTTACAATAAACTTATGACTTGTCATGATTCGGTCGCTTAATCTCTAAGTCATACTAAGAAGGCAGGGAGGGTTCGTCAACAGCTATAACAAACAAAATAAAATAACTAAACTGTGTCTGCTTTGCCTCTCTGTATTTCTTTCTTTCTTATATATATAAATCTTTTCCATCAACGCCGTTTATCTTTTTTAAAGATATTTCTTGATCACGCTGGTTTGTTTTTACCAGTGAAAAATAAAAATATATTTCACTCGTGAACTCCGAAATTATGCTTCGCCACTCGTGAAAAATACGAAATCCGGAGCTCACTCGGTGAAATATATTTGTATCTTACACTAGTTAAAACAAATATTCTCTATTTTCTCGTGACACGCCTCAAATTTTTGTGTTAAATCTTCGTTAATACAGCCTGTTAAATGTAATCTGTTTTGTAAGAAGTTTAGCAACTTCTTCTTGGTATGTTTAAATATTCAAATAAACGTAGGTTTATGAAATTATTTGTTGTTATAATTATCTCCAAATATTGAGTAGAAAGTTATGATGAAGACATGGACAACAATAGAAATCAATGTGCCTAAGGACAAGTCTCCATTTCAGCCAATCAAATGCTTGAGATTTGAGACTAATTTCCAATTTCGGCTTCATAACCTTCACCCAATGTCTTGAGCAGCTCTGACTGATATTTCATATCAATGTAATATTTTACAGCAAATCATTCTTTGTACAATCAAACAACTCTAATTAGGCCATCCAGGGATTTGACAAATGTGGTCTAAATAGTTGTTTGGTCTTTATTTAGGAGTAGAAAACATGGGAAATAGTGCAAAACTATTTGAAGGGACACTGAAATAGTGGTGTTATCAACATGATGGTCTTAATTTCGGGATGTTCTTTACAATTTTTCACACACAGACGTTACAGCAAGATTATTGCAAACTCTAGTTGCTGTACAACAACAAAATTATCCGTGCTCTTAACATCTTGTCTAACAGCTATAAAAGAACATCTAATTAGGTATTGCGAAAAAGTTTTTGAAACCACTGGCAATAAAATTATTTTGGTCAATAAAAAATTCAAATGACGTTTTGAAGAAGCTTAAATCAATTCTGTTTGTCTACTTATGATTTTTCAACTCTGTATACTTCTCTCCCTCATAATTTAATAAGAGACAAGCTAACCAGTCTCATTGAAAAAACCTTTGCTAGAGAAAATAAAACATTTATTGCTTGTAATGAACAATGAGCATTCTTTGCAGATGGTTCTTATGATAATTATACTTCATGGACCTGTCAAGACCTTATCCAGGCGCTCACATTTTTGTTGGATAATATTTATTTGAGATTTGGTACGTCTACCTATAAACAGGTAATAGGCATTCCAATGGGTACTAATTGTGCACCCCTTGTTGCTGTTCTGTTTTTATACTGTTATAAAAGAGACTTTGTTATCTCTTTCTACCGAACATCAAGATGATATTAATACAGATTTTAACAACACCTCCAGGTACCTTGATGATTTATTAAATATAGATAATAACCATTTTCCACCACTGGTTAATAAGATTTATCCTAAAAAAACTGCAGCTTAATAAAGCGAAAACTTCAGAAAAGCAAGCAAAATTTCTTGATCTAAATCTGTCCATTTAAAATGGTTACATCACTACTAAAATATATGATAAAAGAGATTATTTTAATTCTAATATAGAAAATTTTCCGTTTTTAGACGGGATTTTCCTCGTGCAACAACTTACGGGTTTATATCTCACAACTTGTTCGATTTTCAAGAGCTTGAAACGATGTTAATGATATAAATGAACGTAATTTTTGCATTACAGAAAAACGTTTAAAACAAGGTTATCGGTAACACAAATTAAGGAAAAGTTGAATCGCCGATACCCAGATCTTATTCATAAATACAGGTGCAGTTTAAAATCACTATTGCAGCAAGGTATTTCAAAGTCAGTTTTTATGGAAATTTAATTTATAAACTTTAGAAGATAAAAGGCATTGTTATTTTCTCCTGGTTATTCGTAAAAACCATCTGTAAATTTAAAAAGAAAGGTTACCAACATGATATTTTACAGCGCTCTGCAGGCCTGGTGATTAACCCATCTACAGTTGATCATTAATATATGCTTACCTCTTTGGTTGCACGACGGTGGCAGGGGTTTAAGAGTTTATGAAGGTTTAAAGGGAAATATTTTCTTAAAAGAATCTAGAAGCTCGATTTGTTTCTTTTATCCCTGTCATCGTGTTCTTGATGATTTTACTCCAGGAGCTCTGGTCTCGGTAAGATCATTGAGTACCCGCCCTTTGGCTTTGCAATGCTATTAGCGTCTTATGTTTTATATGATTGTGTGCTTTTGCATGCAACATTGTTGAGCCGATGGGTGGGTTGGAGTTATTTCACCAAGGCAACTTGTACTTGTTTTGCGATACGAGAACCTGTTGGGGCAAGTGTGAGGTTGGTCCACCCTCTCTCTCTCTCTCTCTCTCTCTCTCTCTCTCTCTCTCTCTCTCTCTCTCTCTCTCTCTCTCTCTCTCTCTCTCTTTCTCTCTCTTCTTTTTCGCTGCGTGGGGGGGCTGTTATGTGAGTGTGGCGATTTCTGATATGCATATAATACTTTGTTAAACAATGACAACATAGATTTACTACAATGACAACAAACGGGGATAAGTCTGAATATACCTGTGAAACAATAGTTTCTGGCAAAACAGTGACCTTAATTCAAAAATAGTACCAAGTCCCAAAAATTACCAACCTCAATAACAGTGGCCTATGTTGAAGCATAGCGTCAAGTCCAAAAAGTTACCAACGTCAAAAACCATGTCCTATGTTGAAGCAAAGCACCAAGTCCAAAATGTTACCAACCTCAAAAACCGTAGCCTATGTTGAAGCACTTCGTCAAGTCTCAAAAGTTACCAACCTCAAAAACCGTAGCCTATGTTGAACCACTTCGTCAAGTCTCAAAAGTTACCAACCTCAAAAACCGTAGCCTATGTTGAAGCACTTCGTCAAGTCTCAAAAGTTACCAACCTCAAAAACCGTAGCCTATGTTGAAGCACTTCGTCAAGTCTCAAAAGTTACCAACCTCAAAAACCGTAGCCTATGTTGAAGCACTTCGTCAAGTCTCAAAAGTTACTAACGTCAAAAACCGTGGCCTATGTTGAAGCAAAGCGTTAAAGTCCAAAACGTTACCAACCTCAGAAAAAAAAATCAGTTTGGTAACAGTGATCTTGAAGCTTTAGATGCTGTGTGCAAAATATTTTCTCTATAATTATGGTACATATTTGAGCCAAAATACTTGAATTTGCATAATAGAGTTAGAAATTTAAGCTGAATAATATTTCTGTTATAGGACCAAAATATATGAAATAACCTCAATCAATTTTACAAAAACCTGTAGTCTGAATATCCATCTGTAACACCCATTTACAGGTGTTAGTAACTGATTTGAAAAACATCCTCCTTAATATTTATTTTCATTACCAAATCAATTGCTGTTGCCAATCAAATCATGCATTAAAAATGTTGTTGGTCCATTTTTTTTAAAATTTATAATAACATAAACATATTGTAATATGTAGAAAAAAAACAGGTTATTAGAAATATTGTGAAGCTGGGAACACATTAATTAGCAATAAATGATTGCATATAAAAAATTCCATTATCCGTAACCACTTTTGGATCTCTGTCTGATGAGTATTTTATGCATGTGATTTATATATTGGAAAGGATGAATTTCAAATTCTGAAGCTTATTCCAGTTGGTATTTTATTGATTTTATATTTATAATTGCAGAAATATAGGCAGAACTACTGTAAAATAGGAAAATTTCTCTTTAAAAATGTATCATATTTTAAAAAAATGTGAACTTCTCTACTGTCATAATTGCTGAAACATAAAATTAAAAAAGAAAAGTCATTGTATTAAGTAAAAGTGCAACTTCCAGTTTTCAGGGCAAAAACCCAGCAGATCCAAGTATATTTAGATTTGCACATTAAGAGGCAAAAACATACGCTGAACATGGCAATAAATGGGTTTCTTCCCCTACACAGCAATCTACATTCGTTTCAGCAATTTAAATGATTATAAAAGCTTTGATGTTCTTATTTTCTAAAACACAACTTTTTGATGAACAGTACAAATTTTGTTTAGAACATGCATATTAACAAAAGTTCAAACATAGAACAAACACAGACAGATAATAGACAGACACTATGTTATAGTGTATTTGATTATACCTCATATACCTTACATACATATTTTGATTATAAAATCACCTTGAACTGTGCACATGATAGAAACTACGGTAATAACAGAACACTTTAAATTTCCAAGATGAACATTAACTGTTATTTGAATGTTGTAAGAAATATGAAAAAGAAAGAATATCATTCATGGTAAACATGTAGTCTGCTCTCTGGTCTAAATTGTTGATCCTAACAGATAATATTATGTGGGCTTCGCCCTTTCCTTCATGTCCACGCCTTTATGGCATGGTCATACATTGTAGATCCAGATCAGCCAGCACAACCATGATGTACTGTTCGCTTTTTGATTAGGTTATTCCGACCAAAAAGAGAACACTGTAGATCCTGATCAGATGGCAAAGATGGGCCGCTGATCTGGATCTACACTGGCCCACATGTGTAAAAGGGCATAATCATGGAGTAAAGGGTAAATTTATCTTTAATTGAAAATCTCATATTACTATGTTTTAAAATTAATAGGCCTATCATCAGTAGCAAAGCAAATTATTGTCTTTTTCTAAAACCTGAAAGTTTAGTCAAAACTAAATAGCTGTTTAAACTTTTAAACCATTGACTCACAATCTGTCTATAAACTAACTGATAGTATCTGTATTGTTTATTCAGTCAGTAACTTTCCAATTATCATGAATCAATTAAAAATGCAAGTTATTGCCAAACGGCCATTTTGTAATTTTGCAATTAATTAATCAATTATAAGATCACAAGTAAATGAAAAATGTTTGTCTTCTAACATTATGAATAAAAAACTCCAAGTCATCCCAATGTCATTGAATCATTGTTAAATTACCCTTTAAACATGCTCAATAAACTCGCCCTTTTTACTGTACATCATAAACTTCTTTTTCATCATTTAATTACAGGTTTCAGTCAACATTTTCAGACCTAATTATTTGTTAAACTGTTAATTTTTTTTGATTTCAGAATTTTAATTCTTTGATTTTCATTTGTATGGTAAAACTGGAAAAAAAATCATTAACCAGACAAAAACTTATAAGCCATGGCCAGGTGCTAATTCAGATGGTTGGAAGTTGGCAAGCTGTAATATTATAATAATAATGTGTAACGGTATTTGCTTTGAATCAGGTCCCAAGGTTATAAAACTGAGATTGGAAACCAGTCTCAAATCTCAAGCATCTGATTGGCTGAAATGGCGACTGGTCGCCATTTCAGCCAATCAGATGCTTGAGATTTGAGACTGGTTTCCATGCTCAGCTTTATAACCTTAGGCACAGATCTGATGAGGCTGGTGCCCAAGATACAGTTCCTAGATAAGTGTCGGACCCCATGAGCCTGTTTTCTGGGATACCGTTCCTAACTCTGTGTCAGAAACGATATTACTGTCCAGGAATACAGGGAATCGGAAACACAATGGGAAAGGATTATTTAAAAACTGGTGCGTTGGCCTATCCAAAGCTGATAGTCATAATAGTTGTATTCTACCATAGCAAAATAGATGGTATGCATCGTTTCGTAGTCATACCCTATACAGACAGCAAACATGTTCCGTTGTACGACATAATAACTTAGACATAAAAAACGCCATGCCATGCAACATTTTGTGGTTATCAGCCTTTAAATAAACAGAATTTCTAGAAAACGAATTTAGTTCACCCATATGGTTGCATAAATATATCAATGTCCTCGTTGCACGTGTTATTGGATTTTATAACCAGGCGTGAAGCTAACTATAAGCGAGTACGCGACTGAATCCACATGATTCTGAAAAATAAACGATAGCCTGAGTTGAAGTGTGCGTTCTCCACTGGTTTACATGATATTATCAAATGTAGTTTGGCGTTGCTATACTAAGCAGATCTTAAGGCCCCTTTCCGCATGTTAAAATCCAAACAAGATTGCACCATTGTTATCAAAAATTTTCGGAGATTAGGGTTCGCATTTCTCCACACACCCCTTGCATAATTATAATAAATTCTCATGAAAAGTTGTTAAGCTACGCCCCCTGATGACTGCAAACTACTGCGGAGACTGCAGAGAAGACGTTCCCTGGAATATATGTGAAGCTACGCCCCTGGTAACTGCAGGCTACTGCGGAGACTGCAGAGAAGACGTTCCCTGGAATATATGTTTAGCTACGCCCCTGATAACTGCAGGCTACTTCAGAAAAAAAATTACAACAAAAGGGCAATGAGCTGCTCACGCGATGGAACTTTAAAACATGTTCAGTATCAAGAACATTCAATTGATAGTGTGTGAGCCTTACTCCGAGACTCTTTAAAGAGCGCTTAACTTCCCTAAAGGATCACCCAAAGAACATTTCTACAAATTTTAAATATTTTAAAATCTGGCTAGCGGTTTTCAAGCTTTTCGAAACAGTAAATTTAAGAAGTTACATATCAATATTTATTTTAGAAATATTGAGATCGAGAATGGTTGTTTGCATTCTGCATTATTTGCTTCAGTAAAGTAAGCTTGAGCTACCAAAGGGCAATTTTGTTGAAAATGGTTTTTATTAATAATTAATAAATTGTGAAATAACCGCGTGGTTAAAGGCTATAATTCTGCCATACTAACGTTCCAAAGAAAAACAATATAACATCTTATCGTAGCCTTATTGAAAAAGACTAGAAATAATGGTGCACAATTTTAACCGTAGGGGTGCCAATTATTTGTTTATAAATAGACGAACAAACTCTAATAAAACTATTATTCAGTAAGAAAGCGAGTGATTCGATCAAGAATTGACAAATCCATGAGTATAATTATCGTATGAGCCATCCGTAAAATACAATGTATATATTGCTAAACCATACCATACCATAAGTTTATTCAGCATAAAAAACTATACAATGTTTATAGCCTAGGTGTACAATATTACAATACAATGTATAACAACAAAAAAGTAAAATATGCATATTAGGAATCGCCACATTCACGAAACATAGCCTCCCACGCAGCGAAAAAGAAAGGAGGAAAACAGAGTATGTTTTATTAGTATGTCAAATTCAAATAAGACGCCACAAACAATTAACGAAAATGAGAAACCTTTGGGTTACCGCCTTGGAACGGTCAGTGGCAAAACAATTTTCCACTGGGGGTTTATACCAGGTTCAAGACTGCACCAACCTCATTACACAGACCAATCGTGCAACCAACTGACCAACCAACCGTGTAACCAACTGAACAACCAACCGTGCAATCAACTGAACAACCAACCAACCAACTGAACAACCAACCAACCAACTGGATGATGACTCCTATATACCCCCAAAACTTTTTGGAGGGTGGGGGGGAGACATAAAAAACGCCATGCCATGCAACATTTTGTGGTTATCAGCCTTTAAATAAACAGAATTTCTAGAAAACGAATTTAGTTCACCCATATGGTTGCATAAATATATCAATGTCCTCGTTGCACGTGTTATTGGATTTTATAACCAGGCGTGAAGCTAACTATAAGCGAGTACGCGACTGAATCCACATGATTCTGAAAAATAAACGATAGCCTGAGTTGAAGTGTGCGTTCTCCACTGGTTTACATGATATTATCAAATGTAGTTTGGCGTTGCTATACTAAGCAGATCTTAAGGCCCCTTTCCGCATGTTAAAATCCAAACAAGATTGCACCATTGTTATCAAAAATTTTCGGAGATTAGGGTTCGCATTTCTCCACACACCCCTTGCATAATTATAATAAATTCTCATGAAAAGTTGTTAAGCTACGCCCCCTGATGACTGCAAACTACTGCGGAGACTGCAGAGAAGACGTTCCCTGGAATATATGTGAAGCTACGCCCCTGGTAACTGCAGGCTACTGCGGAGACTGCAGAGAAGACGTTCCCTTGAATAGATGTTTAGCTACGCCCCTGATAACTGCAAGCTTCTGCGGAGACTGCAGAGAAGACGTTCCCTTGAATAGATGTTTAGCTACGCCCCTGATAACTGCAAGCTACTGCGGAGACTGCAGAGAAGACGTTCCCTTGAATAGATGTTTAGCTACGCCCCTGATAACTGCAAGCTACTGCGAAGACTGCAGAGAAGACATTCCCTTGAATAGATGTTTAGCTACGCCCCTGATAACTGCAGGCTACTGCGGAGACTGCAGAGGAGACGATTTCAAAGGTTATAAAAAGTATGTCTCAGCTGACGATATTTTGTGGTTTCTGATTCTGAGAAAGATTTTACAATGTTTTGCATTACAACAAGATTTGCTTTTTAAGTACAGAATGTTCGTGATCTAATGGACAGAGTTTGAAGACATTGACTGAAGGTTATAACCTTGAGCAATTGGCTGAGATTTTGACCCCACTGACAAATTTGTTTGAAAACTCTCCAACCGGTTACCACAATTGCCAGGGTAATAGGATTACATTCCAGTGTCATTAAATTGTAGAAGATTTAGTCTTTCAAGCTTTGACTGTGCAGTTACATTAAATGTTCGATTTTAGAGGAATTGACATAGGCCCTACAGATCAAAAAGCGGATGAAGAAATATTATGTCACAAGAGCACACAGAGAGCATGATCTATGTAAAGAGAACCTCATTCTCAGAAACAAAAAAGAAATTTTCTTTAAAATACAACCATACCCGTTCGAGCCGAATTTTCAACTTTTTACAAATGTTTATCTTCTCCGTTTTTTTTGACGGGTAGTATGACTTTTTAAAAAAAAAACTCATATTGTATTTTCATCGAAAAATATCTTATTTTAAAGTGGGGAGACATTCTATCCGGCCACCCAGCGAAGCTAAACCGTCGAAATACCAAAATACACATCAAATTTACTTGTATGTTTTCCTCACATGCAATTTAGATCTAGATTTTGATTGTTGCAAGTCAGCCATTAAACATGGATAGTTTTGCCTGTTTACCACCAAGAGTGTTTATAATTTCAAATCACCGGAGATACTTTGGAAATCATTGTGCAAGAAAGATGGTTAAGGTTGCATTCCTTGTGGCTCAAATTAGCATGGTATTACCAAGGAGGCCATTGTTTTTAAGTTGCTTTTAACATGACTTCTTTGGTGAGTGCCTTTTTTTATTGAATTACTTAAGAATTGTATCAGGATATTTGCAAACTTGCGCATAAATGTGGAACGCCATAGCTGCCTACTCCTTATATTTGTTGAACGGTGATGTAGTTAGGTCACTTGGTGATGTACGTATTACATTTCACTACGTAGAAGCGCCAAAAACTATTATGTTCTTATTACATTTCACTACGTAGAAGCGTCATTAAACTATTATGTTCTTATAACATTTCACTACGTGAAAGCGCCATAAAACTATTATGTTCTTAGTACATTTCACTACGTAGAAGCGCCATAAAACTATTATGTTCTTATTACATTTCACTATGTAGAAGCGCCATAAAACTATAATGTGCGTATTACATTTCACTACGTAGAAGCGCCATAAAACTATAATGTGCGTATTACATTTCACTATGTAGAAGCGCCATAAAACTATTATGGTGCATATTACATTTCACTACGTAGAAGCGCCATAAAACTATGATGTGCGTATTACATTACACCACGCAGAAGCGCCATTAAACTATTTTGTGAAGTTGCTGACAACAAAATAATTGAGGCCCTGATATTGAACTTGGAGGTACGCCAGAAGTTACTATGAGCAAAACAGATGTGTCAAACAAACTTGAATCTTTTTTATCAATATATTGTAAACTTGAAGTATTAGTCAAACGAAATTAATTTAATTATGATGATAGAATATGAACAAAAAGATCAAAGATCAAAAGATTTGATTTTTTGAGCATATCATTCTTCGCTAAATACAGTACCAACCAAATTCCGAGCATCGATTACATTAAGCCGTTTGGAAATAATACGGATCAAAGATAATAAATATTTTGTTCCTAACCCCAAGTGATGTTTTATTAAACTTTTGTCTGATGAAAAAAACTCAAGTTTTTATAAAGTTTTTTTATTGTAGGCAAGCTATGGAGATTGATTTATAATATCTGTATCAAGTTTGATAACACTTCTACAATATAGTCTGACAATATTTTATCTGAAATAAATATTTCATTATTCATTATTCTGCCGTGTGCGTTGCATTTTAAAAAATTAACTTTAATCAGAAAAAAACTTGAAATTAAATAAGTTTTAATCACTATAAGATACATATATAAAATTTACATTTCATTCATCACTATGTTGGATTTTCCTCACACTCCACCTACGTAAAAGTCTTGTAATGAATTTGGATTTTTTCGCTTAAAAAGGTAGCAAGTAATGCCTCATATTTAACTCACATTACTTACTTGAAATATGTGACCTCCATAAACTTACAGACTGAAAATCCCCAACCCCCTCGAATCCCCGCCCCCACTGCCCCTCCCTTTCCTCCCTTTCCTCAAGGATTTTTCACAACAATAATGTGTTTAGAAAAGTTAGATCATTGAATTAGCAGGCATATGATCAACTGTCCTTAGAGTGTTAAGGCAATATCCATTCTGGTACTGAAGTACTCAAAATGACGACACTTAATACTGGCTGACAATTTCCATCTTTCTATTAAAGGCGGCGATGGCCTCAAGCACAGATATACTTAAATGTCAGACAAGTGTAGTGCCATCATCTAAATCAACGCTCTGTCAGTCGAGACCATTAATCTTAATTTAGCAAGCCGCAATCTTTCTTCAAGTTACTTCAATGTTCTGTAATAAGATTCTAAAATTCCGACATCAATATCGCAAACATAATTTAAACTAGACTGCGTCCTCAGGACACTGATGCACTCACTGTTGAAGATTTGTAACCAAATTGTGTATCGGGTATTTACAACATGGGGTTATGAGGATAAGTAAATGAGGAATAACTGCCTCACAATTTTATGACCTAATGTAAACAAAGGGCAACAACGCTTGTGAAAATGGTTGCAAGACAAATTACTTTACAACTATCTACACAGCATGTCTAATCTTCTGTGCAAGTTTGAAAGTATTCAGTCAAACACAAAATGTTAAGTTCATGCCACGGCATTTTATGGCTGAAACTTACAAAGGTTCATAAATCTGGTAAAATTGGTTAAATAAAAAACTCTTTTCTTAAAGATCATCTGCTTTTCCTGCCGGATCATCTATGCAAGTTTGAAAGAAAGTTGATGCCACAACATTTTATTACTGAAATTAACAAAGGGCCATAACTTTAGTATAAAAATGATTGCAGAATGTTTTTACGGCCATCTACACTTCTTGCTTGATCATCTTTGCAAGTTTGAAAGAAATCCGTCCGACAGTTAATGAGGAGTTGATGCCACAACTTTTTATTACTGAAATTAACAAAGGGCTTTAACTCTGGTAAAAATGGTCTCAGGAAAAAAATATTTTATTAACGATCATTTGCACATCCTGCTTGACCATCTATGCAAATTTGAAAGAAATCCGGCTGATAGTTAATGAGGATTTGGTGCCACAAGATTTGGAGCACTTACGTTCGGACGCAGGTACGGACGTTCAAGTGCAACTCTTTATGCCTCCAACCAGTTTAACGTATAATTTGCTGGATTCTACAAAAAATTCGTCTGATTTACATCAGGGATTATTTTGCGACAGACAATGCGGTTGCCATAACCGACTGTCCACATGCAAGATAGATATTTGGAGGGTGAAACTTGTGTGATGTATTGCAAACAAAATAAAATGCATATAAACAATGTTCAGAAAAAAAATTACAACAAAAGGGCAATGAGCTGCTCACGCGATGGAACTTTAAAACATGTTCAGTATCAAGAACATTCAATTGATAGTGTGTGAGCCTTACTCCGAGACTCTTTAAAGAGCGCTTAACTTCCCTAAAGGATCACCCAAAGAACATTTCTACAAATTTTAAATATTTTAAAATCTGGCTAGCGGTTTTCAAGCTTTTCGAAACAGTAAATTTAAGAAGTTACATATCAATATTTATTTTAGAAATATTGAGATCAAGAATGGTTGTTTGCATTCTGCATTATTTGCTTCAGTAAAGTAAGCTTGAGCTACCAAAGGGCAATTTTGTTGAAAATGGTTTTTATTAATAATTAATAAATTGTGAAATAACCGCGTGGTTAAAGGCTATAATTCTGCCATACTAACGTTCCAAAGAAAAACAATATAACATCTTATCGTAGCCTTATTGAAAAAGACTAGAAATAATGGTGCACAATTTTAACCGTAGGGGTGCCAATTATTTGTTTATAAATAGACGAACAAACTCTAATAAAACTATTATTCAGTAAGAAAGCGAGTGATTCGATCAAGCATTGACAAATCCATGAGTATAATTATCGTATGAGCCATCCGTAAAATACAATGTATATATTGCTAAACAATACCATACCATAAGTTTATTCAGCATAAAAAATATACAATGTTTATAGCCTAGGTGTACAATATTACAATACAATTTATAACAACAAAAAAGTAAAATATGCATATTAGGAATCGCCACATTCACGAAACATAGCCTCCCACGCAGCGAAAAAGAAAGGAGGAAAACAGAGCATGTTTTATTAGTATGTCAAATTCAAATAAGACGCCACAAACAATTAACGAAAATGAGAAACCTTTGGGTTACCGCCTTGGAACGGTCAGTGGCAAAACAATTTTCCACTGGGGGTTTATACCAGGTTCAAGACTGCACCAACCTCATTACACAGACCAATCGTGCAACCAACTGACCAACCAACCGTGTAACCAACTGAACAACCAACCGTGCAATCAACTGAACAACCAACCAACCAACTGAACAACCAACCAACCAACTGGATGATGACTCCTATATACCCCCAAAACTTTTTGGAGGGTGGGGGGAGATATTTAACAAAACCATGAAAATAAGGTCTTTACAATAATTTTCAATTTTTATTATTATTTGAACAATACTTACCGCCTTGGAACGGTCAGTGGCAAAACAATTTTCCACTGGGGGTTTATACCAGGTTCAAGACTGCACCAACCTCACACTTGCCCCAACAGGTTCTCATTTCATAAGAAATGAAAGATTTATTTTCTCTTTTGCTAAAGGTTGTTTGTTGTTGCTGCAGTATCGATGTATTTCAATGTATTGTCCAACAATATTGACCTGGCACTTTTGCATTTGACCCTATAGTCGGCGAATTTCGTAAACATTACGATCTTCTTTTAAATCGATATGAATGCATATGACCAGTTTATCAAATGACCTTGACGGAAATTAATGAAGTGCCAGGTCAATATTGTTGGACAATATAATATTCACTCTCAATGACGACACCTGTGATGAAACCAATACTCAATCAAGTGTTAGCTGAGGGACTTGCAGAAAAAACTCATCCCTGGTGGAATTCGAACCTACAAACATCTAATCTGAAGTCTGAACCATTTCCCCATAGACCAGAATTAATCCCATAGGTATTGTGACGTAAATGATATAGCTCCACAGGAAGCGTAAGTCGGTTTTGATGGACATATATGGCAACTTGCACTGTGAATTCAAGAAAGCCACGCTTGATGACCTTCACGTGATCAGCATAAAAAAATAAAAATGGTAAGAAGTTCTTAATTATGAAGGGTGATGACAGTGACTCTGGTCAGTGTTTTAATTTTAGTAATTTGTAAATTGTTATTATATATGTTTGGGGTCTTAATTCTGATCTCAAATATCGGGATTTTGATGGCTTTGTCCAAAAGTATGATTTTATTTGCTTGAATGAGACCAACATAGAGGATTTTGATTATATTGATGTACATGGATACAAATACTTTCGAATCAACAAATGAAACTTTCCAAATAAATTATGTGGTGGTATTGGGGTTTTCGTGCGCAGCCAATAGTCTTTGGAATAAAATGAGGTTTCTGCTAAATTCAAATGAAAACTGTATTTGGTTTTCAAATTGGTGAAACTTTTCATTACAGTGAACATGTTTTGTGTTCAATTTGTGTCTCCAGAGAGATGTTCTCATTGAAGTATTGAACTATTTGATCAGACTGAATCAGACCTTATTGATATCCGGTCTCTGGAGCTTTTAGTATGTATGTTAGGGGATGTCAGTGTTCGAAGTGGTTAATTGTCTGATTTATTTCTGCTAATCAACATATTTCAAACGGGTCATTGAAACTAATATTTTATAAAATGAAAATGATCTAGATATTCTAGGTTTTCTGTCATACAAAATTATTTTACATAAAATGTGTTATAATTTGGTCGTAAATTTATTGAACTTTGCAAATTACTTTGCTGTTGTTGTTTTTTTATTTGGCAAATGGTAGATTATTTACTGATGTTGTTAGCACTGAAGTTTGAGTGACTATGAAATTTTGAAACCCTATCCTTTGATCCTTTTATTAACAAAATGTCCGTTATTTTGTTTACTTAATTATTGGAGCAGCACAAAAAGCTTATGTTGAAGAAAATTCATACAAATTTGACACAGAGTTTGATTCCAATGTAGTGAAAGCTTCTTGGAACTCTGATTATTTGATTGATTTTGTAAAACAAATTTTGTGATGCTGTTGCATAATTCTCGTCAGTTATAGTCAGAATCCATTATAGGGTTCTCATACTGATGATTTGATCAATGATACTACTATGCAAGTTACGACGACAACAATATGCTTCAAAACCAAAGAATTAGCGCTCGTTTGATTTAAATTGAATGTAAAATAAACAAAACTGTAATATGGCTCAAAGCAAAACAACAGACTCGCATAATAAATTTGAGAGTTTGCAAACTCATAGTAAAAAATATAAAAACAGTAACTATAAATAAAGGTTTTTAAATTTAAACTAAGGAAAGCGAACATATTTTTATTATTTCAATTAATAGACCCTGATAAAATATTTTTACACTAAATTTAAAGATTATCTTGACCTTAGTCGTCCCTTTTTAAAATATATCTGAAGCAAAAACTGAAGATATATTTTACAAATAAATAAGCTAAAAGAAGCCGTGCAAACAACTACTAGTATTTCAAATATATTGATAAATATGTAATCGTTTATAAACCTGAAAATATCTGCCGTCAACCGTAAAAACCACTAGACATTTGCAAATTGATATACTGCGCAATCTGATAGGATGCTGAAGTAAATACTTGATACGTTATTTCGTTGTGTTTTTTTTCATGGTTTTATTTATAAACATTTCAGACCACGAGCTCAAAAAAAAAACAACAGTAAGAAACGTTTGCGAATATCTACAAAAATACTGTGGTATCATATATCGCGCGGGTTCAAATTTCACGTTTTTCCCGCTCAAGAGTGAATGCGTAAATTTGAAAACCGGTGAAACGTGTGAATTTGTGCTTAAGCGAATCTTTTGCCTCGCGAAGTTAGATGGTGACACAATGTCCATTGGTTAAATTGTAATATTATTGGCGTACTGTTGTTATACTTAAACAAATGGCCATTGTTTTCTATGTTTATAATTCACTATTGTAAATTTGTAAATATAAACTAATTATATGAATAAATGGGGTTACCTTGGAGACAAGGGACTGAAACAAAATAAATTATCATGACAGTATTTCACAAGAAAGAATCTCGTGCAAAGTAACCCAAAGGAATATTGGTATCATCTTTTCCGCAGAACAAACGGAAGTTCTAAATAACGTATCACTTGTGTTCTCTATTCATTTCCGTAATCTCAATTCCAGTTACACAGGATCTTTTTGATATTTACTGAATTTCTAGTTTTAATAAAAAAAAAACATGAAACGAAAACGTTAAAAGCCACCGAACAGGACAAATATGAAAATACATGTATTGCAGGCTCAGTCTGATTGAGCCTGTTCATAGGCAGTAATGGATATGCGTATTACTGCCCTCGCCGCCTAGTCCAGAAAGTTTTGAACCAGCTATTTGCAGTTGTTGCTGTCACTGATAAGGTTATTAAATCAATAAATAATAAAGCTTGTCAATAAAGGATAACAAGAAGCGTTCAAGCAAGCATCACGTAATTTGTCGAATGTATGGTGTACTGGTATACTGGCTCCAAGGTTATAAAACTGAGCATGGAAACCAGTCTCATATGACTGGTCGCCATTTCAGCCAATCAGATGTTTGAGATTTGAGACTGGTTTCCATGCTCAGTTTTATAACCTTGGGCACTGGTCTTCAACACGCTCCTAACTTTAAACTCTTATTTTAATGAAACAATAGCATTTATCTGTTTACACTGTTAAGACTAAAGCTGTTTTTTTTCTTCACAACATTATTTGAGAAATATGATGCTCAATTGTAAAGCCTAATTAAGCAAAACCAGAATCATTTGTCAGACAAAACATGTAAAGCAGTGTTTAGTGTTATCAACTTATAACAAATGTTCAGAAGCTTTGTTTACCTGTTTATACACAAATACAGTTTTCTGATAGTGTGATACACTATACTTTATTCTATGGTGTTGAGGTTTGGGGCTACAAAAAATAGTGCTATTATATCTCATTTTCAACTTACGTTCTAAAAGTATACGACAAAAAAAAAGTCTACTCCCACCACCATGTTAATGGAGTAATTTGCGAGCTTCTCCTATTAAAAATAAGATTTATTCAAGAATAGTGTGGAGGGGGTAGATTTTATAACCCCCCACCCTAAAAAAAAGAGGATAAATACAATAAATTAGTAAATTTTATGCCAAATGTATGTGTACAGCTTCATGTCAATACATATTATATTCAAAACTATAGAAGTAGTTCTAATAACAAATTTTTGCAACAGACCAAACAACCAACCACAGACCAATCGTGCAACCAACTGACCAACCAACCGTGTAACCAACTGAACAACCAACCGTGCAACCAACTGAACAACCACCCAACCAACTGAACAACCAACCAACCAACTGGATGATGACTCCTATATACCCCCAAAACTTTTTGGAGGGGGGGGGAGATATTTAACAAAACCATGAAAATAAGGTCTTTACAATAATTTTCAATTTTTATTATTATTTGAACAATACTTCCCAATACAGATTTACTCTCCACATAATAATATTGCATATTATCAAGTTTATAAATTACAATCATCAAATATTTTACACATTTTTACAGACATATTTACAGGTAACAAAAGATTCCTTGGGCAAGCTTTTCATATAAACAGTGAAACCTCACTATTGAGACCACCTGTGGGACTGTATTTAGTGCTCCTTGTAGTGGGTTGGTCTTAAATGTTTGGGATGGAAAAACGTGAAGGGACTTTTAAATAGTGGTCATATTATTGGGGTGTTCTTAATTTCATGCTGGTCTTAATGAGGGGTTTACTGACATGTACAAACCAAAGGAATCTTACAATAATGACATTTTCACAAACATGTGTAAGCATCAGTAATACAATCAAGAAAGAACATAAAAATACCATCTGTTCACACAAATGAGCAAAGGACTTCACTTGAAACTTGGATTTCCATAATAGATTATATAATCTTTAAAATGAGTGAGGTCCTAATTTTGTCTTCCAATTTAATATACATTACATAATACATACTTTTCTTGCTGAATAAATATGCATGGTCTGTAATTCAATTTCTGTTTCCAGGCTTAATTTTCTTATTGTAGTTGAGTAACTGATGGTGAATAAATTTTCTCTTTTATTTGTTTTCAACTGATAACACATCTTACATGTCTTGTTTATAGCAGGGCTCTCACTAGACTGAGGATAAGGAGTCTCCCAAAAGTTACCAGACTTCTCCCTTCTTTGAGCTATGGGAGGTCATTTAACATAGACTATGTAGGGAAAAAATGCTGTAGACTGCAAACTTATCCATTTTCCAGTAAAATTATGACAAAACATCCCTGATTTGCAGGTATGGTGAGAGCCCTGTTATAGTACATTTAGCTTTATAGAAAAGTATGCAACATTTGATATTTCTCCTATTTATTCTGCTTCATTTATGTTATTGATGAATAAAATACAAGTACTTCATTTCTTTACAAACAAATATAACAAATGAGACAAAGTTGTTAACAGCAATGCCTCAAATCCTTTAAGATGAAAAATATGATGCTTTAAAACATCTTAATGTAATTCCACTATTAGTTTCCTTTACAGACTCTAACCTACTTTGGTTAATAACAGAACTGTAATGATGAAAATGTGCTTATGCTAGTACTTTTAGAAAAAGAGTTTGTTTTTTAAACAAGATGCTAGTCAATGTACTTTGACCAATGTCATCAAATACTTGTCAAACCTGGGATGGAACATTGAGTAAAAAGCCATTAAGGATGAAAACATAATGGGAGAAAGGCCACAATTGGAATGAGGAAAGCAAAACAAAATGCCACCAGTGTTGTTTGGTTCCAAGATCATTAGAGGCAGTCACAAATTAAAAATGAATGTGCCAAGATGTTAAAATGTATTTTTACCAACATTCAATTACATTTATAGCAAATATACTAAATCCTTTTTCTATGATAACCACATTTATATTGTAATCACTTTACTCCATAATTTTTTTATATATGCCTTTTTACGCACATGCGACCAGTGTAGATCCAGATCAGCTGGCATATCCATGCCATCTGATCAGGATCTGCACTGGTCACATTTTGGTCACATTTTGGTCAGAAATAACCCAACAAATCAAAAAGCGAACAGTTTATATCCTGATCAGATGGCACGGCCTATATATTCTCTAATCTTTCAAAATGCAGACATACAATCAACGGTACATCAAGACCATTCTTCATAGCCTGAAGAACTAACACATATCAATTACTGCAAATCATTTTTATTATGGCAGACAATTTTTAAAGGATTCATTTTGCAACAGGCAACAAAGTTCCTGTCTGTAACAATAGAGACATGATGTCTTTAAAATTACCACAGGCTATTTTACCACAGGCAACAATGACTGTAGTAATTTGCTCACTTAATTTAATGTATTTTTAGGGATATATTTAGATGCTAAATTCTTTTTTTTCAAATTTCTTTACTTTAATATAAAGGGAAAACATCTTCCAACCCCCAGGGTTAGGTCAAACCACAGGGTTAGGTCAATTACAATGCCAAGATCATTATTTTATCAAAATTAATGGGAGACCATTAGGAGATGATACATACTTAGCAGCCTTGTGGTTTTGAAGTTGATCAGTTTTATATATGGCCATATAAGAAAAATAAAGCTTTTTTACCTAAGGGTCAGTTAGACATTTGAGTGAATTTATATGAAATTTGATAACTACAAGCAATTATCTAAATAACTCTAAATGCAATATTAGGATAATTTGACCCACCCCAGGCAGCCAGATTTTTACCACTCAAAATTGTTTTAGCTGTTTTGGTAGATTGATATAATAATGGTAGCAGACATGAAGATTATGTTAGGTTTAGACTTAAGGGCATATAAATTTGTTTTGTATTTTGAGGAATGGTCAACTAGACGTTAATTCTGTTGTAAATAGATGTGACACATGTATCATTACAGTGATGTGGTGTCCATACTAGATAAAAACATCCATTGAGCAATATTTTGAGAAATTAAAAACAACATATAACACAAACATATTATAACCTATTAAAGGCTGTCATTATCAAAGAAATAGGTTGGTAGTTACTGGGTATTATCTGTATTTATAAACAAATCACCATTCTAAGATGTACTGTCTTTGTTGTTTGTGTATTTTTAATTAAGCACTGAAAAGGAACATAATATTATACAATGCTTCATATTTCAATCTGACTGAAATTGTGATATGTATCTAAGCTGTATTTTTTAAGTCTTTACTCCAAATATACACTTTTATTTTATGTAAAACAGTGTAGATCAAAATGAGCAGGCACATCCGTGCCATCTGATCAGGATCTACACTATTAGCTTCTTGGTCAGAAATAACCTAATGAAACAAACTGCCAACAGTGTAGAACCTGACCTGACTGCACAAATACAGTGTTTTTCCACCAATATCAGCCATAACCCATTGTGTAAATGGTTAAAAAAAGTGTACTCAATGAACTAAAACATGTTTAACTTCTTCCCAAGAATGCTGACTATTGCACTCAAATGTTACCTTTACTAGTGGAAACATTAACATGGAAATGTTTATCCTTTTACTCTATAGATACACCTTTATTGCATGGGCAATCAGCAGGAACATCTGTGCTGTCCAAGATCTACACTTTTAGTTTCTTGGTCAGAAATAACCTAATGACTCAAAAGGTGAACAGTGTAGATACTGATCAGATGGCAGGATTGTGCCTGCTGATCTGGATCTACACAGCTTGCCCATGTTATAAATGGTGTATATATAAAAAGTAAAGGGTTTATAACAAAATAAAGAAAACTTCAACCATTCAATAAACATGTAGGCGAACATAATAACCTTTATAACTTCAGCCAACTGTAATCTCCATTAATAAAATGCTTGAAATGACAGACAGGTCAAAATAACAGTCCAATATATGGAAGGCATCAATGCACTCAAGACCTGAATTACTTGAAATGTCTGGAAATTGCTGTATCATCTTCTATAATTCAATTCTCTATCAGAAAGGTTGTCTAGGTTAAAACAATTTATCTTAATTAAACAAAAATCTTTTTTCCTCCAGTTATTTCTATACTCTGATTGGCTTACAACTGTCAAGTACTTGTCAAATAATGTCTAAATGCCAGATATGGTGTCTGATATGAGAAACTTGCATAATGAATTAGTATGGATTCCTTCAATACAGAAAACCAATGTGCAGGAAAAATATTAACAATTTAAGAAAAAAAAACCTTGTCCACAATTCTAGCATTTAACCCTTTCCTCTTAACTGCATGGCCCTAAAATGTCAACCCAGATCAGGATCTACAGTTTGCTGTTTAGTTTATTAGGTTATTTCTGACCTAAAAGCAAACAGTGCAGATCCTGATCAGACGACAGAAATGTGCCAGCTGATCTGAATCCACGCTGGTCGCATATGCATAAAAAATGTGAATATATGGAGTGAAGGGATAATAGGTTATAATAACCCTTTCCTCAATAGAAACACCTTTAATTCGTGGGCGACCAGTGCAGATCCTGATCAGATGACACAGATGTGTAAAAGGCTCTATATATGGAGGAACGGTAAAAACAAATTAACAATGCAAATCTCACTTTTGCTACCTCTGAAACCGATGTAAAACAATAATAATTCCAAGAACTATGGCTAAAAATGTTGCAAAATAAATGTCCCAGTATGGCCCAAGTTGATACCGAATATCTAACCGGTTCAGGAACATGTAATATGTCTCTATCTGAAAGTAGAAAAATTCGAAATTTTATTTCGTAACGGCTTACTGGATTAACCCTTTACTCCAAAGATACACCTTAACAGCATCGGAAATTGTGTAGATCCAGATCAGCAGGCTCATCTGTGCCATCTGATCAAGATCTGCACTATTACCTTTCCTATTCATAAGGTTATTTCTGACCAAATAGCAAACAGCGTATATCCTGATCAGACAGCACAAATGTGATCTGGATCTAAAGATGATGCAAACGGTATATATGGAGTAAAAGGCTTAATATACTAGTGTCCAAAAGAAAGGATAACCCTTGCAAGGAAATACAATAAAAATAAACGGCTACAGAATATTTGGATTGGTCAAATTCAATAAAGATGGGTCCGGTCTAAAACGAATATTTTATTGAAAGTTTGGAATCGATTTCTTTTGGACGCTATATGAAGGTATTCCCAAAAGGCTCAAGATGTTTGTGTCAAGTACTCTGGGTGATACATTTAACCATCAGCTTGTCTACTTTACATTAGAAACAATTAGCTACTTTATCACATATTGTCTCAGGTCATCAAAAGATGAGCAACAATATTTGTAACTACCTTCTTAACCCTTTTCTCCATAGACACAGCTTTATTGCGTGGGCGAACAGTGTAGGTCGGTGCTGTCTGCACTGTTTGCTTTATGATTCATTAGGTCATTTCTGACCAAAATGCAACCAGTGCAGATCCTGATCAGACCGCAGACCGCTTATCTGGATTTACACTGGTAGCACGTGTATATATGGTGGAAAGCGTTAATTATTTATACAGTTACAACTTTTTGGCACTCTGACCATAAAAGTCACAGGTGATGTCTCACATGTGCATGCAGCAGCTGGGCCCAAGATCATAAAACTAAGTTTTGAGATCAGTCTCAAATCTCGAGGATATGATTGGCTGAAATGGTGACTGGTCACCATTTCAGCCAATCAGATGCTTGAGATTTGAGACTGATCTCCAGATTTAGTTTTATGATCTTGGGCACTGATCTGGGTCAACACTAGTCACAAATTTGAAAAATTCTGTGCTTAGTCAACGGTTGATAGTGAAACTCATATCTGAAATGGTTAAATCATTTACAATTCTGGACAAAATGCAAAACACTATTCTCTTTTCAGTTTTAGTCATTTTAATGCTCAAATCATCTAGCTTTTGTTACTTTTATGAGTTGTCCAGCCTCAAGACATAAAACTTGGATATACTTATCGTTGCAACAAATGGCCTATTCTTTTAAATATAAGACAATAAAAGGTTACCCAAGTTGCATTGCTTTAAAAAAAAATGAAATTATTAGCTACATCAAGGTTATGAAAGAAACGAAATTGCATTGCTTTTCAAAAAAATGAAGCTATTAGCTAAAGAAAGGCTAAAAAAGAAATAAAATTGTAGATCTAATTTTTTGTCTAAATTAAATTTAATAAATTTTAAGTAGAATAATTACTTTTCAGAGACCAATTACTCCCAAGCTTCTGGTCCAAAGATTATCAAACTGAGAATGGAAACGAGTCTCAAATCAACCAGTTGCCATTTCAGCAAATTAGATGCTTGAGATTTGCATTCTCAGTTTGATATTCTTAAGCCCAGGACAGTAACCTTGAGTAAAATATGATGCTTATATTCCATGAGCTTTTTTGAAGCAGTACAAATTCTTTCTTAGTTATAAGCCACTAAAGATTATCTGTTGACTAGAATGTGTCCTCGGACACTGATGCATCCACTGCTACAACAATATTTGTATCAAAGGGCCATAACTTTGGTAAAAATTGTCAAATGGTCTCAGGAAAAAAATCTTTTCTTAAGGATCATCTACACTTCCTGCTTGATCATCTGAGCAAGTTTGAAAGAAATCCACCTTAAAGTTTAAGAGGAGTTATAAGACTCTGTTACAGTAACAGCAGACTTTCCCCAAACCTGATTATCTGATTATATATTGATACAGATTTATGCAATATTCTGGAAAAAATTTTTAATATTAAATAGTTAAAGCTGTGTTATCTGATATAAAGAGCGCTGTAAAAAAAAATATATTTTCTGCCGAATAATTCCTATCTGTAAGTTTTATGCAAATCACTTGTCAAACTGACAAGTACTTTCAAAATTGTACGCAATAGTTTCAAGTGAAAGTTGTGTGTCTATGGAATGACTTTGCCAGTGCCACCCAACAATATGTGCTAAAGATTATAAAACTGAGTTTAGAAACCAGTCTCAAATCTCAAACATCTGAAATGGCTGAAATGGCTCTTGAAATCAGATCCTTGACATTTGAGACTGGTCTCCATTCTCCATTTTATAATCTTGTTATAATCTTGTTGCTTGATCCCCAAGTGTCTTATTGCTAATGCAGGCAACACAAAAAGCAAGCCGTGTCACAAATGTACTTTACAAGTACTTGTCTCTTGTGATCTCAATGTAATAGAAAATTTGCAAATGACAGTTTCAATTTTATAAAAAAATTTGCAACTGACAGCTTCCTGACAAGTTCCTCTCCTGGGTGATTATTTAGTGTAATTACCGAATCATCTTAGGAAATGTTTACTCGACTTTTCGTATTTTCATCATTTCTGTTATTGGATAGTTTTCCTTGTGTGTTAAACCCTATCAAAATAAATTGACTCTATATTATACTGATGTAATGATTGACAAATCTACAATATAATGAAACCCAGCTATTAGGGTCATCTTTAGGACTGACCAAAAGTGGTCTTCATAGTTAGGTGTTCTCTATTTTTGGGTAGAAAATAGTCCAACCTGTAAAATGGGATTTTGGAATAGTGGCCTTATTATTGAGGTGGTTTCACATTTGGGTGTTCTTAACGAGGGATTTTAGTGTAATTATTACTAAGTAAATACATACCTCTTTATTAAACACTTCAGTGCCATAAAACACTCCAAGTTTGAACAACGCTAGGGTCACAGGAATATAGGCATCTCCACTTGTCTCAGCTGCCATGTCGTAAAACCTCTTTGCTAAATGCACATCCTGTGGTGAGAAACGGAAAAGAAATCATCTCAGTTCTACAGATGTACTTCTGTAACACACTTTTGAGATTCTTTAAGATCTGAAATGATTATGGAGTTGGGCATCGATATTACAAAAATGAGATTGTGTACCAGTCTAAAACTGGTCCACTAGAACTTGGTTATTTTTACACAATCACCTGTTTCAGATTGGAGACTGATCTCGGGTTTCAGTACTAAAATATTTGGCCCAAAATAGGGGAGGTACTCTTTACTTCAATACCAGCCTATTTTTGTTGCTACCTGGACTTACTGACATCAAGGTATTATAATACATATCTTATGACATACTGCCACTTTGATACATTTTTGGTGTTTAAGAAAATGGTAAAATTTTTTCATCTTATGTATATACGAACACAGCGATTCTCTTGACAGAGACATTAGCTAAAACCCAAATTCAAAGATTACCACAGAGTGCATTGTAATCAGACACAAGATGCAGACTGCTGAATACTTGGGATTGTGATTTCTGCACCATAAAAAAAACCCCCTGAGAATCTGACTTGTGAATTCACCTCATTTGTGATTTATGGTAAGATTTAAAGCATGTGTTCTCTTGTTCAGCACAATGTCAACATGAGAGAAAAATTAATCTAAGCAAAATATATGGTGTTCTTGTTTTAACAGTGCCCAAGGTTATAAAACTGAGCATGGAAACCAGTCTCAAATCTCAAGCATCTGATTGGCTGAAATGGCGACTGGTCGCCATTTCAGCCAATCAGATGCTTGAGATTTGAGACTGGTTTCCAAACTCAGTTTTATAACCTTCAGCCCAGATTTACACAATTCTCCATTAAATGTCATATGTTGAATTGTTGTTTTTGAGAACTTATTAACCATTCCCGCATTCCTTCAGATTTGCTAAGTGCAGTTAAGACAAAAGAAAGTATACACTTTAAAAATACTTTGTAAATATACGGTGACGTTGTGTACAGTTTTATCAGTGTATCTGTCTGCCCATGTAATATCAATATTTTCAGGCATAATTCAATCCACCCAATATGGATTTACATCAACTCAATTTTTCTTATGTGAATTATTCATATATAATATACTTAAAAGTAACCCAGATATTCAATAGTTTTGAAGTATTTTTTGCAGAAAGAAGGAATGATCCTAAGGACACATCCATGCTGTCTGATCAGGATCTGTACTGGTTGCATTTTGGTAAAAATAACCTAAGGAATCATAAAACAAACATTGCAGATCATGATCAGATGGCATGGATGTGCGGGCTGATCTGGATCTACACTGTTTGCCCACACAATAAAGGTGTGTCTTTGGAGGAAAGGGATAATTATGAATTTTAAAGTTATTGTCTTAATGGAATATTTACTTTTACAATAACCGAAGTTGAAAATTTATGTTATTTTACACTAAGTCTTCTTAATTTATTGTAATGAGCTAGTAAGTTTAAGTTGTGAAAATAAATTTGTGGAAATAAAAAATTGAAAAAGAAATTTAAAATGTGCACCTATATTGCCAAAGCTAAAAAATATCGAATTGCGATCGGTTCCGGGAAAAAATACAGTTTAGAGTGGATTCTGGATTTTAGAACGTAAAGATTTTTTACCCGATTTTGATAGGATACCAGATTAGAGGGGATCTAGTTTTGATTAAGTTTTACTGTACCTGTTTTAATCCAAGGCCATTTTCATGCATGTATCCCAGATTAAACATGGCCTGGGCATTATGCTGTTGTTCTGTAGCCAGTCTGTAGTGGGTAGCAGCTGATTCGTAATCTATTTCTGTACCATATCCATAATAGTGATAGTCACCCATCTTTAACCTGGCCACTGTAGACCCTGAAACACAATGTGGGATAAACAGGTTACCATTAGTATTGTCAATAAATACATAACATTTGCCTTTTAACCCTTCATGCCATACATTCAGCTTTTATCACGTGACCAGCATAGATCCAGAATAGCTGGCACGTCTATGCCATCTGATTCAAATCTACACTGATTATCTCTTAGTCAGAAATGATGATGAATGAATCACACTACAGGTAACCCTTTAATCCATATATATGATTAATTGTGTGGGCAAACAGTGTAGATCTAGATCATATGACACACTAGTGCCATCTAATCACGATCTACACTATTTGCCTCTACGCCAGAAATAACCAAATGAATCTAAAAGCAAACACTGAAGATCAAGCTGATCTGGATCTGCAATGGTCGGAAATAACCTAATGATTCAAAAAGCAAACAGTTTAGATCCTGATCAGATGGCACAGATGTGCCGGCTGATCAGCCGTCTAAACTGTTCGCTCTAGCAATGAAGGTGTATCTATACAGGAAAGGGTTAATCTACTCACACCATACCTTTATAGCACTTAGATCAGCCTCACATCCATGCCATCTGATCTGGATCTGCACTATCACTTTTTTAATGTTAAGGGTTATTTTTTACCAAAAAGCAAACAGTGCAGATCCTTATCAGACAGCATAGATGTGATGGCCAATCTGGATCTATACTGGTTGCACATGCAATAAAATATTTAAAGGGGTATAGGTGTTGACTTTCCAGAACAGACATGTAATATACAAGACTAAGACAAACAATACAACACACTTCATACTTGGTTTAATGTCATTTATCCTTTAAATTCTTTATGAATTTAATCTGATAGGTAGCTTGGGTAGCCTATAAGAACATTTTAGTACTGTGTCATCATAATTCTCTTATAAAAGTGAAATATAACAACTAAATCTACAGTACAAGAGTTCACTAGACATGGCTTATTCAACAAGTTAAGTTTAACCAACCTTGAGAGGCTGCCCTAGTCCAATGTAACAATGCTCTCTGGTACGTCTCCTTCTGATCGAACAGGGTGCTTTCACCTAGATGTACACAACCAACCAGTTCAATGACTTCTTAGACCAGTAAGTTCACATTCACATGAGGACAAAATTAAGATACAATATAAATTTCTCAGGTGGGTTAGTTTAAGCTATTTCCAGATGTGAAAGAATTTGATATCTAAGATAACCATTTATTGTCTTTTTCTGTAGAAAAATAGGTTGAAATTGACAGCCAATTACTTCATTCCAAACAAGATCAGCTGTGCCCAAGATAATAAAACTAAATCTGGAGATCAGTCTAAAATCTCAAGCATCTGATTGGCTGAAATGGCGACCAGTGGCCATTTCAGCCAATCAGATCCTTGAGATTTGAGACTGATCTCAAAAAAAAGTTTTATGATCTTGGGCCCTGGTATCCATGTGCTGTCTGAAAATAACCAGTCTTGTTCAGACACAACTTCCAAAGCCATGATTCAAAGACTTGAATGTCGATCAACTGTTTCTTACTCTTTACTCCATAGGATTGGGTTTTCAGTGTTAATCCAGATCAGCTTGCATATTCCTTATGTCTGATCTGGATCTATACTGTTCACTAATTGATCAAAAATAATCTAATGAATCAAAAATCAAACTGTAAATCATGATAAGATGCCATGGATGTACACAGTGCCCAAGATCATAAAACTAAATCTGGAGATCAGTCTCAAATCTCAAGCATATGATTGGCTGAAATGGTGAGCAGTCGCCATTTCAGCCAATTAGATCCTTGAGATTTGAGACTGATCTCAAAACTTAGTTTTATGATCTTGGGCACAGGTGATCTAGATCTACACTGTTCACTGATGCAGTAAAATCAATGGAGTAAAGGGTTAAGCTAACTTCTGCTGCATCAAAATTACCTCCCTTTGAATTTGAATCATTGGTTCACAGTTACAAAATGTTGAATAATGTAAATAATTTAGTTTAACTAATGTTTGCAGATATTTAGGAACTGAAAATTTAAGTAAAAATTTTCAAGAATATAATGAACTGTAAATAATTAAATTTAAAGGAAAGGATTGATGAATTGAACATAGGAGTTCAAAAGGACAGTTTTCAAAGAATGGTTGAACTGTTCAACAAACAGAGTATGAATAGTTCAGAAGGATTTTACAACAATGAATGTATTTGATAGAGTTTCAAAAGAGTTCAAAGTGAAAATTTGAAAAGATTGTACTCTGCAGGACGTTTTTGGCAATAATGTATGGAAAGAGTAGCATCATCCCAAAGGAGATTTTGCAGTATGAAGGAAAATTGTAGTGTATAGAGATGTTTTGAAGGAATGAATTTACAGCATAGCACATAAGAAAATGTAATGTTTTTGAAAGAATATTATGAACTAAATAATATAGTTGGAATTTTTTTTGAAAGAAACTATTAAAGGAATCATGAATTCGAAATGAGATATTTTGCAGTAATGTATAAACTGAACAATAAATCAAAGTGACTGGATCAACAGTGAGTGCAAGTGCTGGGCCCAAGATTATAAAAACTGATATGGCACACCTATTTGGCTGACATTTAGACTTGTGGGATTGGAGACCAGTCTCAAATCTCAGGCATCCGTTTGGCTGACATAGACTTGTGGGATTGGAGACCATTCTCAAATCTCAAGCATCTGTTTGGATGACATGGAGACTTGTGGTATTGGAGACCAGTCTCAAATCTCAGGCATCAGAATGGCTGACATAGAGACTTGTGGGATTGGAGACCAGTCACAAATCTCAGGCATCTGATTGGCTGAAATGGAGATTTGTATCCATTTCTGGCAGTCAGATGGCTGAGATCTGAGACTGGTCTCCAATCTTAGCTTTATAAACTTGGGCCCAAGTCTACTACGAATGAGCTAAGTATGTGTGAGAACTTACCATTATCCAGAATGTAAGCTACATTCGTCTGTGCCACCTCGTATCCGAGCTCAGCTAGGAACGTATATTTAAGCAGGGCCTCATTCACACTGCCACTCTTGTACAGATCGTGTGCGTCCATTAACATACTAGACCAGTGGCCTCGCTCAGCAACATTCTTGTACAACTGAAAATCATAGAAAATGTCACTGAAGCTTAACTAATGGCATGACACATGTATAAACTGAGTTCTTCATAGTATACTGTACCAGGGTTCTCTCTTTACTTCACAACATGGTTTACCATTTAATCACAGCAAATACCTGTCTGGTTTTACATTATAATATTCTTGTACAAAATAACACAGCATACTGTACCTCAGTACTCCATAACATTCGTACAATCATAAGTAAAATAAAATACACATTCAAGCTTTGTGTCAACAATTCTAAACCGACAGAACAGAGTTGTGTAATTAAAGTGTCTATTATCATCAGCTTTGTCATTCAAAACCTGTCCAATTATTCCTACTATAAACATCTTCCACTTATATTTTCAGTGTGTTAGAGCTCATTTTTCTTTCTGCTTTATTTTTGAAGTATCACTTCAGTCTGTACATGCAGTATTTAACTTATGTAAGTAGTATTTGATCATTCTCACCTCCACTGCGGTATGACAATTTCTCAGTACTCCTGTACCAGTCGCATGCATCTGTGCTAGGTGGTAAAAGGCCAGCACGTGTCCTCCCTGTGAGGCCAGGTTAAAGTACTTTACTGCCATCTTATAATCTCTGCGTACACCTTTCCCACCTGTGTGATAGTCAAGTTTTATAAAATACATTAGCATAATAGTAAAGTTTCATACAATACATTAGCATAATAGTACACCTTTCCTACCTGTTGGATAGTCAAGTTTTATACAATACATTATCATAATTGTACACCTTTCCCACCTGTGCGATAGTCAAGTTTTATACAATACATTAACATAATAGTACACCTTTCCCAACTGTGGTATAGTCAAGTTTTATACAATACATTAACATATTTGTACACCTTTCCCACCTGTGGGATAGTCAAGTTTTATACAATACATAAACCAAATTGTACACCTTTCCCACCTGTGGGATAGTCAAGTTTTTACAATACATTAACATAATTGTACACCTTTCCCACCTGTCGGATAGTCAAGTTTTATACAATACATAAACCAAATTGTACACCTTTCCCGCCTATGGGATAGTCAAGTTTTTACAATACATTAACATAATTGTGCACCTTTCCCACCTGTTGGATAGTCAAGTTTTATACAATACATTAACACAATAGTACACCTTTCCCACCTGTGGGAAAGTCATAGTAGCTTTCCAACCCAGTGCAATAGTCAAGTATTATTATCTGTATTAGCGTAATAATCACCTTGAAATCAAAGATACTGGAATCAAAAAATGACTCACACGTTATAAGCTTAAGATATTTAACAAGGTTTTAAAACAGAACAACACTCTGAAGAAGAAATGCAGACTGCTAATTGTTAAAAAATGTGAAAGTTTTTGGTTGGGGCTACGGTATTAACTAGGTGTAATAGCTGGAAATTACGATGTATTATGACAATAACCAGTGTTTCGAAAAGGAGTAGGTTCACAAAGGCCTAATATTGGCCTAAAAATACGTAAAATTTTAAATTTTGTTACATATCTTAAATTTTAATGCCATTGATTACATAAATGGTTATACTTTTCATATCTTAAAATTTTATGTTGATTTCTGCTAAAGGAGTTTGACAAGGGGCCATCAAAATTGCTAAAAATGAGAAAAATGTGCAAAAATTCATATTTTTGTCCATTTTCACAGCAGATTTTAGAGGATTTTGTAAAGGGCACAGTTCTCTACCAAAATCAAATTTTGACCATGAATTCGGCACACAGTTATACAAAGAAAATTCTTTAAATTAGTTTGGTCGAAGCCTGTGCCCAATATGAAAATCACCAAAATATGACGAAAATTTTACAAAAAATTGCATTTTGGCAATCTTTTTCAAATTTCAGACACATTTGACATACTTAATGTTTTATTTTGGTTTATGGATTGGTCTTTACTTTTTATCTTTTCAAGAAAACAACCATTATAGATTATAAAAAGCACACTTTCAGTGATGTCAATGCAATTTGAAAATTTGAGATAAGTTTAGGCCAATTTTGAGCCTTCGTGAATCTACCCCTTTCAAAATTCCAATAGAACATCGGCGCCAAAATGAACTATTCTCCGACTTCCAGTTCGCACGAACAGCGACTTCTGGTCCCCGCATTCAGCACATTTCACTCTTCTGACCCCCAGTCCATTCCTCCCTTACGACATAATTTCTCGCGCGCAGTATCATACAACCTCCCAACAGGTTAATGATTTTCGAGTTGTAGACGGAAAAATTCTTTGATCTATTTATTAGAGCGGCACGTGACATTTGAAGTTATCGTCAATCGGTGTCTTTGTTGTAATACACAAGAATCCCATGCATTTCAAACACGACGTATTAGTTCAAAACATTAATCCACAGCACTGTTCATAGCGATTATGAAGTGGATTATTTAGTTCATTAAACATGTATTAACTCTCGGATTTTTGGAAGGCAACTATTCGCTTTACGTAAAGGCCGTATACGTCGATCATATCATGCTCTGTAACACAATATTATATTTGTTGGGTATATTATTCTATTCTTTAAGGACATGGTAATTCTTGAATCTACACGAACTTGCACGAGTATACGTATGCAACATTTATTTCCGAGTCAAAGATGCACTAACACTGCACACTGTAGTTACAATGGATGTTGGTTGCAAACTTACTCAGAAAAAAACATAAACAAAATCTGAACAACATTCATTGCTATTTGATTGAACACTACATGTACTGGTTTTCATTTCACAATCAGAATCTTGCTCAGGTGAACCTTTTAACCCTCTGCTTAAATGGTCATTTGTTTCAAAATGACAACTGAGATTCAGCAGCTAGTGGATTTCCTGCTACTCCTACAAATCTGATCCATTATCAATTCTTCCTGTTTACCTAGTTCTCTTAAAACCCAATCCTTAAAATATAGTTTTTGAACTGTTAAATATCATTTTTTAACAAAATCAGGATTGGTACTGAAAAATAGCAGGCCTGATTAGGTAAATTCAGGCATGTGTTTATTTGTCTGTATACAAGGCTAATGGAAATCCCATACTTACCAAAGTGCATGATTCCTAAATGAAGCTGAGCATCTGACCATCCCTGATCTGCCGACTGGGTGAAAAACTTCAATGCTTTCTGATAATCCTGTAGCAACAAACGACTTGTGAACAAATATTGTTTGGTAAAAACTTAAAATGCACTTTTAATAAACAAAGTATTTTAGCTCATATTAACGATGCTTGATGCCGGATTCTTCGGTTTAAAGCAGTTGTCATGAACCAGTATTGATTTGACCCTTTATTCCATGGGGTATGGATCTAGATAAGTCAGCACATGCCTGCCATCGGATCAGGATTTGCACTATTTGCTTTTAGATAAAAAATACTACAATAAATCAATCACTGTTGGTCCTTGCCATCAAGGTGTATCTTTGGAGGGAAGGGTAAATTTATTGCAGTGAACCATTAAAATAAATGGACTAGCTCAAATTGAAAGAAGGGAAGTCTGTAGAATAAATTAAGCCACATCTGACAAACAGAGAGCTGCTAGGCAAGTTAGACACTGTTTTAGTCATGTACAGCAGAGGCATTTTCCACAGTGTCATCCACAATAAGGTACATGGTTAGCTAAAATATTATGTATAAACACAGTTGTTTTCACTCTTTTTACATGACGTTTCGGCCATGCGGCCTTTATCAAATCAAACAAATCGCTTTTAAATAAGCTTTTACATTTTGACATATCTAAATTATCCCCTGAAATTTGATTTGATAAAGTTTGATTTGATAAAGGCCGCATGGCCGAAACGTCATGTAAAAAGAGTGAAAACAACTGTGTTTATACTTATATTCTATATCCCTTCGGATATTTTAATGATTATAAAATATTATGAGAATACTCTGCAACCCCAAGTGATTAAATGATTCGACTAAAGGCAAGTAGGTATACTGTTACACAAGCCTCTCATTTTCAGGGCCACAACCATAGTATGAGACCCCTCTAGTAAAATGCCAATCAATTAAGACACATTTAAGTAAGATATGAAGACAAGAATTAATACATGTAAATCATGTCTACACCATTAATACATTAAAAAATCTCTTGCTTGGCAAGGACTTAAAAACAAAAACAAAACTTGATAATTAAAAATCTGTCAAATTCTGTAGAATAACTATGTCAAAGAATAAACTGGTCTGGCCAAGTATTTGTCTGAACTGCATTTTTCATTCTAGTTTGTCAGTCAAGGAATAATGAATGTAAACAATGTTCAATGAGGAATCCAGATCATACCTGGAAATATTCTCATCTTAATGTTGTATTTACCTTGTCAACTCCTTTGCCATAGAGATGCATAATTCCTAACCCACACTGTCCTATAGGATTGCCCTGGAATAAATGAATTACATTAAACTGTCAGAGAGACAACAAACAAAATGTGGGTGTTGTTATTTTTGTAAAATACTGGTTTTTATTAAATACCCATCAATGATTTAGCATAGTAATGCATGGTTCTACAAGATTGAAACAATGACTCAGATTTATAAATCTGTATCCCAATGTGGTTTTTCTGTTTCCGTATTTTTGCAGTTTTCAGTTCTAAGTTATATTACACAGTGTATTTCGATTTAATTTTTTGGCACATACAAAACTAAAAAAATGAAATTCTACAACCATTACTATATTCTTATGCCACTCATAAATTTACTGTTGCGTTACTATTGTTATAACTACTATGTAAACCATGTTGTTGACTGAAATATAGTATTATATTAATAAAAGGAACAAAATGACAGTATGCAGTCTATAGGTTCATATCATTTCTCGTTGCGTATGTAAACCACATCATGTTCCACCATCGGTCTCAAGTGATACTGTTTACACAAGCAACTCGGATGGATATAAACCATAGGTGGCATACCAGGGCTCTCACTAGTGGGAGACATGGCAGAAGTGACCAGACTTCTCCCTTGTTTGAGCTAGGGGAGAAGTTGTTTTGTATAGACAATATAGGGAAAGAATGCTGCAGACTGCAAACTTCTCCATAACACAGTTAATTATGACAAAACTTCTCCCTGATTTGCAAGTCTAGTGAGAGCCCTGCATACTATTACAATATTCCATTTTTATTTTTATTTCAGGAAATGAAATCACAGAGAGCTGTAACTTTGAATTGAGAATGTCAGTTGTGACATTCATTAGTGAAATAAATACCAACAATTTACGGAAACAAATTTCATTTTCTTTCATGATTTCCAATAATTCTTGTCAGTTATGCCAGTATTTGTCACTACAAACAATAATGTTAATGTAAAAGGAGAGAATGTAGTCCCAGCAAACAGTTAAAATAAGTCTTACAGATTTCCACACAAAGCAATATAATTTCAGGTAATATTCCTCTGTTATTGACAAGTATTTCGTTAAAGCCCTGAATTGTAGAAACCTATAATTTTGTGGGTCCAATTTTTACACAGGTGCTATAAATGACATTTATTTGCACAGATTTACTATGCTTTTAATATAAGCTATTACATGCTAACATTTCGCTAGGGTAACATTTCTAACTTTTTTATCTCGTGGGAAACGAAAATTAAACCATTGTAAAAATATAATGATGCCACAGTAACCTATGTTGTGAAAACTGACCTTGTCGGCTGCTTTCTTGAAGAATTGGTAAGCTATGTCATTATCTTGGGTTACTACAGGACTACCCTCGGAATGCATCTGAAAATATACAGAACACACATGACATTAGTTAGAATACACTGCATTATACATTTTTGGCCAAATGTGACCATAGTATTGTTCAAATCTGATCATGTAAAGGGACAAATATAAGCAATACAGTCAGAAAGTCTATTCAATCAATCCTTTAAGAACTAAGCACTGCAGATGAAATATCTGCAAACAGAGTAGACCCAGGTCAGCCTGTGCATGAGTGCAGTCTAATCAGGGTCTACACTGACACTTTATGAAATTAAGAAGCAAACAGCATAGATCCAAGAAAGCACAGATGTGCTGCTGATCTGGATCTACACTGTTTGCACTTGCAATTAAACCTGTATATATAGACTAAAGAGTTAAAAATTCTAAACCATTCAGACCTAACAGAATGGAAAGTAACATACTTTTCCCAGAAAGGCTTGAGCATTGTTGTTGCCTGATTCAGCTGCCATCAGGAAGTAATGCTGAGCTCTCTGCAATAGAAAACAACTTCTGTTTAATGCAAACATCCTTTCTTAATCCTTTTTATATACACCTTTATCATGGCTGTGCCAAACCGTGCACATCTAGATCAGCCAGCACATCTGTGCTGTCTGATAAGGATCTGCACTATTCACTTTTTTTATTAATTAGGTTTTATTTCTGACTTAACAGTGAACAGTGCAGATCGGATGGCAAGGATGATCCAGCTGATCTGGATCTTCACTGGTTGCACATGCGGTAAAAGAAGTATATATGGAGGAAAGGTTTAAAAGTTTGTTTTTTTTATACAGTAAAACCCCTCAAAAAGAACACTCTACTATCAAATGCACTTCTGTCCAGTGGCTGAGATCATCTAAATAGTGTCATAACACAGTCATAAATTTTCTTTAGCAGCTATATTCATTTGACCATTTTACACTTTGCATAAAATCAGGTATGCACAAAAAGGCATAGATGTCCACACAGCCTTCAAGCTCTTTCTCCATGTTCAGATTTTATTAACACATCTTATCATAGAACATGTGTAATATTTCAAAGAAAGATACAGGACAGTAGATTTTTAGCAATTTCAGTGGAAGTTTTCCTGTTACAATGATGACATACTACTATCCATTGTTTGGCAATAATGGAAATTTTGGGGTGATATTTTGATTCTTTTACAAAAAATTTTGTTTTAAATATTATAAATGAACATCCAGCAAATAAATTTTACGTGGCTGTATTTAGTTGATAACTGTAAAACTGACATTTCAAATGCAAAATATAAAAAGAAAATTCAAGTTTTAGTAGCTGTGACCTTGATCTTGAAGTTAGAAATTGGGTCTTATGCACACATTCTACCATGGTGGGTGTAGTACACAATACACTGTCTTCTTATGATGAACACTTGTGCCAAATTATTTTGAAATACAGATATAATTGCTTTATAGGTTGATACATCAAGGACAAGTGCAGACCCTGATCAGACTTCCCCGATACTGCACTTCCCAATCTGCGTCTACACTGGTTCACCATTCAAACAATAAGTTTGTTAAAAATACCATAATACACTACTATAATCAATGGACTTGCTCAAATTGAAATAAAGCTAAGTCTGTTAATCCTTTACTCCATATATACACGTTTATTGCATGGGCGAAGGGTGCAGATCCAGATCAGCTGGCACATCTGTGCAATCTGATCAGAATCTGCACTGTTTAATTTTTTTAATTATTAGGTTGGTTGTGACCAAAGAGCAGACAGTGCAGATCCTGATGGCACAGATGTGCTACCTGATCTGGGTCTACATTGTTTGCACATGCTAAAAGATGTGTATATATCGAGTAAAGGGTTACCGGAGCACATACCTCATGATTGACTGGAACACCTCTTCCACCTTGATAGTACAGCTGGCCTAGAACAACCTGAAACAAGTTTGCATAGATTTTTTCCAATTCCGTATCAAACTTTAAGTCATATTATACTTACAAAAATAAAGAAATAAAACTGGTTACTGTTGGAAGTGATTCACAAACAATAAAAAGAATGTATAACCAGCTTTTTGTGATGTTCAAAAATGAATGGAAAGTTAACTGCAATTACTGTGATCATTTTTTATACTTGTCAGAGTGTTGCAAAATTTGCAATATTGCTGTATGTTATGTATGATTGAATACTGTGACACGTATGTTAACACAAGTTCAATTTGACAGAGGGGAAACAACTAGTGGTTACTTTACAAGTGTGTATCTGTGATGTTACAGAACCTGATAAGTCAACAACTCTATGTATCAGAATTTATGACTGATTTTGTTAATATTCAGAAATAACGAATCATAAAGCGCACAGTGCAGATCCTGATCTGAAGAGACGGTACATATGTGCAGGCTGATCTGGATCTTTCACTGTTCGCCCACGCAATAAAGATGTTTCTATGGAGGAAAGGGTTATCTAAACCTATACCTGGGCTTGAACATCGCCTTTATCTGCCAAGAACTCATAGTACTGTAACAGATCATCGTCCATGAGGGAGCTGGCCCCGTTGTCCTTGTTTTCTGCCTGCTCATGTAACCGTATCCGCTGCACCACTGGACTACCAGAAGATGTGTTCTCAGCAACTGAAAAAGAAATGTTATACTATACTCTAAAACACCTTACACATGAGGGTTTTCGATAACCAGTACCAAAAACTGGTACTGGTGTAAGATCAACTACACAACCTGCCTGCCTATCTGTGACATTTTAAACAAATAAAAATAGTGAATGAGGACTTTGATAGACAAAATTTTTAAAACAAACAGAAGAGGCAAAGTCCATATGCTCCAATATTGCTTGAACATAAAAGTGTGTGATATTTTTTCAGTTAACCCTTTCCTCCATATATATGAATTTAAACGTGTGTGCGACCAGTGTAGATCTAGATCAGCCATCACATCCATGCCATCTGATCAGGATCTAAACTGTTCACCCAAGCAATAAAGGTGTAACTATGGAGGAAAGGATTATTGGTGCTCAGTTAATGATTTTACTGTGACAAACATAAACATAGTAACAGCTTCCTTACTTTCCAACTTTCTCCAGTTCTGAATCTTTTTGGTGCCCTAATTGAATTTCCGACTTTTGATTGGAAATTTGCACAAAGCTGAATTTTAAAATTTTAAAAATAAAATTAGACTGTGTCCTCAGGACACTGATGCCCCCACTGCTACAACAACATATGTCACAAATCCACCTGGAAGTTAATGAGAAGTGGATGCCACAAGATTTTATTACTGAAACAAAGGGCCATAACTCTGGTAGAAATGGTTGCAAGAAAAAATCGTTTCTTTACAATCATTAACACATTCTGCTTGATCATTCTGCTTGATCATCTGTGCAAGTTTGAAAGAAATCTACCTGATAGTTAATGAGAAGTTGATGCCACAATATTTGGGGATGTGAGGAATGACGGACAGAGGGACGAGTGCAACTCTATATGCCTCCCACTTCATGGGGGCATAATGACCTAAGATTTTATTGGTTAGGTAGGGTATTACAGTAGACGAAGGGCAAAGCCGGTGATTTTGTCAAGGTATAAAAGAAACCTATAATACATGTAGTATATAACATGGATAGATTTGGTGTTATAATAAACTTTATCCTTGCAAATACACTAAACCATAAGTTTAGTGTTGTAAATTCAATCAACACACCACAAAAAAAGCAAAGATTGCAAATTTCCAAGTTGAAATGGCTAATAAAAAATGAGGAAATTCCTACAAATAATTGTTGATAAATTATTTACTCCCAGTCATAATTGAAAATGATTAATGCTCATTTTTGCATTTTTTTAAAATTCAAACTACAAACGTTGTGAAAGCATTCAGTATGAACTGCTTCCCTTTTAAGTGCAATACAAGTGATGATAATTTTCTATTTGAAAAATAAGCCACCAGAATAATTACCATTTTGAAACCTAGTCATCTTCTACATGTATTTAGTAAAACATTTATGATGATTGTCACAAGATAAAAGTTAAAATGTCATTTTTGAGTTGAAAAGTAATTGACATTTAGGACATGCAATATGCTAAACATGATGTAGTCATGATATAATGACAATTTTTTTTATTCTTTAGGACAATGACTTTATAAACATGACGAAAGCCAGCAAATTATTATTCTAATAATACTATTCTAATTAAGTCATTTCTCTGCTAATTCACAGCGTTTAACACTATTAGCTACATGTATTTAACTAAGAGGTTGAAAAACTAACAATGTCTCTGCATTTTGAATCACTACACTTTAGTTGTCCACAAATGCTGTTTAAACATTAATTTATTTACATAACAGAGACTGGATGCTAGCAAGGTCCCTAGGGTCTGAACTATTGTGTTACACAAAGGCTGTCTACCTTGACTATAAAATAAAAGTACATATAAATCAATCCAGTAATTTTGTATTAACATGATTAATGTGTTCCAATATTTTTATAATAGTGGTATTGTATGAATTTAATCACTGAATGCAATTGAATATAATTATATATTTGCTGTTTGAAATGTCTTAATTTACAAAAGTGACAAAATTTTTAATGATATGTCAATCTAGACTCAGTAAATTGAGGTTAACACATGCTGCTAACCTTTTGGTGTTTGATAGTGTTTAAGCAAATATTTACCAATAAAACAATTTCTTCCCAATAAGACATTAATCATTTGAATGGATATGCCTGCTGATCAGGATCTCCTAAGGTTGCACACTGCTATATGATAAAACCCATATATATGTAAATTGTTGAAAAATAAATGTCCTACGGCAAAAGCACACAGTCCTAACACAGGGTGCAGACCAAAATGAATTACTGAATAGACTGACTAAAACATTACATTTATGAGGCTGATAAAGGATCAACCCTTTCCTCCATATATTGTCACCTTAGTGCAATAATGGTATATCTACTTCATATTTTAATGGTACTAAGGTGACGATATTTGCCTTTATGGCATGTGCGAACAGTGTAGATCCTGATCAGCCAGCACATAAATGCTGTCTTCTCGGGATCTGCACTGTTTGCTTTTTGATAATTGGATATTCCTGACCAAAAAACAAATAAAGCAGATTCTGATCAGACAGCACAGATGTGCCAGCTGATCTAGATCTACACTGTTCGCACATGCGATAAAAGGCCTATATATGGAGGAAAGGGGTAAGAGATCATAAACATTACCTGTGGTAGCTACCTTCCTGTAGTATGTTAGAGCAGTCTCACACTTTGATTCAACACCTATTCCTGACAGGTATCTGTAGCCCTGCAAAAGGACAAGCATACCTTACAACTCTCATAAACACCTGATGTATTTTTGCACTCTTTTGTATTTTGTAATATCAGCTTTGATAAATAATATGTTTCAATCAGAGAAGAAATGAGGTTAACATTTGCAAAAAGATATCTTTTCAACATGATCCAACATGATTTCAAGTCATCAATTAGGAAATCAAATACATATCTTTAAGAAAGCAAGCAACACTCACCAGGACCATCTGAGCTAAAGGGTCTCCTCCAAGGGCAGCAAATGTAAAGTATATCAATGCCTAAAACATAACAAAAACATTATAAGACCATAAAAAACACAGAAATAGAATATATTCCCTTATAGTTAGTGTTTTAAGTGAAGTTTTCACATTTAAGAAAACTAAAGGGTACAGAGTGTAGTGAAGTGACAGTGGTTCCCTAACTGTTAAAACTTCACTTAATAATTTACAGACTAAATAACTTAATGATCACCAGAATTTTACCTTAACATATCATAAACTGTGTATGTCACAACCTTGTGAATATTCAGCACTTAGCAGACACTATATGATTAAGTGGTTGAAGTGTGTAGTTTAAACAAACACGAGCTGCAGAAAATGTTATATTCTGGCTCAGTGACTTAATGGAAAGCAGATCATGAAATTTTAAACTTATACTAACAGCAACTTTTGTGTGCTGCTGACGTGTAAGAAAGTTTCTATTCACAATAGACTGTTAGACCATTTATCTTACAAATCACGTGTTCACAATTCAGCAGTCTTCATAAGCAGACATTTAATTAATCATTTCCTTGTGCAACCTGTGTAGAACCTCACCAGCCTGCAGTACACTCTTAACTTCTTAGTGAGAAATAACTTTATGGTCTAAAACCAACTAGTCTAGAACAAGGATCTGCTGGCTCTGCTTATATACAAAAATTAAAACCTTTTTTTTTAAATATTTTTGAACAAGCATTACAATTTATTTTATGCTTTCCGGTTAAAATATAGAAATTTCTCGGTGAATTTTCATTGTTTTTTTACATTGGTACCCATGCAAACATAATATTCCAAATGAAAACATTTAGAAAACGGGTTCAAGTTTGGGTTTATGACGTCACATCTTAAGTGATTTGGCACCATTTCATGCAATTATTCTGTTAAAATTTAAAAGCATAAAATAAAAAGAAAATTTGTTTTTACCAGTGAAAGATAAAAATATTTTTCACTCGTGAACTCCTGAATTGTATATTTTCACTCGTGGCTACTGGTAAAAACAAATATCCTCTATATGCCCCAAATCACTCACCATTTTTGAATGATATAAGAATATGGGTGATGCACAAGCTTTGAAAACATTTTGTTAACTCTTCAAAGTTCATACTTCATTTTTTCTAATTTGATAAAGGTATTGTAATGAAAATAAACTTTTACTTTTTTTGTTTCATTTGTAATAGGTCAGGATTCAATACTGTACCTTAGCCTGACTAGAATTTACAGCAAGACCTGCACTGTATGAAAACCCGAGTCCCTGAAAAACATGGTAATTGTTATCTAATTGTATAATTTCTTCATCAATATACATTTTTTTTCAGTTCAGACTTCAAAAATACAATATATGCTTTTGGTTTTTGTGATAACTCAGCAGGTTTCACTATTAGATATTTAAAAAACTGAGGTTCTGTTAAAGCACATAAGAACACTGGTCAGCAGTATAAAACATAGACCTTCGTACTGTATTAACTGTAGTTTCATTACAAAAATCTTGAAATATTTCTTTCTTTTTTACAAAAGTCAATAAGAAGTTGTTACTAAGTACATCATCTTCTGAATAGTAAGAAACATTAACAGAACTTGCTTGTTTCTAAAATATGGTAAATCTAAATATCTAAATACATGTCCCTTTCTTTACCTGCATTTAAACCCTTTTCTCCATACATACGCATTTTATTGCATGTGCAACCAGGATAGATCCAGATCAGCCAGCACATCAGTGCTATCTGATCAGAATTGTTCATTTTTTGGTAAAAAATAACCTAATAAATCAAATAGGTGTATATATGTTGGAAAGGGTTAAGGCTGGTGATATCAATGAAACCAAAATAAAACAAGAATTAGAAAGAACCAAATGGCAGTTACCAGTTGTCCTTTAGGGGACCCTTTGTCACTAAGGTCCTGGAAGATCTTAAGGGCCTTTGCAGGGTCTTGTGTAACATAGTCCCCTAAAAGGTAGCCAAAGCCTAGGTACTCTAATGCCTTGCTGTGTCCCAAATCTCCTGCCAGCTTAAAATACTCATATGCCCTGAAAAGGAAAAAGGAATCTTATGGTTGAACTATCAAGTAACACCTGGCACAAAATCAAGTACAGTCACACTTTATGGACTTCATGAAGTTTGTTCTTTGGAGCATTGACGACCGCCATTTCTCATTTACTAATCATAACTGATATTAAATACGAGTCATCAAGGATGTTATTTTTCTCTTTCTCCTGACTGCCTTAATTCATTGTTAGTTTCATTCCATGTGCACAATGGAGATCAACTGCATTTTAACTGCATCAACATTTTTAGTTAACTGTGTACCTGGTAGTATTATATATGTTTTATATATTTATATACTTATCAAAAATAGATAAGTTTCAGAAGAGTTAAATTTGTATAAAAACAAAACAAACAATAGCTGTCACTTGAAATTGACATATGCCCCCGAAATGCGGCTTTGAAATCGAATAGGTATACATATGTAATAAATAAACATATGTAATGAAAAATATGCTTGTGGAAGACAAAGCATACTGCATGCATATAATGTGAAAGATGAAAGGATCCCAATTTACAGCCAAGACAAGGTAATTCTATTTTTAGTAACAGTGACCTAGTTTTTGGACACAGATGACCCATATTCCAACTCCTCCGAGAAATTACTGGGACAGATATCCTGACCAAGTTTCATGACAATCAGAGCAAAAATGTGACCTCTGAAGTGTTAACAGGAAAATACTATTTTTTAGTAACACTGACCTTGACCTTGGACCAACCGACATGGGTATTGTACTCGACACACCGTCTTGTCATGGTGAACATTTGTGCCAAGTTATTTTGAAATCCAATCAAATATAACAAATTTACAGCCTGGACAAGGTTTTTCTATTTTTAGTAACAGTGACCTAGTTTTTGGACCCAGATGACCAATATTCAAACTCTTCCGAGAAATCATTGGGACAAACATCCTGACCAAGTCTCATGACAATTAGAGCAAAAATGTTACTGCTAGAGTGTTAACAAGAAAATTCTATTTTTAGTAACAGTGACCTAGTTTTTGGACCCAGATGACCCATATTCGAACTCTTCTGAGAAATCATTGGGACAAACATCCTGACCAAGTTTCATGACAATCGGAGCAAAAATGTGACCGCTAGTGTTAACAAGAAAATTCTATTTTTAGTAACAGTGACCTAGTTTTTGGACCCGGATGACCCATATTCGAACTCGTCTAAGAAATCATTGGGACAAACATCCTGACAAAGTTTCAAAACAATCGAGGCAAAAATGTGACTGCTAGAGTGTTAACTAACTAAGTGCGGACGGACATTGATCGATCCTAATAACTCACGCTGAGCCTACGGCTCAGATGAGCTAAAAAAGTGTGGCCTTAACTTGCCAGTTTGTGTACATACACTGTATACATCTAAGGCTCTCTTAAATTTAGTCTTAACATTTTGAGAATGTGCTACAAATTTGTTGTTGTTGTTCTTGTTGTTGTTTTACTTACAAACAGTGAATAACATATTCAGAAAAGCCTGATTTTCAAAGTGCTATATAGTAAGAATGTTTACTTGTCACTATCCATAAAATGACAAAATTTACCCTATAAAATCTTCCAGAGCAAAGTTCTTAATATTGCATAACACAGATCTAAGCAGCAAAGTTCATCAGGTCATTGTCCAGCAACTGTACCAATAAACTGGTAAACATCTTACCTAAATATAGCTGAAGACAGGTAGAAATATTGGATTTAGACACTTGAAATTTTCACCCTGCTACTAAAATTTTTGTTTCAATTTTTATCACTGAACAACCAGTGAATGAATTGTTCAGGAAAGATTGAATTTTAAGATGGTATAAAGGTTGTGTCAAAATCTGGTTAATAACTGTAGAAAATCAAAGGTTAAAAACAGAATTTAAAAGAAATAAAAATTAAAATCTCCAGGGCGGGGCCCCTGGTCAATTTAACAACATGATTTTAATAATTTGTGTAGAAATCATCAATATCAATATTCATACCAAATTTCATGACAATTGGACAAAAAATGTAACCTCTATTGCGTTAACAAAATTTACCTTAGGGTTAGGGTTTAGGGTTAGGGTTAGGTAAAAAGGCCCATAACTCCGCCAAAAATAATCCGATCAAAAAACCCTTACGATATGCACAACTAGGCTTGGTGACAAACACTCCTGTGAAGTTTCAATGAAATCCCTCAAGCGGATTTAGAGAAGAAGCGAGGACAAGATTTTGCTAAAAAGGGCCATAACTCAGCCAAAAATAATCTGAGCAGAAATTCCTGACGATATGCACAACTATGCTTGGTGACAAACACTCCTGTGAAGTTTCAAAGAAATCCCTCGAGCGGTTTTGGAGAAGAAGCGAGGACAAGATCATTTTGGACGGACGGACGGACGGAAGGACGGTCCGATTACAATATGCCTCCCTTCGGGGGCATAAAAACCTTAACTTCTGAAATATTGCCTGTGTATGTTATTCATTTATATTCATTTATAATGAGTTTTATAAATACCAGAATTTCTGGTCCAAAAAAAATGATGATTTTGAGTAAGTTTTCCCACCCACCCACCCCACGATTTTTTTAAATAAGGATGTTAATTAACCATGCCTTGTTAGTGGACAAAACAGGCAAATAAAAGACTGTAGTGTACTGCACATGTACTGTTTATGTCTTCTTATTTGAGGGATTCCAAATATTCACAATTTTAGCCTGGGGTTTGTGATTTTGGGCTTACAAAAAATTGACAGGCATAATGAACATTATTCTATCACAAGGAACAGCATAACCTTTAACTATTAAGCACAGATTTTGCTGAGAAGTTGTCAGTTATTTGTTCACAATCAGGTATCTGAATATTTATTCCCGTAGTTGTTGGTGAACTCACCAGTGAAGGATATTGCTGCCATGAAAAAATGTAACAGCAAATATTCTGGAGTTGTAAATGAGGGTTCAGGAGTAAAAATGAAAATGTATATAGTATTGAAAAGTAAGAAGATATTATGCATCTTCTATAATTATGCATTGAATTGAAAAGTCTAACCTAATCTCTTAAATTAGGGCATCTAGTTACTTAACATATGGCCTTCATCATTCTGTATCACAATACGTGCAATTCTTGTTTACAGAAAGTATATAGAGGAAATAGAACTCTCAATCAATCAAGTTTGCACAACAATAAACAAGCAGGTTTTGACATTCCTCACCTTCACATGTTATGAGTGGAATATATAACTAGTACCTTTTTTAAACTCGAAGCACTAAGCACACTTTCTATCAATTAATGCAGCGTACACCCATATCAGTCTGCAAGTCTGATCAGGGTCTACGATGTTTGCGATCAGTTAACCCTTTACTCCATGGGATATGGCTGAAATCCAGTGGGAAACAGTATAGATCCAGATCAGCGTGCACATCCGTACCATCTGATTTGGATATACCTTGTGTAAGATCATAAGGTTATTTCTGATGAAATGACCAGTGTAGACCCTAATTAGGAGCTACATATGTGCTTGCTGATCTGGATCTATACTGTTTGCACATGCAATTAACCAATATATATAAAGTAAAGGTTAGCAAATTTCTGTAAAACACACCTATAAACACTGAAAGGACTTGCTCAAACTGAAAGTAAGATAAGTCCATTACATTAATTCAAATAGGCTAAGGCTATGTACTCAATCACGGATATGTAAAACAGACCTGCTTATAGGACACTTCATTCCACCTACACCAATCATAATACTTACTGTATGTGATCCTTCTTGTATGAATTATTTATCAATTTTTCTCCCTCTTCAAAATACCGCTGGGCTGAAACAAAACAGGTAAGGAGGAAGTTAATATTAACACATCAAAGTACGTCACTGAACAATCAATCACAACCGCTGTAATAATCATGCATTTTTTAAGCAAATAAATGTCTTAAATTATGATAATTAAAAAATAATAATTCCTTAAACAGTCTACTAATCGACATAATAAGTATCTATGTTGTTTTTGTTTGAATTTTTTTCTGCATCTGCTCCATCTGATATGTCTTCTTGGTAAGCAAATAATATAATGAATCTAAAAGCAAACAGTGTAGACCTAGATCGTACAGTAACAGATGTTCTGGCTGATCTGAATCTATACTGTTTGCACATGCAATATAAGCTGTATCGATGGATAAAAGGGATAACCTGTTCCTCTATATATAAGCATTTATGGCATGGGCACAGTGTAGATCCAGATCAACTGGCACATCTGTGCCAGTGATTACTGTAGATCCAGATCAGCCAGCACATCTGTGCCATCTGATCAGGATCTGCACTGTTCACATTTTGGTCAGAAATAACCTAATACATCAAAAAGTGAACAGTGTAGATACCTATAAGATGGCAGAGATGTACCAGCTGATCTGGATCTACACTGTTTGCCTATGCAATAAAGATGTTTATTTTATGCTGTTCAGTGAATTATAGAATTTTCCCGGTGAAATAAAAGTAGTTTTTCACTGTTTTCAAACAGTGGAATATCATTTTTATTTTCACTAATTTTTTCACGTTGGTACCCAAACGCATATAACATACAAAATGAGAACGTTTAGAAAACGGGCTCAAATTTGTATATTTGACGTCATGACGTCACGTCATTAGCAAGCGGTTTTGGCGCCATTTCTTGCAACTTTTTTTTGTCAAATTCAGGCAAATTTCACCCTTAACAGCATAAAATAAAAAGAAAATTTGTTTTTACCAGTGAAAGATAGAAATATATTTCACTCGTGAACCAAGGAATTATATATTGTCACTCGTGGCTTCGCCACTCGTGAAAATACGAATTCCGGAGCTCACTCGATTTGAAAAAAAGTTCAAAAAGTGAACTCGGTGAAATATATTTCTATCTTAAACTGGTAAAAACAATTCTAACACGACTTGACGTTTTTTCCCATTGAATTTGCTGTGAATTATTACACGATAATTCACGGCTATTACTAATTACCTGTCGGTATAAACTTATCACGTGACATTTGTATTTTTCGCTGGGATTTAATTTCGCGCATTAAAGAAAGCAAAAAATACGCGAATTTTTTACCCGGGCGTAATATGATGATACCACAGTTATAGAATAATGTTTATTTTATATACTTAGATAAAATCCAATAATTATTTTCTGCTATTTGGCGGCAACGTTAAGGTGACGTTAACGCGCCATTTTAACGACGTCACGTCATTTCCGTTGTGTACATGTTATTTTCTGGTGCAGTATTAAACCGTTGGAATGACAAAAACGGTTCGAACGACGACTAGAGAGTGCTGGATGGGCGGTTGGATGGACATGTATTCAAGTTGTCATTTAATCTTTTAATTATCATCAGTTTTTGAATTACGGAGATGTTTAGGGAGTAAACACTAACTGCTGACCTTAAAACCAATTTCCGTTTATTACGACGCACTAAAATTGAGTTATGATTATTTCGCTTATTCAGTCAGATGTGTCGTGTTAGAATTGAAATAATCAATAGCTTCCGGTGAATTATCGCAGGATAATTCATGGGGCGTCGTTCAGCTGCGTAGATATATCCTTACGCATCTGAACTCCGCCCCGTGAATTATCCTGCGATAATTCACCGGAAGCTATTGATTATTTCTTAAATATCCTCTATATCTATGTAGTAAAGGGTTAAAGTAACACACGATATAAACATAGAATTACAACGTATCACAACTGACACAACTACAGTGTACCTTGAGCTTTTTTCTCTATCTCCTCTGAGGTCTCCTCGAATGACGATGACGATGATGACTGTTGCTGAGATTGCTGGTCTGAGGGAGATTGGGTTTCTGATACAGTCAATGGTGGATGAACTGCAAGTACATGTAATGTAAGAAAATCAGTCTAAACTTCAATCTCTTTGGATTTCTATAATCGACTGAATGTTGTCTTATATTGTCTTTGAATTTCTGGAAAAGCTCAGATTTGAATGAAAATCTTATGTTTTTATAACAGAATTGCCCCTATTAATTGAATATGCTAATTTTTTAAAGATTAAGTATCCCTGTGACATAAACAGCAAGCAAATATATAGTTATAAACCCAAATCAATTGCAATGAAAAGGAGAAAATAGGTCTTCACAGAAATGGTCACAGAACAATGAATACTGTGGATAATTAAGCATACTGACAAGTTCATACAAAATGAAAATAACAAAATGATAAGCAAACTGTACCTTGAGACTAAAGAGTATAAGGTTTAGAAATTATTTAAAATAGTAGAGTAATATAAGATTAAGGAATTATTAAAAATGAAAGAGTAATTCTTTTCAAATAAACTGACTAATAATGCGAAGATTGAGAGAGCAAAAACTGAAAATGACAAATGCTGGAAGACCAATTTTCTCCGGATTATTTATCACCAGTAGTAACCTTATATAATCATAAGTTATCTTCAATGGTCTTTTATAAAAAATGCATGCACAATGAGCCCAGGAAAATACCAATGTATGCTTTATAAAACAAGTTCTGCAACACCTACTATTTTATACATAAACCAATTGTTTCCAATCACAAATCCCTTAGTCACGACAAAATTCATGATTTTCAATTTTTTGTAATATTTACAAACAATAAGTGTTGCCAAACTTATTTATACAATATTCTTTACTTTAAAGCAACAACCAACAGTTTATCAAACAGTGTAGATCCAGATTAGACGGTATGAATGTTATAAAATGTGTGTCAACAAGTAAAAGATTCAAATTTAAAATTAAATGTTCATGTGTAATGTTGGTTTTTTGCAGAGTTCCAAATACTTCTGTTGATTGTTGACATCAAATAGATGCTGACACAAATTTCTTGATGTTGGCCAATTTCTTCTAAATAAACATCAATACAAATATATGTTTTAGATATACTTTAAAGGTTAAAACCATTAAGAAAGTCTTATTATTCACTGTTTTATGAAATTATTATTTAGGTCCTATAAATATACTTCAGATATTTGAGTTTGTTTAAATTTGTACTTGTATTTAAACCTTTCCTCCATGATATATGTTTTTTTTTACGCATGTGCCACCAGTGTAGATCCAGATCAGCCAGCACATCCATGCCGTCTGATCAGGATCTGATCTGGTTGCATTTTGGTCAGAAATAACCTAACAAATCAAAAAGCGAACGGTTTAGAATAAGATAACTGATCAGATGGATAAACTAAAATAAAAATTTAAAAACTCAAAGCAAAACTGTAAAACATGTATGTGGGAAAAACAGGTTAGTGAATGTGCACCGAATACTCCACATTGTGATACACAGTTTATATCCCAGCAGTTTATATTTTCTACTCATAGCATTTCCTTCCTCCAGGTTTACCTGTGTTACTTTGTGCCAATGTTGGAGCATAAGTTTCCATCTTTTCTTGTCCATGCTCTACTGATTTATCCATCTTGACTGGTTCTTTCAAGGTTTCTGTTTCATACATTGTTCCACTAACTTTATCTTCTGAAGATTCAAGCTGTTCTACTCCTGTATCATGGCCAATTTTTCTGGTTGCTGAAAACCTCAAATTCTCAACATCTTCTATTGTCGTGTCTTCTGTATCTGTGTCTTTACCATTCTTTTCTGCATGTTCAACTTGTACAACTGTTGCATAAACTTCCTGCAATGTTGTAGTTGGTTCCAGTGTTATACCAGTTGCAGCCGCATTTCTATGTCTTTCTATTCGCATTCGTTTTATCTCCTCTGCTTTGAGGACTTGTTTTCTTATAGCCTCAGTGTGCTCTACCTCTGACTTTCTGGTTGATTCTATTTGTTCAATAACCAATAGTTCAGACACTGAGTGAGCTGTGGATTTCACATTATCTAAGCTAGGAGTTGCTTTAACTTCTATTGTTTCTTGAATTGGTGAGCCCTTTAACATTGCATTCTGATCAACAGTTGTCAAGAGCAAAGTACTTATTGATGGAGGTAAAGTGTTGTCAATAGTTATATCACTACTTGGTTCAAGAGTTTCATCTTTTTTAGTAACAGATTCACTTACAACATCGTGTTTTTTTAATTCTTCATCTGTTGGCAGATCATCATTATTGTAAGACGGCACCAATGAAGGAATCTTTATTGAACCCTCTTTCACTTTTTTCTGTATTTCTTTCATCTGATCAAGAACTGATTCTTTCCCCAAGCCTTCAACTCTGTCATTCCCATTTTCGAAGTCAGTCTTTTGTTCTGTGTTAGCGAACATTTGATCATGTTTAATATCAATTTGTTCTGTTTGTTCTTGCACCATATCTGTTTCTTTATGACCACTGATCTCAATGACATGTTCCTCAGGAGGATTATCTACACTCCTCTTGTCAAGGTGATCATGCTTTTTGTCAGAAATGTCGTTATTGATCTGTTTAATTTTCTCACTTAATTTCTTCATTTGCTCCACTAAAGACTCATCAGCATTTCCTGTTGCTTCAAACACAGTGACAGGTACTGCATCCACATCAATATCTTTATTTATATTTTGTTCAAATTGCTTATTATTTATTACATTTTCAGAATAACCTGGTTTATTATCTTCAAGCTGGGGCTCTAGATTACTAGCTACAGAGTCTGAGCTATCTGGCAATTTATCATTATTTGGAGATGAAGCAACATATTCAGGATTTGCTTCATCAATATCTGACAGCTTTTTATCATTTACAACTTCCCCATCATTCATTTGATAGTCTGGAACCTCTTGCTGGGCATAAATACCTTGAATAATATTTTCATTAATAACAGGGTCTTGTTGTTTATCAATATGACTTGGCTTATCATTTATACTATCAACAACAGCTTCATGCTTACTATTTGTACCTTGGTTATCATTAACTTTATGAACATCTATATTATCATTCACTCTATCAACAGGAACTTGCTTCTTAACATTTATACCTTGATTATCTACTGAGACTTGAGCATCCTTCGATTCCTGTTGATTAGGAATTTTGCTATCTTTTTCACTGGCCTGTGAAAATTTGTCTCCATCATTATTCTCAATGTCTGTATCACATTTAAGGCAACATATTTGTAAACAAAATAGTATCAAGACGACTTTAACAGCATCCAACATCATTTTACTGGTGGTGACAACTTGATTAATCTACAAAATAAATAAAGATCTAAATGTTAGAAAAACAGTTGTATTTTTTAAAGCAGAGCTCTCACTAGAGGGAGACTTGGGAGAAGTGGTCTCCCAAAAGTGAACAGACTTCTCCCATCTTTGAGCTACGGGAGAAGTCATTTTGTATAGACTATAATTTAGAAAAGAATGTTGTTGACTGCAAACTTCTCCATAATTCAGTAAAATTATGAGAAAACTTCTTCTTGATTTGCAAGTCTAGTGAGATCCCTGTAAAAGATGAATTAGAGTAACATTCTGCTGACCTGAATGCTCCAGTGCAACCCTTTTCTTCATATAAATGCCTTTATGTCATGGGTGAACAGAGAAGATCCAGATCAGCTGGCACATGTATCCATGTCTGATTAGGATCTGCCCTGTTCACTTTTTCATTTAGAAGGTTATTTCTGCCTAACAAGCACTGTGCAGATCCTGATCACATGGACGTGCTGGCTGATCTAGATTTACACCATTTGCACATGCCTTAAAATGCAGGGCTTGTAGTTCTGGCATGTGCTGGCATGAGTACCAGGACTATGTCAAACCAATTCAAGCATGTACAAAATTATTTCAAACAAGAAACTTTTCAGTTAACAAACAATCAAATGTTGCAAAGTAAGTCAAACTGTATTAAATCAAATTAAATTCAAAGCAACAAAACAAAAGCAAGTTACTTTAATAAATGTTTAATTATAATTTTATGACTTGTGTCATTGTTTTAAAAATAGAAAAAATTGTGTCACTGATCACTGATTTGAATTACAAAATTTGGCATTAAAGTACCAGCATTAGATTTATTTTATGACAAGTTATAATTCATTGCTTTATCAAATAATATGTGCTTTTAAAGTTGTTTTAGAACATTTACCAACATTAAACAAGTTTTTCCCCAATACACTGCGGACTCTTTATAACGCGGTTCGTTAAGATCCGCGCTCCATTATAACGCGGTCGTCCCGTGGATCCCCTTTTTTTTCTAAGTCCATTTTTTACCATGAAACGGCAAAAAATCGAAACCGAAAGTCATTTTTGATCGTAAAACAGCCAATAAATCGAAACTGGTAGTCACAATTGTAACATGTACATAAGTGACGCACACATTTTATCCCTAAAACAACTGTGTTTTAACACCTTTCCCAGTGACAGATATCAGCCCGAGGCAAACTTGTGAATGCTTACTTACTGTTTATCATTGATCCATTACTGAATTCGATTGTCTCTTTAATTATCACATAATCCGCACAATTCAGAAAGAAACAAAAAATATTCTCAATCATGTTTTAAACCTGTCGGTAGTTCATTGATGTACATTTTGCTTTGATCCGCCTTCCTGTTAATATCATGGATGTTGCATTTTTTTACTATGGAGGTAAACAGCGATAATATCTGTCAATGAAATGCAACTTCAAAGAAAAATGTCGGCTCGTATCGAGACTGTGATGTTTTGTCGGCTCTGCTATGAAATCGTTTGATCTGCAAGAAGTGTGTACGTGACATTTGGCATTTTTTAGCTGGTTTAAGTTGGTTAATGATGCAATAATACTGAAATATTATACTGGAGATAAAATTAGGATGTAATTTATAAATTATGGAATATGTTCACGATGGTTAGTGTTTAAATATTTATTTTACATTTACGTTCGTAAATGTCAGAGTTTGTGACATAAAAAAAAAAAATATTTCTGCAGGCATCTAAGCAAACTAGATACACAGTCTTTAATTCCATTACAATAATTTAAGGCCGAAATTTGGTAATTGTATGTCTTGTAAGAAATATTATTTGTCGAGTACAGTGTGGGGAATCATAACGTTACGTGGAATTATGCATAATCTCGTTAGTTGTGTATTAGGTAGTATATTTGCGCGGGAAAATCGGGTCATGTAATTTTCGCGGGAAAGTCTGGACATGTATTTTGCGCGGGAAAATATAACGCGGTTTCACTTATTAACGCGGTCAGGATGATGGACCCGCTATTCCGCGTTATAAAGAGTCTGCAGTGTACTAGGGATTATTCTAGCGCGGAATAGAAGGGCGCCCCGCCCTGCCCCTTTTAAGCCCCGCCCTTTTGCCCAAACGAAGCTAGCAAACCGCGCCCTCATGCCTTAATAATGTCCATCTATAATTGCAATCACAGTTATCAATCACTTCTTTAATGATCGTAATGCGCCAATCTGACACCTGTAATGCGCCGATCTGACACCTGTTCGCCTGTCATTAATCATTTCACCGCGCCATACTAACACATTTCCGCTAACTCCTATCCAGCATACATGTAGCGCGATAAAACTGATTGGGAATAAACAAGTGAATACACAAGCATGAGACTGATTGATGACAGCTAAGACCATAACCGTCGAAAAATTCTATCATGGTAAAATGAATGATGTCAATCTATATTTGGAACAAGGGCGGTAAACAGCGTCCTTTGATACATGTATGTCGGCGGTTTTCTTTGATTGGTGTCCCGTCCAACTGACAAATAAAACACATACCGTACGCGATATTATTGAATATTAAGTTATGTACGTGTATTTGAGGTAACATGAATGAAGACACAGAGGTATAATATGGATAAACTTTTATGCCGCCGTCAATAATACCAGAAATCTAGAACATTAACGTCTAAATATTTCTGATAATACGAGTTCTTCTTACGGGGTTTACAACTTGTTGCGCAAAGTGTAAATACCGACGATCGAGCTTTGAATAATAATTCTGCAATTATTTTCAAGTAAAGTATAAGTTAAAATGCGGCAGGAATTATAATTTTTGTAAAAGCTTTATCATAACTGTCAATAAATCGCATCCGAATCGTAACATGGAATCTACATGTTCGCGGACGTTGCTCTGTTTTTGCCGATTTATTTCAACAAGTTGCGTTTAAAATTAATAGGAAAGTTTGCTTTTTATGGAATGAATGATTTTTTATCGAGAAATATTATAAGCAAAGCCATCTTTTGCCGGAAAAGAAATATATTCTACGTTTAGCAATGAAAACTGGTGGATTTGCCTACATTCTGCTTTTGATTTTGTCCGCTAAAATAACACAATTTAAAACTCAAACAGTCAAAAATGTTCTTAAAATATTAGGATCAGATAGTTCTATCAATACAATAATTTTTGCTGCCGAAAAACTTCGTCTACACACCGTAAATCTGTCATTCGGGTAAGTGTACATGATTTCGGATAGTCCGAATTTCGGATACAAATTTAAACACTTTTTAAATCTAAAATTAATAAAAGAACCCAAATAATGTTTTATGTATCTGCTAGACAGCTAATGATGAATCAGTTAAATATATAAATCTGAATGAAGAAATATAAAACTGTTTCAGTGTCAATTAACAATTCCAGTTTTGATACACAAATTCCAGTTTGATATTACATGTATGCAGTTTAAGCAAGTTTTCACTATTTTAAGTAATAGCACTTTTTACTAGCTAGATCCCTTAAAATATAAAAGGATTAATGTTATGGCATTATGCATCACTTACTATTGTTTGTGATTTTCATCTATCAAAAAGTTAAATAAGTGATAACACTACAATATGAAGCAGCACCTAAATAATCTAAAAGAAAAGCATGTACAAATGTACAAGTTATATAACTTGTAAATTAAAAAATATAAAGCATTTTTTAAAACAAAATCACATAAGCGTAATATGCCCTGCCTGTGAGCAGTCAGCACCCTGCCCCTTTTTTGTGCCACCCTGCCCCTTTTTGAGGTCTAGAATAATCCCTACCCAATACGCTATCTACAATTTCGAGTATTGGCAATCCCCGACTGAATACAATCTGTACCATAAACCAAAATTTAAAAATAATTTTTATAATGGGCTTAAACTGAATTTCATTACACATGGCAGGTTCGACCAGCTGGGAATATACCTCATGAACAACACATAATGTCCCATATAAATCATTTTGACTCTTAACTGTTAAACATTCTGAAATCAGACAAAACTCTCTTCATATAATCTGCCAAAACAATAATGATTGTATATAAACAAAAAAAGAATGGGCATATATGTGAGAACAGAAACTGAAAAGTATCAAATGAACGACAACCTTACCAGTTCAAGCTTAATGGTATAAAATACTGGCAACTAGCAAAGATCTGAATAGAAATAACTAATTTGTTTCTAAAGCTTATAGAAATTTGGGTCTTAGAGTGCTATTTAGTCAAAACGATTCATTTTTTGACACGTAACTGTCAACAATTTGTCCATGTCGTCCATTTTGAAACGGAATGTGCAAAAGGTGTTTTCATTGGATGATGAACATTTATGTGACAAATCAAATTGCGTGTTGTATTTAAGACGTGCAAGTTGGAACCTAACGAAAAACATGTCCACGAAAGAAAAACTTAAATTTACTCATAGACAATTTAAACCGAGTTGCAGATAAATGATTATATACATCTGGCACTTAAAAGAGTCTTAACATGATTAACATTCTTTGGAAATGTCGAACAAAAGGTCTGTAGCGACTATACACAATATTATAAGGAAGAAAACGCCTAACACTTGCAAGCTTTTCTAAATGCTTGGAGGATGTTTAAGTGTTCAGGCTGAAAATCAGTAGTGTTTTTGGAAAACTGTAGAACAATGCTAGAAATATGAATCAGTATTCTTGCCTCTGTAGATTCTCAGTGTAAAAGTATGCCGACTCTGTACATTTCTGAATTAATATATGTTAGGCAAGACCTAGTGGTGTCGACAGCAAATAAAACAATAATATTCTTGTTGAATGGCCCAGGTTTTTGCATGTACACTACCAAATATTCCATATTTTTCGATTCCATGCCCTTCACGGGTTAACCGGAATATTTGTCTCAGTTAGCAAAAAAATAGACTTGTAGCATTACTGTTTCCAAATATTTCTTAGTGATAGGTTAACTCGATGATAAATTAAAACGGTGCGCACCGCAAGAAAAAAAATCGGTGATATTTTGACATTTTAGTTGTTTCTTTATTTGGATAGAACTAACAACTGTGTTTTATTTAACTAGTTTTTGATAATTATTAGTATTTTGGTAATATAATGTTATTTTAACTCAAAATAAATAATAAGCAATGTCGTCTGCACAATTTTATGACGTCATTTAATAAAGGATTGATGCCAAGTTATCTTTCCGAAGGCACATTTTACTGCGACCTGCCCCAAATTGTACTGAACGGGATTCCAAGGGCGCGGGTTGCACGGTGAACGGATCTACCATTAATGGACTCGGTCATCTCTAGTATTCTGGTGTTTTCAAAATTGGTTAATTGCTAGCGTTCTTGACCATTATTGGCAAATAGATCTACTAGCCTTCTCACGCCCGGTAAACATACGCTCCACAACCAAAAAGAGAACATAACAAAATGAGCGAAAGCCTCTTCCGGGATTGAGCGAAAGCAGACAAAAGCGAGTGCGATCAACATTTTTTTTCTCTTTATAAGACAGAAAGACCAACTTTTCAAAAAATCGGTGAATGTAGTGCCGTGTAAGGATGATGAAGCTTCACGGAAAACACGGTTACATATTTTAAACATGAAAACTGCTCCGGCTAGAACTTTTTTCCCAGCGAACAATGGTGCTTTCTTTTTACAAACTGATCCGATGATTTCGACTTAATTTTGTTCTTTGATTGCTTTTAGAAATTATTTCTATTATTACATTCCCCGATTTTTGAAAAATTCGTCTTTCTGCCTTATAAAGAGAAAAACATAATTACTTTTTGTCAAATCAGCGCTTTCGCTCAATCCCGGAAGTGGCTTTCGCTCATTTTGTTATGTTTTGGTTGTGGAGCGAATGTTTACCGGGCGTGCTTCTTTCAACCAGAAAGACTCAGTTATAATGAATGAGAGAGAAATTTAGAGAGAGAAAGAGATAGGATAATGAGAAAGTGAGAGAGAATGCTAATTTAAAATATTATAACAAATAAAACATCTCAAACAAAAAAGAATAAACATGTACTTTCAACAAGGTTTTGAAGTTCAAAGATGGTATTGAGAAGAAAATTAAAATGAAGTTGAGTTTGGAAATAAGAGGTTCATCATGTGCTCCCACTGACCATGTTGTCAGATACAGATTCCCATACAGACAGCGAGTCCTGCTAAATGCCCTTCATATTACACCATGGGAAGAGATTTTTAAACTAATATTTCTCGAACTCTTTTTGTAATAACGTTTAAGATTACCTAATTCGTAGTATATCATTCGCGCTTACTTCTGTCCAGTCACGCCAACAGTTATCAGACATTTGACATATTGATATCATAACTGTTTGTTTTAAAACAATATAATAATTATGTTAATCAAATTTGTTCCCTGAGTTTGAGGCGTCGTTGTATATCAATCAAGTCTCGCATCGCATTTCATGATAGCTGTTAAGTTGCAAGCATGACCTGGACATGAACATAATTTACGTTTAAGGAAGTTTTGCTTATAATGACAAAGCGTAAGTCCTCATTTGAATTTTTAACAGGTTTAAGTGCCGTCAAGTGATTTCCTTGTGCATTATTTCATAGGCTAAACTTTTTAATATTGAATAGAATAGTTTTCGCTATTGTTAGCTTCTATATTGTGCATGCTTAAAAAAAAGGTTATATTTCAATAAGAATAAAGAAAAAAATTACAATGTCAACACATTTTAACGCGTCGGCGCGTGTTACCAGCGCAAAGGAGCAACAATTTAAAAGACAATGTCTAGTTGTCTGCTTACAGACACAAATAGCATGTGACCCTTAAAAAAGCCGTTTCTGATCATCCAACATTTCTAGATGGGATTATTCCTATTCAGAACGACTCGAAGCGAACAAAAAGATTTCCTGTAATTCGAATTGAGAGGAGCTCTCCAGTCGCAGATTTATTGCGTTTCTTGTTACTTGTTTACACAGACTTTGTCAGTTTCGGAATTGTTCGAGTTAAGTGTTCAGTAGTGCTTCAGTGTTTTCATATTTCATAATTGGGTCTAATTACATTATTTTGCCTTCTGCATGAATAGGTCCAAGATCATAAAACTGAGAATGGGGACCAGCCTCAAATCTCAAACATCTGATTGGTTGAAATGAAGACTTGTTTACATTTTAGCCAATCAGATTCTTGAGATTTGAGACTGGCTGGGTCAAGATCTCAAAACTGAACTTGGAAACTACTGCTTCAGTTCGAATGTTTTGGCAAGAGCCCAGTTTGAACACGGTATGCATTTTTTGTAAAGAATAATCGGGTTCGGCATGGAATTTGCTCGCAACTAATTGGTTTGACATAGCATTTTGACAGATGTGGGACAGCTATTATAGTCACTGGGTCACACAATGTTTTTATTTTCCAAAATTCAGATCCGGCTTTTGTGAATTTTGCAATCATTAAATTTAGCACCTGCTAATCAAACGCATTACGAGATCATAAAAAGAAGATTATTACTAATTTCCGACCAATGCGTAGCATAATTTTATGTATTTTTAAAATCGCACAATACGCAAATAGTTTGATACAAATTATAAGTTATTATGACAAATCAAAACCGTGGTATTTGGAACACTTCCTACGTTAAAATTGCGCTTAATTGCCCAAACTCCGTATTTTGGACATTCGGCAAAGATTTTGATTTTAGTTTAAGATATTAAATCTGAATACCGAAACTTTGTAACAGGCCAAAATTTTGAGACAGTTTCATTTGGGACAGTCTTATGGTAGTAAAGTGATTTTTACCTACTTTCTGGCCAATATTCCCTTGAAAATTAAATATTGCTGCCCCAAAAGGGGGTTCGAGCAAACCCACAGAGGCCGCTCTTGATTCGCCTCCGTGTAAGATGCAATTTAACTGGAACTTCTATCGTTTGTTTCAAAACCTGTTTAGTCGATTTTTTATGAAAGAACTCACAAATTTTATTAAACAAACTGTGCGTTAAAAAATTCACACATATAGCAGATACTTGACCAAACGAAGCCATGACGTAAGGTGTTCAATAAAGTTGTTCTAGAATTATTAATGCTTACATTAAGATGTTGTTTTAACAATAAAAACAAATCAAAGAAATATTTAAGTTTGACGGTTTAAATTTATCTTTTTTATGAAAAAGCCACTATTTTGTAATTGTTTTTATTACGCCAGTTTTTTTATCACCTTAAAATCGCAAGATAGATTTTCACACTAACCATGAGTGTAAACCTTGAAATATTTTTAAATCTTGATAAGATGTAGGTTTAAATGATCATTGAATCCAGTTCTAAACGAAAATCGGTTGCTGAGACTTGACTGGTAGTTTGAAGTACATCCAAGACATTAACTCCACGGATAAACTTTCATTCAAATGGGCGACAAATGTAGATCAACATACACATCCGTGCAAACTTATCTGGATCTACACTTGTCGATGCATGGTCAGAAAAAACCTAACTACTTTAAAACGGATGTGCTGGGTGATCTGGATCTACACTGGCAGCTCATGGGATATAAGGCCATATCCCATGGAGTTAAATGCTATCCCAATAAAAATCCTGCCGAAATCAGCACATTAATGTTCTTCAAGCCTATTTTGATTAAGGAATCGAAATGTCGGTAAAACAAAAATCAGGAGACCAGGCTCAAATCTTAAGCATCTAATTGGCTGAAATGGCGACTGTCTCCTGATTTTTGTTTTATTATCTTGGGCCCTGGACTAAGTTTCATTTCAATCTCTAGTTGCGTATTAAGAGTCGACAAAAATGTTATTTGTAAACGACTCAAGTGCATGACTGTTAGCCTAAGGAAATTGCATGCCTGAAATTTTGTAAGAAAAACGTATTATTTTCAGAATAAAAGATGAAAACATACGTTGAGTTTTAACTCAAACATTCTTGAGACAGAACTCGACCAAAATTGTAATACCACTAATGGTAAATTGGTAATACATAATTTTATTTTGAACTAAATAATTATATGCAGTTTTCTTCCATTCAAATTTTCAAAATTAAGCTATTCATGAAACCAGTGCTTGATATTTCCCGTGAATAATGGTAAACATGAAACCTCCTCGAAAATGTGTATGGGGCATATTCCTGCACAATATTACCAGATGTTTATCTCACATAATTTCAAAGTTCTCGCGGAAATGTTCTAAAATAACGAATTATGCACATAACCGGATTGTACCAGATACTACATGTAGATCAGATTAAATAAAAAACCAACTTGAAAGTGTCATTTATTGCATAATATAACCATATATTTATCTTACATAATTTAAACTTTTACGGCAACAATTATGTTCGCCAGATAAGATATTTATCTCAAAAAGAAACAAGTTGACCGACTTAAAATCTAGATCTTGATTCAAAAATGAAATCGATCGACTACCATATCCGTTTACTCCGTGGGATATGGCTGTTATCCCGTGGGCAAACAGTGTAGATCCAGATCAGCCGGCACATCCGTGTCATCCGATCAGGATCAACACTGTTTGCTTTAAGATTAGTTAGGTTTTTTTATATATTTTTCGCGAAAATTTTGCAGTTATGCGAGATAAATATAATTATGGTTCTCTTAAAAATATGCACCATATTATGTATATGCAAAATATGAACACAACTTTTTTTCAAAATTTTATTTTTTATCCATTCATAACAGCGTGTATAAAATTAAATCAACGACTATAAATCCATATATTAGTTATATGGTTATATTCATAACGAAAACTTTACTCTTTAACAATACAACGGCTTGTTTGTTAAAACTGCAAATACCAAATCAATTTATATCAATTAGCAACATATATTAACATGTAACACAACACCTCTTGGGCTTCAGTTTACTAAACTGCATCATCATCACCCATTAGTCACATTATGAACATTCGATGTTTGTATTCATAGTAAACATATGTTATTGTTAAACATCCCCCGCGTTGTCCATTTCGCATACCAGTAGTTCAATAACCCACACTGTCACAAAAGCTTTTGGTACAGTTTGTATCATATGTCCTAATTTCCAAACATCATCTGTCAATAATCATCAAATCTCGCATTATTGCATCGAACTATGTGACGCAACGGCAAACAGTTCAATGTTACATGACCAATGCACTTGTTAATTTAATCATATCTCGTTAACTCGTCATTTTGTCATCAATAATTCATTTAATTAGTAGCTAATGTTCGATATGATATTACTCCTCGATATTAAGTGAGTGATTGACGTTTTGATTATGTCACTGTATCTAATGATTATGCGTTTATTTCTGATTATAGCCTATTGAACATCAATAAGATGACATTGATCCCCTTGCAAATATCCCTTTGTTTCTAAATGTCACATCTCTTCGTATATCCCTTTGCTTTCTGCTTGTACAAATCCTCGGCCTGCGTGTGCTGTTCCGCGGGTGACCGCCAGGAAGACGCCTACTTCCAGCCCCAAGCATATGTTTCGGGAAATCCATTTTTCTGTTTGGGATAACAGAATTCACGAAAGTTTCCGATAATAAACCCTTCACCTTCCGAGAAGTTTGTTCACAATGTTACATTTCTTTTTCCGGTATCTGAGAGCAGCACGGGCGACCTCGGCGAAGACAGTCTTTGTGGTGCCATGCTTGCTGATACAGCACTCAACAAAGCTCGTGGCCCCAATCGCATTAGCCAAGGCCTTTCCCTCTTCTTGAGAGACGGGCATGTCCGAGTCGTAACCTGTCGTGTTGCGGAGATCGGTCTGCGTAGCAACAAGAATTATCGGCTTCTTCCGCTGAGTGCCGGATTTAATTTCCGGTACCCAAAATTCCTTGACGCTCTCGAACGAGTCTCTGTCGACAGCGGAGTAGCAGACGACAAACACTTCACTGTCAACATAAGTAAATTGTCTCAGACTAGCATAGTCATGCTGAAAAGATAGAAGAGACAATTATCAATATCTTTTATTTAAACTAAATACAACATACATGTCTGAGTCCGGAAATGCATATATAAAATGCAGTACAAAAAATCTTAACAATAATATTAACGTGGAAATTAATTTAAATGAGAAGTTTTCTTTACTAATCTGCAATGCATTATAAAATGTATTAAAATTTATTAAAAAGTAACAAAATCTATAAATTAATTTAATTTAAAGAAATGAAAAGAATGAGCATGCTAACTTGATACAGTACTAACCTGTCCGGCGGAATCAAATATGCCGATGGTGTATTCATCCCCATTGACAAGTGTCTTGCCGACGTAGTTTTCAAACACAGTGGCCACATAGTCTGCTGGTGCCGTCTGCTTCGAGAAAGCCAGAGACATGCATGTCTTTCCCACCATTCCATCACCGACGACGGTGCACTGAATCAAGTTCCTCGACTCACAAGCCTTTTCTGACTTTACAACCATCTTCATTTATAAATGTCCTCTTTTTAAATTTGAAAACAAAATTTAAATAATAATCACTTATTGTTTAAAATAACGTCCTGCAATTTAAATTTATCGAGTTCACCAGTAGCAATGTAAAGCTTTAATGATTATGATAAAGACATACAGGAACGCGGTGTTTATATAGACACGATAAGTCACGTGACTGACGAAGAAAATGATTGTGAAACTAATACTAGTACAGAGGGTAAGATTGTTAAACTTGATTACCTTACTTCGCTAACAAATTGACCTCCCGTGCAGACAAGCTTTAAGAATTTGTGACATAGAAAAGACTCTTTGTAGTGGGCAAAATATTATTTAAACAAAAAAGTAGAAATGAATACATAAGGTCATCTTGGTGTGATCAATGCTGAAGTTGACCAGGTACAGGCGGTGTACAATGTCAGAATACTAAATGACAATCATATTTTGTAACCCCGATGATGAGTAAATCCATATTGTTTCAATGAGTAAAAAAATCTAAAATAATGATTATTTTGGTGGCGGTGGTATTGACGGCGGCGGCGGTAGTGGTGGTGGTGGTGATGGTGATGGTAAGGAAGAAGATGCTGATATAATGTTGTTTTGACAAAAATACTTTTTTCTTAAATAATAAAATGATGATGATGATGATGATGATGATGATGATGATGATGATGATGATGATGATGACGATGATGATGAACGTTTAAAAAACAACAACAACAAACAAACCGAATAACTATTTTCTATAAGAAAGTTGGTTTATAACACAAATCTAGGATTTCAACAGACTCACGACATACATGCAAATTCTATATAAAAATGATTTGAATGTGTGTTTTTTTTTAATTAATGAATGTTTTTCTCGGCCCTATACATTTATGGGGAAACACCTTGTTAACAAAGACGGAAAATGCAATGCTAATTGCCATCCGTCCGCAATAATGTTATATTGCAACAGTTTCGAGTTCTTCCTCAAACTTGACTTTAGTCAGTTGACATCAAAGCACGTCATTTAAATCCAAACAAAATATTGTATAACGGTTTAATTGTGGACTATCATTTGTCGGATGTAAAAGTGACACTTAACATATTTCAACCTAGTTTTGAATAGTTTCCTCTGGCCTATGACAACTCTCTATTAACAGTGCGTATAAGTTTCCTGCAGACAAAAACAAAGCCCTTTCAATTGCAAGAATATACAATCAGGGCGGATCCTGAGTGAGTTCAGTAGGGTCCGACTCGACACTCCCCACCTTTTAGGACAGCACTTTTTAATTTTCGTGGAAACTTTGGCCGAAAATCGGAAAGAAATATGTAACTTCACTAAGACTGTCGCAAACGGACTGATCTTTTTAGCAATCTTGCTTCCGACCCTAATTACAATTAAAAAATGTACAGATTGTTCCGAATTAGGGAAAGAAGGATGGGAAGCATAAGACATAAAAAAAATTAATGAAACTAAAAGAAATAGAGCCGAGTTAAATGGAAAAAAGAGATTAATTATATATTAGTTATAAAATTTTAATGCAATTATAAGTGTTTATTCAAAACTATTCTTAAGCATTTACTATCAAAATAATCTTTAAGCAAGTGTTATTTCCTTTGTACTATTAACTTTAAAATCATTTTAAAAACAAACCAGCGATAACAATTTCGATTAGATATAACATCTACCTAGCGGTAACTCAAATAAAACAGATCTATCAGCTAATCACGGGTTCCAATGACAAGTGTTGGTGATTTCCCTACCGGGGGTCAAAATTAATAAGTTAAAACAATATCGCCGTTAAAACAATCTTGATAAACTCTTTTTGAACACCCCGCTGTGATTGGAACGTGAAGGTTTTCTTAACTAGTGTGTTGTAGAATAAAACATGGAAACCTTTAACATGAAATAAAAATTTCTAACTAGAAATGAAGCATTATTATATTTTGTCAGAGTATATCCACTGGCGCTTGACCAGCGGCCCCACCCCTAGACTGGCTCCCGTCCCTATGTTCTGTTATATACTCTCATATCACTAATACAGTAATCACCAATTCCTCCAAGAAGAGCAACTCCTGCAGGTACCTTATTGATATGCACTTTACTTCCCTTATCTCCCAGAACATAGATGGTTCAGCATATCAGAGAAAATGAAATGAAATATAAAAAATAAGTATTTCAGTGATTTTTTTATAAACCATCTAGCTGGTGCCAGGCTACCCCACCCCCTGCCAACCCTAACTTATACGCACTTTTTTTGTAAAAATGGTGTCAAGTCACTAATATTATTCCATTCTATCAAAATATGCGAAAATACACCGTCAAAATCGTATTCTAAAAAAAATATATTTTAGAATACGATTTTGACGGTGTATTTTCGCATATTTTGATATAATGGAATAATATTAGTGACTTGACGCCATTTTTACAAAAAAGTACGTATTAGTAAGGGTTGGCAGGGGGTGGGGCCGCTGGTCAAGCGCCAGTGAGTATATCGTATTCTTTCTCTAGACATGTTTAAAATTCTAAACCATTCATCGTAGATCCCTGAGAGATCAGGATTTTAATTAACACGCACTACAATTAAAAAACTAATTACTCTTGTGTTAAACAAAAGAACAAGTCGTTTTTTTTCCCGACCTCATTGTACAATGACAATGTAGTAGCCGTAAAATGGGTGTATTAAGTACAGCTTCATTTGTATTTTTCTCTTAAGATTTTTTTTCTATATAAATCTGTCGCGTCATGACAGCGAGTCATTTATTTACGTTTTTAATTCCCCCATTTTACAATTGGTTGCATTTTGTTTTATCACGATTGTAAGCACATTATGTTTTGTAGTTTATCTAAAGTTTTTCATCTCTTAATACTGTGTCGGCGGTTTTCTTGTTTGTAAACTCTGACAACTGACGGATAAAAACATCTAGCACTAGAAGACCGTCTCCTCTATTGTGGATGGATGAAGTTTGTGGTTTTAGACGTAATTACACCCTGGTACAAGAGTCTTAATGTGGCATGTATTCAGTAACCCTTACCATTACGTGGCACTGCGTTACCATAATAACTATGAACATTGTTGTTTTTGACAATGGCTGTTTATCGGCTACCGGTATGTGTCTTTGGACATTATTTGCAGTTACCTACATCATGAATGTCTTTATCGCACTGGTTTCCAAAACGTTAAATGGCAATATGTCCGGAGGTGGGTTAGCGGGGTTGCTCGAACCACCTTTCTGGGCAGCAATATTTAATTTGCATGGGAATTTTGGCCAGGAATAATTTGGCGATTATCATGCAACTACCCCAAGAAAGTCTTGAAAATCTTTCCCCCGACCCTGTCTGCCCCGGGATGCGATGTGTAGTCGTCTTGAACCACAAGGTTAGTAACGTGATACTCATTGTTCACATGATGGCCATTTGGTTGATTATAACATTGTTTCAAAATCATTAGAAATACGATAATGATTAGGGTGGTAGATAAAACAAGTCAAATGATCATAGTCATGAGTAAACAAAACCTCATGTAACAGACCCTGTCATGGTCATGCCGTGGTCATACGGACGCATATCGCGGCGCTGATCCTCAGTTCAGATAGTGATGCTTAGTAATGACCGAGCGCTCCTCTCGGTATTGAGCTTTAGATGACGATCCGTTTAATAGGTAACGGTTAACAATCAAAATTAGTCTGACGGGCCTACAGTATTGTGGTATCGGCATTAATCGCGTTGGATTAATTTTCGCGTATTTCGCGCTGGGAAAAATACGCGAAATATAGTACAATAATTTTAACCACTGAGTCATAGCTTATGCAATAATCATAAATTTATAATAATAATACAAATGAGGGATTTTATGCCCCCTACCCCCTAGAAAATGTCATTTGTGGCTTCTGTGCAAACATTCGGGCGCGCGAAATTAAATGATACCACTGTAGTCGCGCACATTGGCCATTAAAGGCATTTTATATGATCTTCACGAGAAACGCGTTTGATATTTTTAGCTTGTCCTCCGTTATATAACTTATATAGAGTACATGCATAGCATAATGCCAACACGACGTTGACATAGTTCCACATAATAGCTGACATGCAGCAATGTGTCTTTTCTGGTCCCAGAGCTGACCCGACCAAGGCTGGCTACAATTGAAAATATCGTAGATATGTCGCGTGCCTTTTTGCAATTTATACCTCCTGAAGTATAATTACTACAAATTACAGTTATCAAGGACAGTCAAGACTTTGTTGAAGTCTTCGCGCAATTTCAATTTTATCATCATTGTTGATTTAATCTTTTAAATTTGTGTCTTTTAAAATGTGCCTGTTTGTAAGTTAATAGTGCACATGAACACCGTAAAATAAGCGTAACGTGCACAACACAGGTGGTTGCAGTCAGCAAAAGAATCGGTCCTTTCAAAACTCTTACTAATTGAACGTAACTTTGATCTTTGAGGTGTACTAGTGTAGCGAGTACGCAACTATCAATTATGGCATGCATTTACTAGTAGTTACCATCTGATTAAAGGCAAAATAGTGCAGTATTTCAGGAAATTGACTGAATGCACGATAAATTACAGATTTGTTTGGTACAATGACCATTTTTTAGTTTAATCGTTTTTGTCCCTTTCACAGTCTACAGAATCGTTCTTTTTATCACTTTTAAATAAATTTCATATTGTATGCATGGTGGTGGCCGGTGGGACAACATGGGAAGAGGGACAGTTGTAACGGAAGGTAATGAAGACATCACCTTACGCACATAACATTATATCGTAAATAAAATTTATAATGAACAGAATTTACAGAATTTGAAGCAAACAAAGGTTGCCGTACAGAGGAGTATTAATGTTATTAAATCCTTAATTTTCTGGAGTTGTTGAAAGGACTCGTTTTTCCTTGATTTCAACCAAAACTCTTAAAGGGTAATTTGCAAACAATAACCTATCGAATAGCAAACAGTTTAGACCATAATGATACTGCTGGTCATGATTAACACTTTTCTAGACTTTGAGCTAACCAGTAACGATAAGGTTTCCTTAAAATTAAAATAAGTTCAGTAAACCTTTAATGAGAATTTACCAAATTTTTCTGCCGAAAATAAAAAACAAAATAAATAATTTTAGTATAGTACAAAATAAAAATATTCGATATTTATCAATATAAGTAAGTGAAAAAATCGAAATGTTGCGTTTAATGATGCGAATTGTCATCCGCATTTTAGACCAGCGGTAATGAACTCTAATCAGGGTTGATCTTTATTGTCACATTGAATTCATCTGAAATGATTCAGATGATCATTTATTGTGAAAATGAAGTTGAAATCCCGTTCACGTATATAACATGGATAATTATATCAGGACATTACCCTATTCGGGCTTTTAAATCTCCGTTGTTTGTATAATAATGGAATATCCCCTGATTATCAGAAGTTCAACAATCTATTCTTCATTTAAATTTAGAAAATTTCTTGGACTCCCTGCGGATTCAGATATAAAAGAAAGACCTTGGCTTCGTTTGACCCGAAAAAGTTCTTGTTTAAAAGAGTAAACAACTTAAAAATATATTTAAAAGATGATTTATCGGGTTAAGCTAGGGTGAAATATGTCAAACAAACAAATAGATCTTAAAGCTTCACGTATAAGTACGAAGGATAAGTTCCTCAGGGACAAAAGCACTATACTATAAGTACTCTATAACAGTAGCAGATACCGAGTTTCATCAAAAACATGCGATTTTAAACGTTTTCATTTTAAGCATTTGTGTTCTGAATGAATTTGGCCACCTATACACACTTAATATACAAAAGAGTATTTTCGGCCTGTCGACGGACTGGCCTGCTTTGCGCAATTGGCTCAGAAATCCAGAGTCCGTGAGTTCAAATCAAATCCCGACCAAGATCGCAACTTTGTTTCCAACCACAACAATACTAAATTACTCGCAAGAAGTAAGCGGGCGGGCGTGCGCGCGCGTGTTCGCGTGCATGCTTGCGTGCGTACATTCAGTGGGCATGTCAACAAGTCAGGAAGTCACTGTTCCCCAGGATCTAAAATCGTCCACTTCTAATAATGCTTCTGATAGGAGGTGAAGGTAACCGCTTCAAGGACATAGAGAGCCATGACCTTAATGTACTGGTCAGTATTTATTACTTGCATAATATCTTGAATGCCCTTTTATTGGGATAAACAAATATTGTTAGCCAGATTAAGCTGTATAAAATACTGAAAACTCCGTTTCAAAAGGTCACCATGAATGGAACCTGCTACATAAAAACCTTCTTTTTTACTTTTTATCAAATGTTCTTTACCAAATGCCAAAGGGGTGTCAAAAATATAAACAGACATCAGTTTATTCAAGTAAGTATTATAACTTGAAAGGGCTCGTGATGAACCCGAAAAAATGAAGCCTTGTTAAATCATAAAAAAATGCACAGAAGCGAATTCTCCACACGTGTAAAGGAATTCGTGCGCATTTTCACACTTACTTTACGAATCCAAATGTGTCAAATATGAACGTACCCCGCCATGCTGCCAAATTTCCTAGCTTGCTTAAAAAGTTTCTCTTTATGTTCACTCCAATTCCTCTACTTAAATGATTTTAATTTGCGTAAAACTTGATAGTGCCAAATTCCCTTAGAATAGAGTCATCACCAGGCCAATCGAAATGGCCGCTGTAGCCAGGTATTCGCTCACTGAATTCTCCCAAGAATTTTGTCCTGTCCAATGTGTGAGGGAACTTGCCCGCCAATCTCCCCGAGAGAATCCAAGCTATGCAATACAATTGTCTATGGTTGTACCATGCCTTAAGAATCATGACACTGGGTCTTCTTGTTGTGTTTACTCAATGTGTTCTGGTGTCTGTAAGTCATTTTCCGTCTGGCCATTAACTATGTAGGACTTTTGTATGTATACTGTTCAAACACTGTATGCCATTTCAGAGGTTATATGGCAACATCTTAGGTGATTTGGCGGTGAACAACGATTTCACTAGGTCAAAACAAGGAAACACATGGCACACATATACACACTAGAGGGTGCATTTGTTCTTCCAGTTCTCCTCAATTTGCTTGAAAAAAACTCTTCCGGTCATGTCTCGGAAAAACTTGTGACCACGAGCCACATTTTGTCATCCGATCCTTAAGAACGTTTATTCAGGTGGACGAATCATTTCCTATGGGGCCTCTTGCTTCAATTCGTCCTGAAACTTTTAACAAACTCCTAAACTATAATGACCGAAAACGTTCAGCGGAAAGTTTATTTCTGTCTCAGAAACTAGTAAACAAACGGATTATTTTAATCAGATGTTATTTGTTTACCACTGCACAACAAAAGCGCAGTGGGTGTCTTGAATAAGACTTACTATTAATAGGCATACCTTGCAAACATAAATAACATTATTAAAATGGTATCATCAGCTTCGATTCGTCCATTAAAAGATTCCTTTAGCAAAACCATTGTTGGCATATTTTTCATTATTTGTATATCGTTGTAGATTTTTAATGTCTGCAGAAAGGTGTATTGTGTATGTTTGCATTTTGTACGTGTACCCTTATGTTTGTCTTATTCCACTATGCATTAACATTAACCTAACCGCATAAATGCATAAATGTAATAACTTTGAAAGAAAAGTATAAAATCCAACATTGTACTTCAAATGTGCTATAAGATTGTACTTCATTAAAGGATATTTAAAAAAAATCTTAGTGATATAAACATTCGTCTGACGATTAATCCGGTACAGGCGCCGAAGTTAGCGCTCCATAAAAATAAAGAATATAATTTATGTAAATGAGTGCGTCAATTTCGTTTGTAGGAACACGTATCTGCAGGCGCAAGTTTTACATCATTTTTTAAGATCAGCGTTTTTTTGTTGTTGTTTTTTCAAGCCTTTAAACTTAAGAATCAATCCGTTTTCAAGGTGGAAAGACTATGTAATTAATATGTTTAAAACGGTTGACTCCGAGATATAACCATATTTCATCGTGTTTTTATCCCTACAACTTTTTACCGCATGAAATTTTTTGCCCTTATCCAGGGCGTTTTTGTCGTAACAAACTAGTTTCGGTTTCGGTTTCAAGGGTTTTAATAGTTTTGCGAAAAACTGAAACTGGTTTCAATAGTTTTGTTTGAAGTAACAAATGCATTGTTTTCTTCACAGTTTCCATCAATATGGCGCTTGCAGTGCATTTAGCTGTCATTTCAGAAATATTAGAAGAAGCTCATGATACATAAGATCTTTTGCCTTTTTTGACTAACTGGAGACAAAATGTGTTGTCTTCGGAGTTTCAATACACGGGCTTTTCCTTCGGCAGCCATTGATTCTCGCTGTTGAGTATTATTCGGATGAGACGAACCGACCAAACCGCCTCCGGAGGTGTTTTCGATAGTTTCAAAAACCAAGTTCGGGTTTTGCAAAACAAATGGAAAAACTGGTTTCCGTTTAATGTGAAACTTTTACAACAAATAGACAGTTTGCGAAACCGATATTAACCCGAAACTAGTTTGTTACCAACAAAAACGCCCCCAGTCTAACTGGGTTTAAGAGCCCCCGATTTTATTTCCCGATCACATCGCGGACTCATTTTTGTCATGACAATTGTATAGATGTATGTTTGAGGTAAAATCGATAAAATCCGCAAAATGTTATTTGAAATACAAACGCGTTAATATAAATTTACTGTTTACATTTTCTACATTTTCAGGCACTTTGTTCAACATTTTAATCGTCAGTTCATATAGTACAATTACGCAACATACACGAAAAGATGCACAGCTTATATGAGGATTTAATAGCATTCGTGTTACTTTTTCCTAAAAAAAACTAAGCGAATTAAATGAAAAGCGGAAAATGTATCATCACCTTCCTTGTTTCTTCTCCGACATCGTCCGCACATAATGTTCGAGTCCGGCCTGCTATTATTTTAACCGAAATGCATTTTGCGGTTTTCTCGCGTGCTTTTTGAGTTACTTACCGAATAGAAAATGAGGTGGTTCGATGCCCCCTAACGCAGTTGGTATAAAGCAACTTTAACTTAAAAAGTTAGTTAGTTAGTTAGTTCGTTGGTTGGTTCGTTCGTTCGTTCTTTTTTAGTAAAGAACATCTATTGATGCTATTTCTGATGTCATCCAAGGAAGAAGTACTCGTTGGTGATGAATTATAAATTTAGGTAAAATGAATTAGTTTAAACCACAGTGTCTTGTCTTGCACTAAGTATCAATCTTAATTAACTTTTACCTATTGCAGTTTAAAGTGTATTTTGATACAGTGAACTCAAAATTAATAATTTGAATTTACGATTATCATATTTTTGAAATGGAGCTTTGTTTAAATTCTATTACTTTTTGTTAAATCATTAACATACATGTAAATGTATGATTAATAAAAGTACAAAGCGTTTTATTTTAATTATATTATGTTAAATAAATCACAATCAAATGATATTCTGTTGATTCTGATACACTTCAAATTAAGCAAGGTTACAGACCACGCCCTGTTAGGAACGCGCTATGGTGCTAACCCAATGTTGGTGTTGGACACTGTTTGTGTTGTGTTGATTACTGTTTGTGTTAAACATCAAAGTGGGTTACGAACTAAAACTTTACCAGTGTGATTTAATTATCAATACTACCAATTAACTAGTCCCGCTGCGTGACTAAAACAAGGGGGTCCTATGGGACCAATACCCTGTGTCTGATAGATTTTCATCCTAAACATAAAAAAATCTTTACAACGTCCGTGGTAGGACTACCAATTAACGTACTTATAATTGTTTTCTGTTGGCATGGCTTGTACACTCGTCCTAACAAATATGAATGTTTTTTTTTGTACTTCCTTGATGAGTAGACCTACTAAGGCCAAAGATCATTAAATCAGGAGACCAGTCTTAAATCTCCAATATGATTGGCTGAAATGGTGACTGGTCTCCATTTCAGCCAATCAGATGCTTGAGACTGGTCTCCAAACTTAGTATTATGATGATGGGCCTAGTACAATGTTTCTTTTTGAAAACCCTAACTCAAAGTCAGCATAGCGCTGTCATCTCCTCTATGTTACTTGAAGTAGGCATACCGTAGACTGAGGAAATAAGAGAAGAAAGAATATTTTCTATCTAGGAAACGTACTGGCATGAACGCACCTTATGTTACCAATGTAGTCTGTTTGTCCGTCATTCCGATCCAGTAGTCAAATTGTGAAAACGACACGCTTTTTATTGTGTGATAATTATATTTTTATATACAACGAAAGAATTGTGACGGTGAAAGTGATTTTGATGATGGTGGTGATGATTATGATGATATTAGTTGGTGGTGGTGATTTTGGTAGTGGTGATTAAAATTCCAATGTTGATATTGTCTCCATAATTATGTTGAAAAAATAATGTACAAAAAACTAACAAAGTGCGTTTCCTTTCACAATTACATCGCAGGGCAGTGTTAAAAACGTGAAAATGGCTTTTTTGATGATCAAGACCAAAATTGGGTTGACACCATAGTGCATTGATAAAAAGCAAAGTTTGATAAAAAGGAAGATCATTTTGACTTTAAAGTTCGTGAAAGGGTTTTTTGTCCACCTATGCAAAATATAGGACAAGTGATTTGTCAAGATTGTATTGGTCCAACACTCATTGTGCTACTCTGGGTTAAAATCATTATCCCTCTTACACCTAACGGTGACTACACTGACAGACGCTTGCTCTTGATCAATCGTCTACTTACGCAGACTATTGTTGACAAATACAGAAAATTTTGCAATAATATATTTCTTTTCGACTTGAAAACCACATCTCCTATACTACGAAATGGATTTTGGAGATTGGTCGTTGAGTAATCCGGAGATACTCCGCACAATAGCAACCCTACAATGGATGCAGAATGGCGACTCCGCAATGGCTGAAAAAATTCTTGGCTTCCAGCTTGGGTAATTTTATAGTCAGTTTATTGATCTAACCTCTTCGTAAGACTTATCTGGCTAATTCTCGATTTCGAAATTACCTCTACCTGTTTTCCTGTACCCATCATATTTTGGTCAGAGGGGTTGCCGTTAACGGTAAATTTATAGAGCGTATTTCAAACTATTTTGCGATAACCAGCCATCTTGCTCTTTGCTAGGATTCTGTTACATAGCCTGCCTGTGAAAGAGTCAGGTTTTACAATTAGTAAGGTCTGTTTATGATAGTTGGATATTCACTCAAATTTTCTTGCAAATCTGCCATTTTCCCCAAATTTGAAATCTAAATTGTGATGTGAAGGGTAAAGTGTACATTTTTTAAGTTTTAATTATGCTGTTTTCTATATTCAGGTATGAACTTTATCAGCGGATGAGTGGCCAGAGGGAGGTTGAGGCACTCAGAGCTCAGACGATTGCAGCTATTGCAAAATATGTGAAAGACAATCCTAAGGCAAAGAAAGAAGAGTTGCAGACAGAAATAGCAAGGCACATCTTAAATTTTGCACATAAAGTGGAACAAATGTAGTGCATACTGTGTAGCTGCAAGAGGAATCCTAACCACAACAAATCACATTTTTGGGTCAGGTAGTAGGCAGATTGTCGGAAAAGTTTCTCCAAATAATTTTAGTGAAAACTCTTCATGATGGGATTTTAGAGGTTTAAGTTAAATTTGAAGACCAACATATGTATGTTAAGTTCAAATTGCTGTTGTTTTTTGCTCATTTATATGTGTTTGATTCAGTGTCAGTAATGATATAGCTATGTGTAATGTTAAAAGGATAAAAAGTAATATTGAATATCAACTTGTCTACTTGCCTAGAAATTGAATAAAATAACAGGAAAATATCATGTCAAATATCAAAATTTTTGTGCTCGAGTAATAATAGTGTTTGCAATGAAAATATTTTTAGAGCAGTGTTACCAGTAATGATGGCTAATGATAAATTTATTTGATTGACGTCTTGCTTTTACGAGTTGAATTTTGTTTTTGCCACTTGCTTTTAGGATTTTAATTTTGTTTTTCTCCACATGTATGGACCTTGGCCTGGGAAAAGGAACTAATTTTGACATCTTCTGACTGTCATAAAAATATATAGGGAATTAAGTCATAAAAATATATAGGAAATTAAATCTTATTGAATACCAAATGCTATGTATAAGAAGATGGGGCACACAGAAAATGTGTCTTAAAACAGCTTTCACACGTGCGCAGTATGATCTGGATCTGCACTGGTTGCAGCTTGGTCAGAAATAAGCTAAGGAATCTAAAAGCAAACAGTGTAGATCCTGATCAAATGACATGTGTCTGGTTTAGATATACAGCTTAGCTTGACAGCTTTTTGTTGGACCCAGTTCTACAAGCTGTGTTAACTTCGTTATATAGATGTTGTGTGAAATGGTCAGTTTGAAAGCTGGTTTACTGTCACATTAAAATTCATAGTGACCAAGTCAAAGGTCAGCAGTCAGAATGACCAAAGTAAAAATCATCAAATGGGTGATGATTGAAGATTTTATAGAACTACACTGAACAAAAAGCAAGATGATTTCATAGTTAACCTACAGTCCTACTACCTATACATGTCCATCAATCCAGAATAAGCAAGTCCTGAAGCTTGGGGCTCATATAAAGTTTTTGTAACTTTTTATCTATACTTTTGTTTTATATATGTTAATATTATTGTGTATTTTATAAATTCTCTTATTATAATAAACATTCTTTCCTACAAGAGCTTTTTTGATATTTGAATGAAAAATTCATTTGTGTGATTATTACCAGCGTGATATAACAGAGTTACAGTGTACAGGTATATATAGTAATTTTTAAGGCCATTACATTACAGTTTTGAGCTTTTGAGCTAAAGACCATTGTAAATTTGGATCATCTGGTACATTTTTGCCATCTTATCTGGATCTACACTTGTTGCTTCAAGTTCAGAAATAACCTAACAACTTAAAAAGTGAACAGTGTAGATCCTGATAAGACAGCAAGGATGTGCAAGATGAGAATAATTATGCACATCTGCTCTTTTAACCCTTTTGCTGCCAGCGTTGAAAACCCGAATTGACGTCGACAGTGCAGAGAGTTTTTATTACCACATAAATAAATACCAATACCAAGGTCAGAATGAGGCTGGTTATTTATAGATATATCAAATAATTACTATGTTTACATGTGAAAACGAAAGCAATAACATTATTGGTCAATATTTGAATGATCTGACTATGTCGGCATAGAAACCCCCGCTTTGCATGCTGGTATATATATAGATACGGTAGAAACGGCTAAAGCCGTCCATAGGGCAAATAGGCCGAAAATAATAGGGACGGCTTAAGCCGTCCTTATGGCAGTGAAAGGGTTAAGTGAAGCTTCACATCAAGTGTTTTTGAATTCCAAATAGTGGCTGCTGTGTATCATACTAGCGAGAAATTAAAAGGGTGATAACTCTAGGAAAAATATGCTGAAAATATGAGCAGTTCATATTGTTAGGGAAGCTTCCCATAAAGTTTCATTAAATTCAAGCCAGTGTTAGCTGTGAAATAGCTCAGACTATATGCTCACTCAAAATTTATAATGGAGGAAAAAAAAGACAAAACACCCAAAAAAATGCAAGTCTCTAAAACATGCAAGATCGTTTTAAGTTGATCAGGGCAACATTGTGATGAAAATCCATCAAAGATTCATTTTGCAGCATATAAAAAACAAACTACAACTGCTAGTATTTGTTGCATTCTGTCAAATCTTACATAGCACATTCATGGACATACAGTATCATAATTAATTATTATTAAAAATTGTCATGAGCAAACCCTTTGGATTAAGTTCAGAAAGCTTTCTCTCCAATATTTTAGTAGCAAGCCTGATTCTATGTGCTACACTGCTAGTTTTACTTATTGTCCAGCAATAGTTGATCATCTTGTAGGGATAAATGTAATTATCCACAACAATACATTAAATAGTTATTTGGTTTCTTGACAGGGAATGTGAGGATATATTGCCGGTCTGGGTGTCATATTACCCGAGCCTGCGACGAGGGATAATATGACAACCAGACCGGCAATAAATCCTCACCTACCCTTTCAAGGAACCAAATAATTGTTTTATTATACTGCAAAGACTTTTCCTGACAAAATAATTGGAAAACATCGATTTTTCATTTATTTCGCTTATTTAATGCTGAACGGCTTAATTCCCCTCGGAGAACCTCAATAATTACATGTCTGACGTCATTAATTTACCTGCATGACGCCACTTCTATAGAAATTGAATGGACTATCGATTTGATATTTATTTACAAAATCTGAGAATTATCTGATCGTTTTCAACTTTAAAAACATATCACAAATATTATCCGTAACAATTTTAGTAATCCCTAAGCATAGCCCTTTATAATTTACAAGATCGGCTTCAAATTAAGCATTTTTAGTGAAATTCAAAACAAAATGGCGGACGACAACGAAAGGTGAGAGGCCAGAGAGGGAAATTAAGGCATGTGCTTTCACATCTACAGCCGATCTGTAAAACGGATTATACATCAACGGCAAATTATCCAATCAGATTCAAGCAAATTTCTTTGCAGTATAATAAAAGTCCTGCATCGAGATTTGATCTCCAAATATTTAATAAATTAACATAAAATGTCTCCAATTTCATCTGGAAATTGAACGAGCTTCTGATTCATGCTCTTTCTTGAAATCTTCATACAGCTGCCGGAACTCACAAACAAAGTTGTATTGCTGTAACAACAAAATGTAATGAGTTATATTTGTAAACAGGAATATTAGATTACAAACATATTGGTAATCATGTTTCCAGCAAGAGTGAAAATCAAATTATGTGAATATTTAAAGTGTTAAATTTTCTCTTTCAAATCTTCTCTTATTTTAAAAATTTCATTGAAAGATATTAATAGGAATGATCATATAAACATTGAATCCATATTTGATTTGTGTTTGTCTGGGTATGAAATACATCTGGATTGTTTAAATTAAGCGTGAAGCTCTTCATGCTACATATACTTTAAACAACCCAAAAGTTTTCAATACCTTAATACAAATATTGATTCTTGAGAAACAAGTTAACCATATATGTGATTTGCCAAACATTTGTCACATTTGGAACCAGTAGACCAAGATCAGCCTGTGCATCTATTACCGGGGTCAACATTGTTTGGTTAATTGATAAGTTAATACATTTCTGTAAAACTAGTCTCAATAATTCGACTGCAAGCACAGACCCATTATCATACTGACTTTTTACAGATGTCTGTTCTTTACGTCTCAAGCAGTTACGATCAAAACTGTGGTGGAAATGGACCCGATTTAAATTCTGTTATTTATCGATAAACGTGACGTCGTGAGTCAGGTAAACTTGAAGCGCGGATATCGAAATTTGTTGACATGTGTGGAGGTTTAAAAGAGTTTTGCATAAAAAACGAAACCGTTATTTATAAAGGATATCATATATTGATTCTACTTGAATGTGGCTTTTCAGGTATGTAAATATTTTAAAGGTACATACGGTTTAAGATGCTTAATGGAGCCGCCAACGTTGCGATCAAATTCCAGTCGTGGCATATAGAAATAGAAGGAAAATTTTCCGCATTGATTTGAATGCTAACTGGGTTGTACGCGAAAGGCAAATATCGCATATATAGAAAAGCCTTTGTCGCGTACAAATGGTTGTGCTACTGTAAAACAATATAATTTGGTCTTGCTAAACTGGAAAGAAAGTCGACTCCATCACATTAATTCAGTGGAATAAGGGTAACTGAAGAAACAGAATTACTTGAGGAATTTTTATCAGCAATGGAAATCATAGAAATCTTACTTTGACAGATTGAATAGCACCAGGACCCCTAAGCTCCCTGATTCTCTCTATTGCCTTCTCAGGATGTAGACTTTCATCAATCACCAATAGTGCACACACAGCTACTGTAATTGATAGCATCCACAAATGTTAGTAAAAACATCGGATGGTCCTGATACCTCATTTCATGCTGGCCTTCTGGCAGAATTATTTCCTTTACCCTTTATTCTACACATACCCATTTTATCGCATGTGGGACCAGTGTTGATCAGGCTCATCTCTGTTTGCCTTTTTTTTATAAATCATCTGTGGCACGTGATTAGGATCTACACTGTTTGGCCATGTCATAAAGGTGTATTTATGGAGGAAAGGGTAAGCTTTCACTAGATAGATTTGCATTCACTCACCTGGGCAACCAGTGCAGATCCAGATCAGCCAGCAAACCCAGGCAGTCTAATCTGGATTTACACTGCTTTTGGTCTGAAACATGATAATGAATCTTTCAGTAAACAGTAAAGATCCAGATCAGTCTGCACTTCTGTGCAGTCTGGTCTGGAACTATTCTTGTTGCCCATTCAATAAAAGGCTTATAAACTGTATCAAGAGAGTAAGCATTAATTATATTCAAGAAACTAAATTTCATCGTTTGTTTAAAGTAATGGCAGCATTCAAGACTAATCACGGAGACACTTCAGATTTGAAAAGGTCTATGTAGGAATACTACTGACCAATTTTCTGCAACTTATTCAAGCACTGCCAGCCATACAACTCAACCAAGGCTGAAGAAGTTGATCTTTCTCGTTTAATAATATTAGCCCACATAATTGTGATGCATCATGAGACAACAGGGCTTATTGACTGTGGTAAGTGTGGACCCTTATAAAATTGAGAACTTTCACAGCCCACAAAAGATATCAAATGCTTTCTAGATGCATTAACCCTTTTCTCCTTTCATATATGGTGTGACCAGTGTAGATCTAGATCAGCTGGCACATCCATACTGTATTTGAATCTACACCGGTCGATTGTTGGTCAGAAATAACCTAATTAATCCAAAAGCAAACATTGTAAATCCTAATCATACAGCACATGTGATGTTGGGAGATAAATTAGGGATTCAAATTTTATTTGGTCAGTTCATTTAACCCTTTACTCCATAAATATGCTTTTTATCGCATGTGAAAACAGTGCAGATCCAAATCAGCCAGCACAACTGTGCCACAACTGTGTTTAGATCATGATCAGATGGCACAGATGTGCCTGCTGATCTGGATCTTAACTGTTTGCCCATCCAATAAAGCCTTATCTATGGAGTAAAGGTTAAGAAGTTGATCAGTAAGTCAAAATAGCAGCCCTTTCTTTAATCTAAGTGTCAGTGTCATATACTTTCATGTTTATTTCGTGAAACTTAAAAGGACATTTCATTTAATAATATTTTTATCCCCTGCCGCGTAGCGGCTCGGGGATATAGGAATGGTCTTCGTCCGTCCGGACGTCCTTCCGTGCACGCACATTTCGTGTCCGGTCCATAACTTTTCAACCCCTAGACGGAATTGTTCTCCCAATCAAGACAACATTCAGAACCCATGTTCCAACATGGCCGGCTCAATGTCAAGGTCACCAGGGGTGTTAGAGAAGATTTGAACCATGCATTTCGTGTCCAGTTCATATCTTCTGAACCCCTGGAATGAATATCATAAAAGTTAAGTGAAATGTTCAGTTCATGAACCTGATGTGCAGAACCCATGTTCCAACCTGGCTGGCTCAAGGTCAAGGCCACCTGTGGTGTTGAGTCCTGCCCTGGGGATTAAAAAAAAAATTCTTTTAAATTCTGTTTTTAACCTTTGATTTTCTACAGTTATCAACCTTACCAGATTTCGACACAAACTTCATACCATCTTAAAATTCAACCTTTCCTGAACAATTCATTCACTGGTTGTTCAGTGATAAAATTTGAAACAAAAATTTTAGTAGCAGAGTGAAAATTTCAAGTGTCAAAATTCCAATATTTCTACCTGTCTTCAGCTATATTTAGTTCAATCTTAAGATGTTATAAGGATGCATTATCAGAGTTTATTCCTCCAGTTGCTGGTCAATGACCTAATGAACTTTGCTGCTTAGATCTGTGTTATGCAATATTCACTGTTTGTAAGTAAAACAACAACAACAACAACAACAAATTTGTAGCACATTCTCAAAATGTTAAGACTAAATTTAAGACAGTCTCAGCTGTATACAGTGTATGTACACAAACTGGCAAGTTAAATGGAGGTCTCTGAACCCCTGGAATGAATATCATGAAACTTAAGTGAAATGTTCAGTTCATAAACATGATGTGCTGAACACATGTTCCCACCTGGCTGGCTCAATGTCAAGGCCGCCTGTGGTGTTTGAGCATATTTTGTGTCCGTTCCATAACTTTTCAGCCATTGGAACGAATTTCATGAAACTTTAGTCAAACTTTCTCCCCATGAAGACGACGTGCAGAACCCCTGTTCCAACACAACCGCCTCAATGTCAAGGTAACCAGTGGTGTTTTTTTAAAAGCTTTGAAGGAATTTCATGAAAGTTGCATGCTTTGTGTCCGGTCAATAACTTTTTAACCCCTATAAGGAATTTCATGAAACTTTAGTCAAATGTTCTCCCCATCAAGACAACGTGCAGAACCCATGTTCCAACATGGCCGGCTCAATGTCAAGGTCACCAGAGGTGTTTAAAGATTTGAACCATGCATTTCATGTCAAGTTCATATCTTCTGAACCCCTGGAATAAATATCATGAAACTTAACCTGATGTGCAAAACCCATGTTCCAACCTGACTGGCTCAAGGTCAAGGCTGCCTGTGGTGTTTGAGCAGGCCAATACTCTGAAACTTATTTGAACACAACATACCCTTGCACTTGAATTGGCTTCCACCTGCCTGCCTGTTGCCCAGAGCTATTGTTTAATTTGCTCTTAAACATTCATAACCTTTCCCACACTCACATCTGCGGCGGGGGATATTGCTGTCGTTTCGACTGCCTTGTACAGTTTATATTGCACATCTTTTACAGAATATTTTAGCAAATGTCCTAAGTAGTAAAGAAAAAACTTTACTTTGTAGCATTAGCTCTTTACCCCATGGGCATGCCTTTTATCACATATGCAAATAGTGTAGATCCAAGAGATATGCCGGCATAGACAAGCCAATATACCTGTGCCATCTGATCAGGATCTACACTGTACACTTCTTGGTAAGAAATCACCTTCTAAATCTAAAAGCTATTTTTGTAGACCCTGGTTTGATGGCAAGGATTTGGATCTACACTGTTTGTCCATGCATCAACAGACATATCCTATGGAGTAAATAATTAAAGCAATCAGCATCACACAATGACAGTCTCATCACTTACCTAAACATGATCTTCCTAGTCCACCAAAACAACTGAAAATGATTTAAACATAATTGTAAAATTGAAATAATAATACTGTCAGACAAGAGCCTTTCATACAGTTAATTATTACAACCAGCGTTTTTTTCCCCAAAGGGGAAAGGGTCCGCTTCCCTTACAATTGGGAAATTTTTGCGTCGTAAAATCTTGATATTGGGAAAAAATTAGTCGCAAAATAAGTGCAATTGGGATTTTTTCATAATTCATGCAAAGTCACACAAGGGGTTTTAATCAGCTTAACAAAGAATCATAAGGCCTGGTTCCTTAACAGGAAAGCCTTTAGTGATGTAGATGTTATGCCAGAAGTAAGTTACCAATCCAATGACTGCTGTCGATGGAAAAATAATTTCCATTGGCAGGAAAAGTTTCATTCAATCTGCATTTGAAATTATAACCAAAACGGGGGGCTGTTTGTACAGTTTGGTTTGTTTGCGCTGTACGACATTTCTTGCGAAAAACTCTTTTGTCAATAGGGAAACAGCACTGTTTTTGTTGGGAACAGTAGTTTTGGGGATTGGGAAAGGTCCTGTGATTAAATTGGGAAAACTCCTGTCAGCTTTGGGAATGGTACCTTTTTGGGGAGGAAGTTAAAGATGGAAAAAAAACGCTGACAACCAAATCTGTCAGAAAATAAAAATCCAAATACAAAAAGGGGCTTTACTCTGTCAAATGTGATTTTGACCTAACAATTTTTGCATCATCAAGACCCTGTTACCATAAGCAATATAATTTGAAAGTTTGATGAAGAAATGTTAAGAATGTTAATGGAAAAATTATACATCTGTTAAGTTTTTTATTACAGATCCATATATACAAAGGGGAATAACCCTGACAAATGTTAATTTTGTCATCTTCAAGACCGAAATCAGCTTTTTTGTCAATTAATCCTAAAATTATGGGTGTGCGTTATACATAATGCACTTTATACACAACTGAGTATTATAATGTAACTCATACAATAAATTGAGCAAATTGAAACATTCCAGTAATATGCCCTTGAGCTCTTCATTATATTATTTCTGGGTAAGCTGATTAAAAATTCCTTCAGAAATAAAGAGGAAGTTGCCAACAGAAGAAAGTGATGCATACATGCACCAATGCACAGCAAGAATTATTATTATATTCTTTTGCCTTCAGGCGGAGAATAAGAAATGCTTGGTCCATTATGGTGTTGTCACATTTAAGTACTTATGAAAATTGCAGGAAGTTTTTGAAGGCATATTATAAAGCTACATACTGTACAAGCGGTTTCTTCCCATTGCACACAGCCACTTTAATCTCATCAATCATCTTCAGTAAACTGCCCATGTTGGGTGTCTGTCCGTCTGGGAATGGGTAATGGTGTACTATTATGTCTGCCCCTGTCAGCTCATTCAGTAACCATGGTACCCGGTATTTGTTCAATTCACCCTTTGAACAAAGGGAGAAAACTTCATCTACTCCCTCTGTCTTTAAACATTCTGTAAATTGGTAAATGTAAATCATATCATGAAAATTCATATTCCATTCTTGTTTTAGAAATAAAATGTTGCGGACTCTTAATTTTCAAAGAAGTAGAATTTATCATCATTAAGCATAAAGTTAAAAATGTAATATCAAAGTTGAAAAGAGGGCCAGTCTGGATCTGAATCTATACCTGTCACCTTTGTGATAAAAAACATATCCATCGAGTTAAGAAAAGGCGTAACATGTCAGTACAGAAATGTGGCAACAAAGAACACTCTAACACCATACAAACATGTAAAATTGTCTAAAGTAAAATGTTTTTAAAATTAAATTACTGGGACATTCTTGGCAACTTACTTATATCATTGTCCAAACTTCTCCAAGTATCCTTAAATCTGCAACCTGAAATATATGTACATGTTCTTTTTTTAGTACTGTAATTCAAAGTAAAAATCTCAGGTAGCTGTGTGTTTAAACAGCTTGATAACTGAAATCATAACAAAATCAAAGGTGGCTGGGTGAGAGACAAAATGCAGACATTAGGTCCTTACTAAAATCATTTGAAATACCAATCCACTGAAGTTCCAAAAGGAACCACTTACTAGTTTTGAGCAAAATGTCGGGGTCCGACAAATCCTTTGCCCGTTGCCCGCAGGCAACAAGCTACAATCCGCCTGGGTAGCGCAAAATTTTCTGAATTAGCCTGCCGGACCATCAAAAAAGTCAGTGTCTGGTTGCCCGGTAGTAACATCTGATCACCAAAACAAGTCATTGTTTGACAATACACAACCACCATTTGACACTTCAACAACTCTCGCAAGGAAATATACAGCTTGTGCTTGGTTCTCTATTCAACTTTCCATTTTACATTGCACAATTTATATTTACAATGCTGCATTTGTCAATTAAATAAATTTGCTTGATTTTTGGTAATTCAGGTCAGTATTTCCAAAGTTCCTTTAACTATTTCTGGAAACAATTCACACTGATCGAATATAGAGCTGTGAATGGCATCTCCTTAGTGTAAACATTTCAACCTTATTCAGCGAAACTGGAAAGAGGTGAATTTGCAAGTTAAACAAAATCTATGTGAATTAACCCTTTACAACATGGGATACCACCTACATCCCATGGGTGACCAATGTAGATACAGATCAGCCTGCACATCGGTGTAATCTGAATAGGATATACACTGGTTGCTTTTTTATTCATCAGTGCTATTTCTGACCAAGAAATGAAAGGTTCAGACCCTGGTCAGATGTGCAGGCTGCTCATGATCAACATTGGTCGCCCATGGGATATAAGACGTATCATTCTATAGAGCAGAAGATTAACCCTTTCCTCCATAGACATACCTTTATCGCGTGGACGAACTGTGTAGATCCACATCAGCCAGCACATCCGGCACTGTTTGCTTTTTTATTCGTTATTTCTGACCAAAATGCGACCAGTGCAGATCCTTATTGGGATCTAAACTTATCACACATGCGTAAAAATGTGTATTATTTTATGGAGGAAAGGGTTAACCTAAGGAGTAAGCACAATGTTACCTGGCAGTCCACTGATACCCAGCTTGTCCTCCCCTTCACTGGTGCCCAGCTGTAACCTACAATGTCAACACATAATATGGATTACTGAAACGTCCATCTCTAGACGTCTAGTGTCAAACAACAGCAAATCATCCGAGCTCATCATCATTCTTATGCAGTCTTTGGAAAAAGGCAAGAGGTTAGTTCTGAAAGGCGAAAATTTGTCAATTAAATGGATATAATTTAAGGAGTTGCCTTCACAATAACTTCACATCATATAAGCTGATTAGAATAAACAGGGTGGCTATACCAAATAAGTTTTAGGATGTCATGCACACACAAATCACACTTCAGGTTGGTTTTTGTTTATTTCTCAGAAATTTCTGGACTGAATACGATCAGATAAAGAGCATTCTACTCCAGTTAAGAGCATTTTCATCTAAATTTTACCTTCAATATCAGTTGGCTGCCATTTTCTCTAACATTTAAAGACATTTAAAAATAAAATTGTCCTTGAATGTTTGAGAAATTTGAAAATGTAAGATTTTGAGTCCAATATTCTAACTCCTCATTTACCCATTAACCCTTTCCTAGATATATACGCATTTTTACGCATGTGCCACCAGTGTAGATCCAGATCAGCCGGCACATCTGTGCGGTCTGATCAGGATCTGCCCTGGTCGCATTTTGGTCAGAAATAACCTAATGAATCAAAAAGCGAACAGTTTAGATCCTGATCCTAGCAATAAAGGTGTATCTATATAGGAAAGGGTTTACTTCATAGATATGACTTTTATCTCAATCGCAAAAAAGTAATATATGCATATCTGGAATAGTGTAGATCTAGATCAGCCAGCACATCCATGCATTCTAATCAGTATCTACACAGTTTGCTTTTTGATTCAATTAAATTATTTCTGACCAAGAAGTGATAGTGTAGATCCAGTTCAGATGGCATAGACATCACAGCTGATCTGGTCACACAGAATAAAAGGCATATCCACTGAGTAAAGGGTCACCTTTCCGTAACCAGTATTCCAAAATACATGTAAAAAAATTATTAAAATTTATTTAATGCATTTGTGTAACAGGATCTGTGTGTACCATGAGAGCTGGAAAGGAGAGAGATCCACTTCACCCTCCTCTTCATCGGAGGAGTCAAATTCTGACTTGTTCTTTGTCTCAGTGTCTCCAGTAGCCTGCAATAAAGATGGCATTACAATCTTATAGACCGGGTCCCAAGGTTATAAAACTGAGAATGGAAACCAGTCTCAAATCTCAAGCATCTGATTGGCTGAAATGGCTGGTCGCCATTTCAGCCAATCAGATGCTTGAGATTTGAGACTGGTTTCCAAGCTCAGGTTTATAACTTTCAGGCCAGTATAATATTTATGCATGCTTAAATAAAAATATTCTGCATATAGGTATCACATATAGGTAATTAATGAAAGGTCTGATAGTGTTCTGACACTAACCAAATTCTACTGACATTTAAATATTCTTCAAGCATCACTGATTTATTAGTTGAATTTTGTGAGAAAATAGAAAAAAAAATGTTGAAAATATTGAACTTTGTTTCTGTATTAAATGATAAGGATACAATGTGTCTGAAATGTAATTGCAAAAATGGAGGCATTAAAATATCTTCACAAATAATATACTCAACAAAAATAAAAACCTGACACTTTACATTCGGTGTATTTTCCTGGAATCAGATTTAAAGCTAATTGAATTTTGGTATGTAATAAAAATTGTGCATGTTTTGAACTTAATTATGCATTTTGATATTTTTGGTGCATGAAACAAGTGATTCAGTGGTTAGTTTCTTTTGGATGGTGCAAAAATATATAGATTTTGAATATGCACTTCATACTTATTCAAAGTTACAGTGTCAGGTTTCTTTTTTTGTTGAGTATAGAAATACGGGATTTTAAAGTTATTTTGCACATTCAATGGTGCCATGACTGACGAAAGAAAACTACATTTCTATAAGGCAAAAAATCTGGAATTTTTTTTTAAAACTTTAAATCATCATAGCCGTTTATATTTAATAAGATAATTTAAACATTTTTTTATACTTATAACCAAGAAAATCCTCTTCATTTTACATGTACATCAGTAATTCACAATCTATTTTTAAACACCAACAAAATACTTTCTAATGAAAATAAGTGTTGGAAAAGTGTACCGGTATTTGTGTTCAAGTTTTCTTCATCAGAATTTGCATTCTTACTAGTTTTCAAGATGTCTCTAAAGTTTCAGATTGGTGAAACTTATCCAGTCTATGACAGTTTAGATCATAAGAATTAAGATGAGCCATGTTAAACGTACAGGAGGTTTAGGAGGTGTTGGACCCAGTGACATAATTTATTGCAATGTTTGATGTCATTTCTACGGCCCACCCCTTGTATTAACATACCCTGTTAAAATGAAGATAGTTCTTTATAGATAAGTGTTTACAAAATTTCTGTATTTTAATATTTCATGGGTTACTGGTACACTTAAATTATCATCTTTTTTCTAACAGGGTTAAATATTAGTTGATCGGTTGCTTATGGGTGGCCCATCTGCGATATCAGCAGTAGACAGGTTGTCAATCAGTTATTTGTATTTTGTAAATTATTTTCAGCATTCGGAAAATTTTAAACATCCCAATCAGAAATTTTTCACTGACAACAGACTTTGTGAAAGTCCAAAAAATTTGCCAGTCACATTATTAATTATTTATTCAAAGGCAATGTAAATCAATACACTGCCCCTGCCTCAAGATTTGCAAAAGAAGCGCCCAATTTTGAGCCCGCCGCGTGCAAAGTGCCTTGTTTTGAGATCCTCTTCCCTGCCCTTCCAAATCCTAGCCGGAGCACAGTCAAAGACATTTTAAATTTCGGTAAAATTGAAACTAAATGGCCTTGAAATTTCAGGGTTGGCTTACTGATAGGTCAATTGAGTACTGATAGGGCCAGTGGTCAAATTATAGTAGTCAATTCAAAATAAACTGTCCAAAATGTTCTTAGAATCATTTAAAACCCTTAGGCCCATGCAATAGCCCCTAGAGTCTAAATGGTACCATATTTTTTATGGTTAAATATTGGAAACGAAAACTCGTATTACATGGCTTACCATGTCGAAAGGAAGAACCATTTATTTTGAAAAAAAATGACAGAAAGTTCGATTTGTTTACACTTGTTACAGTTATCTACCTTTAAAATTAAAGAGCGCGGGTCCATGACGTCATTGTTACATACCACTAAATTATTTGTCACGAGGTCTTATAGACTGCAATACTGCTCATTCCATTTGTGACTGTAGAAAACAAAAGTTCAGCTTGGCTAAATATTATTAAAAAGATGTGCCCGCTAAAGAACACCATCATCGCTGAATTTTATTGTTTTGCACCTTGTAACATTGTAATAAGGGAGTAGAATATTTTTTTAATTTGCTAAAGGGTAAAATATGCAACGAGGACACAGAGACTTGCTTAACCTTAAGAGAAAATAAGTTTATAAAACGAGCTTTTTAAACAAGAATGCGATTTTCCGCGGAACACAGGTGTTTCCTTCCTTTAAAAAGTAGAAATATGGACTTACGTTTTATAATACATAAATATAATTTTATGAAAGGATGTCAATTGCAATAAGTATAGAATTACAGCTTAAGTTATAACACGCAACGCAGAGATGGTAAATGCCGGAAAATATGAGTATTTTAAATTCCATGTCGGAGTTATAAATTAACCGACAAAATGGCAAATACTGGTCGACAGCGCCTAGCCCTGCAATTCCGATGACGCAACCAATCAAGCTAACCGGGACAACCTCCCCAAAAGGTTAATCGGATAGCCCTGATATACGTTATCATCACTGCACGACATTGGTAACGAATTATTTTACTGATAACAGTACTGATTATTTGCACGGGGAGTACTCTAGTATTTTAGGTACAGAAAATATGTAAATTGAATTGATCACCAACGGAATTTATAATACAATGAATCCCCTATAGTAAGCAGGTGGACAAATTTAATTATAAACAATAACCATGTCAACATTTTAGAGGGTAAGTTTTAATCATAAACAAGTAATGAACACAACTTACAATAAATATACATGAATACAATAACAAACAAGGTTAGAAACAAAGAAGTCTCTGTTTACCAGTCTGTTTTCCTCCCCCCTAAGTTTTTTGTAACAGGACACCAGTTTTGCAACTTTCTGGAGGTCAAGTCTGTTCCTGAGTTAAGTTTGGATCAAGCTGGAGTTGGAAACGCTCTCTCAATAATTGCAGAACAGGATGGCATTTTCAAGCGTTTCACTGCAACCTGGCACAAATCAGTGTTAACTGTTGAGGACCGGTTTATGCGTGGTTTGGTGTTGCTTATCACAGAGTCCTGGAGTTGTGTCTTTGGTATTAATAAATAGTCTGTCATAAAACTGAAGAGATTTGGGACTGTTACTGAAAAAATGAAATAAGCATATTGGGAATCGCCACATTCAGAAAAAAAGCCTAATCACACAGGCAAGAAGAAAAGAGAGGGAGAGAGAGCATGGTTAATAAAATGATCAGTTTAAAAAAAGACACCACAAACAATTAACACAAATGAGAACCCGAGGGGTTACCGCCTTGGAACGGTCAGTGGCAAATCAAATTGCCACTGGGGGTAGTAGGTCTTGGGCACTAGTTACATGTTCAGGTAGTAGATTCTTGCCACTCTACACTGGATAAAGTAGGTTGTCTAAGTAGTGGCTATTTGTCTTGGTCTAATTAAATCTGTTCGCATGGTATGGCTTAAGGTCTGGAAGATGAAGTTGGCTAAGAAAAATATCACAGGCATCTGCTATGTGCTTATCAGACTGTATACTATTGGGCACTGGAAATAGGCTCCATCAGTTTCTGCAGGTTATTAACCATTAAAGAGGCCAATGTTGTTGATCAAGTTGTAAATTCTCCAGTCGATGGCATTCTCGTTTTTTGGCACAGATCATTAGAAGGTAGGGTTTGTTCCTGACGTATGTATCAATACAGGTCAGTTGGCTATTCCATCTGGTTTTAGCTGGTAACTGTGGCTGAACAGACACTGAAATCTCAGCCAATAGAGCACCTGGCACATGATGATTCCTAGCGTATTTGTTGACCTCTACAACTTGGTTGATGACTTGTGGTGGTGTGACATCTTTGCCGAGTAGGTTCACCCAATGAGCCGAACTGCCATTCACAGTCAGTTATGGATCAATCCCGACCTCTTTTCTTTTTCGCTGCGTGGTGAGGCTGTGTTTTGTGAGTGTGGCGATTCCTGATATGCATATATTCATTTTTTGGTAATGGTGCGGAGTGCAGTTATAAAAGTGATGATGACAAGAGCATTTCTGTATGTTATAAATGTTACTTAGGGATGAAGCAATACAGATGACACGTTAGCTCATGTCACAACCATTTACTTGCACCTAGACGAATTGTCTAGGTTATTTATGACACTTAACTGTTGCCTTTGTTGCCACTGGCTATTACAGTCCTTTTTTAAACATGTAGGTTTAATAGTCTAGACCATATGCCTTTGCTTGTTAAGTGTCAATGGCAAGGTCCAGAGGTGGATTAGCATTAATTTTTCACCAGCTGTATTTTAGGATTTAAGTAAAAATAAGACAGTATAGATGAAAAGGAAACTTTAAAAAAAGAAAATATGGAATCGCCACACTCACAAAACACAGCCTCCCCACGCAGCGAAAAAAGAAGAGAGGTAAAGAGAGCATGTTGTTATAAGTATGTCCAATTCAAATAAGACGCCATAACAATTAACGACATAGAGAACCCCAATCTCCTTCAGGGTTGCCAGCACCTTAGACGAAAAAAATTCTCTGACTTTTCCCTGACTTTTCACTGACCAAATCAGGCTTTTCACTGACCAATATATGAACAAACTTAAACGCCCTCCACCTCCCTTACTACTCTCTAATTCACACATAAGTTCATTTATATTATTTTAATAATATATACAACATTATTTAGCAATTAAAACATGCTTGATACATCTACAAACAACATACCTTTTTACACATGTAAAACAACCCCTCAGACAGAATGCCCATACATTTTTAGCTCGACTATTCGAAGAATATGTCGAGCTATTGTACTCACTTGGGCGTCGGCGTCGGCGTCCCGCTTTGGTTAAAGTTTACGTGCAACCTACCTATATCTTAAAAACTACTATAGCTACAGCTTTTAAACTTGGCACACTTGTTCATCATCATGTCCCGAGTGTGTTTGCCAAGAACCATAACTCTTACTTTCATTTTGATCAAATTATGGCCCTTTTTTGACTTAAAATTTCAGGTTAAAGTTTGCGTGCAAGCTACTGTACAAACTCATAACTTCAATACTACCTATACTACAGCTTTAAAACTTGGCACACTTGTTCATCATCATGTCCCGTGTGTGTATGCCAAGAACCATAACTCTAACTTTCATTTTGATCAAATTATGGCCCTTTTTCGACTTAGAATTTCAGGTTAAAGTTTGCGTGCAAGCTACTGTACAAACCAATAACTTCAATACTACTTATACTACAGCTTTGAAACTTTCAACACTTGTTAATCATCATATCCCAAGTGTGTATGCCAAGAACCATAACTCTAACTTTCATTTTTATCTAATTATGCCCCTTTTTCGACATAGAATTTCAGGTTAAAGTTTGCGTGCAAGCTACTGTACAAACTCATAACATCAATACTACTCATACTACAGCTTTGAAACTTTCAACACTTGTTAATCATTATATCCCAAGTGTGTATGCCAAGAAACTTAACTCTAACTTTCATTTTTATCAATCATACCCCTTTTTCGACTTAGAATTTCAGGTTAAAGTTTGCGTGCAAGCTACTGTACAAACCCATAACTTCCATACTACTCATACTACGGCTTTGAAACTTTCAACACTTCTTCATCATCATAATTCAAGTTTGTCTGCCAAGAACCATAACTCTAATTTTCATCTTGTACAAATTATGGCCCTTTTTCGACTGAGAATTTCAGGTTAAAGTTTGCGTGCAAGGTAGTTACTTAAATACTTCTTGTACTATAGCTTTGAAACTTAAGACACTTGTTTACCATCATGACCCTGACTATGTGTGCCAAGAACCATAACTCTTTCTTTCATTTTTAATCAAATAATGGCCCTTTTTCGACTTAGAATTTCAGGTTAAAGTTTGCTTGCAAGATAGTTACTTTCATACTTCTCGTACTACAGCTTTGAAACTTAAGACACTTGTTTACCATCATGACCCTGACTATGTATGCCAAGAACCATAACTCTTTCTTTCATTTTTAATCAAATTATGCCCCTTTTTTGACTTAGAATTTCAGGTTAAAGTTTGCGTGCAAGCTAGTTACTTTCATACTTCTTGTACTATAGCTTTGAAACTTATTCATCATCATGACCCTGACTATGTATGCCAAGAACCATAACTCTTTGATTTTTTTCAAATTACTGCCCTTTTTAGACTTAAAAATTAAGGTTTAAAACTTTGTATACCTTTATTTTATCTTACATCAGGTTTATTTTCAAAGGCCCATAACTCATCCTTGCTTTTTTATATTTGATTTTTGCCCTTTTCACTTGAAATTAGAATTAAGACTTATAAATAATTCTTAAAGGTTCAATGTTAGTGTTTTTCATATGTAATGCTATAGAAAATGTTTAAAACAGATGTACTTAACATACTTTGGTTGAAAGTGTTGAGTAATTGTGGGGTGGGTGGGGCATAGACTATACTATACTATACTGTACTGTACTGTACTGTACTGTACTGTACAGTACAGTACAGTACAGTACAGTACAGTACAGTACAGTACAGTACAGTACTATACTATACCATACCATACCATACCATACCATACCATACCATACCATACCATACCATACCATACCATACCATACTATACCATACTATACTATTACTATATTATTACTATACTATACTATACTATACTATACTATACTATTACTATACTATTACTATACTTTTACTATACTATACTATACTATACTATACTATACTATACTATACTATACTATACTATACTATACTATACTATACTATACTATACCATACTATTACTATACTATTACTATACTATTACTATACTATACTATACTATACTTTACTATACTATTACTATTACTATACTATTACTATACTATTACTATACTATACTATACTATACTATACTATACTATACTATACTATACTATACTATACTATACTATACTATACTATACTATACTATACTATACTATACTATACTATACTATACTATAATATTACTATACTATTACTATACTATTACTATACTATAATATAGTACTACTATACTATACTATTACTATACTATTACTATACTATACTATACTATACTATACTATACTATACTATACTATACTATACTATTACTATTACTATACTATTACTATACTATTACAACACTATACTATACTATACTATACTTTACTATACTATACTATACTATACTATTACTATACTATTACTATACTATTACTATACTATTACTATACTATTACTATACTATTACTATACTATTACTATACTATAATATACTACTACTATACTATACTATTACTATACTATTACTATACTATACTATACTATACTATACTATACTATACTATACTATACTATACTATACTATTACTATACTATTACGATACTATTACTATACTATTACAACACCATACTATACTATACTATACTATACTATACTATACTATTACTATACTATTACTATACTATAATATACTACCACTATACTATACTATTACTATACTATTACTATACTATACTATACTATACCATACTATACTATACTATACTATACTATACTATACTATACTATACTATACTATACTATACTATACTATACTATACTATACTATACTATACTATTACTATTACTATACTATTACTATACTTTTACTATACTATTACAACACCAGCAACACCAACACCACCACCAACAACTTCAACACCACCACCAACAACAACATCAACAACAACACCAACAACCAACACCACCACCACCACCACCAGCAACAACACTACCACCACCAACAACAACACCAACAATGACAACACCAGCAACCAGCATACCATACTGTACTACACCAAGCCACACCACTATAGGTGGGCAAAGATAGTGGGTTGATGGGTGTGGGATCACGGGTGTATGGGCTGGGTTGTGTAAACCCAAAAAAATCTACAAGAATAAATTAAGTGTAATTTATGGATTTCCTAACTTGGATTAAGAAACTTTTGTTCATGTGTGTTTGTTGGAGGCGTCATAAACTCCTGAATCACTCTCCAGTTTAAATGAAGCCCAGTTACAATGTGCTTAATAATTCTGACTTTTCGAATAGTCGAGCTTGCAGTCGTTTCCGGCTGGCTCTTGTTCCTTCATGTTGTAAAATAAAATATTTTTATTTTACATAACTTAAATACAAAGCTGTTAGCACCATACAAGTAATAATAACAATTAAGCCTGTTCAGTGTTTAGATAAACTTAGAAAATATCCATGTTGGTTTTGAAGACCCCTGTCCCAATCCAACAATCATCAATAGTCTGATCCAAATAAAAATACATTGTGTAGTTCAGTTGATGCAGAATGTACGCTTAAATTTTCAAATCAGTAAAAACTTTAGAAGTTTGTGTCACAAGATTTTTTTAACTAGATTAAAATGCAAGTAAAAAAAGGGACATAACTACATCTTGACCTAAAGAACTGGCAACTTAAATTAAAGCGTGTTGTCATGAGCATTTAAATGCATTTAAGTTTGATGAAGAAATGGCAAAGTTATATTCAATGTTAAGTTTTCGTTTAAAAATCCAAGTACAAAAAGTGGCATAACTCCATAATATGTGATCTTGACCTAAAGAATTTGGCATCATAACGTGCCTGTAGTCAGAACCAATATATTTCAAAAGTTTGAAGAAATATTGAAAAAGGCTATAGCCAACATTTAGTTTTTTGTGTAAAAATGCAAGTTTAGGAAGGGGCATAACTCACTCAAATGTGGCATCAACATGAATGTGTAAGCAATACAATTTGAAAGTTTCATGTTAAGAATTGGCAAAGTTATAGCCAACATAAAGTTTTTGTGACAGACGATGGACTGTTAGACAAAGCGATCAATATCGCTTTTTCTTCAAAAGAGCGACACAAAATATGCCCCTGTCATAAAAAACGTACTGGGCCACTTAAAAAATATGGCAGATTTACACATTATACACTTGGCCTGTACCTAAGGCGTTTAAATTTTTAAGTTATTATTTTGCAAAAAGTAGCAGTAATTAAATGCGCCACAATATTTTTAAAATTACTGCCATTATACAAAAAACTAGGTTGCTATGAACTGAATGTTGGAACACAGATTTTGTACATAACACATTTTCCCACTATGGTGGTCACTTGCCAGTTGTTTTTAAATCCAACCATAGTTGCAAATATAGGGGAAAAACACAGTCATCAATAAGGCATTTATAGCAAAACTTTCTCAGTTCAGAGGGTTGCTGTGACCTTGATCTTGCAGGGAGGGTCATGGGTCTTGTGTGTGACACAACTTTGTTATAATTTCTGGAGGCAAGGGAGACAGAGCTTTTCAGTCTTCAACTAATTTCAATAATAATATTAGAATTTTGTTGTAATACACAATTATAAAGAAAAAGATTCATAACAGATAAAAATTGTAAATGCATTCTTTAATAACATATAACAAAATTGCTTTTTGGCCATTCAAAATTATTTTTCCCTGACTTTTCACTGACTTTTCAGGTCTTTTATTTTTCACTGACCAATTTTCAAATTTCCCTGACAATTCCCTGACCTTGAAAAAAAAAATTTCCCTGACTTTTCAAGTCTGCTGGCAACCCTGTCCTTCGCAGAGTTGTCGTTCCTTACACTCACTTTACATCTCTGCGAAAGGCTCAATGTCAAGATTTTTTACATAACTCGACAGCCTTAACTTAAACAGTCATAATTATGAATATGAAAGCTTGAGGATAAACAAATGATAGATATCTTCACTATCTTTCATTGAAACCAAAGAAACCCAAGCAATTTTAAATGTCATTGGTGAACTATTTTTTTTTAGTTAAAGTAAAATTTGTTGAAAGTAGTCCCGGCCTATAACAGAGGTGAATGTAATGAGCCGATTGTGTAAGAGAGTGAGAGAACCCTTGGGGTTACCCCCTTGGAACGGTCAGTGGCAAAACAAATTGCCACTGGGGGTTTAAACCAGGTTCTAGGGTGCACCAACCTCACACTTGCCCCAACAGGTGCTCATATGAACAAACAAGTACAAGTTGTCTTGGTGAAATAACTCCAACTCACCCATCAGCTTAACAATGTTGCATGCGAAGGTACACAAACATATAAAACATAAGAAGCTAAAAGCATTGCAAAGCCAATGTGCGAGTACAATGATCTTACCGAGACCAGAGCACCTGGAGTCAAATTAGCAAGAACACGATGACATGGATAAAAGAAACTAAAAGAGTTTCTATGTTCTTTAAAGAAAAGTTTTCCCTTTAAACCTTCATAAACTCCTAAACCCCTGCCACTGTCGTGCAACCAAAGAGGTAAGCATAGTGATCAACTGTAGATGTGTTGTAATCACCAGGCCTGCAGATCGCTGTAGAATATTATGTTGGTAACCTTTCATTTTGAATTTTCAGATGGTTTTTACGAATAACTGGGGGAAATTGATATTACCTTTTATTTTCTTGAGTTTATAAATTACATTGTTATGATTATAAAAATCTCTTTCATAACAGTATAAAAACAGATCAGCAACAAGGGGTGCACAATTAGTACCCATTGAATGCAGCAACCGAACACGACAAATATAAAAATATTGCAGGCTCGGTTTCATTGAGCCTGTTCATGAGAAGTAATGGAAATGCATATTACTCCCCACACCGCCTAGCCCCGGGTTGAGCGCAACTCAGTATTTACACCAATAAACAGTACAATTTTGATATATCCCCAAACGATGGTATGCATACGGCGGTGAACATGGAACCTTCAATGCGGTATTTTCAGATTAATACCATTCCATGTTCATGGGCGTATGGTCCCCATATAAAAGAACGGGGTTGCCCTAAACACGAAAACAATGGGCGGAACTAAACAAAATAGAATTTTGACAGGGGATCCGAGAATATAAATCCTGCATATCGCAGAATTACAACGCCAAAGGCAAAATTTAAAAAGCAGGAAGTATATCCTTTGGGTGATTGAACAAAATCCGAATCTATATTGGCTGGGATATTGAGAACACCCATTTAAAAACTGGGTAAACAAAAGTAATTTTAGAAGTACTATTAACATAGTACCAATATTTAAGATTTACTTTTTACTTTATGTGGTTATAGTGACAACCTGATATGAAATTTCATTAAAATATCTGTGTAATTTGATTATTATGATTATAATTATACATTAATGACAGTCAACTTAGTTAAGTTTAAGGGAAAAAAATATCTTTGTAGTATTTTGTAGTATTTGTCAGTTCGCCACTTTGAGGAGTGTTTTTTCCAGGCCGGCAAATACCTGTAAATGACACCGGCAAATAACGAGGGTTGTATCTACGCCCAAACCTGATGGAAAGTGTTCGAAAGAATTATAAAACTTTTTGTTACATATTAAATTTATTTTATTAATATAGTATGATTACGTTCATAGTTGTTTTTGATTTTCATCTTGATAAAAAAACATACAGACTTAACAAAGTATCTTCAAAAATAATGTGGCATTTATTTTCTACATGAACTATAGAATATTTTGAATATGATAATTTTTTCAGTAGATTCTTTGTTAAAAAAAACCCCTAGATTTTATAAATTGTGAAAATATTTCTAGTGATTTTGGTTTGATTTAATATTAAATGTCACACAACAGCTAAAATAACATGGCAACTTTCTAGCTTTCTGGATTTTCTTGTGGAAAATGAGCCTTGATTACTATCAACAATCAAGCCGGATAGCTTTTTCATGTGATGGGTCCAAAACCAACAGAGGACCACCTATATTTGTTTCTAACTGCATCCTCTTTCGGATAAAGAATGTCACAGAAGAATCTCATTTTTGCTGGGTTTTAATCCATGACTTATGGATCTCTCAATGTTAGTTGGCACAGTGTAAAGCAAACATTATCCAGCGGAGATTTAGAATTTCGGAACTTAGGCCAACGTTAGTTTTAATTTTCTGATGTTGGGCCAACGTTCACAAAATTGTGTTGAAATTCCAATTTTGGCCCAAAGTTGGACCAATTGTACAAAGCCGACATTGTGGTATTGGCCCAATGATGAGCCAACGTGTTGGTCCAACATCGGACCGATGAGGATAATTACAACATAATAATATTCCAACATTGGGCCGACGTATCAGGCCCAACGTTAGGCCAACTTCAGTATGTTATCTGGGATATATACGCATTCAGTAGTGACTCATTAGTTCTCATGAACAGCTCAATCAAATCAAGTTTATAATATTTTGATATTTTTCGTGTTTGGTAGTTTGCAAAGTTACTTTTTACATCTATTTAATAATGTTAATTAGTAAGTTGGTGATGTCCCGGGTTTATATTTAAAAGCTTGTTTGCACTGTTAGAACTTAAAAAATGTTCAAGTGTTAAAAAAAATGAAATATGCATATCAGGAATGGCCACATCCAGCAGACACAGCCTCCCCACACAGCCAAAAGATAGAGAGGAAAATAGAGCATGGTTTTACAATAATCAGTTTCAAAAATGGACGCCATAAACAATTAACGAAAGTACTGTTATCAGTAAAATAATTCGTTACCAATGTCGTGCAGTGATGATAACGTATATCAGGGCTATCCGATTAACCTTTTGGGGAGGTTGACTGTGTGTGCCAAGAACCATAACTCTTTCTTTCATTTTTAATCAAATAATGGCCCTTTTTCGACTTAGAATTTCAGGTTAAAGTTTGCTTGCAAGATAGTTACTTTCATACTTCTCGTACTACAGCTTTGAAACTTAAGACACTTGTTTACCATCATGACCCTGACTATGTATGCCAAGAACCATAACTCTTTCTTTCATTTTTAATCAAATTATGCCCCTTTTTTGACTTAGAATTTCAGGTTAAAGTTTGCGTGCAAGCTAGTTACTTTCATACTTCTTGTACTATAGCTTTGAAACTTATTCATCATCATGACCCTGACTATGTATGCCAAGAACCATAACTCTTTGATTTTTTTCAAATTACTGCCCTTTTTAGACTTAAAAATTAAGGTTTAAAACTTTCTATACCTTTATTTTATCTTACATCAGGTTTATTTTCAAAGGCCCATAACTCATCCTTGCTTTTTTATATTTGATTTTTGCCCTTTTCACTTGAAATTAGAATTAAGACTTATAAATAATTCTTAAAGGTTCTTCAAGTGTTTTTCATATGTAATGCTATAGAAAATGTTTAAAACAGATGTACTTAACATACTTTGGTTGAAAGTGTTGAGTAATTGTGGGGTGGGTGGGGCATAGACTATACTATACTGTACTGTACTGTACTGTACTGTACTGTACTGTACTGTACTGTACTGTACTGTACTGTACAGTACAGTACAGTACAGTACAGTACAGTACAGTACAGTACAGTACAGTACAGTACAGTACAGTACTATACTATACTATACTATACTATACTATACTATACTATACTATACTATACTATACTATACTATACCATACCATACCATACCATACCATACCATACCATACTATACCATACTATACTATTACTATATTATTACTATACTATACTATACTATACTATAACTATACTATTACTATACTTTTACTATACTATTACTATACTATACTATACTATACTATACTATACTATACTATACTATACTATACTATACTATACTATACTATACTATACCATACTATTACTATACTATTACTATACTATTACTATACTATACTATACTTTACTATACTATTACTATACTATACTATACTATACTATACTATACTATACTATACTATACTATACTATACTATACTATACTATACTATACTATACTATAATATTACTATACTATTACTATACTATTACTATACTATAATATACTACTACTATACTATACTATTACTATACTATTACTATACTATACTATACTATACTATACTATACTATACTATACTATACTATACTATACTATACTATACTATACTATACTATACTATACTATACTATACTATTACTATTACTTTACTATTACTATACTATTACAACACCATACTATACTATACTATACTATACTATACTATACTATACTATACTATACTATACTATTACTATACTATTACTATACTATTACTATACTATCACTATACTATAATATACTACTACTATACTATACTATTACTATACTATTACTATACTATACTATACTATACTATACTATACTATACTATACTATACTATACTATACTATACTATACTATACTATACTATACTATACTATACTATTAATATACTATTACGATACTATTACGATACTATTACTACACCATACTATACTATACTATACTATACTATACTATTACTATACTATTACTATACTATAATATACTACCACTATACTATACTATTACTATACTATTACTATACTATACTATACTATACCATACTATACTATACTATACTATACTATACTATACTATACTATACTATACTATACTATACTATACTATACTATACTATACTATACTATTACTATTACTATACTATTACTATACTTTTACTATACTATTACAACACCAGCAACACCAACACCACCACCAACAACTTCAACACCACCACCAACAACAACATCAACAACAACACCTAATACCAACACCACCACCACCACCACCAGCAACAACACTACCACCACCAACAACAACACCAACAATGACAACACCAGCAACCAGCATACCATACTGTACTACACCAAGCCACACCACTATAGGTGGGCAAAGATAGTGGGTTGATGGGTGTGGGATCACGGGTGTATGGGCTGGGTTGTGTAAACCCCAAAAAATCTACAAGAATAAATTAAGTGTAATTTATGGATTTCCTAACTTGGATTAAGAAACTTTTGTTCATGTGTGTTTGTTGGAGGCGTCATAAACTCCTGAATCACTCTCCAGTTTAAATGAAGCCCAGTTACAATGTGCTTAATAATTCTGACTTTTCGAATAGTCGAGCTTGCAGTCGTTTCCGACTGGCTCTTGTTCCTTCATGTTGTAAAATAAAATATTTTTATTTTACATAACTTAAATACAAAGCTGTTAGCACCATACAAGTAATAATAACAATTAAGCCTGTTCAGTGTTTAGATAAACTTAGAAAAAATCCATGTTGGTTTTGAAGACCCCTGTCCCAATCCAACAAATATCAATAGTCTGATCCAAATAAAAATACATTGTGTAGTTCAGTTGATGCAGAATGTACGCTTAAATTTTCAAATCAGTAAAAACTTTAGAAGTTTGTGTCACAAGATTTTTTTAACTAGATTAAAATGCAAGTAAAAAAAGGGACATAACTACATCTTGACCTAAAGAACTGGCAACTTAAATTAAAGCGTGTTGTCATGAGCATTTAAATGCATTTAAGTTTGATGAAGAAATGGCAAAGTTATATTCAATGTTAAGTTTTCGTTTAAAAATCCAAGTACAAAAAGTGGCATAACTCCATAATATGTGATCTTGACCTAAAGAATTTGGCATCATAACGTGCCTGTAGTCAGAACCAATATATTTCAAAAGTTTGAAGAAATATTGAAAAAGGCTATAGCCAACATTTAGTTTTTGTGTAAAAATGCAAGTTTAGGAAGGGGCATAACTCACTCAAATGTGGCATCAACATGAATGTGTAAGCAATACAATTTGAAAGTTTCATGTTAAGAATTGGCAAAGTTATAGCCAACATAAAGTTTTTGTGACAGACGATGGACTGTTAGACAAAGCGATCAATATCGCTTTTTCTTCAAAAGAGCGACACAAAATATGCCCCTGTCATAAAAAACGTACTGGGCCACTTAAAAAATATGGCAGATTTACACATTATACACTTGGCCTGTACCTAAGGCGTTTAAATTTTTAAGTTATTATTTTGCAAAAAGTAGCAGTAATTAAATGCGCCACAATATTTTTAAAATTACTGCCATTACACAAAAAACTAGGTTGCTATGAACTGAATGTTGGAACACAGATTTTGTACATAACACATTTTCCCACTATGGTGGTCACTTGCCAGTTATTTTTAAATCCAACCATAGTTGCAAATATAGGGGAAAAACACAGTCATCAATAAGGCATTTATAGCAAAACTTTCTCAGTTCAGAGGGTTGCTGTGACCTTGATCTTGCAGGGAGGGTCATGGGTCTTGTGTGTGACACAACTTTGTTATAATTTCTGGAGGCAAGGGAGACAGAGCTTTTCAGTCTTCAACTAATTTCAATTATAATATTAGAATTTTGTTGTAATACACAATTATAAAGAAAAAGATTCATAACAGATAAAAATTGTAAATGCATTCTTTAATAACATATAACAAAATTGCTTTTTGGCCATTCAAAATTATTTTTCCCTGACTTTTCACTGACTTTTCAGGTCTTTTATTTTTCACTGACCAATTTTCAAATTTCCCTGACAATTCCCTGACCTTGAAAAAAAAATTTCCCTGACTTTTCAAGTCTGCTGGCAACCCTGTCCTTCGCAGAGTTGTCGTTCCTTACACTCACTTTACATCTCTGCGAAAGGCTCAATGTCAAGATTTTTTACATAACTCGACAGCCTTAACTTAAACAGTCATAATTATGAATATGAAAGCTTGAGGATAAACAAATGATAGATATCTTCACTATCTTTCATTGAAACCAAAGAAACCCAAGCAATTTTAAATGTCATTGGTGAACTATTTTTTTTTAGTTAAAGTAAAATTTGTTGAAAGTAGTCCCGGCCTATAACAGAGGTGAATGTAATGAGCCGATTGTGTAAGAGAGTGAGAGAACCCTTGGGGTTACCGCCTTGGAACGGTCAGTGGCAAAACAAATTGCCACTGGGGGTTTAAACCAGGTTCTAGGGTGCACCAACCTCACACTTGCCCCAACAGGTGCTCATATGAACAAACAAGTACAAGTTGTCTTGGTGAAATAACTCCAACTCACCCATCAGCTTAACAATGTTGCATGCGAAGGTACACAAACATATAAAACATAAGAAGCTAAAAGCATTGCAAAGCCAATGTGCGAGTACAATGATCTTACCGAGACCAGAGCACCTGGAGTCAAATTAGCAAGAACACGATGACATGGATAAAAGAAACTAAAAGAGTTTCTATGTTCTTTAAAGAAAAGTTTTCCCTTTAAACCTTCATAAACTCCTAAACCCCTGCCACTGTCGTGCAACCAAAGAGGTAAGCATAGTGATCAACTGTAGATGTGTTGTGATCACCAGGCCTGCAGATCGCTGTAGAATATTATGTTGGTAACCTTTCATTTTGAATTTTCAGATGGTTTTTACGAATAACTGGGGGAAATTGATATTACCTTTTATTTTCTTGAGTTTATAAATTACATTGTTATGATTATAAAAATCTCTTTCATAACAGTATAAAAACAGATCAGCAACAAGGGGTGCACAATTAGTACCCATTGAATGCAGCAACCGAACACGACAAATATAAAAATATTGCAGGCTCGGTTTCATTGAGCCTGTTCATGAGAAGTAATGGAAATGCATATTACCCCCCACACCGCCTAGCCCCGGGTTGAGCGCAACTCAGTATTTACACCAATAAACAGTACAATTTTGATATATCCCCAAACGATGGTATGCATACGGCGGTGAACATGGAACCTTCAATGCGGTATTTTCAGATTAATACCATTCCATGTTCATGGGCGTATGGTCCCCATATAAAAGAACGGGGTTGCCCTAAACACGAAAACAATGGGCGGAACTAAACAAAATAGAATTTTGACAGGGGATCCGAGAATATAAATCCTGCATATCGCAGAATTACAACGCCAAAGGCAAAATTTAAAAAGCAGGAAGTATATCCTTTGGGTGATTGAACAAAATCCGAATCTATATTGGCTGGGATATTGAGAACACCCATTTAAAAACTGGGTAAACAAAAGTAATTTTAGAAGTACTATTAACATAGTACCAATATTTAAGATTTACTTTTTACTTTATGTGGTTATAGTGACAACCTGATATGAAATTTAATTAAAATATCTGTGTAATTTGATTATTATGATTATAATTATACATTAATGACAGTCAACTTAGTTAAGTTTAAGGGAAAAAAATATCTTTGTAGTATTTTGTAGTATTTGTCAGTTCGCCACTTTGAGGAGTGTTTTTTCCAGGCCGGCAAATACCTGTAAATGACACCGGTAAATAACGAGGGTTGTATTTACGCCCAAACCTGATGGAAAGTGTTCGAAAGAATTATAAAACTTTTTGTTACATATTAAATTTATTTTATTAATATAGTATGATTACGTTCATAGTTGTTTTTGATTTTCATCTTGATAAAAAAACATACAGACTTAACAAAGTATCTTCAAAAATAATGTGGCATTTATTTTCTACATGAACTATAGAATATTTTGAATATGATAATTTTTTCAGTAGATTCTTTGTTAAAAAAAACCCCTAGATTTTATAAATTGTGAAAATATTTCTAGTGATTTTGGTTTGATTTAATATTAAATGTCACACAACAGCTAAAATAACATGGCAACTTTCTAGCTTTCTGGATTTTCTTGTGGAAAATGAGCCTTGATTACTATCAACAATCAAGCCGGATAGCTTTTTCATGTGATGGGTCCAAAACCAACAGAGGACCACCTATATTTGTTTCTAACTGCATCCTCTTTCGGATAAAGAATGTCACAGAAGAATCTCATTTTTGCTGGGTTTTAATCCATGACTTATGGATCTCTCAATGTTAGTTGGCACAGTGTAAAGCAAACATTATCCAGCGGAGATTTAGAATTTCGGAACTTAGGCCAACGTTAGTTTTAATTTTCTGATGTTGGGCCAACGTTCACAAAATTGTGTTGAAATTCCAATTTTGGCCCAAAGTTGGACCAATTGTACAAAGCCGACATTGTGGTATTGGCCCAATGATGAGCCAACGTGTTGGTCCAACATCGGACCGATGAGGATAATTACAACATAATAATATTCCAACATTGGGCCGACGTATCAGGCCCAACGTTAGGCCAACTTCAGTATGTTATCTGGGATATATACGCATTCAGTAGTGACTCATTAGTTCTCATGAACAGCTCAATCAAATCAAGTTTATAATATTTTGATATTTTTCGTGTTTGGTAGTTTGCAAAGTTACTTTTTACATCTATTTAATAATGTTAATTAGTAAGTTGGTGATGTCCCGGGTTTATATTTAAAAGCTTGTTTGCACTGTTAGAACTTAAAAAATGTTCAAGTGTTAAAAAAAATGAAATATGCATATCAGGAATGGCCACATCCAGCAGACACAGCCTCCCCACACAGCCAAAAGATAGAGAGGAAAATAGAGCATGGTTTTACAATAATCAGTTTCAAAAATGGACGCCATAAACAATTAACGAAAGTACTGTTATCAGTAAAATAATTCGTTACCAATGTCGTGCAGTGATGATAACGTATATCAGGGCTATCCGATTAACCTTTTGGGGAGGTTGACTGTGTGTGCCAAGAACCATAACTCTTTCTTTCATTTTTAATCAAATAATGGCCCTTTTTCGACTTAGAATTTCAGGTTAAAGTTTGCTTGCAAGATAGTTACTTTCATACTTCTCGTACTACAGCTTTGAAACTTAAGACACTTGTTTACCATCATGACCCTGACTATGTATGCCAAGAACCATAACTCTTTCTTTCATTTTTAATCAAATTATGCCCCTTTTTTGACTTAGAATTTCAGGTTAAAGTTTGCGTGCAAGCTAGTTACTTTCATACTTCTTGTACTATAGCTTTGAAACTTATTCATCATCATGACCCTGACTATGTATGCCAAGAACCATAACTCTTTGATTTTTTTCAAATTACTGCCCTTTTTAGACTTAAAAATTAAGGTTTAAAACTTTGTATACCTTTATTTTATCTTACATCAGGTTTATTTTCAAAGGCCCATAACTCATCCTTGCTTTTTTATATTTGATTTTTGCCCTTTTCACTTGAAATTAGAATTAAGACTTATAAATAATTCTTAAAGGTTCAATGTTAGTGTTTTTCATATGTAATGCTATAGAAAATGTTTAAAACAGATGTACTTAACATACTTTGGTTGAAAGTGTTGAGTAATTGTGGGGTGGGTGGGGCATAGACTATACTATACTATACTGTACTGTACTGTACTGTACTGTACTGTACTGTACTGTACTGTACTGTACAGTACAGTACAGTACAGTACAGTACAGTACAGTACTATACTATACTATACTATACTATACTATACTATACTATACTATACTATACCATACCATACCATACCATACCATACCATACCATACTATACCATACTATACTATTACTATATTATTACTATACTATACTATACTATACTATAACTATACTATTACTATACTTTTACTATACTATTACTATACTATACTATACTATACTATACTATACTATACTATACTACTATACTATACTATACTATACTATACTATACTATACTATACTATACTATACTATACTATACTATACTATACTATACTATACTATACTATACTATACCATACTATTACTATACTATTACTATACTATTACTATACTATACTATACTTTACTATACTATTACTATTACTATACTATTACTATACTATTACTATACCATTACTATACTATACTATACTATACTATACTATACTATACTATACTATACTATACTATACTATACTATACTATATACTATACTATACTATACTATACTATACTATACTATACTATACTATACTATAATATTACTATACTATTACTATACTATTACTATACTATAATATACTACTACTATACTATACTATTACTAAACTATACTATACTATACTATACTATACTATACTATACTATACTATACTATACTATACTATACTATTACTATTACTTTACTATTACTATACTATTACAACACCATACTATACTATACTATACTATACTATACTATACTATACTATACTATTACTATACTATTACTATACTATTACTATACTATTACTATACTATAATATACTACTACTATACTATACTATTACTATACTATTACTATACTATACTATACTATACTATACTATACTATACTATACTATACTATACTATACTATACTATACTATTAATATACTATTACGATACTATTACTATACTATTACAACACCATACTATACTATACTATACTATACTATACTATTACTATACTATTACTATACTATAATACTATAATATACTACCACTATACTATACTATTACTATACTATTACTATACTATACTATACTATACCATACTATACTATACTATACTATACTATACTATACTATACTATACTATACTATACTATACTATACTATACTATACTATACTATACTATACTATTACTATTACTATACTATTACTATACTTTTACTATACTATTACAACACCAGCAACACCAACACCACCACCAACAACTTCAACACCACCACCAACAACAACATCAACAACAACACCAACAACCAACACCACCACCACCACCACCAGCAACAACACTACCACCACCAACAACAACACCAACAATGACAACACCAGCAACCAGCATACCATACTGTACTACACCAAGCCACACCACTATAGGTGGGCAAAGATAGTGGGTTGATGGGTGTGGGATCACGGGTGTATGGGCTGGGTTGTGTAAACCCAAAAAAATCTACAAGAATAAATTAAGTGTAATTTATGGATTTCCTAACTTGGATTAAGAAACTTTTGTTCATGTGTGTTTGTTGGAGGCGTCATAAACTCCTGAATCACTCTCCAGTTTAAATGAAGCCCAGTTACAATGTGCTTAATAATTCTGACTTTTCGAATAGTCGAGCTTGCAGTCGTTTCCGACTGGCTCTTGTTCCTTCATGTTGTAAAATAAAATATTTTTATTTTACATAACTTAAATACAAAGCTGTTAGCACCATACAAGTAATAATAACAATTAAGCCTGTTCAGTGTTTAGATAAACTTAGAAAAAATCCATGTTGGTTTTGAAGACCCCTGTCCCAATCCAACAAATATCAATAGTCTGATCCAAATAAAAATACATTGTGTAGTTCAGTTGATGCAGAATGTACGCTTAAATTTTCAAATCAGTAAAAACTTTAGAAGTTTGTGTCACAAGATTTTTTTAACTAGATTAAAATGCAAGTAAAAAAAGGGACATAACTACATCTTGACCTAAAGAACTGGCAACTTAAATTAAAGCGTGTTGTCATGAGCATTTAAATGCATTTAAGTTTGATGAAGAAATGGCAAAGTTATATTCAATGTTAAGTTTTCGTTTAAAAATCCAAGTACAAAAAGTGGCATAACTCCATAATATGTGATCTTGACCTAAAGAATTTGGCATCATAACGTGCCTGTAGTCAGAACCAATATATTTCAAAAGTTTGAAGAAATATTGAAAAAGGCTATAGCCAACATTTAGTTTTTGTGTAAAAATGCAAGTTTAGGAAGGGGCATAACTCACTCAAATGTGGCATCAACATGAATGTGTAAGCAATACAATGTGAAAGTTTCATGTTAAGAATTGGCAAAGTTATAGCCAACATAAAGTTTTTGTGACAGACGATGGACTGTTAGACAAAGCGATCAATATCGCTTTTTCTTCAAAAGAGCGACACAAAATATGCCCCTGTCATAAAAAACGTACTGGGCCACTTAAAAAATATGGCAGATTTACACATTATACACTTGGCCTGTACCTAAGGCGTTTAAATTTTTAAGTTATTATTTTGCAAAAAGTAGCAGTAATTAAATGCGCCACAATATTTTTAAAATTACTGCCATTATACAAAAAACTAGGTTGCTATGAACTGAATGTTGGAACACAGATTTTGTACATAACACATTTTCCCACTATGGTGGTCACTTGCCAGTTATTTTTAAATCCAACCATAGTTGCAAATATAGGGGAAAAACACAGTCATCAATAAGGCATTTATAGCAAAACTTTCTCAGTTCAGAGGGTTGCTGTGACCTTGATCTTGCAGGGAGGGTCATGGGTCTTGTGTGTGACACAACTTTGTTATAATTTCTGGAGGCAAGGGAGACAGAGCTTTTCAGTCTTCAACTAATTTCAATTATAATATTAGAATTTTGTTGTAATACACAATTATAAAGAAAAAGATTCATAACAGATAAAAATTGTAAATGCATTCTTTAATAACATATAATAAAATTGCTTTTTGGCCATTCAAAATTATTTTTCCCTGACTTTTCACTGACTTTTCAGGTCTTTTATTTTTCACTGACCAATTTTCAAATTTCCCTGACAATTCCCTGACCTTGAAAAAAAAATTTCCCTGACTTTTCAAGTCTGCTGGCAACCCTGTCCTTCGCAGAGTTGTCGTTCCTTACACTCACTTTACATCTCTGCGAAAGGCTCAATGTCAAGATTTTTTACATAACTCGACAGCCTTAATTTAAACAGTCATAATTATGAATATGAAAGCTTGAGGATAAACAAATGATAGATATCTTCACTATCTTTCATTGAAACCAAAGAAACCCAAGCAATTTTAAATGTCATTGGTGAACTATTTTTTTTTAGTTAAAGTAAAATTTGTTGAAAGTAGTCCCGGCCTATAACAGAGGTGAATGTAATGAGCCGATTGTGTAAGAGAGTGAGAGAACCCTTGGGGTTACCGCCTTGGAACGGTCAGTGGCAAAACAAATTGCCACTGGGGGTTTAAACCAGGTTCAAGGGTGCACCAACCTCACACTTGCCCCAACAGGTGCTCATATGAACAAACAAGTACAAGTTGTCTTGGTGAAATAACTCCAACTCACCCATCAGCTTAACAATGTTGCATGCGAAGGTACACAAACATATAAAACATAAGAAGCTAAAAGCATTGCAAAGCCAATGTGCGAGTACAATGATCTTACCGAGACCAGAGCACCTGGAGTCAAATTAGCAAGAACACGATGACATGGATAAAAGAAACTAAAAGAGTTTCTATGTTCTTTAAAGAAAAGTTTTCCCTTTAAACCTTCATAAACTCCTAAACCCCTGCCACTGTCGTGCAACCAAAGAGGTAAGCATAGTGATCAACTGTAGATGTGTTGTAATCACCAGGCCTGCAGATCGCTGTAGAATATTATGTTGGTAACCTTTCATTTTGAATTTTCAGATGGTTTTTACGAATAACTGGGGGAAATTGATATTACCTTTTATTTTCTTGAGTTTATAAATTACATTGTTATGATTATAAAAATCTCTTTCATAACAGTATAAAAACAGATCAGCAACAAGGGGTGCACAATTAGTGCCCATTGAATGCAGCAACCGAACACGACAAATATAAAAATATTGCAGGCTCGGTTTCATTGAGCCTGTTCATGAGAAGTAATGGAAATGCATATTACCCCCCACACCGCCTAGCCCCGGGTTGAGCGCAACTCAGTATTTACACCAATAAACAGTACAATTTTGATATATCCCCAAACGATGGTATGCATACGGCGGTGAACATGGAACCTTCAATGCGGTATTTTCAGATTAATACCATTCCATGTTCATGGGCGTATGGTCCCCATATAAAAGAACGGGGTTGCCCTAAACACGAAAACAATGGGCGGAACTAAACAAAATAGAATTTTGACAGGGGATCCGAGAATATAAATCCTGCATATCGCAGAATTACAACGCCAAAGGCAAAATTTAAAAAGCAGGAAGTATATCCTTTGGGTGATTGAACAAAATCCGAATCTATATTGGCTGGGATATTGAGAACACCCATTTAAAAACTGGGTAAACAAAAGTAATTTTAGAAGTACTATTAACATAGTACCAATATTTAAGATTTACTTTTTACTTTATGTGGTTATAGTGACAACCTGATATGAAATTTAATTAAAATATCTGTGTAATTTGATTATTATGATTATAATTATACATTAATGACAGTCAACTTAGTTAAGTTTAAGGGAAAAAAATATCTTTGTAGTATTTTGTAGTATTTGTCAGTTCGCCACTTTGAGGAGTGTTTTTTCCAGGCCGGCAAATACCTGTAAATGACACCGGTAAATAACGAGGGTTGTATTTACGCCCAAACCTGATGGAAAGTGTTCGAAAGAATTATAAAACTTTTTGTTACATATTAAATTTATTTTATTAATATAGTATGATTACGTTCATAGTTGTTTTTGATTTTCATCTTGATAAAAAAAACATACAGACTTAACAAAGTATCTTCAAAAATAATGTGGCATTTATTTTCTACATGAACTATAGAATATTTTGAATATGATAATTTTTTCAGTAGATTCTTTGTTAAAAAAACACCTAGATTTTATAAATTGTGAAAATATTTCTAGTGTTTTTGGTTTGATTTAATATTAAATGTCACACAACAGCTAAAATTACATGGCAACTTTCTGGCTTTCTGGCTTTTCTTGTGGAAAATGAGCCTTGATTACTATCAACAATCAAGCCGGATAGCTTTTTCATGTGATGGGTCCAAAACCAACAGAGGACCACCTATATTTGTTTCTAACTGCATCCTCTTTCGGATAAAGAATGTCACAGAAGAATCTCATTTTTGCTGGGTTTTAATCCATGACTTATGGATCTCTCAATGTTAGTTGGCACAGTGTAAAGCAAACATTATCCAGCGGAGATTTAGAATTTCGGAACTTAGGCCAACGTTAGTTTTAATTTTCTGATGTTGGGCCAACGTTCGCAAAATTGTGTTGAAATTCCAATTTTGGCCCAAAGTTGGACCAATTGTACAAAGCCGACATTGTGGTATTGGCCCAATGATGAGCCAACGTGTTGGTCCAACATCGGACCGATGAGGATAATTACAACATAATAATATTCCAACATTGGGCCGACGTATTAGGCCCAACGTTAGGCCAACTTCAGTATGTTATCTGGAATATATACGCATTCAGTAGTGACTCATTAGTTCTCATGAACAGCTCAATCAAATCAAGTTTATAATATTTTGATATTTTTCGTGTTTGGTAGTTTGCAAAGTTACTTTTTACATCTATTTAATAATGTTAATTAGTAAGTTGGTGATGTCCCGGGTTTATATTTAAAAGCTTGTTTGCACTGTTAGAACTTAAAAAATGTTCAAGTGTTAAAAAAAATGAAATATGCATATCAGGAATGGCCACATCCAGCAGACACAGCCTCCCCACACAGCCAAAAGATAGAGAGGAAAATAGAGCATGGTTTTACAATAATCAGTTTCAAAAATGAACGCCATAAACAATTAACGAAAGTGAGAACCCGAGGGGTTACCGCCTTGGAACGGTCAGTGGCAAAATAATTTGCCACTGGGGGTTTAAACCAGGTTCAAGGGTGCACCAACCTCACACTGCCCCAACAAGTTCTCGTATCACAAAACAAGTACAAGTTGTCTTGGTGAAATAACTCCAACCCACCCATCGGCTTAACAATGTTGCATGCAAAAGCACACAAACATATAAAAGAAAAGAAGCTTATAGCATTGTAAAGCCAAAGGGTAGGTACTCAATGATCTTACCGAGACCAGACACCTGGAGTAAAATCAGCAAGAACACGATGACAGGGATAAAAGAAACGAAAAGATCGCAGTCTTTGATTAACAGAAAATCTTTGAATAAAGTGTTTTGCAACTGGTCGTTTCATGGCGGTAACCACTCATTTTTCTATTGTTTGTTGTGTCTTTTTAATAAATCATTTCCTCTCTTTTCACTGCATTTAAGCAAATGCAAGACAAAATATCGTGATGATAAAATACTCAATTAACACAACATGACCGACTGTTTCACAATCTCCTTCGCAGAGTTGTCGTTCCTGACACTCACTTTACATCTCTGCGAAAGGTCACAAATTATGAATTTGAAAGCATGAGATAAAACAAATGACTGAAATCTTCACTATCTTTCATTAAAACCGAAGAAGCCCAAGCTATTGTAAATGTAATTGGTGAACTATTTCTTTGAGTTAAAGTTAAAGTAATTGCAAGTAGTCAGAGGTGAATGTAATGAGCCGATAGTGTAAGAGAGTGGCTGTGTCAGTGTAACTACAGCGTGACCTAAATCATTTAGTGGTATGTATCCTTTCACGATCTCGAAAATATTTGAGTACGAAACTCCTGGATACACAAGATGGCCGACGACAACAAGTTTCCGTCACTTGGTAAAGTTGCAGTGGCCAGTGCGCTAACATGAAATTTTTTAATGTAGTTTTTTATACTTACATCTTTCTTCACTTTACTGTTTGTACACCAAGATCTGAGCATTGATGCAATATTTTGTGTTTTGTTTTATTTTAACCAACTGTTGCTGATCATGAGTTCCTTGTGCCAATTTTTTTTCGTTGAATTTTCTTTTAAAACCTTATTTTTCTTATTCAAAACACTTTATCCAAAGACCTATATATGCATCATCGCACTTCTTGCCTATGCATGCGGCCTGTGTTATCTCGAATCACATGATCGCCATATTTTATACGAACGTTGATTGTTATTGTTTACATCCGAAAATTTACGCGCATGCGCAGTACCTGGTTGGCAAAATATCGTTTTCGGAACCGTTACAGCTACGGAAACCATAGCCATTTCGGCGGATAATAGTGCAAAAAAATTAATTTGGCATGCAATAAAATGTAGATGTACGATCAAATTATATTTAACTTACAGTTTCATTTAGCGTTTATGCATGCTGATCATGCGAATATTAACTAAAACCGTTCCGTCGATATATCCTTGCGGGGATGGTTCTTAGTTAATGTGTTCGCAAAAAACGGTTATTTTGGGGTTGAGTAATAAAAATTATATACTATTTTCATTTTGTTAAGTAAATACATCATCTCCGTCTTGGCTTATTATACAGCGAACTGCATAGAATATTTAGAATACATTTAAAAATTGAAGACATGCCTATTAATATAGCGTAACCCTTTTGTATCCGCCTATGGCTATATGGACTAGAATATAAATAACTCTGCGCTTAGCTAATAGGCTATTAATTATAATATACAACTATCAAAATGTGTTGCTATCCTAAATCTGGTTTTAAATGACAACGATACAGAACTCGAACAGTCTCTTTATTGTTTTAGTAAATAAGCGTATTAAGAATATGCATTTCAGAAATACTCGTAAATTCTTCGCGCACAGCCACAAGGTAGAGATGTAAAGAATGCATAATGTTTAAATTGGCTCTAATCAAGACAAATAACGTTTATTGATTATCATAAAAGCGCAAGGTACTTGTACCTGTTCTGTTTTACTGGTTCTGTGACACGCGTGTGATCTATGCCGCTAACTATCTGGGACCTCTGCCGGCCACGCTCTAGTATTACATGATATAATGGCCCCGGTCCCCCAAATCACTGATTTAATCAGTGCATCCGGTGATCAAACGACTTGTGATATATGCCGCACACTACAGCCGCGGGAAGCAGGAAGTATTCAGACAAGTGTCATGTATATCACGTATGGCCGATAATCCCTCGATATCGGGCCAATTAATTTTATGAAAGTATGTGAAGTTTAGTATTCCAATATTATCGCAAGACTTTATTTATAATTATATTAAATTTAGTGACATGAATTTCGTATCCGTTTTCCGGCGAATTTTTTACGAAATGATTTGTACTGATGTTGTCTTATATTTATTCTTGATCCCACTGCAGAAAATAAGAAGAGTGAACTCAATGGTAAATACTGCAATGCCAATCTGTTTTTTTGTTGGGCAGGTACTACGAAATATATGTGTCCATAAAGATTTGCGAACATTCAGATATTTTACGATCATTGACGGAAGATTGTTAAATTAGTCAGTCCAGTGCAGAAAACAATATACAGCCTTTACTTGTTTGATTTGTAGAAGTTGGAGTATTGTTTTGAAATTTTGTGATATTTCTTTGAATTAAGTAGAAACACTAAATATTGACGAATCCGTCTATATTTTAAAAAATTCATAGGCGGAAACAAATACTTACCAAATTATTCATGACATTTAGAAATAAGTCTGCGTCCCCTATTTGTCTTTTCGATATAGTTGTAAATTAAAATCCGATTAATATAATAAATCCAGACGAAAGTCTAAAAAGGTGATAATTGTAACATATTACAATAAACCCCAAGTAAATCAAAAGGTAAGAAATATGAGTCATAAAAAAATGTCAATCATAAGAAAATGCATAAAGAAATTAAAATCGTCATTATATAGTCTCGTAACATATAAGCCATTAAGCCTGTCTAAAACAAAAACCACATGTATATTAAGTTGGAACACACCCCCATTTGTTTTAGAGTTTCCTCAGGAAAGTTCGCATACATGTATTAATTGAGCATATGCCTGAGTTGGATCTCATTACTGTTTTGGTATTCTTAGCCGTTTCGAAACTACACGCCATCAAAGTATGCCACTAACGTCACTCAAGTTTGAGACGTCTGTCAAATTACAAGTGTTCAAATACGAACAAATCAATCAATCAATCAGCCAGTCAGTCAGGAAATGAAGGAATGAATCAATAAAGGAAGGAATTCTAGTGAATTATTTTGGGTTCTGATCTGTAACAACATGAATAGATCTAGTTATTCCGCTGTTTTTATTTTATTGTTTTCTGCTTGTGTCCTTTAAATTAAAATAAATGTAAATTGTAATTTGAAATTGAAAAAAAACGAATGTTTACTGAACTGTTGATAAACTAATTTTATTACTTAATGTTATTGTTTGTTCGTTACACTACATAATAGACGCTATTTTTTGCCAACCAGCCGGTGCGCATGTAACTTTAGCAAGTGCGTGTGACGTCACTCGTCAACATTCGTATACCGAAAGCCTTCGTCAATTTTGCCTATCATTAAAACTTTTTTAAATGAATGGTAAATACCATTTTGACTTGCATTAATTTAAAGAAAGAGGCATATTCCTCATCCTGAAACTAAGGTTTACTATTTATTTATTGATATAATTATCAAAATCACCAAAATTGCACCATACCGTTCAAAGTGCATTGGCCAGCAGAAAGCAAACACACATTGTGAAATGCCAATCATATCATACCTTACAAGGGCCTTTAAAAAGATGTGATTTTATCAATGTGTTCAAGAAGTATATCAAAATAACATTGCATCATGAAGATCTATTGAAAATGATGTAAACATGATTAAAATCCAGTCAACACGTAGTTATCACCTATCGAATCCGCTACAAGATGGCGGATTAAGGCCGATTATCGTATTATCGTGCATCCTCGTATTATCGTGCATCTCGGATTTATCCTCTTAAATCCCTAAGCAACCGTTAGCACGTGCGGATATTTCTTCCAGATCAGTCCACCATCTTAAGAAGACAACAAAACTGCGTAAAAAAGCAGGCTAAAGCTCCTTATTTCCCGCAAAAAATACAACAAAACCTGAAATTATCATTCGTTTTCAAAACAAACCAAGTTTGACCTTCCGTTTCCGTTTCTATTTTTAAATTTCCGTTACTATAAATGTATCCAAGGGAAGTAAATGCAACAGCAACATGCTAATGTATACTGCAGATAAAAAGTTAGGATGCAGAAATTCAGAAAAATATAAAACATCACCATCATGACGTAACATGACCCAGACGACGGCCATCTTGTTACTATAAATAAAATCTCATTTGCATATGACCTAGAAACGTTACATCAGCTATTGTATTGAAAATGTGCACAGTAAATATTACATCCTGACAAAAGTCATCATTACCTTGTTATTGTCAAGTGGGTACAATGTTCTGCATGCCAAGGTTGGGTACATTTGAAATTCTGTACACCAGAAACATGTGTAAGAAGGAATTCGTATTATATCTGCCCCAATTGTAAACAAAACTAAACAATTTGTAATGAAATTGGGACATTTTATATTTATTATGGCATATATTTCACGAAACACCTTCTGTGTAATGTTTTAGTTATTTATGTTTGAGCAGTGCCTTACTATTGATGTGCAGTGTAGCTAAATGTTATATGCACGGAATTATGGGTAATTGGATATTATAAACAGAGGGTTTTGAAAATGAAAGTAGGTCAATTGTAAGTGGTTTACTGATGTTAAATGGATTGGAAATTAAAAGATAAACTTTTGAAGTTCTTTTTTGTTTGCTATAAACACTGTAACATTTGAATTCACAAAATATTTGTTCAGTTGAATTTTAAGCTGCACGATGATACGGGTTTCCAGCATATATTATTTGAAAATAACGCTTTGTCACATGACGAGATTCTTGTTCAGTACACGTATCAAAACGAGATTAGCTATATCAGTTATAGAGAGATTTGAATCAGTGTAATATATAGGTCTTTGCTTTACCCCATAGATAAACATTTACTATGTTTGGGAAACAGTTTAAATCTTTGCCAAATGGTTATGCCTTCTGATCTGTTAAAGTGGTAAAGATTACAATTCAAAATGTATAAAACACATTAAAAATTATTCTTGGTTTTATCGATATATTCTGAGCAAATATTTTAGTTGCAGTTATTTAGCTGTGTGTTACTATTTTTTGTTACCTCTCTTGATTATTATTCTTTTTGCTCACTTACTCTTCACATAATTTTTTCAATTTTTTTCTGTATCTTTCCTTTCATTTTTTTTGTGAGAGACAAACTTCTGACTTGGATTAAACAATATACTGACATATATCACTCTTAATTGATCCTATTGATAAGACCATATTTGACACCTATGTCTGCGAAGGTACATTTTGATGTCAAATTTTAAAGAACATGATTTAAAAATAAAAGGTACTGTAAGGGTATGACCCTTTTTATTGTTCTTCTGAACCTTAATCTACAATGAAAATAATAGACTTACTTGAAATCCTGGAGAAATCCTGAAATCCATGGACCGAATTTGGACTTTTAAAGAAAACATATTACTAACCTGTTGAAATTCCTGCTAATGGTCATAAGGACAAACTTTAAGCATAAATATATTGAAATATAATCATAACTTTCATAAATTCTCACCTTTGACAGTAAAATTCCAGTGACTATTTTGGATTTCACTTTTAGCAGAAGTTTCCGTGGCGCCATTATTTGAAATCCGCCACTTTGTGACTTTCAAGTTAAAATCCAGAATTATTATAGTGAGATTTATCATAATCCTTGAATATTAACTTAACGCATATTGAATTCTTATTGTGTAGTCCTGAAATCTACCAGTCTCTTTGGTAAATCCTTTGAATTTCATGTTTTGTCCGTTTGGATTTTGTTCTGGATTTCAATATGGCCGATCTTTGAAATCCGGAAATATTATTTGGGAAAACTCCTCTTAGATCATTGGTAGATTTCAGGGATACCGTTATTTTGATTGGAGGATTTGAGTTTCGCTCCCTATATAAGTGCGGCGCGAAATACAAAATGGCACTTCAGTCTTGACATCTGAGTCATCTCACGACAACATCGTTATAGTTAGTAAACTTCTGAAATATTTACATAGCGGTTTAATTTGAAACTGAAGTCCTTCCATCATTATGGTCATAATTGCATTAAATCTATATGTAGAATGATGTAATAAATACCTACGAGTTTAGTTATCATCAGATAACACTGAATTAAAGTTATTAGTGTTAAAATTCAATGGTTGTTGATTTAAATGCCAGCCCAAGCCCATCCTTACAGTACATTTCAGATAATCACTGGGTGTGTGTCAGTATATTTTAATGAGAATTTAAGAGAAAATGGTAGGTTTCATATACCTTGAAGAACTAAAAGGTCAATGTATTTACACATGTTTACTTATTTTATGTCTTTTCAGGTGAATAGCAAATGTTGTAGCACAAAGTATCAGTAATTTATTGAGAATGCCAGCATTTATTGCCCCTATTGAGCTAACAAGGGAGACATTCCTCAAGCCTCCAGATGGACTTAGATTTGGAAACTTTGAGGGAGTTGTTCACCTGCCCCCTGTGCTTCCTGTGAGTCAGAAAATTGTGAGCCAGAGTTTCTCCACCCTCAACAACCAGCAGATTTACAAGACTGTATGTGAATGGTATGACTCCTGGAGACCATGGCAACAGAGAGTTCTTCTGTGTGGCATTGTCGACAGGTAATACTCTGTTTGTTTTGAAACATATTTATTGTTTGTGAGGCTAAAATAAATTTACTTTCCTGTGCATTAACGCCTAAAAAATTAAAATTTGAGATGGGAGTTATTTACATTAGTGATACATTTTTGCTATACATGTATATGAAATATGTTTCTGTTTATCCTTACATATAATGAATAGTTTTACTGGTCATAAATTAAAAATAAAGTAGAAATAAAGATTCTACTGTTTATTTTCTTTTGACCAAAGTTGTACATAAATGTACCGAAATAATACATGTATTATCCAAAGAAAATGACTTGTACATGAGCTTTTTTCACCTTGATTGCAAACATTACAGTCATGTGCTAGTGTTTTATCAGTGAAGATAAAGATCAGCTGGCATAACTATGTCATTTGATCAGGATCTGTACTGTTTGCTTCTTGATCAGAAATAGCCCATTAAATCAAAAAGCAAATGTAGATCCTGACTACAAGGCATGGAATAGCCATATTGCAAGGAGTAAAAGGTTAGGGGAGTTTGGTGCTTTTAGCTGACTTTTCCATACAATGAATTAATGTTTGCAGGTGTTCTATGAGACAGGTGGATATGCTAGCAACAACTCTGGAGCCTATACGTCACAGAGACTATGTTGTGGCAGTCAAACATCACTATCCCATAACACCTCTAAAAAACATCCAGGATAAAGTAGGCAGGAAGAAAAAGAAAAAGAAAGTCAAAAAGAAAGTGGCACCGAAACAAACTCATGCACATCAGAAGTCTTTAAATATTGATGGTACTTTAGCAGGGGCAGTAACTCCTGAGTCTGTAATTGATCCAAGTCAGGATATCCTTTCTTACAGTGATTCAAAGGCTTTCAATGATACAGGAAAACCACGGGGAAAGAAACAGCTGTCAGTAATACATCAAGAAAAAACTAAAGAATTTACAAATATTGAAAACGAATTTACAGATATTGAGTCCTATGCAAATTCTCTGGCTAAGAGAATCATTGATGAATCCATTCCCCAGACTATCTCTGTGTTTGAACCCTCAGAATTGTATGCCCAGGATCTGGCCAGTAGTATTATGCAGCAAGCTATGGATAATGTGGTCGAGTATATGGAAGAGAGGGAAAAGTCCATTCAGATGAAAACAGAAAAGAAAAGACTTGGCACTCAACAGAGGGAACTAGATGCAGTAGACAGTCCTAAACCTAAGCAGACAGGTGATCATATTTGTTTTATTTTATCCCAGTGCAATAAAAATGAATGGATAATCCACTATATTGAAACTGGAATACCATTTTTATTTTCACTGCTTTTGTCAAAACACTTTAAAAGCTTCTTACCTCACTTTTCAATTTTCCGGATAAGCTTGTCAAGAAATATAAAATGAAAAGAATTTTTTTTTTTGTTTTTGCAAAATAATCAACAATTTTATTTCACTTGTAAAACCCAAAAACTGTTGGCTTACTGATATTTTTGTCCTTGGCTTGCAGTTGTGAAATATCAGTTAATATTATACCTCATTTGCATAAGCCCTTCTGTATTTAATATGACGTCATCCAGTCCATAAATCGCATATTGACCGGCTATCCGGTCCATAATTCTTATATTGACCGTTTTTGATTGCTTCAGAATCTAATATAAGAATAATTATCTTATAAAGTGCGGGTCTGTTGCCTAGTAATATTTAATTTGATTAACAAAAATGGAATAGTAAAAGGCGTGCTTTATATGCCTGATGGCTTGTAAATAATAAAAAATCTGTATGGGATTTTTTACACACTGAACAAATCAAATTATTATTTAAAAGCAAATTATAGTAAAAATGACAGCAACAAAAGATATGAAAGAATTTAGATTCGGTATAATATAACAAATAAAACATGGCATTGAGGGCAATATGCAAGTTTACGGACTGGTTGGTCAGACCTCGGAAGGTATATGGCCCTCAGCTGCGCTTCGGGCCATATACCTTCCTCAGTCTGACCAACCAGTCCGTAAACTTGCATATTGCCCTCAATGCCATGTTTTATTTGTTAAATGCTGTTCACGTATGAAATAAAACTGGTATTTTACTGAAACAAACAAATATCCTGTATTGAGTGTAAAAGTGAAATTATTGTTCTATTGATATACATGTAAATAATGTTTTTATAGGTTTTAAAAATGTTCATTAAAAAAATTATTTTAATTTAAAATATTACTCTTGATCACATGATAACAAAACGTGTCCCTTGGAATGAAACTTGTAAGCTGAAGTTAATTTTGATCCTGCCAAGTATAATTTTTATTGCTTTTTTGTGACTGTATTGCAATTACTGGTCATTTGTTAGCGAGGGCCTTAACCCTTCCCTCCATTTATACACCTTTGTGGCATGGGTGAACAGTGTAGATCCAGATCAGTCGGCCTATCTGTGCCACCTGATCAGGATCTACACTGTTTGCTTGTTTATTTATTTGGTTATTTTTTTACCAAAAAGCTTACAGTGCTCAGTGCACACCCATGCAATAAAAGTGTATCTATGCAGTAAAGGGTTAATGCCTTGTGTCTATATTACAGCAGATGAGAAAGGAGTTTCTCTAATGGATATAGCAGGTCCCCCTGATACACATAGAAGTGCTATGACAGAGGTGACTGAAGATGATACAGAGACAATCAAACACGAGAAAAAAGTCGATCTTTCCATCCTGGACAAGTACAGAAAGTAAGAACCTTAACCCTTTACTCCATATATAGATTTTGTAGGATCTGGATCTGCACGGGTCACTTCTTTTTCTGAAATATTATCATGGATCTAACAGAGTACGTTATAGACTCTGATGAGGTGACAGATGTGCAGGCTGATCTGGATCTACAAAGTTTGCACATGTAATAAAACCGTACCTATGGAGTAGCCTATGGGATAATGATAAAAAGAAAGTGATAAAATTGTTGCAAAGATAAATATATTTTGTGCAACAGAACTGAATAATTTTTTGTCATACACAAGAGTTAATTTTTCTTTGCCCTTTAAAGCAAGTTGTCTGAGCATGTGAACAACACCTCCAGTTGTGTGTGAGTCATTTTTAAGTATTAATAGATAGTGTAAGATACAGAATACTTAACAGTTTCAGAATTGTCCCTGGTTCCATTAATTCCCTGGTGTGTAGATATCACTTTTACAGTGACCTCAGTCTAAGGTCTCATCTGGTTAAATGTCAGCAATTTAGTTGGAGGAGCAGGCGTTAAAAGTAGCAATCCCAGGACTCTGGAGTGAGACAGACTAACCACTGAGCTATTTACCTGTTATCTGACATAAATATCATTGTTTTGTTTTGTTTCATAGGTTTAAGCCCCCAAAAGAAGGTGACAAGTCCAACAGATTTTACAACATGCCTGGCAGACCCAAGTCAATGGTTCGAATACTTATCCCTGACCAGAATGGTGTCACAGACAACCAGGAAGTGACCAGTGTAGATAAACCTCAGTCGGCAAAGTCGAGATTTTCTGCAATCACCCACAGTACACTGAGTAACTTGAGATACCAGCTGTTTGGGGCCCGGTCTCTGAAGACTCCTGATTTCTTCAGGAAGGATGGAGTGGCTAGCTTGGAAGGTACATTATGAGATAGACATGATAGAAGCTTTATTTATTGTTTTACTTGCATGAAATTAAATATATTGAAATAACAAATTACCTCTTTAAGCTTTCTCCTGACATACATATCAAGTATTAACCCTTGCCTCCATATATATGCCTATATGGCATGGGCAAACAGTGTAGATCCAGATCTGTGCCCACTAATCAGGATGTACAGTTTTTGCTTTTTTTTAAGCTCACCTGAGCACGAAGTGCTCATGGCGAGCTTTTGTGATCGCCTGATATCCGTCGTCCGTCCGTGTGTCGTCAACTTTTTCTTCAAACGACTTCTCCTCCTGAACTCCTGGGCCAATCTTGCTGAAACTTGGCAGGAATGTTACTTGCATGAAGCTTTACCAAAATTGTTCAAATGGTTCCAGTCCGTTGCCTATCTAGGTCACAGAGGATAAAAATAGATTTTGAACATGAAATTTTTAAAAATCTTCTTCTCTGAAACCATAAGGCCTAGAACTTTGATATTTGGTGTGTAGCATCACCTAGTGGTCCTCTACCAAGATTGTTCAAATTATAGCCCTGGGGTCAAAATTGGCCCCGCCCGGGTGGGGTCATGTGTTTTCCTTATAAATATATAGCAAAAACTTAAAAAATCTTCTTCTCCAAAACCACAATGGCTAGAAGTTAGATATTTGGCATGAAACATTGTCTAATGGACCTCTAACAAAGTTGTTCAAATTATGGCCCTGGGGTCAAAATTTGCCCCGCCCCAGAGGTCATGGGTTTTCCTTATATCAATATATAGCAAAAACTTAAAAAATCTTCTTCTCTGAAACTGTAAGGCCTAAAACTTTGATATTTGGTTTGTAGCATCACCTAGTGGTCCTCTACTAAGATTGTTAAAATTATAGCCCTGGGTTCAAAATTTGCCCCGCCCCAGAGGTCATGGGTTTTCCTTATATCAATATATAGCAAAAACTTAAAAAATCTTCTTCTTCGAAACCCCAATGGCCAGAGGTAAGATATTTGGCATGAAACATTGCCTAATGGACCTCTAACAAAGTTGTTCAAATTATGGCCCTGGGGTCAAAATTTGCCCCGCCCCAGAGGTCATGGGTTTTCGTTATATCAGTATATAGCAAAAACTTAAAACATCTTTTTTTCCGAAACCGCAATGGCCAGAGGTTAGATATTTGGCATGAAACATTGTCTAATAGACCTCTAACAAAGTTGTTCAAATTATAGCCCTGGGGTCAAAATTTGCCCCGCCCCAGAGGTCATGGGTTTTCCTTATATCAATATATAGCAAAAACTTAAAAAATCTTCTTCTCCAAAACCGCAATGGCTAGAGGTTATTTGGCATGAAACATTGTCTAATGGACCTCTAACAAAGTTGTTCAAATTATGGCCCTTGGATCAAAATTGGCCCCGCCACAGGGGTCGCCCATTTTACATAGAATTATATAGGAAAAATCTTGTAAAAGTCTTCTTCTCTAGAACCATAACACATAGAGCTTAGTATTTTTACATGTAACATCACTTTGTGGACCTTTACCATGTTTATACATATCATGACCCCAGGCTCGAATTGGCCCCACCCAGGGGCTTATCAATTTTTACATAGAGCTAAATAGTAAGAACTGAAGACATGTAGAATGTTTGCTAGTGTCAAACTACACCCCTTGTTCTCTGAAACTAATGCGACCAGACCTTAGATATTTCGTGTTGAGTATTGTAAAGAGACCCTTTACCAGCATTATTTAAATGTTGGCCCTGGGGTAAAGCTGAAAGTACTTTTGTACTCAGGTGAGCGATACAGGGCCATCATGGCCCTCTTGTATGTATTAACAGGAAAATGCAGATCATTTATTAAAAATACTCTATAATCTTCAACTATTTATTTTCTGAACTTTTATTTATAAACATTGATTGATGTATTTATTCAGTGCTTGATTTTGTGTATAATTTTGTAATTGTTGTATTTTGTCTGTCATTTTTATTGTTTAGGTGGAATGCAACATCTCCGACAGGGAGTGGTTAGACGACCACATGGCATTCAAAGTCTACCATTTCCCATTTCTAAGATGTACAAGTCCGTGAAGTGGTGGACAGAGGTACCAGGTGATGGGAAAATTCTCATCAAGGCACAAAAACAGGAGCTGGGCCTGTACTTCAAGGAACAGCTGCAGCAAGTCTGGGATGTGAGTAGTGTTATTATTGAATTCTCTTTACTGGTTCCTGTATTTCAAAGAGAAAGGTTCCTGGAATGGTGAATAAAGGTACCAGGGGATAGGAAAATACTCATCAAGCCATAGAACAAGAACAGGCTGTACTTGAGGAAATAAACACTAAATAATTATGGGATGTAGCTATTTAAAGGAGTTGGTACTGACAGAGTTGTATACAGTAAAACCCATCATAAAGACCACCCGGAAATTTAAGACCTCCGGATTGAAGGTTATAAAACTGAGATTGGAAACCAGTCTCAAATCTCAAGCATCTGATTGGCTGAAATGGCGACTTGTGCTTGAGATTTGAGACTGGTTTCTATGCTCAGTTTTATAACCTTGGGCACATGATAATAAGACCACTATTTCAATTCCAGTTTCAGTTGCCATCTGATCTGGATCAATACTGGTTGAACATGTGTTAAAATGCATATTTATGGAGTAAAAGGTTAATATAATGTCTGCATACTATTTTATGCTTGATTATTGAGTGACAATATTTGTCCTCTGGTTGTTTGTAGTGGATGGAACTGTGGGAAGACTTTGAGAAGATTGTCTTGTTGAAGGAGCTTCTGAAGTTATGCGGACCAGAGGACCTGAACTTCTTCTGTGGACATCTACAGCAAAAGTAAGGGGGCAGTATTTACATGTATACATTGCCGAAAATCAAAAAATTGAAACCGGAGACCAATCTCAAATTTCAAGCATCTGATTGGTTGTAATGGAGACTGTTCTCCATTTCAATCAATCAGGTGCTTGAGAATATTAGCATGGACACCAATTCTAGTTTTATGATCTTGGACCCAAGTCTTGACTGGGTTGTTTAAAACTGAAAATTGTAATTTGAGGTTGTTGCAGCATGAAGTATGCAACTTTTCTGTGTTCATGTTTTATGAAATAGACACACCTTTATTGCATGGAGGAACAGTGAAGATCCAGATCACAACTTTGCCGTCTGACCAGGATTGCTGTTCGTTTTAGATAATTTATGTTATTTTTGACAAAGCTGTACCATTGTAAATCCAGGTTGTCAGAACTGTTTTGCCAGCTGATCTGGATTTACACTGGTGCAAAAGTGTTAAAACGCATATGTATGAAGTTAAGGGTTAAAGAATACACTTTGACAAGACTGTAAAGGTAGTTTACATGGAATAAGTAAAAGGTTGCCAACATTTATTTAACCAACAATTTCATTTTAGACTTTCAGTGAAATTTTGCTATTTAGTTGAAAAGCGCCATAAAAAATTATCTTAAAATTTTTTTTATTTGCTTGTACTGTTTGTTCCAGGTTGAGAGATACAAGGGACATTAACAGAATGTCAGACAAGCTGCTACTGTATATATTCTCCTTCGTCTCTGCCGATGAAATATCTAAAGTTAAAAGGGTATGTTTGGTTTTCAGTTCTTCCTTTGTTTACAGTTTCTTTGTTGTACTTGGAAATTTTTTTACAGCTTTAAACAACACCTCAAGGTACCTTGATGATTTGTTGAATATAGATAATAACCATTTTCCATCTTGGGTTAATAAAATTTACCCTCATGAACTACAACTTAATAAAGCAAACACTTCAGATAAGCGAGCAAACTTTCTTGATCTTAATCTTGGAGATTTCTTACATTTCATGTGTGATCTGTGTAGATCCAGATCAGTCTGCACATCGGTGCATCTGATAAGAAGCTACTGTATCACTGTTCACATTAAGAATATTTAGATCATTTCTTACCAGGGTTTGTCTCGGCTTAAAGGGAGAGTAGGGAGAAATAGTCTGCGAAATGTCCAGGACCCCTGACCATAAAACTAAGATTGGAGGCCAGCCTCAAATCTCAAGCATCTGATTGGCTGAAATGGCCCAGAGTTGTTTGAATTAAAATAAATTAGAGTAAGGTTAGAGAATTCTACACGAAGACTGTTTGTACTTTCAGGTGTGTAGACGCTGGAGGTATTTGTGCGCTACAGATGATCTTTGGATGGTCAAATGTCATGAATTAGGTTAGTTTTGATTGTTGGTTCAAATAACAAGTTAACCCTTTCCTCCATAAATACGCATTTGTACGCATGTGTGACCAGTGTAGATCCAGATCAGCCGGCACATCCATGCCATCTGATCAGGATCTGCACTTGTCACAGTTTGGTCAGAAATAACCTAACAAATCAAAAAACGAACAATGCAGATCCTGATCAGACGGCATGGATGTGCTGGCTAATCCGGATCTACACTGTTTGCCCTGCAATAAAGTTGTATCTATGAGAGTGTTTCTAGGAAAGTGTTAAAATAGGCAATAGAGACAATAGGGCATTACATACATTTACTCAATTTTTACCAGTTTTATGGCATGGACAAAAAGTGTAGGATCCACATCAGGGTCTGTACTGTTGTCTTCAGGGCCTACACTTTTTGCTTCTTTTGTCAAAAAATAACCTAATGAATCAAACAGCGAACAGGTATAGATCCCGATCAGAAGGCACAGATGTTCCAGCTGATCTGAATCTACACTGTTTTCCAATGGATAGCAGACATATCCCAAGGACCAAAGGGTTAAGAAATAATCATTAAGATATAGTATAGCAGAAAACATGCAAATAGTATAAACCTTGGTGATTCATGATTTGCAAACAGTGTTTCTGGAGGTACGGTTAAACCCCTCATTAAGACCACGGGCACCCCAAAATTAAGACTACCTCTGTAACAAGAGCACTATATGAGTGTCAAATTTTACAGTTTTTGCTATTTTCTGCTTCAAAATAGAGCACACCACTATAAAGGCCATTCTTGTCTAGTCACAAGGTGGTCTGTATAGCAGTGTTTTACTGTAGCTGTATTCTGTGGCAGGTTTAGCAGAGGGGATCAAGAACCTGGAGAAGATGATTGTGAAAGCTAAAGGTTATAAGATGGTGATAGACTGGAAGATGGCATATGATGAGCTCAAGAGGATCACGTACAACATGAAGAAAAGCATGCAGAAAAAGAAACCCAAACCAGTCCTTAAAGGTATGAAATAGGAACTATGAAAGCAACTAAACATAACAGATATTAAAGATATTGCTGATTAGATTTGATTCAGTCTGTTCAAGATATGGAGATGCATATTACTGTCCACTCTGCCAAGCTCTGGGCCACCTAGAACCAGGTTGAGCACAACTCAATATTTACACAGATATAATGTATGGCCCTTAAAGGGGTTAATGATAACAGCAATGATGAAGGGAAACAAGTCAGTATTAAAAGTTTCATAACTCTTGACTGTATTTGGCTTTAGTTAGGAACCTTGTTCTCTTAAAATTTAAGAAGAAAACCTGGTTTCATTGCATTGTGGTGTCTTCTTGTTACTTATAATAGAAATTAATTGATTGTTAGTTACATATCAGGAAATGTGTTATTATTTTAGGGAGAACTGTAGAATTTAAAGAACAGCTAGAGATGTTACAACAGAGAGGTAGGCTGTCTTACTGAGTACTTACATTTAGACATTGAGAAGCAGTTTAATTTGATTATTTCAATGAAAAACTTAGGTTTAAAAAGTTTGATTGTCATATAAATATCCCTTACAAAATAAATTACCTTCATCTCTTTGCAGAGGCTTTTGCTTGCAATGATGTTTTAACATATTTAGTCATTTTATACAGTTAAGTTAATGCTTTTAACAAAAACTAGGCTTATTATTGATGTTCTGAATTTTTATAAAAAAAATTGCAATATTTGTCTGCCTACCTATCATAGGAGGTTGACAGATGTCAGACTGGAGACCAGTCTCAGACAGTTAACTGTTATTGGTCAGTTTAAAGTCTGTAAATCCAGCTGTTATATATACAATCTAACCAAGACATAAAAGGTTTAACTACTGAAGTGTCAGGAAAACAAATACTTGAAAGTAAGATTTATTTATTTGTCCATGAAATATATTAATTTATTTAAGAAGGCAAACAAGTTTGATTGTTTAACTGCAGTATTATATTGATGACAATAATATGACAAACATAACATTGATCTTATTTTGGGAACATCATGGGAAAATGTGTCTTCAGACAGCTGATGTTTGAAAAGGACGTTATTAACCCTTTTCTCCATATATACACATTTTTACACATGTATGACCAGTGTAGATCCAGATCAGCTGGCACTTCCGTGCCGTCTTATCAGGATCTGCAATGGTCACTTTTTGGTCAGAAATAACCTAGTAAATCAAATAGCAAACAGTGCAGATCCTGATCAGACAGCACATATGTGCTGGCTGATCTGGATCTACTCTGTTCGCCCACGCAATAAAGGTTGTGTCTATGGAGGAAAGGGTTAACTTAAAATAAGCAGACAGAATTGCTTATTATGTATTTCTCAGTAAAAATGACATTGTATAGTCAAAATATATAACAACAAGTGATGAGAAAAGTATTGATTATTGTAAGTTCTTTCCAAATAATTATATAAACAACTATGTCAAGAAATATCACCTGTGCCCCATTTGAGAGATTATTACTAGGAGATAGGAATGAAGGATAGGTTGAAAAATTTTATTGAAAACTTTTATAAAACTCCTTATTTAGAAGTGGAAATCACAGACATGACTGTTGTACCACTGCCTGTGGAACTGGAAGAACCGTTGGTCGACTTACCTAAACCTGACAAGCCTAGGCTTGTAGCTTGTGAGTGAACACTACAACATTACCCCACCCACCTTACCTTACCCTTTTTCCAATATTTCCTAATGTTGTGCGCACCAATTTTGGTTTCAGTTGCACATTTATTTTGATATTTTCTTTTCAGTTGTTGAGAGTTTTATATACATGTAGTTCTTGTACTTTGAAAAAGAATAACCGTTTCTTAAGCATTTCAGTTACTACTTTTTATAGCTCACATTTTGTAACTGTCTCTATCTTCTTCCATTTTTATAAAGTCATTCATGGTGAGTTAATAACCTTAAATACTAAAACCAGTCCAGCTAATATGCTATCTGTAATATTTTAACAAATCAAAAGCTACCTTTTGTTTTTTGAACTATGTTAACAAGACTGTTTTTGCTAATACCTGTTTTTTACTTGTTAGATTTGTAAGATACTGTTTAACATACAATTTTGTTTCCAGAATAAAGTTATTTAATGGTAAAATGCTTTATTTGAAGCTTTTTGAATTCTTTAAAACAGATTTTGAAAGAACAGCTTAATAATTGTAAGCTAGTTTACACAATATTTATAGGAATTATAGAATTTTATAGAAGCTAAGTAATTCTTTGAGTTTTCGTTTGCTTGTTTTTTTTAATGATGGTTTGGTTGTGTTTGATCTTAGGCCAGTGTTGTGTGGTTGTGATGATTAATTGTGTGATGTTAGGGGTTTGGCCATAATTTCCTGGTGGAAAAACATAAACATGACAAGGGCATGCAAAATCCAATACATATATTTATAATGCTTTCATAAATATTGCATTTCTTAGACCATATGTGGTATCCTGCCTCTTGCAACACTACAGATAAAATTTATTCAGATGTCTTACTTTTAGTTTGGTCCTCTTCTTTGTATTTTACACTATGGTCTTTCATATATTAATTATAACTTTGAAAAGAAATTTTAAAGCATGGAATTTGTAGGCCTTGTCCATGATTTTATAATAAAATTATGAAATATTACACAGGAGTTTGTATGAGAGATTTGGTTATCGGGAATTCTGTTTATATGCTATAATACATTACCTTTATTTCAGTGGAAACGCCATCAGAAAGTTCTTTTTCTGAACCAGACCTGGACCTTGAATATGATAGGCCCAGGTTGCAGTTCAGAAATCGCATAAGCCCTAGAAATGAGGCCCGAAGTGGGTCTCTCACACGGGAAGAGTTGCATCAAATGATTAAGAAATTGATATTTGAGCCCGAAGGTATTCAGTTTGCCCTGTGTGTACACTGCTTCCCTGATGCACTCAGTTACATCTAATAGTCCACTTGTATCTTAAATACTTAGATTGCAATAAATTCATGTAGTAACACTGGGATAGTCTGGGACTTTGATATACTATCAGTCATTGTATGAGTGTACTGTATAAGTACTTATTTTGGTGGGGGTTTAATTTTGGCTATATTGGCGGTCTGGGTCAGTTGCTCCAATATAAAACATCGCCAATAAAAATCACTGTCCAACAGTTTGCGCCAATTTATGACTCCGCCAATTTAAAACACTTCAAAATACACCAAAATTTAACACTCCAATATTAGCGATACACAGTATGTTTTTAAATGGTTCAATCCAAAAATGTGTTGTTTGGTTCAAAGTTTTCGCATAAATTTCATCATTTTAAGTGTCTGTTGATGTGCCATCTGATCAAGATCAATACTAATTGCTTCATCAAGTTCATGGTCAGAAATAAGCTGAATCAAAAACCAGGCAGCACGGATCAGATGCCCATGGGGTAACAGCCTTATCCCATGAGAAAGGGTTAACTTGATAATAGTGTAGATCCTGATCTGACAGCACAGACTGGTGCAGAATCTTTTTCTTTTCATATTTTTTCCAGTTGATTAGGATATCTTTTGTTGGGCAGGGAACATTTGTTAAAGACACATAGTTTTTGCTTTCTGCCAGTGTTACATGAATTCATTGCTATCCAGCATTGTTGTTCCAGATTAATCAGTAACTGTTTCATTTTCAGATAATGTTTATATACTAGCTCTTGCACTCTTATTTTAAACACAAACCTATATAGCCAGCAGTTCTTTAAATTGCGTCTGTTATTTCTTTCTTTAGATGACTTTACAGTTATGTAATTCACTGGTCATCTCTTTTCTCTTACCAAGACCAATGCTGAAGATTATGAAACTAAGTTTGGAAACCAGTCTGATATCTCAAGCATCTGATTGGATGAAATGGAGACCAGTCGCCATTTCAGCCAATCAGATGCTTTAGATTTAAGACTGGTTTCCATTCTCAGATTTATAACCTTGGAACCAGACTGACACCTCAGCTATAAGACATTCCCAATACCAAAGCATTGCTTTAAGTTCAGGAGATAGAGTTCACCTTTGTGCTCAGAAATGATTCTTGAATGTTTTTTTTATTACACAAGTAACTAAATATAGTAACACATTATTGTACAAACAAATCTCATTATTATGTCATACAACTTCATTATCAGGAAAATGCCCCTTGCAAAAAGATTTTCAAATCTATGGTTTCTGTTACATGTGACCTTCTAGAAGCATTCTTTTACATCTAAACCATTCATTGGGTGTTAACAAGGAAGAAATCAAGTAATGTGGAGTTTTAATTTGGTAGTTATATACTACCCAAATTTTGATAAGGATCACGTAAAAATTCGTGTTTATTTCTTACATAAGTTTGAAACGATAAAATATTTGCTGCGATTCAGAAAATGTGTTCATTTGACACTGCTTCGTGCCAAAAAGAAATAAGCTGATAAACTGTTGAAGCGGAACAGCGGTTTAAACTTGGTAGGGGCAATAATTCTGGATAAAACGGAAAGCGATCCCTATCAAATTTTGAGTAGTATATTGTATATAATCTAAAAATAGAGACACAAAATATAAGGGAAGTAACTGTGTTAGATGACTGGCATATTTTGAGACTTATAAAGAGTTGTTGAACCCACAGCCCCATAATAAAATATTTTCATTTCTTGTAATACGGAAATAATTATATGTGAGGCAGGCAACAAAGAAATTATATTTTAGCATTAGGAGTTGACTTACAAGGTTTATGTAAATAATTTACATATCTAAAGTTATTAATTTGTTTTAGATTTATTTAAATTATATTTTTATGGAAGACAAGAATGTATATTTAGTAACTCGTGTAATAAAAAAGGCATATAAATAATTTTAATAATTAACTTTGGGGCCAGCAGCCAAACATCAAACATGACATGCATGTTAAAAGTTCAAAAGGAAATCATAACCTTTACTCCATAGATACACATTTATTGCATGGGCAGACACTGTAGATCCAGATCAGCTGACACATTTGCCCCATCTGTTCAGGATCTAAACTGTTTGCTTTTGGATTCTAGGTTACCTAGGTATTTCTGATTAAAATGCAACCAGTGCAGTTTCAGATCAGGTGGCAAAATGGTTGCACACGCTTAACGGGTTTATATGGAGTAAAGGGTTAAGAAATTAATATGCATGTGTGTTTTCAAGAAAGGGACATTGTTAATATTTCAAGTTCTTAGTTTTCATTTACAGAGCTTAAATAAAAGCTGATTTATTTTCAGGCCCTTGCCACAAGAAAACACAGTAATTTTTGCTTTTTTTCCTGCTTGTTAGATAAAACAAAGTAAAATAATCACCACCATGTATTGCTAGATAGGATGAGGTATATAGCAAATAAGCTGAGATACTGAAAGCATAAAGTGGTTCTTAACCCATAACTCAGTGGATACACCTTTTATCTTACAGGCAAGCAGCGTAGATTCATTGATTTATTAAGTTATTTCATATCAAAAAGCGAACATTGTAGATCCAGATCAGATGGCACAGATTAGTGGGCTGATCTTGATCTACACTTGTTGCCCATTTAATAAAGGTGTATCCATGAAGTAAAGGGTTAAATATGCCTTGCAACTTCTTGTATTTTTCCTTATTAGCACTCTGTCCCCAACCAGCCCCTTGATTTTCAAGGGACAATTTCCAGTTTAAAGATTTATGTAAGTTTTGTGTACAAAAACCTGTCTTACGAACACATTAAACACATTACAATTAGTGTATTTATTTAGTAATCTAAAATAATTCAGTTCTCAAAATTCTTGGATTTTCATTGATAACTGCTGATATCTATTTCTACCTTAATTTACACATGTATTGTCTGAATAATTTATGATTGTCATCACAAGGACCAAATTGACAGACTACATGATTTTTGTGAATTCCACAATTTTATATTTGTCATACCCTCAAGGGTGCTAAATAGGAACGATACAGTAATTGTTTTTTTTTTAATATTATATATTCTGATCATTGAAGGTAATCTCTATGCTTTTATACTGTCTTTATATATTCTCTTTGTCTAACAATTTTCATTCAAAAATCAACCAGTCAGAATTAATGTTGACTTAATTTTGGATGATGATAAGTGATGATAAGTTAGTTTGCCTATTAATTTCTCAACCAGACCATGTCAACAGTGCTACTCGTCAAGTTCAGTTCTGTCCAGTACCAGTTAATTATAGTGTTAACCCTTTCTTCCATAAAATTATACACCTTTACGGGCGTGGATGAACAGTGTAGACCCAGATTAGTGGGCAAATCCCTGCCATATGATCAGGATCTGCACTGTTCACTATTTGGTCGGAAATAAGCTAATTAATCTGAAAGAAGTCAGTTTCGATTCTGATCAGATGTCTCAGATGTGCTAGCTGATCTGAATCTACACTGTTTGCACATGCACATGCCATTAAGGCGGCATGTATATGAAGTAATAGGTTTAAATGTTCTGAAAAGAATATAAACAATTATCCTGACTTTATTTTACTTGAAAATTAATCATTGTCCATAAAACCATTTTCTGGGTATCTATCTTGCTCTTACTTTGTAAGTTTATAATTATAATACATTAGTGCAAGAATATCTCTTTTAAGATCTCCTAGCACTAGGGCAACAGTATGTTTCATTTGCGCTTAATGACTTTTGAGATAATTTATAAAGAAGAATTTTATTTTTGAGTATGTTATTTAATGTAGATGCTTACTTGAACTTGTAAATTATAGTTTAAAGTTATACCTGAAAGCTATTATTGACTTGGTTTTAGAGTTTTGTTAATGTATTTATAATGTAGCAATTAAACTTAGTTTGCAAGCTATATTAGCATGATATTATATTGTAACACAGAGAAAGAAAAACAGAGGGCTGCAAGTCGGGGAACACCGGTCATAGGTAATGTTACCATGGAAATTGGAGTGACCGCTTCTCTGTAATGCTGTCTGCATGTAGTATAGGGATAAAATGCTTTCTATATTAATAACTACAAGGGATGTTCAATATATAATGAGACTGTCCTCATATATTTTTATTCTGACATGAATTATAGCAAAATTTGGTATCATTATGAAATATAACTTATCCTTGATTAGAGTACCAGCACTGGTAGAAAAATATAATGTGACATAGAAATTATGATCATTCCAAAAACCATAGTAACGTGTTATTGCCCCGTCCATGCTGCATCATAAAGACACACATTACTATATAAAGTAAAGTAAGAATTTATTTGTGCACTTACATAAAAATCTGCCAATAATTGGTACATTATATCAACGACCTTTTTTGAAAAAATGACATCATTTGGTCATAAAACGTTGATATAATCAACATTTGTTCACGGTTACCCTAACGCATTGTCACATTAAAATTATGACAAAAGAATGTCTTGAAGTGCGGGCAAACATTAATTTTGTAGGAATTTAGGCAAATCACCAACGGAATAGTTTACTGTGTTACAAGAGGCTAAGGTGAAAGACAGCATCTGTCGTGTGTTAGTATTTTGATGGCACATAAAGTTTTCTGAGGGACATAAAGCACTAAATGACAAGCACAGGTCCGGCAGAAAGAAGTGCGTGACAGCGTCATGCGTCACGTCAATTCAGACAGCGCTCGATACAGACAGACGTTTAACGGTGCGGGAGCCGAAATTGCTGATGTGAGCATAGGAACTGGGAATCGCAGAGGGACAAAAGATTTAAGCAGTAGAAAATTTAATAAAATTTATAATAAATAAATGAATAATTCTTATAGATGTTCAATAATTTAAGTATATCTGCGTTTTGTATCTATATAAAAATCATGTTGAAAAATAAGAATTAATTTATTTAGTTTTTGAAATTTATCATTCCTGCATTAATTTTTATCCGTTAATAGGTCATTAATCAGTGGTCTGCATGCCACCAAAGATGTGTTCTGCATTTGGAAGCATATTTTGAAAAGCTATGAATGTGATAAAACATAATAGCGATGTTTACTATGCGAACGGCGTCGAGAACGTCGCGACATATTTGTTGCCCGGGGGCGATGATGCAAACATGATCTTATAAATGCTGTAACTTTAAAACTGTTAGGTGGATTTTTTAAATATTTTCTGATTGTATTCAGAAATGAATGAACTTTTTTGTTATCTATTGTATATAACCGTTAAATGTTTCAAATAAAAGATATGAACACAGTCTCATTATATATTGAACATCCCTCGTATACAGTGTATTATATTGCTTAGATATGTTTAACATTTTTGCATGTAGACTAGAAACTGTTAACCCATTAATTATGAGCTAATTATGACATAAGTCACGCCAGTGTAGACCCGTTTAAGTCTGAATATTTAGACAGCTTGGGTCTACAGTGCTCACTATTTTCTCCATTGTGCTAAAGTACCTATAAACATTGAATATTTTTGCTTATACTTAAAACTAGCTTAGTCCGTTACCTTAAATGAAGCTTGTTATGAATTAGTCCTTTACTCCATATATATGGGTTTTATCACATTTCAAACAGTGTAGATCCAGATACCCTGGCACATTCTGTGCCAGCTGATCAGGATCTACACTGTTTGCAATTTGGTCAAATCAAAAAGCAAACAGTGTAGATCCAGATCAGACAGCACTGATTTGTCAACTCATCAGGATTTTTACTGTTCCCCCATGGATGACAGCCATATTCTTGGTGTAAAGGTTTACGATATGCTTTTGACTCCAGTTAATTCCTGAAGTTCTATTTCAGCTCTACTTCTAAGCCTTCTTGCCTACATTTTGTCTTCTTCAGCTAGCTAAATGAAGAATTAATGCATGAAAATGTACTTGTCAGACAGAGTTGTCTTTCTGCTCTGCGGTAGATCCCTTTACTCCATATATACAGATTTTACTGCATGTGTAATCAGTGTAGCTCAACAGACTTTACATTTTGAAAAAAAATCACTGAAAACAAAATTTATGATTGCTCTTTTGTCCTCATTTTTACAGTCGCATTTATGATTTTTGAATCTTGGTTCGTGAAACATTTGTGTGATGTTTTAATAACTTTGAGTATACTATTGGAATAAATATACCAGCTGATCTGGATCTACACTGTTCAGATTAGGATAAAAGTCGTATCAATGGATTGAAAGGCTCTATATATTTATACAATCTTTTAAGACAGAGTAAACTTATTACATCAGTGAAGTCCTTGACAGCCAAATGCTAATATTGCTTTGATCACATTCTTTATCTTTAAACAAACACTAGAGCAAAACTTTAGACAATATCATTTACTGTAAATCTTTTCTAAATACTGTCCCCGAGATACTGTCAGGTTAATCACATTACAATTATGTCACATCAGATATGTTATCCTCACCCAAAGGCACTACATTGATTTATATTTCCAGAGGATTTCCACTGTCATTATAAATCTTTTACTGTTCTTTGCCAGGCATTATTAAAAAATCTGATATATTTGTCTTGTAAGACAAGTCATTATTTTTACTTTTTTGTCCTTATTGTTGATTTTGCTAATGATAGTTCTGTAATGATTTTGTGCTTAAGTGAACCTATCGTTAAAATCTGTATTTTGTATACCAAGATGGAGAAATCATTGTGGACTTAAACCCTTTCCTCCATATATATGCAGTTTTACTCATGTGTGACCAGTGTAGATCCAGATCAGCCGGCACATCTGTGCTGTCTGATCAGGATCTGCACTGGTAGAAATAATCTAATGAATAAATAAGAGAATAGTGCAGATCCTGATCAGATGGCACATTTGTGATTTTTGATGTGCCAACTGATCTGGATCTACACTGTTCGCCCACACAATAAAGTGTCTATGGAGGAAAGCGTTAAGTGAACCTATCAATAAAATCTGTATAATTATTGTATAAGAAGATGGAGAAATTATTGTGGACTTTTAAAGGATGATATTGGCAGAAAAGTGTGAGTGTACTTTCTTGTAGCTTAAATAACTGAACTAATACGTCCCAGAAGTTTATCTGAACTGATGACATGTATTTTTAAAAAAGTAGTTACTTTAAATTACTCGACCAAATGTTATTAATTACAATTATTTACAATTACATTTTCGACTAACTCATCCCTGACTGGTCTGGGTTCCAGTTCTTGACTTCCCTCATGTGGGAAAGTAGCTAGCTTATGGAAGAGATTGGGGACTCGACCCAGGTGTGCTTGTTGAACCTTGACTATTTGCTCATGTGTAAGGGTTTATCACATGAGTGACAAATGTAGATCCAGATCAGATGGCACATCTGTATCATCTGATTTGGATCTACAGTGTTTGCTTCTTGGATTGAAATACATGTAACCTTGCAATCTAAAGCGAACAGTGTAGATCAGATGAAGGACCTAGTAATGTGCTGGCTGATCTGGATCTACACTGTTCCCTCGTGTGATGAAAGGCATATCTCTAGTAAAGAATTATCTGATCTGCCATTAATGCAGCAATTTTGTTAAAAATTTAATTTTGCAAAGCCTGCACAAGTTGTTTGAACATCCTTTCTACCAACAAATATTATTGAATATCACAGTTTCCCTGAACTAGGTGTATCATGTAACCAAATGTGTGTGTAACTGAATATCACATATATATATAAATCATATAATCACAAACTTTGTTATAGCCCAAGTATTTTATTTACCTTGCTCTATACTTACAATGTTTAATTTTTGTTAATTTAATTTAATAATTTCTGATGCATTTTTCTCGATGTTTGATATAATCTTAACAACTAATCCATGGAAGATCCAATCCCTACTACAGACTATTTTTGAAGACATTAAAAATACTGACATTTTCCTGAGTAAATTACAAATGTCAGCATATATGACTTTTGATCAGTATTAATGACTAGTAGACACAAATGTATGGTAATAAAGAAAAATAGCCTCAAATGTTTTGAAAAAATGCAGGCCTGTAATGGTGAAAATAGGCATTGTATTTTGTGTTTTCCAGTAAAATGTATAGTTTTCTCAATGAAATAAAACTTGTAATTTCACTGTTTTGAAACTGTGACAATAGCAACTGATATAACCTGCTTGTAAAAATATCGTTTTCTGGTGTACACTAGTGAAATAAAATTGTATTTCACTGAAATAAAAATTCTCAGTGAATATATTGCACAGAGGGATAAAAATTGAAACCATAACATTTATTTTACAGTTGAGCTTGCAGTTCATCGTGGAACAATTTCTGCTATACGACAACGGGAGAAGAAGCGTGACGATGATGATGCTCATAGTGTTATATCAGAGGATCTAAGGGAGTTTGATGATGAATACAAACTGCAATGGGAAAGGAAACCAGGTAAACTTTTTCTAAAAAAGGGTCAAGCATCTTATTAGTTGGACCCCTCAATTTAACTAGACATTTACTTTTTAACCAGGTTTTCTATGTGTGTGTATTTAGATTTATTTATCGTAGCTACCAAACGACCATACGAGCGACGCCTCCTGAAGAGTGTTAGTCATTTTTGGTTTTGGAGGATAGTGCAAGATACAGAGGACTCTCCTATTCAAGAATCATCCCCTGTTCTTTTAAGTGCCTGGTTAATTGCACCACCACACTGGACCTCGGTTTAAAGTGCCATCCGAAAGACTGTTAGTGATTTTAGTTGAAGTAGCAGGGGATCGAACCAGTGACTCACAGGCCAACGCACTAACCACTAAGATAATGATTTGCTCTAACCAGGTTTCCTTTGGACCCCTCTACTTAACTTTTTAACCAGGTTTTTTTTGGAAATCCCTGGTTATTAGATTGGGGTTTGTCATTGGGCAAACAATGTTTTTTGTTTAAGTTCTTTTTTTCTCAGTAACCATTTAAGATAGAGCTTTAAAACTTAACAGATTTGTCTGACATGGAAATAGCAATTATGAGAACAAGTTTCATAATTCTTAACTGTATTTTGTCATAGTAATTCTCCTTTTTTACTGAGAATATTCTTGATGAAAACCTGGTGACCTTGTATTTCAGCTAGTTAACCTTTCTAGAACAACTATCTCTCAACAAATGCACAGGTTTGGTTCCAGGTATTGTTTGTTCCAGAGAGGTTTTTCTATACTCCCATAACTAAGTTTTGTTCTTCAGAGAGAAAGCCTGGTCAGTACAGCGTGGAACCAGTTAGAGCAGTATCAACAGAAGGTGGGGTAGAAGTACTCTCTAAATCTGAGGATAGATTTGATAGAATCAAGAGGATGCAGGCGGGTTATGCGTAAGTAATTCTTTTTAGACACAAGCCAAAAATGACTGCTTGGCACTGATATACATTAAAGCCCCAGCCCTAAACTTAAGTAAGAATATGCTATTGAAAAGTCATATTTGTCCATATAGACTCCAATATATAAACTCTCTAACAGAACACAAAAGGTCCGATCGAATTCTTTCTTATAGACAGGATTTTCAATGATATAGTTAAATTATTGTTAACGAACTTTTAAGAAGCTAAATATAGTGGAGGTATATTAAGCACCAATTTTTGACGAAGATACCACTTCATGCGCGATCTCGATTTCTGTGACGTGTTGGAAATCCTACTTTCGCTTTTAGTCGTGCGGACCAAATTAATTTTAGTAAATTAAAATTTTATTCACCCAAACTAATGCTGCAAATTTGTGCCTATAGTTCCAAATACATGTAATATTTCATACAAGAGCGGGTTAAATTGGAGTAATGCTGCTTTAACAGTTTCCAAAAAAGCTAAAGATCAGTGTTTTTTTAGCTATTTGAGTTTCGGCCATTGACCAAGCATTGAAGTAGCAAGAAATTAACATAATTTCACATCTGTTTATTTTATTAATTGAACAATTCATTTTGAAAACAATCTTAAGTGATTTAACGTAAGGAAACTAATATATAATAGGACCTGGTCTTGTCATCCTTTTGACTATTGAAATCCTTGATACAAAATGTAATTATAAAACTGTCATGATACATTTACTGCCCTGAAAAATGAAGGGTGGAAGATGGACATGGTAGAAGTTGTCAAAACTTACCATTTAAATTTCAGATTCAAGTCAGCCAAGTGATAGCCTCATTCTTAACCCTTTTCTATTAAAGATAGGCATTTTTATGCATGTGCGACCAGTGTAGATCCAGATCAGCCGGCACATCAGTGTCGTCTGATCAGGATCTGCACTGGACGCATTTTGGTCAGAAATAACCTAATGAATCATAAAGCGAAACAGTGCAGATCCTGATCAGATGTCACGGATCTGCGGGCTGATCTGGATCTAAACTGTTTGCCCATGCAAAAAAGGTGTGTCAATGGAGGAAATGGTTAATATTTTCCAAATAATGGTATAATGAATGATTTGACTTGGTTTCAGGCCACGGGCTGGTCCGTCAATATTACGACGTAGAAAGGAGAAGGAGATGTTGATGGCGGATGATGCGACGGGAGAGGATGCAGCTTACGACATCCGGCCAGACCTCGTACCTGCTGATGATATTCTTGTAAGCTCTCTCGTATTATTTACACTCACATAGCACTGAGCTTTACTTCACATAAATGCCTAGATAAAAATGAATTGAAATATAAACTATACAAACTGAATTTTCTTGCATTCTGATAACATAAAAAACTATTGTAAACTCTAAACTTCACAAGGACATTAGACATTGAACAAGGTAGAAAGAATAATAAGATTTTCGGCGTTTCATTTAACCCTTACCTCCATAGATACACCATCATTGCGAGGGCGAACAGTTTAGATCCAGATCAGCTGGCACATCTGTGCCGTCTGATCAGGATCTAAACTGTTCGCTTTTTAATTTGTTACATTATCTCTGAACAAAATGCGACCAGTGCAGATCCTGATCAGATGGCATGGATGTGCCGGCTGATCTGGATCTACACTGGTCTCACTTGCGTAGGGGTATATATGGAGGAAAGGGTTAAAATTTATTAATAATAGGGTAAGGCAAAGCCCAGTATGAGTCTTCAGTGGAAAAAGGAGCAGAAGGGGTCACCGCGGGGTTCTGACGAGGAGGAGGAAGAGCCAAGGGCCAGGAGGAGACAACCTGTTTTTGTTGGAGAGGTCAGGAGTGTGCTGAGGGCAAGAAAATTACAGGTACTTGTTATTTCTACACTGTTAAATCCTAGTTAGCACAGCAATATTACAGTAAAAACCCCAATTAAGACCACCTCAAAATGAAAAACACCTCTATAATATGACCACTGTTTGATTGTCCTTTATTACAGTTTTACACTATTTTCAGTCTGAAGATTAAGCCTGCCCCACTATTAAGACCACTTTTATCCAGTCTCAGAGGTGGTCCAAATAGTGAGGTTTCAGTGTAATTTATTTAAAGGCTGAATCAGTTTTATTTATTAGGTTAGGTTCAAGTGAAAGGTTATTGATGAAAAACATTTCAGTTATTTGCAAGATTCTACTGTAATGAAGATAATAATTTATATTTGTGTATCTTGTGTTTTCTTTATGGTACATTACAATGTAAGGTCATGTATTTGACACAATTAACATTTGTTAACCCTTTCCTCCATAGATACACGTTTATTGCGTGGGCGAACAGTTTAGATCCTGATCAGCTGGCACATCCGTTCTGTCTGATCAGGATCTAAACTGTTCGCTTTTTGATTCATTAGGTTATTCATCTGGTTATTTAAGACCAAACTGCTATTTCAGACCACACGCGTAAAAATGTGTATATATGGAGGAAAGGGTTAAATATACAGGTTGCTGTAGAAAAAGAATTATGTAGTTTGATGGATTTTAGGGTCATATGAGTGGTATCACTTGTATACAGTTTGATCACCGTAGACTGGTCTCGGCTGGATTAGACAGGGTCATCAGAATGTGGGACATCAGAAGTGGACGCAGTCTACATAAATTCTTTGGTCACAAGGTATGTTCATGATAGATAAAAGGTCAGGGTCATGGTAGGTTTAGCTCATTGGACCAGATCATGTTTACATGTTTGATCCTTTACCTCCCAGGTCATACTGGTCTGCACAGCTGTGGGGACAGTCTGATAAATGTCTCTTTGTTATAGCTGTAAACACAATTTAACTCCCAGCAGATCATCACAGTGAATTACATTTTCAAAGAAAGAGAAAAGCCACACAAAGTTTTACCTGCAGCAGGTAGCGAGTTTGGGTGATGATAAAGTACCTGCATATTGTTGTGTATCAGCTGCAGTCATTACTTTGTAGTCTCTGTAATAAGTTTAACCCTTTTCTAAATATTATTCATTTTGCATGTTTGACCAGTGTAGATCCAGATAAGCCTGCACATTCATGCCATCTTATCAGGATCTGCTCTGTTCACTTGTTGGTCAGAAATTACCTAAAAAATCAAAAAGCTAGCAGTGCAGATCCTGATCAGATGGCACAGATGATAATTATACACAGTTTGTCCATGCCATAAAGGTGTATATATGGAGTAATAGGTTTGTGGTTACTGTTTCATTTGTTGCTTCATCAGCATCACCAAGCTGTAAAATATTCCAGCAGTATCAGAGCTTAACCCTTTACTCCATATATACGCATGTGTGACCAGTGTAGATCCCGATTAGCTGGAGCATCCATGCCGTCTGATCAGGATCTGCACTGGTTGCATTTTGGTCAGAAATAACTTAACAAATCAAAAAACAAACAGTGCAGATCCTGATCAGATGGCACGGATCTACACTGTTCATCCATGCAGTAAAGGTTTATCTATGGACGATAAGGTTAAATTGTCAATATTGGTAAAAATATTGGTAACTTGTTGTTTTTTCTTCTTTACATAATTTTCTTTGAAAAAAGTCAATGGCAAAAAAAGTATTATGAAGTTGAACTAGTTCAGCTGGTCTGTTTAACTTGATGTAGTTTGTTTATGTTATCATTTGTAAGCTTTTTCTAAAAAAAGAGAGTGTAAGAATTTATATTTTGAAATAGCTATAATTTTTTCTTATAGGGCATACTGTGAATCAGCCATCATCACATACTTATTTAATCACAGCTTCATGCCTGTATTCTCTGTGTGGCATCATTTCTAATTTGAGACATATAAAATGCACAATGTACATGCACATGAAATTGATCTAGCACTTTTAAAGCTTCATTATGTAAGGGCCTGTTAAAATTGCATAAATGTCTGTCCATGATTTATCATTGGTTTTAACACTGTAAGTGCTTTTAATTATCCAGAGCCAACGTCCGTCCAGTAATATATTTTAAGATTAATCAAGGATGGCTATTTATTATTTCTTAATGGAAGTCTTAATTTATTTCACAAAGATGTCTTGAATTTTCAGGGAGGTATACGTTGCTTGAAGTTTCTCGGGAATGAACTTGCCACAGGATCATGGGACACTACTGTTATGGTAAGATCGTGTTGGATCATGTTTTTTAACAATAGTAGAGAAAACATGGCATACAATCCACCTTGTTTCCTGAATTCAGAGTTTTCATAGAGGAGATGACGTGTGACAGTTACTGTGTTTGGTGCTTAAGTTGTTACGTTGCTGCCATATATTACTAACAGTGTACATGGATAGCAAAATATTGGTAAAAATATTGTTATGGAAAGAAAAAAGTGCTGGATCTTATATTGGTTTGAACTTTAAATGTTGCAGTAAGCCATAAAATCTTAGTGATAAATACCCAATCTAGTTAATGTAAATGTTTGAGTTTTTTTGCTTTCAGATTTGGGATTTACGCAATTTCTGTAGAAAGTACATACTGACAGACCATTCTGACAGTGTCACATGCCTTGCAATGAACCAAGATTTCCTGTAAGTATTAACAATTACACATTTGTACATAAATGAGTATTGAGCTTATACACTGGTGGCAGCTACAGCAAAGATTAAGTCTGATATCCTGACATTAAAACACTTTTGGGTCTTAACCCTTTCCTTTATGGAATGCCTTTAATCACATGCGTGTCCAGTATACATCCAGAATATACATGCAGTCTGAATATACACTATTAGCTTCGTAGTCAATAATTTAATGAATCTGAAAGCAAACAGTGTAGATCCTGATGAGACTGCATGTATTTACAGGCTGATCAGGCCTCAAGGTTATAAACCTGAGTTTGGAAACCAGTCTCAAATCTCAAGCATCTGATTGGCTGAAATGGCGACCAGTCGCCATTTCAGCCAATCAGATGCTTGAGATTTGAGACTGGTTTCCATTCTCAGTTTTAAAACTTTGGGACCTGTATCTGCACTGGTCACACCTGTGATATAACCTTGGAGTCAACGGTTAGGAGTTATATTTTGTAATACTGATAACCATTTTAGTATGTTCATGAAATATGAAACCTTGTAAGCTAGTTTATGTATAGATGACTAAATAGTTACAAGTTTATACTTCGTCTTTTATAATAATGACTCAAATGAAATGTTTAATTGTGACCAGTGTACACCCAGATAAGCCAACACTTTCCTCTTAGTTTGATCAAAAGCTTCTTTTCCCAAGTGTTTGTTGATAGGTCAGTAAATTCCTGTCATATATTATCTACAAGAACTTGATTGTAAGATTCTCCACGGGGAGTTTACAATTTGGGAATTTTTAATTGGCAACTGGGACAAAGAACATCATATTGAATTGAAATTGTTGAATACTACGTTAATTGAAATTCTTGCCGAATTTCTGCCACAGTAACACTACATCCAGAAAGTGTTCACCACCCTATTCATATTCAGTTTTAACACTGAATGTAACCTGTTCCTGCATATACACATTTTTACGCATGTGCGACCAGTGTAGATCCAGATCAGCTGGCACTTCCGTGCCATCTGATCAGGATCAGCACTGGTCGCATTTTGGTCAGCAAATAACCTAACAAATCAAAAAGCAAACAGTTTAGATCCTGAAGTTTGCTGTCAACAGCTTCTTTATATAAACTATGTAAAATGACTTCTCCCATAGCTCAAAGAAGGGAGAAATCTGAACACCACATCTGCTGGAGACCACTTCTCCCAAGTCTCCCTCTTGTGAAAACTCCTCTGTAACTTGAAACTTGGAACACTGGCAGTGAATATTTATTTCTTTTACAGTATCTCAGGGTCTGTAGACTGCACAATACGTGTGTGGCGCCGCAGCTCATATTTATGCTGTAATGTTGTTAAGGGACATACCCAAGCTGTTACCAGCATTGCCTTTGATGGAAAACATGTTATATCAGCGTCAATAGATACGTAAGTATGAAAAATTTTAACATAGCTGGTTGTAGCATGTAGCTTGTTTTACCATCATGATGCACCCCCACCTCTCCCCCCCCCCCCCCCCCCCCCCCCCACCTTTGAAGAAGCTGGGGTATATTGCCATGCACATGTTGGTGGTTCAGTCCATCAACCTTGTCCAATCAATAAATGGACAACAATTTAGCATACAGTCCTCAGATTTGGTAGGGAGGTTTGTCATCAAATGTAGATGAATCCATTTGTGGAGGTCAGTTGGTCAAAGGTCAAGGTTACAGTGAGCTTCCATAAAATAGCAGTAGATTACTATGCAGTTGGCCCTTGTGGGTGGGGTGGGGGAGCATACATGGTTTACAAACATCTCTTGTTTAATCCAAGTACCCTTTTGCTGTGTTTTCCTTATCAGTATTTTGTCACAGTAACATAATTATTAAGATTCTATTGTAATAGTATCGCAGTAGTTATTTAACTGAATGTTAGGTGCATTTTGTGCTCACAACTGAAGTTCAACTGGTCGCCCTAGTCATTATGGCTGTTCAGGAGTGGATCATTTGATTTCCGTTCAGTATGGCAGTTATTCCCCATAATCAGCAGCCAATCCACTTGGATTTTTAATCCAGTTATATAGCCAAAGCATGTAATTTGGATTTGTTGTTCAGGGAATTTACAACTGACAGAGGTTTAACTCTTTTCTCCATATATACGCATTTTTACGCATGTGCAACCAGTGTAGATCCAGAACCTTTATTGCAAGGGCGAACGGTTTAGATCCAGATCAGCCGGCACATCTGTGCCGTCTGATCAGGATCAGCACTGGTTGCTTTTTGGTCAGAAATAACCTAATGATTCAAAAAGTGAACAGTTTAGATCCTCATCAGATGGCACGTATATGCTGTCTGATCTGGATCCAAACTGTATGCCCTTGCAATAAAGGTGTATCTATGGAGGAAAGGGTTAATCATTAAATAATTGTAATGTGAACATTAAAGGTGAACTTGACAGTTTTTTTTTTGTGATTTTAACTTTTTTATCAGAAATGTTTTATACTGTGGTTTCATGTTTATTTCACGGGGTTGAATTTTAACAAAAAATCTGCAAATGATATATTTTGGCAAACATAAATTTAGGCAATTCTAGTTTTCTTTTAAAACCTATAATAACATGATGTTATTTAGAGGAGGTTTAAATTCCCACATTTTTTCCCAGCGCAAACTAATCTGTGAGATACAATGATACTAAAGTAAAAGTTTTTTCATTAAGTAAACATGTTCACATATTCATCTTTTTCTGTTGCATCAAGTTCGTATAGAAGAACAATTAAGAGTTTCTGATATTATTTGTTGTTATAATAGAGTTCTCTCCCTTACATACTCTTTGCCAGAAATGTCTTGATTTCAATAAATCATAAAACCTGAGATTGAGGTCAAGTTTCCAATCTGAAACAGCTGAGAGTTTAAAATTGACATCAGTCTTTAAACAGACCAATCACATGTTAGTTTTCGGAAGCTGGTCCCTAATCAAAGGAGTTTTATGATGTTGGTTGGGTCCTTGTCAAAAATGTGATACTGTCAGAGTTCATGGTCTGAATATTACACATGAATTATTTCACCTTTTACTACATAGATACCACTTTTGTCACATGGATGAACATTGTAGATCCAGATCAGCTGGCACGTCTCTGCCATCTGATCCAGATCTACACTGTTCACTTTTAGATTTTTATGATCAATAAGTGAACAGTGTAGATCTAGATAAGATGGCATGAAAGTTCCAGCTGATTTGGGTCTGTATCCTTGGAAAAAAGGGTTAGTGTTAAGAGTGTGTAAAGAACCACTGTTAAAAGTAAAAGCATTCATGCAAAAATAGAATCACTTCAAAGTGAATTCAGATTTTAAAAAGCCGAGTTTTTTGTTCGGACCAAATAAGTTCTAGTGTGAACAATCGAGTGCTGTAGTGTAAACACTTAATGTGGTCAAAGTTGATTGGGATCAAACTAAGTTCTTCCATTGTAAACATCATCTGATTTTTTCCAGTCATTACGAGATGCAAATTTGGGGGGAAAAACATAAATTGCTTTACAGAATAACTAATGTAACTTAGTTCCAAGGTGCTACCCCCTCAGGTTCTCTTTTTCATTTATTTTAAATGTGTCTTATTTGAAATCAATCATTTTATAAAGACATCCAATCCAGACTTCCCGAAAGTTGAAAAAAAGTGTCAGACATTCGGTCAGACAAGATGTGAAAATCTGTCTGACCGAAACAAATTCTGTCTGACCGAAACATTTAAAAATAAAATAAGCAAAACACGGTATTGAGGGTGTTTTTATTTTTCTTTATGTAGCATATAGAGGATATTTGTTTTACCATTGTAAGACAGAATATATTTTCTTAAATTTTTTTTTATTTCACTTAGAAAATCGCCTGATTTACTGGAGAGTAAAATCACTCCCTATAATTACATGTTCAGGTTTTTTTTAAATTCAATAGTTCATCTTGGAAGTCAAAGCATTAACGATCTTTTATCCATTTTGTATAAAATCTACAAACCAGTAAGTGTTTTTGGTATTTTTTTCTTTTGCAGCTTTTCTTCATTTGTTACTTTTCTCTTTTTACCGGGAATTGCTCCAGTGAAATATTTTTAAAACGCCATTTTGTGAGTCCGAAATTACGAAATGGAAATAGGTGAAAATGGGCGAAATGTAGGAAACGGTAGACTCCTACCCAGTCGCAGTCAGTCGTTTTCTGATGAAGAATGGTCATGCGCAGCGAAACAGTCAAAGAAGCGGCAGTGGTACGAATTGTCATGAAGACGAATACGTAAATTATTGCACTCGGATATCCTCACTTATTTCCCTCGGAACAGTCTCGAATAAAAACATCGAGCAAAACTGTAATTTAGCCAATAAAATTGGAATATGCAGATCAAATGTTTGCCGGACAATCGGTCCGACAATATATGAAATCATGCCGGACCGGCCTAAAATTTACCGGACAGGTCCGACGGTCCGGCGACTTTCGGGAAGTCTGATCCAATCTTTTCCTCTCTGCTTTTGGAGGCTGTGTTTCTGAGTGGAGCTATTCCAGATATGCATTTTTCATTTTCTTTTATTTAAAAGAACTTTAACAATTGCTTGTATTAGGTCCTTGTTACACAGAATAAACTCCCTTACATGCAAAAAAGCAAGGCATGGCTGATTAAGTATGTCTGAGACATCAAAAGATCTTTTATTATAAAGTATCTGTTTCTGCAAAATACATCTTGTTGTATCAATATCAATTACCAACCACTTAGTGCTAATAGTTTAAAAGTTTTCCTAATCACTAATCTTGTTCGCATTATTTTGTTGGTCAAATGTCAGAACATAGTTCCACCCAAGTACCATGTAACCAGGTACACCACTTATAAACTCATCAACCAATATTGTGGTACCGAGTACATTTCATTAAAACTAATGAATCATTTATTTTCATTTATTTTCACAATAAAATCGTAAAAAAAACTAAATTGTTTAAAAATGATTATGCCTTGTTTACTTTGATGAGTTTTAGAACTTGTCTTTGAGCTGATTGTGTGTGTGTTTTCAAATTGATGAAATAATGTTGATGGGTACTTCAAATTTTGATATAAAGATGAGCCATATTTATGAAGTTCATTAATTTTTGCACTAATAAGAAAAGATAAAATGCCATCTGCTCTACTTCATGACATCATCAGTATTATGTGAATCACAAGCCTGATTATGTTGAGATCAGTCGAGATATATCTTTTTTTTAACCAGTTTATTTCAGTACACCTAGCATCCATGTATGAATGAAATTTGGCAAACGCTAATTTAAAGTTGTGTAATGTAATCAGCATAAAATAACACAAAAAATAATATGCATTAGAAAAAGGCTTTCAAAAATGTCAAACACTCTATATAAAACAGCAATAGTATTATTGATATGAGTTACCATTAAAATACTTTTGATTGCCCCACAGGCCTTACATTTTCTGAAAGGTGGAATCTTAGTCTTTATATTAAATATTTTTATTCTAATATAAGATTCTGAAGTATATCCAATAATAAATGCAACAAATACAGAGTAACTTTTTTTTCTAATTTTTATTGTGTTTTTTTTTACCTAAAAACAACATGGGTGGCATTTATTAGGGGAGGGGCATTTAAAAGAATAACAGTGTGTAAAAGCACAAGAATTATTTGTCACAATTGCAACCAGTTTGGACTCTGATAAGCTGCACATCTGTGCAGTTGAACCAGGATATGTGTCTGGTTTTGAATTGTAATTGTATGGTCTTAGTACTGTAACACATACAGACTGTCACTTTTGAAATTCGATTGTTGGCTTTGAATCATTCCATCAGATGGTGTAGTACATTATCCCTTTCCTTCATAGACACACGAATGTGCCATCTGATCAGGATCTAAACTGTTTGCTTTTTGTGTCGCCCTATTGAAGAAAATGCACTACACAGGGATGTTTTGTTAATCTGTCTGTCGGTCTGTCACAAAAACTTAACATTGGCTATAACTTTGCCATTTCTGAATATTTCTTCATGGAACTTTCAAATTAAACTGCTTATGACAACACTGTCATGATGATGCCAAATTCTTAAGGTCTAGGTCACATTTGATGGAGTTATGCCCCTTTTCAATCACAAAAACTTAACATTGGCTATAACTTTGCCATTTCTTACATTTCTTCACCAAACTTTCAAATTATACTGCTTATGACAACACGATCATGATGATGCCAAATTCTTAAGGTCAAGGTCACATTTGATGGAGTCATGCCCCTTTTCCAATCACAAATACTTTACGTTGGCTATAACTTTTCCATTTCTTAACATTTCTTCACCAAACTTTCAAATTATACTGCTAATGACAACACGGTCACGATGATGCCAAATTCTTAAGGTCAAGGTCACATTAATTTTGATGGAGTTATGCCCTTGTTCCATCACGAAAACTTAATGTTGGCTATAACTTTGCCGTTTCTTAACATTTCTTCACCAAACTATCAAATTATACAGTTTATAACGACATGGTCAAGATGATGCCAAATTTTTTAGGTCAAGGTCACATTTGATGGAGTTATGCCCCTTTTTGTACTTGGATTTTGACATAAAAACTTACTATTTGCTTTAACTTTCCCATTTCTCAATATTTCTTCATGAAACTTTTAAATCATATTGTTTATGACAACACGCTCGTGATGATGCCAAATATTTTGGGTCAAGATTACATTTGATCGTGTAATGCCCCTTTTTGTACTTGGATTTTGACAAGAAAACTTAATGTTGGCTATAACTTTGCCATTTCTCAATATTTATTAATGAAACTATCAAATTATATTGCTTATGACAACACGCTTGTGATGAGGCCAAATTCTTAGGTCAAGGTCACATTTAATGGAGTTATGCCCCTTTTTGTACTTGGATTTTGACATGAAAACTAAATGTTGGATATAATTTGGCCTTTATCAATATTTCTTCATCAAACATTCAAATTATATTGCTCTTGACAATACACTGATGATGATGGCAAGTTCTTTAGGTGATGATGGAATTTTGCCCCTTTTTTTATTTGCATTTTTATTTCCACATAGTATCAGAGGGCAACACAAGTGTTCTACTGAACACCCATCTAGTTGATTCTTCAGGTTATTTCTGACCAAAATGCGACCAGTGCAGATCCTGATCAGACGGCATGGATGTACCGGCTGATCTGGATCTACACCGGTTTCGCATGCGTAAAAATGCGTATATATGGAGGAAAGGGTTATGCTTGACTATAGGGTATATGGTACACATTCCCCAGCTTTCTAACACCTGTTGAAGTTTGAAGATTAGCAGTGTTACCATCTTTGAATATTTCTCATTAATTAGTGTTAAGTTTCATAATAATGGTAGAGAGATATTTCATATATTTCATGTGAGCTGTAGGAAACACTGAGCAGTTTGTTTATTGATGGGATTTAAATGATCTTTCCTAAGTGCCTGCAATTATCTCCGCAGCTCCTGTGGTGGTACCAGGGAATCCTGGGGCAGCAGTATGTTAGCGTGCCAGAGCACATCCAAATGCTTCTTATCGCCCCCAAGTATCAAAAAGCCTCATGTCAGAAACAATTTTATCTTGAATGTCATTAGTGAAAATAATTTTTCACCTTTCAGAAGTAATGATAAACTAAACTGATTAGAATCAGGCTTTGATACCAAAAATATCCAATGATAGAGTGGGTGACTAAAAGAAATACTGTTTTGGGGGTATATCCTTCTACACACTGATATCCCAGATTTGCCATGTCTGTAGACCCTGATCATGTTGTAGACAGTTGCTTTGTGTAGACCCATATCAGCCTGCTCATAAGTGAGAGGTGTAGACCCAGGTCAGGCTGCTAAAAATCAACCTGCATATTGGGGAGTAGTGTAAGACCAGGTCAGGCTGCAAAAAAGTCAACGTTCACATTGGTGAGTGGTGTAGATCAAGGTCAGGCTGCACACTGGTGTGTAGACCCAGATTAGTCTGCTCATATGTGAATGGTGTAGACGAAGGTCAGGCTGCACACAGGTGCAGTGTTTAAATAGAGATCTGCCTGCAAATGGATGCATTGTGTAGAGCCCGGTCCACCTGTACGTAGATGAGAGGTTGCATTGTGTAGATCTAGATCAACAGCTTACTATATAGAGGTACAGTTTGTTGACATTCAGAAAGTTTACTTCTAATATAAAAACCATGAAAACTAATAAATGATGCATCCTAGTTTAAAGGAAGCTAGGTTTGTTGTGCAATTCTAGAGAAACAGATATAAGCTTTTGGACACAAACCATCTGTTGCATCTTATAAAAGGAGATAGAACACAATTCTTGGTGCAAAACATATCATGTATTGAAAGAATCATGATATTTTATCTTATTTAGCCCGATTTTCAAATTGAGCAATATTTATAAGCTGACAACCTGTAGAAACAATATCTAGCTTAACTGTTTGGTTGCATACCTTACTGTCAATATTAACATTAATCTATTTACATGATCCCATGGGTAAAAAATTGTTTCAACCTTTTTCCAATTAGAACACCTGTTAGCCTTAACCATTTTCTCCCTATATATGGGTTTTATCACATAGGCGATAAAGTGTAGTTCCAGATCATCTGGCAACTATGTGTCATTTGATCAGGATCTAAATCAGTTTCTTCTTAGTCAGAAATAACCTAATTAATCTAAAAGTGAATAGTATAGATCCTGATTGGATGGCTCAGATGTGGATGGCAAGGATGTGCCGGCCATTCTGGATCTATTTTGTTCTCATTTGCAATAAAAGTCATATCTATTTAGTAAAGGGATAAGTCATTAACCCTTTCTTCCATAGATACACCTTTATTGCATGGGCGAACAGTTTAGATCCAGATCATTCTGTGCCATCAGATCAGGATCTTAACTGTTCGCTTTTTGATTCATGAGCTTATTTAAGACCGAAATGTGACCTGTGCAGATCCTGATCAGACAGCATGGATGTGCCGGCTGATCTAGATCTAACACTGGTCGCACATGCGTTAAATGCGTATATATGGAGGAAAGGGTAAAAACTAACTGAAAGAGCATCCACATAAATTAAATCCTGTAATATCATGCAACATGTGTTAATTTATATTTAATGATCAGTATGCAGATCTTTGAACAAGACTAATGGTTTGCTTTGAGGTAAAATTGATTTTAACTACTGCACATACATCTTCATTTATACTGGAGATGGAAAAACTACAGATCAGCATTGATCTGGTCATGCCCTTTGATCATATGATGTTACAAGAGATTCAAAATTAAGATTTTATGCCAGATTAAGATATTTTAGAGGTGTGCATTGCTTTAGCTATGCAGTAAGTAGTTGGTATTGTTAGTTGTAAAATAACCCCTTCCTAAATAATGACTGTTCGCCAGAAAGCAATGAGCCCAGTGAGCACATCAGGATCTTCACTGTTCGCTTTTTGGTCTGAAGTAACCAAAAAAAATTTTTAAAAGCGAATAGTGCAATGAGATGGCATGGATGTGTCAGCTGATCTTTTTTGATCATGCCATAAAGTTGTTAAAATGTAGAAAGGGTTATAGGTGTTAAAATGTAGAAAGGGTTATAGGTGTTAAAATGTAGAAAAGGGTTATAGGTGGTCATACGTTGTTGAAAAAATATTGCGAGTCAGTGACAAGGTGAAAGTGAAGTGCTGATGGTGTAAGAGTGTGAACCAACATAACTTATAATGTATTACAAGAAACATTAAAAGTGAATATTGACATGACTTTCTAGGAACTGGAAACAGGAAATATTGTTTTCTTTCAAGTAATGAAAATATCAAAATAATCATTATCACTATGTGAATCAAATTAAAGTAAAACTAATAAAATAATGGAAACCACTAAAGCCAACTTAAATTACTCTGACAAGGAAAAAAGGGCCAATATAGACCATCGTATATTACCCGAGAAAATTGATTTATTTTCTATGGTCTTGGTACTATGTATATAACATATACAGATGGTGATGTTAATAATAATTAATAGTCCTAACTACTGAAAGAAAACAGGGTAGAAACTGTCGACAAAGTTATTACGTGCAGAAATGTTCAATATGGAAAATGTCTCTCTTCCGTCTCCGTAAAGGTTAATTTCGTGAAATACCAAAACTGTTCATTACGTGTCATGTTTTTCTATATATTGTCCAGGTGTTAGTTTCATTTCTGTCAATCTTTCTATGAAATGTCACATTTTTCTTGTCAATTTCTGTCAGTTCTTTGTGTTTTTTCCCATAACTGTATGACAAGTCACCAAAATAACCAAGAAGATACATTCTATAACCTAATCAGGCCTATGTCAAAATGTTGCAAGCAGGAAATTTAGTAAAAAGGGGTGTAGTTTGATTCATTTGGCAGTTTTTAATAATTTGGTATCATTTAAAACTAAAATTACTCCAAGAATCTATCTTGTATCCCTTGCGCTACCAGTGTAGGTTCAAATCAGCCTGTGCAATCTGATTAAGATTAACACTAGTTGCTTTAAGATTCATTCGCAAATTTCTGACCAAGATCAACTGTAGATCCTGATAAGACGTCATGCATCAATGTGAAGGCTGATCTGGATCTACACTCGTTGCATATTGGATATTACCTGAATCCATGAAGTGAAGACTTAATTTCAGCGATACTTATTTCTGCTCAATATTCACAACAAAATAATTTTCATAAGCATTAATTGAGGTAATTTCAAATTTTCAAGATAATAGGTCTACTTAGACAAGACATTATGACAGAATTTTCCAAATGCAGAAAAAATTAACCCACACAAAACCATGAGCTATTTAAATACATAGGAATCCAGATTGGAAAAAACTTCTAATTCAATCTTCTTTTTAACCCTATACTCCATGAGATATGGCTGTTATCCATGGTGAACAGTGTAGAGCCTGATCAGCCAGCATATACGGGCCATCTCGTCAGGATCTACACACCTCACTGTTCGCGTTTTGATTCATTAGGTTATAACTGACAAAGAAGCAAACATTGTAGATTCTTATCAGATGGCACAAATGTGCTGGCTGATCTTGAACTGTTCACACATATGATAAAACCCATATATATGCAGTAAAAATTTAATGATTTACTGGGGAAAAAAAGGTGAAATTTGGTGGTAACTAGTACATAAAATTACAGATTTAGAAATCCATGTGAAAATGGTTTAGATTATCAACTTGTTTGCAGTGTTGTTTGATGTTATAGCTGGATCAAACACTTCTGATCTCTGATTGATCGTTTCAATTTAACCTTTAATGATTATTATAACTTCCAATTTTACAGTTAATTTTTTTTTCAAATAAATAAAAATTGCTTTAAGTAAGATAAAATAGGAAGAAGAGTCAAAATAAGTTTAATGCATTGCACTGTGTGACTTCCATACCATTCATCATTAAATAGGAGATGATGTATTATTTAGGTTACCATTTTTAATGTCAATTCATTTCTATTATTTGACTTGTGATCGAATGCAAATGTTGTTAAGAATGTTACATGCATTTTTTATGATTATGACAAAGTACTACATACTGACATTAATTCTGTTACACATTTTCTCATATATAAAACTTTTAAAGAATTTTTAAATAACATTTTGTGTCGCAGTGATAACAGGTTGACACATAGGGATCCTATTGTCTTCTGGCAGTGTCCTCGGCGGCGGGGTCGGGTAGTCTCCCATCTTTAATATGAAACTTAATGTTGCGTATTACTTTGAAAATACTTGTCTTATCAATTTAATTCCTTAAAAATATCATCTGCATGAACAAAGCCATCTATGACAACAAGAATAATAACTTCTGTTTCACTGTTTTGAGTTCAGATGACTTTAAGTGACTTCAATATTAAACTAAAGTCTTGATGTTGCTTGTACATGGTGCCTATCCATATCGGCTGTTTCTTTGCGAAATTCGCTATATCGGCTGTTTCTTTGCTTCGGCAATGGCTATTCTTTGCTAATAACAATGGATGGAGAGCATATGTCAGAGATTCCAGACGCAAATGTTACAGATATTAGGTATATTGTACAAAAAAGGTTGTGCACGGAACATTAGAATGTCTAAACTATGCATTGTAGTGTTTACTTTTTAAATGTCGGCGATTGTGGCCGAAATCTCGATCGCACAACCTTTTTTTGTACAATATACCTTATATCTGTAACATTTGCATCTGGAATCTTCGACATATGCTCTCCATCCATTGTTATTAGCAAAGAATAGTCGTTGCCGAAGCAAAGAAACAGCCGATATAGCGAATTTCGCAAAGAAACAGCCGATATGGATAGGCACCGTGTTGTAATTTAAAAGTACTTGTCCTAAGTGCATTTATTAAATGTACGGACTCAAGTTTTATGGCAGCACAAGCAATTCTACTTTGATAACTAAATAAATAACAAAGTAACTCTGAAAGCCAGTGAACATGAAAAATATCAAATATTGCAGGTTTTTTTGTGGGCGCATCCATAGGTACATCTCACTCAGAGCTACGTCCCTTGTGATATATTTTTGCCCATCTGAACTTTCGCCAGTGATAAATCCTGGGTTATGTCCTCAGCAGCTATTTATTATTTCATCAACAATTATATAGGAAATGAAAGGGTTCAGCGGAAGGAATATAATATGCAAGAAAATTTGTCCATTAATTGGGCCATTTGGATTGAAAAAAACTGTCCTTGGGCAACAGTTTGCCATGAGCTGGAATTTCCCATGCGACCACTTATAACTTAAAGGCTTTTACAATCTGATAAGGTTCTGCTTGGTCACATCTTTTAGAAAGTTCTAGAAAAGATTTCCTCAAGATAATTTGTTATATTTATTTGTGCTTTTAGGACACTGAGAATGAGCAACATTATATCAGGAGAGTGTGTGAGGACATTTAATGGAGCAGAGGATCCTATACACACAGTTTGTGTAAGTATATAGTAACATTATATCAGGAGAGTGTGTGAGGACATTTAGTGGAGCAGAGGATCCTATACACACAGTTTGTGTAAGTATAAAGCAAAATTATATCAGGAGAGTGTATGAGGACATTTAGTGGAGCAGAGGATCCTATACGCACAGTTTGTGTAATACTATATAGAATTTTTATATAAGGGGAGTGTGTGAGGACATTTATTTGAGCAGAGGATCCCATACACACAGTTTGTGTAAGTATATAGCAGTATTATATCAGGAGAGTGTGTGAGGACATTTAATGGAGCAGAGGATCCTATACACACAGTTGAAGTAAGTATAAAGAATTTTTATATCAGGAGAGTGTGTGAGGACATTTAATGGAGCAGAGCATCCTATACACACAGTTTGTGTAAGTATATAGAATTTTTATATCAGGGGAATGTGTGAGGACATTTAATGGAGCAGAGGATCCTATACACATAGTTTGTGTAAGTATAAAGCAACATTATATCAGGAGAGTGTGTGAGGACATTTAATGGAGCAAAGGATCCTATACGCACAGTTTGTGTAAGTATATAGAATTTTTATATCGGAAGAGTGTGTGAGGACATTGAATGGAGCAGAGGATCCTATACGCACAGTTTGTGTAAGTATAAAGCAACATTATATTAGGGGAGTGTGTGAGGACATTTAATGGAGCAGAGGATCCTAAACACACAGTTGAAGTAAGTATAAAGAATTTTTATATCAGGAGAGTGTGTGAGGACATTTAATGGAGCAGAGGATCCTATACACACAGTTTGTGTAAGTATATAGAATTTTTATATCAGGGGAGTGTGTGAGGACATTTAATGGAGCAGAGGATCCTATACACACAGTTTGTGTAAGTATAAAGCAACATTATATCAGGAGAGTATGTGAGGAGATATAATGGAGCAGAGGATCCTATACGCACAGTTTGTGTAAGTATATAGAATTTTTATATCAGAAGAGTGTGTGAGGACATTGAATTTAGCAGAGGATCCTATACGCACAGTTTGTGTAAGTATAAAGCAACAATATATCAGGAGAGTGTGTGAGGACATTTAAGGGAGCAGAGGATCCTATACACACAGTTTGTGTAAGTATAAAGCAACATTATATCAGGGGAGTGTGTGAGGACATTTGATGGAGCAGAGGATCCTATATGCACAGTTTGTGTAAGTATATAGAATTTTTATATCAGGAGAGTGTGTGAGGACATTGAATGGAGCAGAGGATCCTATATGCACAGTTTGTGTAAGTATTAAGCAACATTATATCAGGGGAGTGTGTGAGGGCATTTGATGGAGCAGAGGATCCTATACGCACTGTTTCTGTAAGTATATAGAATTTTTATATCAGAAGAGTGTGTGAGGACATTAAATGGAGCAGAGGATCCTATACGCACAGTTTGTGTAAGTATATAGAATTTTTATGTCAGAAGAGTGTGTGAGGAGGACATTTAATGGAGCAGAGGATCCTATTCACACAGTTTTTGTAAGTATATAGAATTTTTATATCAGGAGAGTGTGTGAGGACATTGAATGGAGCAGAGCATCCTATATGCACAGTTTGTGTAAGTATATAGAATTTTTATATCAGAAGAGTGTGTGAGGACATTTAATGGAGCAGAGGATCCTATACACACAGTTAATTAAGTATATAGCAATATTACGTTAAGAGTGCATGAGGACATTGAATAGATCTTGTATCAAATACACACTGTCAGTATAAGTAAATAGTAACAGAGTATCAAAATATAAATGTATCAATGCAAGTACATCATTTCAATTGATGTCATTAGTTTCCCAAAGAAACATTAACTGATAGTGCAGATGAATTGTTTTTAAATTCTCTTCAGTTTGATTTCAGTTTCCTTGGTAAATCAGTTACTATCTTTATGTCTGCTTCAAAGTCTTCATTTACAATGTCTGATTAGTTTTAACCTACCATGTTTAAACAGCTTTAATAAAGTGATAATAAAAACGTTATGCTCTTTGATACATGGAAATTAGAATGCATGCATTAAGGATTTTATGTCTTTTTTCACTTTTAAATGTAAAATTTATTGAATCTATTTTATCACAGATAGAAAAAGATGTAAATATTTAATGATTGAAATTCAATGTCATAGCTCACAACACCTTATGTTAAAAAGTGAGTTTTGTGAGGATTTTATGTCTCTTAAATCCCTAACACCTTTTGCATCGAGTACAAACGTCCTAGTGATCTACGAGGCATGCAGTAATTATTTTTCCCATTTATTTCAATTCCCACCAATGTGTTTCTTTAATCGGATAGAAGATTTTCTCTAAATCAAAAACATAACAATCAAAATGTCCAATTATTAAATTATTATAACCGTTTTATGATTTTACTAAGTCCAGGTGTGCTGGGCTTTCCCATAGACATCACACAGCTTTTTGCAAGGTTAATATAATTACGGAAACATAAAAAGCTACTTCTAACGTTAATTAGATCCAATAGATTGATGTATAGTAAAAAGGATTAAAGACTATGAAATTTATTTTGCAAACTTCAGGTGGTAAATGCATTGAATTTTATAAAGGCAGCTCTTTTCAGGTAAAATTAAACAAGGGGACAATTTATCTTTAATTAATGGAGCGAAAATGTCACATGGGTTCAGAGTGTTTGCTTTTATAAATAATAATTACATTTTACAGATGTTTGAAGCTGAACTACTTTTAATTAAAGATGGACACAAAAGCTAAAATTCTAAACAGATCGATGTATGTGTGTTCCATTTGTTCTTTAACCCAATACAACTATGTAACAGAATTTTTGAATTTGGGTCTGTCAATTCAGCAAATTCATTTTTGAATGGTGAATACTGTAGACTCTTTAGATTTCACTGATTTGCTGGCTAACTTGTTGCAAATGCATAATGGTTCCAGCATCTTCTGGGACTTATAGCCACTAAACAACTGAATAAATTCATAAGAACTCTGAACACATTGAACATTTGCATTTTCAACCTTTAGAGATTAAACCTTTAATACTCACCTGCGACCAGTGTAGACTCAAAACAGTCTAACTTAACTCTTTCCTCCAAATATATGCATTTTTACACATACACATAGTGTAGATCCAGATCAGCCAGCACATCCATGCCATCTGATCATGATCCGCACTGGTCCATTTTGGTCAGAAATAACCTTACAAATCAAAAAGCGAACAGTGCAGATCCTGATCAGATGGCACAGATGTGCCAGCTGATCTGGATCTACACTGTTCACCCATGCAATAAATGTGTGTCTATGAAAAAAAGGATTGACTGATTAAATAAATACGACATTGGGATAACCTTATCCATATATATGTAACCATTTATTGTTTTGAACCCAGAATTCACATTGTTTCTCTTTCAGATGAAGGGTAGTCTCATTTTGAGTGGAGATTCCAATGGAAGAGTTTTCTTCTGGAACAAATTATCGGGAGAATGTGAAGCAGCCATCCGAGCCCACCAGGAATCTGTGAACACTATAGTGTATAGGGAGGGCAGGTTCTATACCGCATCAGGGTAAGTTAACAAAGAATCTGTGAACACTATAGTGTACAGGGAGGGCAGGTTCTATACGGCATCAGGGTAAGTTAAAGGATCTGTGAACACTATAGTGTACAGGGAGGGCAGGCTCTATACAGCATCAGGGTAAGTTAACAAAGAATCTGTGAACACTATAGTGTATAGGGAGGGCAGGTTTTATACCGCATCCGGGTTAGTTAACAAAATCTGTGAACACTATAATGTATAGGGAGGGCAGGTTCTATACGGCATCAGGGTAAGTTAACAAAAAATTTGTGAATACTATAGTGTACAGGGAGGGCAGCTTCTATACCACATCAGGGTAAGTTAACTCTGTGAACACTATAGTGTATAGGGAGGGCAGGTTCAATACCGCATCAGGGAAAGTTAAATCTGTGAACACTATAGTGTACAGGGAGGGCAGGTTCTATACTGCATCAGGGTAAGTTAACAAAGGATCTGTGAACACTATAGTGTACAGGGAGGGCAGGCTCTATACAGCATCAGGGTAAGTTAACAAAGAATCTGTGAACACTATAGTGTATAGGGAGGGCAGGTTTTATACTGCATCCGGGTTAGTTAACAAAGAATCTGTGAACACTATAATGTATAGGGAGGGCAGGTTCTATACGGCATCAGGGTAAGTTAACAAAGAATCTGTGAACACAATAGTGTACAGGGAGGGCAGGTTCTATACCCCATCAGGGTAAGTTAACTCTGTGAACACTATAGTGTATAGGGTGGGCAGGTTCTATACTGCATCAGGGAAAGTTAACTCTGTGAACACTATAGTGTACAGGGAGGGCAGGTTCTATACCGCATCAGGGTAAGTTAACAAAGAATCTGTGAACACTATAGTGTACAGGGAGGGCAGGTTCTATACCGCATCAGGGTAAGTTAACAAAGAATCTGTGAACACTATAGTGTACAGGGAGGGCAGGTTCTATACCGCATCAGGGTAAGTTAACAATCTGTGAACACTATAGTGTACAGGGAGGGCAGGTTCTATACCGCATCAGGGTAAGTTAACAAAGAATCTGTGAACACTATAGTGTACAGGGAGGGCAGGTTCTATACCGAATAAGGGTAAGTTAAAGAATCTGCGAACACTATAGTGTATAGGGAGGGCAGGTTCTATACCGCATCAGGGTAAGTTAACAAAGAATCTGTGAACACTATAGTGTACAGGGAGGGCAGGTTCTATACAGCATCAGGGTAAGTTAACAAAGAATCTGTGAACACAATAGTGTACAGGGAGGGCAGGTTCTATACTGCATCAGGGAAAGTTAACTCTGTGAACACTTTAGTGTACAGGGAGGGCAGGTTCTATTCCGCATCAGGGTAAGTTAACAAAGAATCTGTGAACACTATAGTGTACTGGGAGGACAGGTTCTATACCGCATCAGGGTAAGTTAACAAAGAATCTGTGAACACTATAGTGTACAGGGAGGGCAGGTTCTATACCGCATCAGGGTAAGTTAAAGAATATGCGAACACTATAGTGTATAGGGAGGGCAGGTTCTATACCCCATCAGGGTAAGTTAACAAAGAATCTGTGAACACAATAGTGTACAGGGAGGGCAGGTTCTATACCGCATCAGGGTAAGTTAACAAAGAATCTGTGAACACTATAGTGTACAGGGAGGGCAGGTTCTATACCGAATAAGGGTAAGTTAACAAAGAATCTGCGAACACTATAGTGTATAGGGAGGGCAGGTTCTATACCGCATCAGGGTAAGTTAACAAAGAATCTGTGAACACTATTGTGTACAGGGAGGGCAGGTTCTATACCGCATCAGGGTAAGTTAACAAAGAATCTGTGAACACTATAGTGTACAGGGAGGGCAGGTCCTATACCACATCAGGGTAAGTTAACAAAGAATCTTTGAACACAATAGTGTACAGGGAGGGCAGGTTCTATACTGCATCAGGGAAAGTTAACTCTGTGAACACTTTAGTGTACAGGGAGGGCAGGTTCTATTCCGCATCAGGGTAAGTTAACAAAGAATCTGTGAACACTATAGTGTACAGGGAGGACAGGTTCTATACCGCATCAGAGTAAGTTAACAAAGAATCTGTGAACACTATAGTGTACAGGGTGGGCAGGTTCTATACCGCATCAGGATAAGTTAACAAAGAATCTGTGAACACTATAGTGTACAGGGAGGGCAGGTTCTATACTGCATCAGGGTAAGTTAACAAAGGATCTGTGAACACTAAAGTGGACAGGGAGGGCAGGTTCTATACCGCATCAGGGTAAGTTAACAAAGGATCTGTGAACACTAAAGTGGACAGGGAGGGCAGGATAAGTTAACAAAGAATCTATGAACACTATAGTGTACAGGGAGGGCAGGTTCTATACCGCATCATGGTAAGTTAACAAAGGATCTGTGAACACTAAAGTGGACAGGGAGGGCAGGTTCTATACCGCATCAGGGTAAGTTAACAAAGGATCTGTGAGCACTAAAGTGGACAGGGAGGGCAGGTTCTATACTGCATCAGGGTAAGTTAACAAAGGATCTGTGAACACTATAGTGGACAGGGAGGGAAGGTTCTATACCGCATCAGGGTAAGTTAACAAAGGATCTGTGAACACTATATTGTACAGGGAGGGCAGGTTCTATACCACATCAGGGTAAGTTAACAAAGGATCTGTGAACACTATAGTGTACAGGGAGGGCAGGTTCTATACAGCATCAGGGAAAGTTAACAAAGGATCCGTGAACACTCAAGTGTACAGGAAGGGTAGGTTCTATACCGCATCAGGGTAAGTTAACACCATAGTGAACAGATTCAGCAGGGTCTTAATATGTCACCAAGAATCTGTGAACTGAGTGAATGAGGAGGTCATGATGTTTTTAGCTTCTGGGATAACTTCCTTTTTTCTTTCCTGAAATCAGAGAGAAAGATACAGTCTAAATAGAGCTGTTTGTAACAGGTAGGGAAGCAACTTTCCAGAAACTTTTCAGGTTAACTAGTGCATACTGTTTATTGACAGCATTACATATGAAGCTATTAAAAGACTTGTTATTTATGTAAGAAATTATCGATAATGAAAATATTATATACTGAACCAAAGTTCCAACACAAGTTTGTAAAGTTTCCCTCTTTTCTTATACAGAAAGTTGTGTATATACAATTTTTAACTGGTCAGATATCTTTCATTTAAATTTGCTTAGAGTTGTTAATAAAATCATCGTAACACATTCTGACATTTTATTTAACTTTCTTAGAATGTACACTCAATGGCCATAAATGAGTTCCCAAATTAAAAATGGCGGCGTTAACGATAAAGATTGGTAGAAAGTTTCAGTAAATATCCGAGCTCCAAAGTAAATATAATTGATAAAAATTATCCTGGACGAATCTGTCGAGTATTGATGGTAACATGTCATCGCGTGTCTCCATGACGTTCGCTGTTAACAGAATACCTGCGCGAGATTTAAAAATGGCACCGCACGGCAAAGAATTGACAGTGGAGACAAAAACCTGATCGTAAAACTAGAAAACGAGGGATATTCTCATAAAAAAATTAGCGAAATAACCAGGACAAATCGAAGAACTATATCTAAATTTTTGGTAAGGTTTAAATCGAGTGGTGAAGTAGAAAACGTTTACCGAAGTGGGCGAAAGAAAAAGACATCAGCACAAGCAGATAGGGTACTTTTTAGAATGGTAAGAAACAACAGAAGACATTGAATGAGTTAACCAGTAGGTATAATGAACAAACAGAAACTGAATTATCATCGAGAACTGTTAGAAAAGATTATTTGATGAAGGATTCAAACGTAAGAGGGTTTCAAAAGCGACAACTAAATAAAAAAATAATAGCGAAAAACGCAAACAGTTCTGTAGAGAAAAAAGAGGGTGGACAGTTAATGAAAACTGGAAATCTGTTATCTTTAGTGACGAAACACAAAAATTGTTATAGGTAAAAACAGAAAGGTATATGTATGGAGGAAGGGCAAAGAGAAATACTTACCCCAGTGTGTGGGCCAGTACTCTGATTTTGAGAGGAGAAATGTGATGTTTTGGGGTTGTGTGTCTTATGATGGAGTGGAAACCTTAGTTGAAATTGATGGCAATATGAACACTGATAATTATATTGAAACTCTCGATAATTATTTATGGCCTGTTGTAGCTAGACATTTTCAAAACCAACCTTGGATATTTCAAGAGGATAATGCACCATGCCATGTTTCAAAAGCAGCAAATAAATGGAAAACAGATAACAATATCAATACCTTAAGTTGGCCATCACAGAGCCCAGATCTCAATATTATTGAAAATATATGGTGAAAATTAAAATTTCTGGTTGAAAAACGGTTAGCTGAAATCAAAAACAAAGGTGACTTAGTGAGAGTGGTGCACGAAGCCTGAAGTAGGCCTAGTATTTCTCCCGAGTATGTACAAAGTCTGTATGAAAGTTTACCAGACCGAGTGTCGGCAGTCAGAAAGGCAAAAGGATATATTACAAGATACTAACAAATTCAGGTACGTTTGTTCAACATGTTTGCCAGTTTTATAGTTTAATTTAGCGCTAATATTTTGATGGATTCTAGATGACGTTATGTTTGGGAACTCAATTATGGCCATTGAGTGTATTTGCATTAAACTCTTTTTGAACAGAAGTTTTAAATTAAAAAATAAAATGGTCTTGGAAATTTTTCATTGGTCAGTTTTCAGTTTAGTACAGTACACTTTCTATTTCATTAATGTGCTTTGTGGGTTACTCAACCCTTTTCTTCACAAGTACACCATTGTAGATCAAGATCAGTCGGCCTTATGTGCCTTCTGATTTGGATCTGCTCTGATTGCATCTTAGTCAGAAATAAACTTATGAATCCAACATTAAAAAGTGTAGATCTTGATTATAAGGCAAAATTTGTTGGCTAACCTGGATCTACACTGTTGGCACATGTGTTAAATCTTTCCTGTATAGATACGCATTTTTACGCATGTGCGACCAGTGTAGATCCAGATCAGCCGGCACATCCATGCCATCTGATCAGGATCTGCACTGGTCGCATTTTGGTCAGAAATAACCTAATAAATAAAAAAGCGAACAGTTTAGATCCTGATCAGACGGCACGGATGTGCCGGCTTATCTTGATCTAAACTGTTCGCCCTAGCAATGAAGGTGTGTCTGTACAGGAAAGGGTTAAATCCCGTATATATGGAGTAAAGGTACTCTCATTTGTTTTATGTATCAGAAGAAACCATTTTGTGTAATTCCAGGATTTTTAAATAACAAGTAACAACCTTTTATTAAGATTATGTTTTATCTCTTATCTTCTTTGACAGATTAACAATATTACTATTTACACATTTCTGCAACTACAGTTTGTAAGTTCAGTCCGCTATATCATAACGAGTTATTGCCAATAAGAAATATTGTATGTTATATCTCTTCTTTAATGTTGCTATAACTGTCTGCAACAACCTAGAACAAATGATGTTTCTTGTTTTTTTGAAGTCATTCTGGCTAATTATAATGGTTTTATTTAGGGGGAAGTTAATAATTATGCAGGTATAATAAGCCCAAAACACACAACACTTGTTGCTTTATTGAGCATTTACCGGAACTATAATTGTTTGGAAGCACATGTTGAGTGTATTTCATCAGTCTTAACTTTACCATGTGTTCTAAACATGTCAAAGTGAAAGTTGAGGTTTAGAGCTACGCCAAGAAAACAGAATGCACTGGCTTGATAAGGCTGGCATTATTGTGAAACAAAGTGCAGAATGTTCACAAAATGCAATATATTCTTTACTTTCAGACTCGGAAATATTTTTACTGTGTGTTTTATGAGGTGTGTATGATTGCTAACAATTATATGATCTATGATACCATGTGGTAGGTAGAAACAATAAACTGAGAGAAAGAAATCTAAGAACTGGAGTCTGGTTAGCAAGGTAATGTGTTAACAGAGTTGACAGAGTAAACCTGGGAAGTGAAATTGTGCCCTAGAACTCAACCTGGAAACCAGTCTCAAATCTCAAGCATATGATTGGCTGAAATGGCCACTGGTAATCTCAAGCATCTGATTGTCTGAAATGGCGACTGGTGTGGGCAATCAGTGTAGATCCGTATCAGCCGGCTCATCGTCTGTTTAAGATATATACTGTTCACTTTTAGAATCATTTGGTTATTTCTTCTGTTCACTTTTAGATTCATTTGGATATTTCTGATCAAGATGAGATCTATGCAGATCCAGATCAGAGTGCATTAATGTGCCAGCTGATCTAAATCTACAATGGTTGCACACTCGTGAAGTTGCACACATCACCTAGGTAGAAATTTATACATTATTTTTCATCACATCTAATATACAGATGCCAGTAGTGTTGCTCAGAATTTGATCAGGATCTAAACTGTTTGCTTTTTGATTTGTAAGGTTATTTCTGACCAAAATGCTACCAGTGCAGATCCTGATTAGATGGCACGGATGTGCCGGCTGTTCTGGATCAACACTGGTTGCACATGCATTAAAATACGTATTTATGGAGGAAAGGGTTTATGTAGGGAGGATCTGTTCACTTGGACTGGTCGTCCTCAGAATTTTGGTTGTTTTGTTGATTGTTTACAAGTTTCTGTGGGCTGAGTAGCAGGCAGACAGATAAGACTGCAAAGAGGCAAAACAATATACTCCTGCAGAGACATCTGTTTACAGTGCACTTGTTTTCATTTGGTGCCTGGCAAATGGTGGTTACATGGTATTAATGTTGTGGTCAGTGCCCCAAAGGTCACTCAGTTTAACACCTACCTGACACTTACATGACATTTTATTATGTGTACACTTCGGACCCCTGATGGAGTGTGTTTTCTTGAGGCAGTTTTATTTTTCCAATAAGTGATGTCATCTTAATAGTTTGACAGAGTTCACTCTTTGCTCCATGTTTATATATTTTATCACATGGGTGACAAATGTAGATCCAGATCAGCCAACACATTGGTGCTGTCTTATCTTGATCTTCACTGTTTGCCTCTTCTTCAGAAATAATCAAATAAATCTAGAAATTTCGAGATTCAAGCTGAGTAGACATGCAGGCAGTTCGGAGTCAACACTAGTCAGGCTGTTCAGAGTCTACAATAGTCACAGTTAACAAGTCATCAGTGTGCTTGAGGTGTAAAGATGTTTTGAAATTATAAGTGCATTATGTTATTTTTTACCTTGCATTTCAGTGATGGAACAATCCGAGAGTGGGACCTTGTTACCATGACGAGTGTGAGGCTTCTACAGGGCCATAAGGGACCAGTCAAGGACCTGCAGGTATGCATCATAGAAGAGCTCGGTACTTAATGAATATCAGAAGTTTGAGGCTATTGCATAGTGCAGGAAGAAGAAGAGTTCTATAAATTAACCCTTACCTGGATTTATAATCATTTTTACGCGTGTGCGACCAGTGTAGATCCAGATCAGCCGGCACATCCATGCTGTCTGATCAGGATCTGCACTGGTCGCATTTGGGTCAGAAATAACCTAATGAATCAACAAGCGAACAGTTTAGATCCTGATCAGACGGCACGGATGTCCCGGCTGATCTGGATCTAAACTGTTCGCCCTGGCAATAAAGGTGTATCTGTACAGGAATGGGTTAAGCCCTTTACTCCATAGATACAGGTTCTATGGCATGGGTGAACATAGAAGATAAATATCAGGCAGCATAGCTGTGGAGTCTGATCAGGATCTACATTCACTTGCTTTTTGATATATCTGACCAAGAAGCGACCAGTTTAGATCGGATAACATGGATGTACCACCTGATCTGGATCTATGCATGCAATGAAACCTGTATAAACTATGTGGATTAAAGGGTTAACCAATACATATAATGATTTACTATAAACATTTTATCATTGCCTTTCTATTCTCCTTGAAAACTACAGCAAAAGTTCTTAAATCACACCTCAATTTAGGCCACTTAACCCTTTATTTCTTGGAGTGTGGCTTCTATCTCATGGACCACAAATGTAGATACAGATAAGCCCGCACATCTATGCATTTTTATCTGGAACTACACAATTTGTGTAGTTGCTTCTTGGTCAAAAATAATGTAAAGTGAAAAGTGAACAGTATAGATTCTGATTAGGCTGCACAGCATAAAAGCTGAATCCATGGAGGAAAGGGTTAAGGTTATATATATTTCTAGCCATTGACACTACATTATCTAGTCTGAAGGTTTAAGTATAAATCACTTTTACATACTGTTGTTAAAACATGGAAAATAATGAATAAACCTTTCCTCCATATATGCGCAATTTTAGGCATGTGCAACCAGTGTAGATCCAGATCAGCCAGCACATCCATTCCAGCTGGTCAGGATCTGCACTGGTCGCATTTTGGTCAGAAATAGCCTTATGAATCCTAAAGCGAACAGTGCAGATCCTAAACAGACGGCATGGATGTGCCGGCTGATCTGGATCTACACTGTTCCCCCACACAATATAGGTGTGTCTATAGAGGAAAGCGTTAAATGGTTACCCTTTATTCAACTGTTGTAAAACGTCTAGCACCAATATGAACTGCAACAATTCATAATATAATATAACTGCACCTACTATAATAAATGAATAATTTGCTATAGTAACGAACCATGGATATTTTGTGATACCTATATGATAAGCACTAAAAATAGTATAAATAACTTGCAGTAATTTCAAACAAGGACGTTGACAAAGTGTACCTCCTGCAGCGCCTTTGGCTATCCCCTATATATCTTCTGTACCATGTAATACACTCAACACCAGATCAAAGACGACTTTTGATCCCTCGAAATATTATCTTGCAGTGTATCATATGACAAACTAGTATATACCCCGGTGAAATATACCCCATATAAAAGCACATTTGTTGGGCAGAAATACCACTTTCAAAATTCACAGTGTTTGAAATATCTAATTTGATATGGCTCGTAAATTATTGTGTATGACAAGGAACTGATCTTGTCAGTTTTGGGTCTTGCAAACATTTAACTTGTGCTCTTCAAAGGCTACTTAAAAGGTGAATTTGAAATAAAAATCTGAAATTCATTTCAGTTGTTCAGTCTTAGTTATAGATTTAAACAACCAGCCCCATAACAAGTTTCAAGAAACCAGCCTAAGTTAAAGTTTCAAGCAACCAGCCCAAGCTAAAGTTTCAAGCAACCGGCCTAAGTTAAAGTTTCATGCATCCTGCCCCAGATAAGTTTCAAGAATCCATCCTCCTGATAAAGTTTCAAGCAATAGCCGCAATCTATGTTCCAACCAACAAGCTCAAGGTTAAATTTTCAAGCAACCAGCCCCAGTTAAAGTTGCAGGCAACCAACCGCTAGTTAAAATTTAATTTACCAGACCCATTATAGTTTTGAAGCAGCCAGCCAGTTTAATTTTCAAACAAACCAGTCCTAGTTGATGTTTCAAGCGACCAGCCTTATTTAACCCTTCACTCCATACACATTTTAACATATGCTACTAGTGTAGATCTATATCAGCCGGAATATCCATGCCGTCTTATCTGGATTAGTTCTGGGCGCATCTAGGTCAGAACCTAAAAGTGAACAGTGTAGATCCTGATCCTATGGCACAGATGTGCCAGCTGATTCAGATCTACACTGTTCAGCCATGCCATATAAGGCTTATGTCTTTATGGAGGACCATTAGGCATCTTGGTCAGAATCAATGAATCTAAAAGTGAACAGCTTAGATCTGATCAAATGACACAGGTGTGCCAGCTAATCCAGATCTACACTGTTCACCCACCCCATAAAGGCTTATTTATGGAGGAATGAGTTAAAGTTCCAACACCTGGCCTCAGCAGCATTGCATTCATCATCAGCTGGAAAGGGATTAATGCCGACCAAGGTTGAAGTGAATGTTTGGTCTGACACAAATTGCGAACATAGATGTCTTTCTTTTCAGTATCATAAAATTAAGTAGTACAACAAAAGTTCATCGTCTGATTAATGATGACAATAATTTTACGATGATTGTCATTATGTTTAAAATTCCAAGACATAATAAACACCCACTAAATTTTGTTTTACGTCTGGGTGAGGCTCAGACTTTGTGATGATGTATTACAGTACAGCTTGAACGTATCGTGTCAATATGTGCAGCTGTAGAACTTTGTGCATAAATGCGTCATTATGTCAAACACTGCATTCAATTTCCGCAACTCCTACTTTTCTTTGTTTGAGAATAAATCAAAAATTGTCTGTCAGAGAAAATGGAATGCATTATTTTTTTATTACTTTACCTTTAGAAAATATTAATCCTTTCCTTCATATATATGCATTTTTACGCATGTGCAACAATCTGATAAGGATCTGCACTAGTGGCATTTTGGTCAGAAATGACCTATTGAATAAAACACTGGTCTCACATGCATGAAAATGCGCATATAGGAGGAAAGGGTTAAAGTTATGCTAAAGTAAAAGGGTTTTACACAGTAAAACTTACAACCAGTTGTTTCTCCCTTTCCTGTATAGATACACCTTTTTTGCTTGGGCGAACAGTTTAGATCCAGATCAGCCGGCACATCCGTGCTGTTCGCTTTTTGATTCATTAGGTTATTTCTTACAAAAATGCGACCAGTGCAGATCCTTATCAGACTTGTCGCACATGTGTAAAAATGCATATATATGAAGGAAAGGATTATTTTCAACATGATTAACAAATTTCCAGGCAATAGTTGTGCTGACTACCAGTTGGTTCTCTTCAGATTCACTGAAAGCTTTATAGCAAAGTTCTATCATCCAATGTTTTATACAGGAAATGTGGGTAGTTCCAATTATGACAAAATTCATTATGTGAGGTATTTTTCATTGAATTTCATGAAAAGAGATTTTGCCACAAAACCTTGTATTACAAAGTATAAGTTAATGCTGTTTTTATAGAGGTGAAGATAGCTGGAAGTTTTTGATTTGCATTATATTCTACTTTATTCTGCTTTTATCAGATAATCTCTGATGAAAAATTGTAAATGCTGTAATAATGACTTTGGTTGTTGAGAAAAGGTTACCACGCAATTTGTCATCCCCGACCATCAGCCTATGGAAACCTTATCAACAGTTAGGCCCTGCTAAGCCAGCAAATCAATACATTCCAGTCATTGTCTACACTCTACACTGCTTGCTGAATGATTTAACTCTTTACTCCTTACAAGCGTGTTCTTACAATTGTGCAACCAGTGTAGATCCCAATTGTGCAACCAGTGTAGATCCAGATAAGCTTGCACATCTGTGCTGATCAGGATCTGCATTGTTCGCTTTTTGGTAAAATAAAACCTTATAAATCAAAAACCTAAAAGTGTAGATCCTGATCAGACAGCACAGATGTGCTGGCCGATCTGGATCTACGAGGGATGATCCAAAATAACGTAGACTTTTGTTATAGTTTTTATATTATTCAAAATACCACAAATAAAGTTACAACAAGCTTAAATCAGAATATGACCAGCATATTTTTACAAAATATCAGCAAAATACAACATCACGTAAAAAAACTATGAACAATTAAAAGCATACACTAACCGCTATCTGGCGCACTTCAAATTAGATCTAATAACGTCAACGACGCTAATTCATGGGCGCAGCGTTAGCGAAGCGGCATATGTTCTAAGTTTCTTTAAATAGACTCCGTCACTGGAATGCGATTCCGGGGAACCCATTGATCGAACATAGTAGTGTATCATTGCTGGTCAAAGTCTCGCAAGTGGTTATGAGGCGATAAAAAAAAAGTGGTCCTCTTCTCGCTCGTACCGCCGAAGAAACGACCGGGAATGCAATACCCACAGTATCGCAGTACTTTAGCAACAGGTGTGTAACTGTTAAAATAACTCATTACAAATTTGTATTTGTTAATATATAACAAGTCTTTGCATTGTGGACACAGTCTGTGTAGCTGTTACTCAAGTGTAATTAAAATAATAAATAACTTATTTATTCTTATTTGATAATGAATGACTTTGTAATGATTCAAATACCAAACAAAAACATTTTTTTGAAAAAAAAACAACATAATTTTAATTTATTAGTTAATTATTTACACACCTTTAAAAATGTCATTTGTTCGGCAATATCCGTTGCAAGGTACCTCATCCAGTCTAGAATAGCTCGAAAAGCGCCACAATAGTAAGAATGTAGTCCTCTTCAATAACCTCCCGGCTTGACGTCACTGCCGTAACGCCATTTTTTTTCTTTTTTCCCTTACCCCAGGCCTTTTTAATGGCTCTTCTGACCGTAAAAAAACAATGGTATCACTTAAAAACTAGAGCTCGGCTTACGGAAGTTTTCATTTGCGTCTGCTAAATTATTATAGCTTTTCATGAGGTGATTATCAAAGACCATGGCAGAATTTTATAATAGCGCGTATTTCCGGGCGATCTGACGACGACTTTTCTGACGTTTTAACGTTGGTGATAGCTCTCTTAAATATTGACTGTTTTTAAAACGCATAGTCAGAATGACGTTAAATTTCGGCATGACATCATTTGTATACCGTGCTTTGACGTTGCGAAGTTTGGCTCTTTTTCCACTAGTAGTTTTGTTTTTATTGACAGGTTTATTCTTTATAAAGTACAATGGCAACGGCGTGCGCCGCCTATGTGTTACCATGGTTATTCAAATAAGCGACGCGCTTTTGAAATCGATTAAATATATGAAAATTTTAGTTCAGTTTGTTACGTTTGTTTTCTGATTGAATTTAATATATAATTTATTGCGAACGTGTTTCAAATTAAGATGCAATGACAAAAGTCTAGGTTATTTTGGATCATCCCTCGTACACTGTTTGCCCATGCCATAATATATGGCGGAGAGGGTTAAAAGTTTATTGAGATCAGCCCTATATACTGTTGATGGACTAACCACTTTCAAAAACAGCAAGTCATTTAACTTGATGGGATATTGCCATTATCCAATGGGCAAACAGTGTAGATCCAGATCAGCTGGCACATCCATGCCATCTGATTAGGATCCACACTGTTTGCTTTTTGATTCGTTAGGTTGTTTCTGACCAAGAATAACTGTGTAGATTCTAATCACACGGCAGGGATATGCCTGCTGATCTGGATCTACACTGGTGGCAAATATAATAAAACATTTATATATGGAGTAAAGGGATAAGCAAATTTAGTGGGTGTAGAAGTGTATCACAGGTGTCTTGTTTTCTTCAATTAGTAAGGTAAAATCTAGCTAATGTTCAATCTGCCTTTAGTCAAAATAATTTGAAATATTAGTATGTTTTGCCATTATATTCTTATTTTCGTATGAATTTTAAGTGGATTCATTTATCTTTACAAAATTACATGCAGGATGCTGAATAGTATTATTTGAAAATTATGGAAAGAATGCCACTTGTACTGAATAAGCTTCTCATTTGGTTTGTAGTATCATTAAAGCAGCTTGCTTGCAGATTTTCTAAAAACTTTGGTGCCTGTAATGAACCATATAACATTGTTTATATTTTTTTTTGAAAATTATGGAAAGAATGCCACTTGTACTAAATAAGCTTCTCTTTGGTTTATATTATCATTAAAGCAGCTGGGTCACAGATTTTAATTTGGTATATTTTATTAACCCTTTACTCCATATATATGGGTGTTGCTGCATGTGCAAATTAGATCCAGATCAGCTTTCTAATCAGGAACAATACTCTTCACTTCACAGTCAGAAAAAAAAACAAATGAATAAAAATGCACAGTAATGTATTTTTTTTAATAATCATTATCTCCCAGATCATATATCTGCAGAACTGAATGTTGCCTTTCAATTCAAAGTCTACAGGAATGATTAATATAAAAAGTATTAACCATTTCCTCCAAATATATTCATCAATTGGCAAGCAGTGTAGATCCAGGTCAGCTGGCACATCTGTGCTGTCTGATCAGGATCTACACTGTTTGTTTTTTTTAAATTTTATAAGGTTATTCAGGTCCAAGAGGCAAATGGTGTAGATCCTGATTAGGTGGCACAGATGTACTGGCTGATCTGGATCTACACTGTTTGCACTATGTTATAAAACCAACATATGAAGTAAAGGGTTAAAGGAAGAGTATATAGAATATTTTCTCTTGCCTATTTATTCCAACGATTTGGAGAATTTGCATAAGAGGTTGCACCTGTTACACAAGCATTTAGCAGTTTTTCGGTAGTTAATCATGCCTTAATCATCCAAATTTAAATTTCATTGCAGGGGGTGTAGAAATATTATCTGTAACACTGAATTCATTTCTTTCTATATCCTTTCGCTTGCTATTGCAGACCTTGTAAGCATATTGGATTTCTGAAGCTTTGTTCGTTGGCTGTTTTTATGAGAGACCTTTTGGACCTTGTTGTAACTAAATCCCAATGTCTTATGTTACACTATAACATGTACCCCGCGATAAATTGATTTACACTTAAAGTTGCGTAATATGACTATGTGAAAATTAGAAAAGAAAATATTTACTATTAAGCTTCTGATCTATTTTGTAACTCATTATTTGTAAACTTTGCGAGTAGGAATGAATTATATAAGTGCAATGCATGTCAAAACACTTTTTGCACAACAAATGCTGTTTCATGCTATTACATTGCATTTAATTAATTGATTGATCATGGGTTAAGTGATGGCACTCTTAAATTCATTTTCCTTGTTTAAATTTAATTTATACACATCCCATGAACTGCCATTTAGTTTAATTGATTGACCAAAGTTTGAACAAAAGTGAGTTGAATGCTTATTGATACAAATGGTGACCTGTTTACTAAAGTGTATCTTGCTTTATTATACCATTAAATGCACAAGTCTTAAAATGCATATACTCCAGAAATACAGGAATTAATTTTCCATATAGTTCCATATATTCTCCAAAAAGACAGGAATTTATTCTATAATTGTTCCCATCAAATCAGTTATATAAACTTTTACTCCTTAGATGTCTTTTATGAATTGGGCATCCAGTGTAAATCAAGATCAGCCAGCACTTCTGTACCATCTGATCTGAATCTACAATATTCATTTCTTGGTCAGAAATAAATGTTAATCAAAAAGTAAACAAGAAAATTCTGATCAGATGGCGATTAATGTGCTGACTGATCTGGATCTACACTGGTCCCCCCATGGGAGATGAGCTATATCCCTTCGAGTAAACAGTGTAAATAAATGGAATAATGTTCTAGTCCCAAGACTTCATGATGTCATTAGGGATGCATTTATCAATATCCAAAATTTGGAAACATAATATTAATATGGCAAATGTGTATAGTTATAACTAATAATAAAATAAAGAACATGAGATAGAAATTTTGTCTCACTAAAGTTGTCTCAGACAGCTAAGGCTCCAACGTTTACAAGTTTTCAAAAACGTTTACACGGACCATGAAAACAAAACGATGCCGTTTAAACGTTATTTATATCATACAGACCTGCTAGCAATGTGTCAATTGTCTCCGAACCTTGTTAGATTTAAATAACTATGCAACTCCATCAAAACGCAATGTAAGTGGTCCTTATACACAGATAGCTATCTTATTGGTTCGCTAAACTTCCGCGAGAAACCTGTAAAATTCCAAGTCTGTCAATTTTCAACATTCACCGACGATGGAGATATCGCGGAACCCATAACAACGCAAAGTTTTTGGTGTTTCTTTTTTTAAATAATCATGTACATGCTTGAGATGAGTTAACATGGCCCCGGTTCTGCCGTCAGCATATGCCAGAACTACATTGAATAAGTTGCTCTGAACCTCGGTACGCCAGTCGTGTTTTAGTATTTTAGAAGTATTTCCAGACTTCGGACCGTTGTCCCGATGATTCATCCAAAATTAAAGTTGTATGTCTAAAATCAAAAGACTTAGTGGTTTTGCGTGTTATTGACGAGTCATGATGACGCATTATGCTAAGCACATGATGATGCAAATTTTTGCTTGTGATTCCATTTACGATAATACGAATCATGGAAATAGTTTGCTTGCTTGTTATTATGATGCCAATTTTCATTAAATAATTTCCTTTTTTTTAATCACCTGACCGTTCGTTTAAACGGTCCGATATTCTGTAAACGTTTATGGCCCGTAATCAAAACGTTACCGTTTACATGTGTAAACGTTTGAGCCTTACTGACAGCCCAGTAACTATTAACCCTTTCCTCCATATACAATGTATACGCATTTTTATGCATGTGCGACCAGTGTAGATCCAAATCAGCCGGTACATCCGTGCCATCTGATCAGGATCTGCACTGGTTGCATTTTGGTCAGAAATAACCTAACAAATTATAAAAGCAAACAGTTTAGATCCTGATCAGATGGCAAGGATCTAAACTGTGTGTCCTCGCAATAAAGGTGTAACTATGGAGGAAAGGGAAAGTAGATCTTTTAGCCCAGTAATTAATTGTGATTATAAATAGCAGAAATCTTCAACAAGTGCAGTCCATAAATTATCAAACCCATATTGACTTGTTATGTTTCATTGTGAGTCAACCTAACATATTGAGTCCATTAAAGATTTTGTTCGAAATTGTCAAATTAAGTATGTAATTACCTCTCAATCTCATCTGTCAGAAAAAACAAAAAGATTGTTTTCTTAATAAAAATTAACATAAAATTTTATTGGAAGTTTCATCAAAACTTGGGCAGAGCTTCAGTAAGTAAACTGTTTCATCTGTCTTACATATTACTTATCTCATTTTTGGCCAATGGTTATTGAGTCAGATGAATCACACAAAAAGTGTATTTGTTTTTTAATTGCAGAAAATTCATGTAAAGTCTATATTAGTCATTTTATGGATTTTAATTTTGTTTTAAAAGAATTCCAACTATGCACCACCATCATGTTTGCACTTACATGATTAATATGAAGCTAAAAAAATAAAACCTTCTACTTCATTTCCAAAAGTTTCATAACTCTTCAAAAAAATATTAGTTCAGTAACTGTTATTTCCCTTTTTTAATAAATTAAGTGATTGACTGCAGGCAAATCTGGGGACAATGCCATAGCTTTTATAAACGTTCATTTTAATGTAGTACTTTAAAGTTTTATAACTCTTCAAAAATATTTTATAGTGTTCCCCCTTTTTAGTTCAATATTTATGGTTCATAAAAGTATTAACGCTGCTATTTGAATTCAATTAGTTATTATACTTTTAATCTTAAAATGAAATAATAGCCACCATCATAAAATAAATAACATCAAACACTAGTAATTTTCGAAAGTGCATTTATTTCAAATGCTCGAAATGTCAAGCATGCCGTCTCCTCTGACAGCTCTTGTTATTATCAGTATTGAAGCCATATGAAATGAAATCTATTATTAATCCTTTCCTCCATATATATGCATTTTTAGTCATGTATGACCTGTGTAGATCCAGATTATCCAGCACATCCGTGCCATCTGATCACGATCTGCACTGGTCGCATTTTGGTCAGAAATAACCTAATGAATCAAAAAGCAGATTCTGATCAGACAGTACGCAACAAAGGTGTGTCTTTGGAGGAAAGGGTTAAATGTTGTAATGATGTATGGCTTTATGGTGTTACAGGTGACGGGGGACAGAATGGTCAGCTGCAGCGAGGATGGCAGTATCAGGATCTGGGACTTGTTTGATCCCCGGAAGAAAACCTCAGAAGAAGAACAGATTAAACAGCTCCACCAAGAATGCCCCACTCTGTAAACCTTTCATCTCGGCTGGAACCTTGTGACCAGTGTAGTCCCACATCTGGACTGAAGAATATAACATTGAGATTGCAGATGAAATATCTGTGCCCAAGGTTACAAAACTGAGCATGGAAACCAGTCTCAAATCTTAAGCATCTTATTGGCTGAAAAGGCAACCAGTCACCAGTTCAGCCAATCAGATCCTTGAGATTTGAGACTGGTTTCCAATCTCAGTTTTATTACCTTCAGCCCTGATTGGCTTAAATGGAGAGCAGTCTCAGATCTCAAGTGGAGATGTGTCTCCGTTTCAGCCAATTAGATTTCTCAGTTTTATAATCTTAGGGCCTGGTCTACATTTATCAGTTATAAGCTTCATTAAAACCAAGGCGAGAATGATTTGTATAACTATAGAGACAATGAAGTGGGTTGTTTCCTACAAGAATACTCAGGAATCATGTGACAATGGCACAAGTAATGTGATATTTAATTCTGCATTTTTGTAGTTGATAGTTTAAAAGATATTCTTGAAATCAAAACCTTAAATAACTTAAATAATACAACCTAAAAATCTTGCTTATTGGGTTTTTACGGCCTTATGAAAAAGGTATCAACCAATCATTGTGAGGCTGTCAATATGGCAGAAATTATATTCAACATATCTACAGAGGATTTTCTAGAAACTTCTGCAACATAATCTTTTGTGGATAATTGATAATTGTGATATTCAACTAAATAATGATAAAAATATTGTTCAGTTATTAAAACCAATTGAATATGTCCAAATATTTAGAGCATCTAGGGCTGAAGGTTATAGAACTGAGTTTGGAAACCAGTCTCAAATCTCAAGCATCTGATTGGCTGAAATGGCGAGCAGTTGCCATTTCAGCCAATCAGATGCTTGAGATTTGAGACTGGTTTCCATGCTCAGTTTTATAACCTTAGGCACTGGTGTAATATCAAAGCCAAAGTAATTGGGTACATTGAACTGGAAACAAAAACGAGGAAAAACAATCTTGAAAATTAAAAGTTGACTACAAACCTTTAATTTGTTGTTTTGCTTCGTACTTTTATTTTAAGAATTATTTAGTATTTAGGTAATATATGGTTAAAGATGGGTATAACAAAATCAGGCTGTTTTTAGCAAAAATTGATCTTAAAGTTAACAACTGGTAAAAATTTTGAGAGGTTAATCAGATCAGAGGGTGTTGATTTTTAATTTATTTTTGTAAAAATTGGCAGTTTTGTTAAAATATGCCTAAAAAGAGTGTTATAAAGATAATTGTTTACCTATCTTGCAACATATTCTGCAAAATATTGTTTAATGAAAATTTGAAAGATTGAACTATACAAAATCATTTTCATTGTATCAAAGTCAACTTTTAATTTTCCATACGCTCTTGTTTGTTACCATTCATACATATCATATTTGTTACTTCCAGTGCTGTTAAATGATAAAAATGAAATTGTAGAAATGTATGTTGTTGCAAGTTTGATAAAAGCTGATGGCCTTAACATAGTTATATGGTTAAAGACTGATACCATGTTTAAATTAATTGTTTATTACCAGTATTGAGATGTTTTTAAAATCAAAGAGGTTTTAATCAAAATTAAGTTTTTTATTTATTATATTATGATGTATTTGCAATATTGTTGGTAGATATGCAACTAATTTTGAGAATTTGCTTTTTCGTTTTATATATTTCTATTTTTGGATAGTATTTTTATATTATTTTAAATACATTTTACATTGTTAGTCTTCGAAAGAAGCAAACAAGTGAAACTTATTTTATGTTCAACCCTCTCCTCTATCTATAAGCCTTTATGACATGGGCAAACAGTCTAGATCCAGATCATCTTGCACATCTGTGTTGTCTGATCAGGATCATTGCCTTTTAATTTATGAGGTTGTTTCTGACCGAAGGGCGAACATTGCACAAATATGCTGGCTGATCAGGATCAACACTGTTCACACATACGATAAAATGCTTATATATGGAGTAAAGGATTAAGATTAAAATAAAAATATTACTTATAAATCACATGCAATAAGTAAGTTATTGCAAGCTATTCAAAATACCAGTATTAACTCTTTCTTCCATTTATACGCATGTGCGACCAGTGTAGATCCAGATCAGCCAGCACATCAGTGCTGTCTGATCAGGATCTGCACTGCTCATGTTTTGGTCAGAAATGACCTAAAAGATAAAAAAAGCGAACAGTGCAGATCCTGGTCAGATGGCACGGATGTGCCTGCTTATCTGGATCTACACTGTTCGCCCATGCAATAAAAGTATATATATGGAAGAAAGGGTTAATTGTCTCTGAGAAGATTGATAAAGTGCCTGTCCTATACAAGATTAAATATGCGTAGGCCATATAATGTTCACCAATAGCTCGTTAGAAATCACAACTGCAGGAAACAGTTATTGTTATTTTTTGCACTATTATTTGGCTGTTGACTTGAATTTTGTCAGTTTATTTGTTATTATTTTACACAAATTTCGTAAGAAATATCAAAGTTCATTATATTGTGCTATCAGTTAATGTTTGTGTGGGGTTAATTAAAGCTTATTTTGCATATGTATAAAAGAGCAAAACATCATCCCACACAAACAGATGTTTGGGCCTCTCTATCTTAATTGTGCATATTTAAATATTATCCAACTGCATGTCTGGGATTTTTTAGCCGCACACAAAGTTACACAATATCACAGTGTTTTTTATTTTACGACGACAAAAACTTAATGTTGGTCATAACTTTGCCATTTCTTAATATTTTTTCATGAAACTTTCAAATATATTGCTTAAGACAACACGCTTGTGATGATGCCAAATTCTTTAGGTCAAGGTCCCATTTGATGGAGTTATGCCCCTTTTATAAACTTGCATTTTTTTCCAACTTAGTACAGGAGGGCGACACGAGTGTTCCACTTAACACCCATCTAGTATAAGACATGTCGTCATCTTAGTGAAATAACAGTATAACTACTTATGGGCTGAAGGTTATAATACTGAGAATGGAAACCAGTCTCAAATCTCAAGCATCTGATTGGCTGAAATGGCGACCAGTCGCCATTTCAGCCAATCAGATGCTTGAGATTTGAGACTGGTTTCCAATTTCAGCTTTATAACCTTCAGCCCTTATTTCAATGGTACTTATGCTGTTTTTGCACTAAGGTGACAATATATATTCAATATTAATATAGATAATTCAAGTGGAATCATTGAGTACCTTTAAGTCCCGAAAGTTCAATGGTCATCGATACCAGTTCAATGGGACATCATGAATCTTGAACAATTAATGAACAATATCGTGAAATCAAATACAATAAAAGTTATTCTTTCAGAATAAAACTGCATACCTATACTGAAGTTAATAAGTTCATTGCAGATTAAAATCTGTCTGGGAGCAGTTGATACATAAACTGACAAAGTTACCAAGGGTTTGTATTAAATCATTTCAAAGTAGCCGTATTTGGACAAATCGCCACGATGTTAACAATTCTGAAGATTATAAAACTGAGATTTGAAACCAGCCTCAAATCTCAAGCATCGGATTGGCTGAAATGGCGACCAGTCGCCATTTCAGCCAATCAAATGCTTGAGATTTGAGACTGGTTTCCATTATCAGTTTTATAATCTTGGAGCAGGGATGTTAATAAGTCCTTGGGGTTTTAGATTACCTGATAGGTGATGTTTTGGATAAAGTGAAATATATGATCTGACAGAGAGTATGATGGGTCAGTGATAGGGGGACACTGTATTTCTGCTGACTCAGCACATAAACTACATTTCGTTCATGTTAAGCCTTTACTCCATATATTTTATTGCATGGGTGACCAGTGTTAATTTATATAAGTTGGCACATCTGTGTCATCTGATCTGGATCTGCAATAGTGGCTTCTTGGTTAGAAATAACTGAAATAATCAAGAGTGAATTGTGCATATCCTGATCAGCAGATCTGGATCTACACTGTTCACCGATGCCATAAAGGCATATATTATATATATGGAGAAAAGGGTTTCAAAAGGGTTAATTGTTTCAGCCTTGTTTTTCGTTATTTGTTTAATTTCTGTATGGACAGTGGGGTTTTTTTCTAACAAAATATCAACTTGCTATCTTCATTTCATCTGAATGTGGTAGTGTGTTAAATATTTAAAAAATGTCTAAGAATGTGTTTGTTAATAGCCTGCATTGATGATTTCTCCAATTTGAGGTTTGATGCTTGTGTAAGGCTTTGCTTTCATGACAATACAGTTTTCTGTTCCTTTGTCAACCACAATGGTTTGGTTATTTTCCGATTTGTGCTGTGATAGTCTGCTACAGGCATTTGTCATATGTTTCTTTATAATTAGCTGTGATATTGGAATCTTGTGGTTTTTTTCAAGTTGAATGAAGGTATTTGAGGATATCGGATAAGACCTCTTTTACATTTAGATCCACCTCAATAGATGTTTATTTAACCCTTTACACCATAAGATATGGCTGTTATCCATGGAAATAAAGTGCAGATCCAGATCAGCCAGCACATTTGTGACATCTGATCAGGATCTAATCTTTTCACATGATTTTGATACAATAGGTTATTTCAGACCAATAACCGATCAGTTCATATCCTGATCAGATGGCATGGATATGCCGGCTGATCTTGTTCTATACTCTGTATGCACATGCAGTAAATTGTATGTTAAAGCCAAAAAGGATGTCTTGTACAAATAATACAGCTGCTGGATTTCATGCTGCATGGAAATGTCATTTGCAGCATTCATGCAAAAGTTGTCATCACAAATTTATGATACCTCAGTAATAACTTTATCTGAGTCTGTTTGGTAATATATTTACGAGCTTTGTTATAAACCTGTAGTATAGTTATCATAGGGTGTGCACCTGTAATAGGATATTGTTTCATATAAGTTCATAATCTGTTTTCTGTATTTTGTTGTGTTAAATACCTGAAGAGTTTGCTTAGTTCTTTAAATTGTCTTGCTCTGTAATGTTGATGTATGTCAATAAATCTATGCATTTATGTTGCCCCGTACTCTATAGATACACCATTATTGAGGAGGCAAAACATGTAGATTCAGATTAGCTGGCATTTTTTATCATGACCTACACTGTTTGCTTTTAGATTCTTTAGGTAATTGCAGGACCAAAAAATGATCAGTGTAGATCCAGATCAGATATTAAAATTACCAGCTGATCAGGATCAACACTGGTCCCACTTGCAATAAAACCCATGTACTTGGAGTAAAGGGATAGTGAAGATGATTGGGGCAGGATTGATAACCAGGGCCCAAGATTATAAAACTTCCATTGGAGACCAGTCTCAAATCTCGAGCATCTGATTGCCTGAAATGTCGTTTAGTCACCATTTCAGTCAATCAGATGCTTGAGATTTGAGACTGGTTTCCAGATTTAATTTTATGATCTTGTGCAAAATTTTGTTTACTAATAGTTGTGATTGGAAATGGAATCTCAGGCTTTAATAGTATTATATTTTGTTTGTGAATTGCTTTTTTATATTTAAATAAGCTTGGTTACTTGGGTGCAATGTTTAGTTTGCTTTTAGCAGTTTTGTCTTTGCTTAACCAGGCTTTCTGTTGTCTTTTGTATTTAACTCTGCTTTTTGACTTTATAAAAAAAAGGAAACAAAACACACCAAGTGTTTTCATGTCATTATAAATCAAGTTTTTATCAGGAAAGAAATAATAACACTTAAAAATGCGTTTATGAAGACCATTCTACATTTTTATTTTCTAATAATAAATGGACATGTTTCTCACAATGGTACTGTTAGCATTGTTTTATAATGATTGTTTGCTGAGCATATTTATACAAAATAAAATACAGATTTATTTTCAATGGTATTTTAAGTATTTTAAAACATTTGAGAATCTACCACTTTATACGGTACTTTTAACAATTGTTGTTAACGAGAAAGAGTTGGATTTGTTGCTGAAGACAATGTTATATTTTTCTAATAAAATCTTTCAAGTTAACAGAGTTGTTGTCTTGTTATGATCAGTTCTGCTAATGGGAGACTTTGATGGTAACTTTTAAGTTCCCAGTGATATATTTACGATTCATGTATTTATTAACCCTTTCCCCCATAAATACACGTTTTATGCGTGTGCGACCAGTGTAGATCCAGATCAGCCGGCACATCTGTGCCATCTAAACAGGATCTGCACTGATCACATTTGGGTCAGAAATAACCTAAGGAATAAAAAAGCGAACAGTGCAGATCCTGATCAGGTAGCACGGATGTGCCAGCTGATCTGGATCTACACTGTTTGCCCACGGAATATAGGTGTGTCTATGGAGGAAAGGGTTAAGCTGAATTGCTATTTGCAGATGTTAGTAGCAAGTTGGTTGCAAAATATTAAATATACAATGCCAACCAGAGAGGTTGTATTTAAGAATGGAATTACTTCAATCAAATAAAGACAAAAAGTTGAGGCAGGAATGTAGAATATTGAGTATTCTTCATTCCTGCCAGATATTTTAAACAACCAAGTGGGTTTGTTTCAATCAAACTTCTTGGATGTTCCTCTTTTAATTGCCTTTAAATATTTTTTTTTAGAATTAGAAATGTTCCACTTGACAAGTTGATCCTTTATAAAATTCTTCCAAGCTATGTTGGTTCATAAAATCATGACGGTGGTGCATGACGGGGGCGTCCGTGGCCGAGTGGTTAAGGTTTCCGACTGAGAATCACTTGCCCTTCACCGCTGTGAGTTCGAGACCTACCAGGGTCAAGATCTCCCATGTGAGGAAGCTTGCCAGCTGGCATGCGGAACGTCGGTGGTTCTACCCGCTCGGGCCTGAAAATTGTCCGGAAGGGCACCTGGGGTCTTCCTCCACCATGCAAAGCTGGTATTCCTAATGGGCCTAAGAAGCAATAAGCTTAGCATCTGCTGATGTTCTGGTCTCTAATCCACATGATACATGATAGTTATCACTATTGATAAGAACATTTTCGAAACCACTGACCTGCATTCAAAATCACCAAACAGAATTTTTTTTCTTAAGGGGAGTTTAATGAAATTCCTTTCAGTTTATAAACAACTTTGAAAATCTTCTCAGAAACCACTGACCCGTTTTAAAATTGATTTTACATAAATGTTCCTTGGGTGTAATTTTTTTATATTCCTTCAAACTATGATGGTTCATAAAAATAACTTGGCCGACATTGGGCGATGCTTGTTTTTACTTTATTACTAGATCTATGGTCACATTGGAAATACTTGAAATTATTTTTACTAAGCGCCGGCCAGAAATTTATTATTTCTTTACGTTATGATTTATCCTTTATATCACTACCAAGAATCGGGGACAATAAGCTCAAACCAACATTCTTTAGAACTGGGATCGGAAGATATACGGTGGTTACCCCGCCGTTGTACTTGTTCATTTCTTTTTCACTCGGCGGGGTTTATTATCTCCAATATATTTTGCCCCTTACCTCCTTATTGTTTTTTCCTTTAAAATAGTTTGTAACTGATTAAATAACCCGCAAACACAGGAAAGACTGTATGCCATGAGGATGGTTTTCATAAAATTTTCACGCATGCGACTCAAGAAGACCCCCTCGCCTGGGTTAAAATATTAGAATATTTTAACCCAGCCCCTCACAGTTTTACCAAAAGCGCGCGGTCATTTTTTCTTTGCTTTAAATTTTTAAAAAGTAATTGAAATAAGTTCACAAAATAAAGCTATAGCATGACATCATTGACTTTTTCGAATCCGGTTCACACCGGTTATCAAAACGACGTACAATTATTAGTGACGTACAATATGTGACGTAACAAGTGACTGTGACGTAAATATTTGTATAAGAGCCGACGAGTCATTAGCAACGCTGTTTCACAGATACAAGATAAGAAAATCATGCCGGATGTGGTGAAATCAAACATCTCATCATTGGAACGCAACAATGGGGCAACAGTAAAGTTCCAGAAAGTAGCTTTGTTTGACGGTAAACAAATTATTTTGTACGCTTTCCTAAAATAATCTCGTTCAGTTGTAGATGTTTTTTTAGTGCGAAACGATATTTCAAATTTAAGAAAAATAAACTGTTGATATTATTTATAGGTGTAACTGATTAATAGTAAGACACATATATACATGTAATAAGACTACTTTTTAAATAAAAATCAAAATGAAGCCTGCTTTACTCGCTGCATCCGCCTCTCGCGTGTGCTTATTGTTGATGCGGCTCCCGTTGATGCTTACCTCAGCTTCTTCTGACGTTGGAAGAACCCATGAAGGACATATTTCTCAAACATTTTGCCAGGTGCCAAGGTATCACACCGACCGTCCGTAAAATACTTCAGATGAAAGATTCCGTCTAATGTTAGGACTCGGGCGGTAGGCGATTAATAGGCGGTTTAAAAGCTCCATGTTGTTCTATTATATTTGTCTTGCCGACTCAAGATAACTGTTATTGTATTGTATTGTATTGTATTGTATTCTATTGTATTCTATTGTATTCTATTGTAATGTATTGTATTGTATTCTATTGTATTGTATTGCCTGGTTACGGTTAACGATATAATCTGCCATAAAGCTGAAGACCGCGGGTAAAATCAAAATTATTATGCACTTTAATGATTTGGTTTATACATTTGTTGCAGACAGTGTACAACGATGCCCCGCTCATCTATTCACAGCCAGTTCAGCGACTGCTATTGCCAGAAGTGATGAGGAAGAGCTTGGGAGATTCGGTAATGTCATGACTTTTTTTATTAAAACCAAACCAAAGATATTAATCTACCAAACATATTGCTAACATTTTTTCTGGATTTGTTTTTTTGACATTGACAAATTCTGTATTCAAAAACTGATATCCCCGTGACACGGATAAAAGATGACACGAATCATAAAAGTTATAACTCGACAGAACGACACATTGTGTGTCCGACTAGTCGTAAGGAAAGCTCATGTTTGTATTTTTGTTATTCCAGTTCGGTGCTATGTAGCTGGTATACTGACTGCATCTCTTGACATTGTCAAATCTGAAAGACCAGAGACTGTAGACAATGTCTCTGCTTCATCCAGCTAAATCACCAGTAAGTGTTTTGTTATATGAATCATTGTGTTCTTTATGTTGTTTTAAACATTTTGTAATTGTTCATAATTGTCTCCCTTTTGAAATATTTGTGCCTGAAAAAATCCAATTAGCTAGATATACAACCTATAAACACATTGCATATCCGCTGGTTAAACTAAACTGGGGTTAAATTTAGAATAAGTAATTATTACAAATAAAATCATTGCCCACCACTATTATTTTATCTAAGTTTACCCCAACTGAACGAACAATATCATTCTTCGCATGAGACAGTGGAGGAGGCATTGTTTTGGGGAGGGGCGGAATAATTAGGGGTTGAAATGTGGTGGGTACTCCCCACATCTACCCATTTACGTTTTAATTGTGTTTTATTTATAAAATGAACAAATTAAATTTTCTTAGCTTAAACAAATACTATATAGCAATGACTATCTGATCAAACTTTAGGAACAACTTCTAATGATCAAACGTGATGGTATATATGAAAAAGGTCCAGGTCCCAAGTTTATAAAACATAGAATGGAAACTATTCTCAAATCTTAAGGATCTGATTGGCTGAAATTGAGACCGGTCCCCATTTCATCAAATCAGATGTTTGAGATCTGAGACTGGCGTCCAATCTCAGTTTTATAATCTTCAGCCCAGTTTCTGTCTCTTTTTTCAGGGGAATCTTTTTCATAACAAAGAGCGTCATGTTTGCAAAATCAGCAGCGCTTTAGTTCGATACCTGCTTTTATGGAAACAACAAACTTGGCTTAAGTAAATTTATTCAAAACTCTTTATTTGTCGTTATCCTTGTGACTGCGTTGATGGTGACAGGGCGACTTTGTGCAGCGCTACACACTCCAAGAAGTGCATTGGTAAGATCCTATTCAATCACATTTTACTGTTCTATGGAGAAACAGACGTACTGAAGATTGAATCTAGTTAACTTAAGCGTTGGTGTCACTATTTTAGTCTGCAAGTTCAAGCCTCCGTGACCCTTGTCACATGTTGATCAGATATTGTCATTGTGTGGCCTATAAATACTCGTAAAACAATGTATACCTGTAATTATATTGTTATGATGATATTTTATCGCACCGAGATATAAGTAAATAATAGTGTCTTTGATTTACAATTTAACACGAGAATAATGTCAGGAATTTGAACATAACGGCTCCCACGGTTAGTACAGATGTTTGTAGAACTGAACTTTGCAATGACCTTGGCGCAATTGTAGGTAATTTTGAATTGTATTTGTTTAATATTAGCTAAGCTTTAATTGTCGATCTTCTGAGCTCAGCAAAGCAAACTTTATCAACCGACTATCCCAGACAAGGTTTTTCAAATGCCAACTCTCCAGCTTGACCCATGTCTTAAGCCAAGAGGAAAGACTAACCGAAAGTTCTCGCGTCATCGTTATCTTCCGTGTTTCTAAAAATAACTAATTTAATTTAGTTCAAAAATAATTGTTCTAAATGCTTGACAGATTAGTTAATATCACATTTTACAAGTGTTCTTAACACTCGTAGAATATGACATCCGACAAAGTATGCGGCTACCCATACACCATGCGGTACCAAAATCAGACCAGTTGATACATGGGATGCTTTAAGTCCGTTGTGGTCTGATACCGCTGGCGGAGAAATGTCCATTCATGTGCATCAGAATCTCGTTCCTAATTATGACAAATTAGAACGATCATTTGCAGACAGCAAGAACGTGATCATACCAAATAGGATTTCACACGACTCTTCATAACACATCCGATATTTAAGAAATCAAACGTTCTCTTGACATAGAGAAACGAAGCAAAACTTTCATTGATATTTCATAGGTTGATGGTAAAGCACCACGGAAAATAACTGATGTTTTAGCATTTGGTATCCACAGGTTCACTTGCGTGTGTCAACGTCGGATGCCCCTTATTAAGGGCGGCACAATGTACTCTTCTCATAGATACACCATATGTCACCAGAAAAAGAAAGTAAATACCCGTCTACATTGAAAGCTAAGAATTCGAGCATTTGACTAGATCAAGCAAGAATTAGCAGAATGGTCATTTGTATTATTAACACCATGAAACGAATTACTAAACAATATACTAGTAACTGAAATATAAAACAATATAACTTGGGACAGATGAAGTCAGAAAGGAGCGGAATTGCCTATAACCATTCTAAAATAACAAGGACTTCTTTTAAGTTGTTGGTACTCGCTAGCGGATAGGATTCAGTTTAAGCCTTATGCCTCATTATATGTAGAAGACGACAACCTTTCGATTAAGATAAGCTGAATCTAAGTTAGTAATTGGAGAACGTCAAACTGTGCTAATAAAACAGGTCCAGCAAGAACAATTTGTCCCGAAAAGTTTGGCAGTAAACCTTAAAGAATCCAGTGAGGAGACTACATAATGACTTTACGTACGTTTTGTTTTATAGTCCTGCAAGTCGATGTCGCATCTGTTGCAGTATTTCGAAAGAAAAGAAAACGCCCTCAGCAGATAAAACCGCATATACATAAACAAGATACTATATGCACTATTTAAGATACAAATAAAGATACTGGTAAAAACTAAGACCCAAATATAGATACTACAATTAAGGCCAACCCACAAACATATTTCTTTATTATCGACTCCTTCGAGGAAGGCGAATTAAATCAAATACGAACGGGAAACTCAAGGAAACCATTCGGTTGGTCAAAAAATTCGGTGAGATTGAGGACAAATAGATTCAAGTCATATGTAGGATTTTCACCTCAGAAACTATTCCGTTTAACTTTCAGGTTCAGAATCGCGAACACTACCAAAATGGCAAAATGTTAAAGTTTAACTTCCCAATTTTCTTACTTGTAAATATGAACCATTTTTGCTTGTCGAAGGCTTCTTTCAGTCACCCACATCGCACTTTAACACAGCATTGGAGTTTTAATAGTTGTTTAACTGGTTGGTTTTGGATTTTCTCCGCATCTATTTGTTGTAGACTTTTCGTAACATAAACAAATAAACTGGGAAAGTTTAAAAATCCTATATACATTTATTTACGATTTTTTTTAAACTGTAAAATTCAGAATAAAATGCTCACCGTATACATAGGGATTTAACATTGCTTTCGGTCGGGAGTAAAGGGTCTTTGAGTAAAGGGAAAACTGCAGTACACAGTATGGCAGAAACTTTTTAAATGAGAAAACGAATAATTTGCTTGATTGCTATATATACATATTAAGTTAGAAAAAGCCTGCACCTGATACATAGCTTAACGCTTTGAATAATTGTGATAAGCTTGTTTATAACGTCCGATTGTTTTTCAATTTTTCATTGCAATTTTATTAAAAAAATTGACATGATAGGTAAGTCTTGGGACAAATTGCAACTTGTTTAACGTAAATCTAGTATGTATATAACGGATTGATCCATTTGCGTCAAAAACTACCAGATGGCACAGGTGTATTGGCCAGGTGTGCCGTGATATACCGCTATAAAGCCGTTATTATCGCTTGTTTGCTCGAAAGTAAACCTCATACAGAGATAGGTCAATACTTGTATACTGACTTGTTGATTTGAAGTAAATCACTCGTAAAGTAAGTTGTTTTCGTTATAGCGCATGTCAAAAATGTGCACTCAATTGTGCGACCTACAGTATTGCGATGACAACCTAAAACTCTTTTTGTTTTCTGGAGTAATGGCGGGTTTGGGGCTGGGGAGTGGGATGAAGAAAGTAGGGATTTAGACATAATAGATATTTTGTTATAATACAAAGATCTTGATTTTGGTAAAGAATTCCGACCGTATGAACAATCAGCTGGATGACAAGGCGTCGATAAGAAAAAGACCTGGTCCCAAGGTTATAAATTCGAGAATGAAAACCAGTATCAAATCCCGGCATCTGACTGGATGAAATAGCGACCGGTCGCCATTTCAGCCAATCAGATGCTTGATATTTGAGACTGGTTTCCGATCTCGGTTTTAAAATCTTCAGCCCAATGGTTTGGACAAAATGCCATATTGCGCAGGATAATCAATCTGCCCTTTCCTCCATATGGACAGAAGGATCATCGGTACTCCAGCAACAATTTAACCGATTGTAACTTATGGTTGATGTGTTCTTCAGACTCAGGGCTCAAACCGGTTTAATTTTTCTATTCGATAGTCAGTGATCCAACTAAACCGGTTTGACACAAAAATTACTCGGCATATCAAGCCGCCTTTGCCCATAAACGTGTTATGCCGAGTGGGTATGCCTTTTGTACCGCTTTCATTGTCAAACTTCAATGTATACAACAGCTTAGAAGAAAAACATAGCGACTATGTTTTTTATTTAAATATAAGTTGTATTGAAAAGGCTTATAGGTCAGATATTCCACATGTTGACCTGGTTTCTAGACCTTTACAAAAAAACGTGTTTGTTCACATTAATCAGTCTCAACGAGTGTTTTCAGACCTGTTCAGCAAACCTATCTACCTTGGTACAATGCTAGCACCTGTGTCAGATAGGCAGTGATAAAACTCCCATAATCATACATTAACCTACGCGAAATCACTGATTATTTTCTAATAAAGCCATTCCGTAGATACTAAATATTATTTATGAATGATCACTGTTGGCGTAATATATGGATTTTTATATTGTGAAATATATATCATCATCTGGATTATATAAATTACTTGATTTCCAGTGCGCTTGACTACTTATAGGTTATGATCAAGACATACGATTGTCAGAATTTATAAATACTTTTTTTACTGTCGATATTAGTCAACATATAACATAAGCTACAAAACGTTTGACCGACCGACATGTATGTCGTCATTTATGGCAATCACAGTATAAGAACCATTGATTTAGAAGTTGATATTAGGTGATATATCCCACAGACTAGAAATTGAAGTAGGACGATGGCACAAACCGCATAGTTTTTCATTTGATGAAAGATTATATAAAATTTTTGTAACAACATAGAGGACGAGTTTCATTTCGTAATTGAATGCCCGTTATACGCGGAACTAAGAAAACAATATATTAAATCATATTTATGGAAAAGACCAAATTTTATCAAGTTTATAGAGCTAAATTAATTCAGAAAATGAAAAGATCGTAAAAAGTCTTGCTATCTTTGTTTTTAAAGCTTTTGAGAGGAGAGAATATTTGTTAAAATATTTATAACTATAGGCATTTCTTTATGATCACTGCATATTGTATTTTTTTTATTTGTGCTGTTAATACTGTCTCTCCCGCATTTAAAATGTGGGTGGCCTTTGCATATACGTTACTATGTATACTATATTTGTTTGTCTTACCATGACATACTGTTTATTGATTGTGTTACTATTTATCTTTGTGTGTCTTACCATGTCATACTGTTTATTGATTGTGTTTCCTGTTAATATGTTCACGGGCCTTATTGGCTTATTACATAATATAGAAATCTATCTATATTGTTTGCAAATGATACCTTTGCCCAAGGTTATAAAACTGAGCATGGAAACCAGTCTCAAATCTCAAGCATCTGATTGGCTGAAATGGCTACTGGTTGCCATTTCACCCAATCAGATGCTTGAGATTTGAGACTGGTTTCCAAGCTCAGTTTTATAACCGTCAGTCCTTGTCTTTTGGACTATCCTTACTATTCCAAAAGGACAGGATTGCACCACCCGTTCTTGTTGAAGATCTGTCAGAGGAGACGTCTTGCTCACAATATCAGTGAAATTTTGTTGTTGTTTTTTTTTTCAATGAAATGACATCATTCTATCAAGAAAAATTCATATGAATGCTACAAATATAATCATGGCTTACCTTTGGAAAAGTAGACACATGGTCTGTGAAACTATGGGCATAAACTGGAGTTAATCAAGGGAACATATTTTGATGAATGTTATTACATGTAATACCACACACAGGCAATGAATATGACAATGGCCTACCTGAAGGTTGTAAAACTGAGATTGGAAACAAGTCTCAAATCTCAAACATCGGATTGGCTGAAATGACGACTGATGCTTGAGATTTGAGAATTGTTTCCAATCTCAATTATATGAATTGGACCTACATTTCGAAATGTATGGGACTCAATCATGAAGGCTGAGTGTTGTTAAGCAGAAATCTAGAAAGCTTAGCAGATTCATATGTTTAAGTCTTCAAGTTTGTGAATGCAACATATGCGGGTAGTACCCATGAATTACATTTTAAAATAGGCTTAGTTAGTCCTGGAAATACACAAGGAAGATGTTAGAAAATGTTTAATATCAAATACATATATTTAAAATAGCATTGACGTTAATTACAATCCTAAATATTTTAAATTGTTACTAAATGGGATAAATAACAACGGCGACCTTTTGGAATGGTTTATCGAAAAGCAACGTTAACCACGATTTTTCACAGCAACTTGTATGTAAAATGAATGCAGTGATCTGAAAGTATACATTCCAATTTTAACTAAATTTAATTCAATACAAATATAAAACAGTGAGATCAATACACTCAACAAAAGTTCTAATTGGTCACTTTTTGTCCGTATTTTTTTATTAGAAAGATATTGAATTCACTCTTTATTTATAATCATATGACAACAACAGTCTTCAATTTAAGCTTCAATGTTGTAATAATTGATTTTGGAACAGTTTGGCAAGAGTTATCCTTAATTTTGCTAAAAATGCATTTCTTGCATAAAAAGGCCAAGCAAACAGAAATTTGCTCTTAATTCCATGTTTTGTTATAATAGGACCCCTCATTAGTAGGAAAAACAGAAAACATGATAAATCAATAGCACATTTGATTAAATAAACCCCTTTCAAAGTATCCAATTTTAAAATTACCTCCCTTTCAATTAAAAACTGATCTAATTTTGACCCTGCGGTGTAAGTAAATGGTATTGGATTCATTTAAGAAAACAATCAATAAAGATTAAAAAGACATTAGATAATTGATTTCAATACAAAACAGTTCTTTCCACAACCTCTCTTGACGTATGGAAGAAACGAAACTAGCATACATTGTAAACATATACAATTAATGACCAATAAGAACTTTGGTTGGGTGTATATTGACACTATTTGATGTCGTGGTGTTTTAAACCCGTTTCTTGATATACTTTTATCTCATGCATCTTACACTACTTAGCGTGATGCAAACATGGGCAACAAGGTCCACGATTAGAAAACAGTCTCCATGAACCAAATTCGAGTAGCTGATTGGCTGATATTTAAAATTTACAGTTGACCAATCAAAAGCTAGAGTTTCGAGAGAATTCAATAAATTTGGTCCCGGTCCGCGACATAGACGGCACTGATTTGTACATGGGAAACATGCTTCTCTTATAGAGAAAGTTGTGGACAATCGATTTTGTTCTAATAGCATGTTTTAAAGCTGAGGAATCGGAAAAACGACATATTTGAATTGCGTCAGCCTTGCAGACCACACACTCTGTTTTTTTCTCATAGGCAGGGATTCAAAACAGATAATCTTATGTTTATGGAATATATCACAAACTATTTTATAGGTCTATTCCATAATCTTGATCACTCAAATTTCACATATTTACAAATAGCCGCATTTAACTGAATTTTTATCGCATAACACACAAAATCTGATACGAATTTTGACACATTTTGCGCATGTTTATTCTTAAATCTGTTATTATATTTTTACGCCAAAACATGCATTCGGTTTCAACAATGATACGGATTTTCACAATTTATTTTATTAATGTAGTATATTGGAGTAACGCGGTTTGTATTATTTGATAGAATCTAAGATTCAAAGATTAAATTCCAGTGCCGTGCTACCATCGGTGAGCGTCAAAAATTGATAAGTTTTATGAATGAAATAATCTTAAATAACTCATTCGTATATAATCTGACAGCCGCCAAACACAGTACGAGGAACGAACGCACCTTACAATCTTGTCACGTCACAATAGCACGTAATTATATTGTTATTATAATTAAACTCAATTATGATTATAATTTCAAGTTTTATAGCTGTGTGACATTGATTTGAAAGTCAGTATTAGTGAAAATGGTGTACTTTTCAAATGTTTTTATTTACAATTTAGCTCTTCACACACAACAGCACGTAGACATACTACATTTTCAAGGTCTAATAATCAACTAAACTGAAAGTAAATGCAAAAATATGTAACTAATACTATTAAAACCTCAAGATTTTATTAGACTAACGAAAGTAACACAGATTGTTACTACAAGCCCCATAAAACTAGACGAGAATTGAACACAGTGAAAATAATCAGTTTTATTAAGCTTTAACATAAAGAAGAATATAACAAGACATTACATAGAAAATGAATAAACAATTCTACGACAAAAATGATATTATACAAATATAAATATAATATTACTGTACCCTTTTTAAACGCAAGCTATTTGTAACACGTGCTTGGAAGGCTCTTTGCAGATATTCAACTCTCTTTAAAAACATCATTGAAACAAATCCACAAATGGGTTAGGCCTTACAATGTAAGTCTACGTGAAATGATTTAGTGGTCTCTGACCTGAAAGTAATATCAATAGATGTGTAGATTAAAAGATATTCTGGGACTGATCATTCAGCCTGAAACCGCGTTTGCAAAACTGTAAGAGGGGGTATACCATACGCGTCGAAATTTTTATGGTACTTGGTAATTTTGTCTCAAGTGAAAAGATGTGTAGTGAAACATCTTTATAAAAATAATAAATCATGTAAGTGTGTTTTGTTTGTTCAATGATAATTTACAAATTTACATACGATAAGCTTTTCGAATCTCCTTTGAGAAAAATTGTGTGTGTCCCTGACACAATCCAGAAAAGATAGGCCAATGATAATTTTGGTGTAAACTTTGGCTAAACTTGAACATAAAATTAAAACTTCGGTTGTTTGATCGCGTTGCTTCGCTTAATGATGTGGCAAAATGCATGATGTATGGTCAAGTAAATAATCCTGTTTTTGTTGTTGTTTATCAAGGTTGCTATGTTTAGAACACATCAGTTTTACACTGGATGAGAACCTCGATTATAATTTGTATCAAAATTATTTGTACATTGCACTACATCACTTTCGAAACGAAATCAAACACATGGAATATCTGGGCCACAATTAGTACCCACTGGAATACCATATATATTTACTTTTTAAACAGATTAAAACTATCAATCATATCTATTCGAATCAGGAGCGCGAAACCAGTCTTTCATATTAATCATATGAAATTAATCAGCTTCGAAATATATCGTTTTATATAATAGATACAGCCCACAAGTAAAATATTTACAAACTTTTGTTTTCTTTGATAATTTAATGACATTTGGGAATTGACTTCAGTAATAATAGGTTTATAAGCTTTGCTATGTTGAACCTCGTTTTTCACAAAACGAGTTTTTTACACGGTGTGAAAAAATGCGTGCGACTTCGTCATACCGTGTGATTTTTTTTAAAGTGTTCAACAGTGTTATGTGCTATCTATTTAGACTAAAGGGGTATGTACGGCAAATGAGAAAAAAGGCTATACATCTATCAACTAAATAATGTATGAAATTTAATAGCTGCTAGAACGAACTAAGACAAACACATTTTATTTTCTGAGAGTTTTTAAACAGGGTTATCTTACTGATAACAGTACTGACTACATGTGAGGAGAGACCTTTTACGACCGCTACAAGAGCACGCAGCCTCCTTTCTCACCACGTTAAGATTTTCTTCATCTGTGTTATCTATTTTAAACGATAATGATTTCGTCATCCCACGGTAACAGTATGGTGTATGTCATTTACTCGAGCGACACGTGCAGTCTCTGCAGTGATGGGTTTGTAGATCTGTCCGCGATTTTACTTTGATCTTGCACAAACACTTACAATTCTATCTCCCGCATCTCAGATCTCGAAACATTATCTAACCCAGCAGACAAGTATTTCACGTTGTTCTGTGTTGTTGCTGATATTTGCTATCTTACAACAAGAATCGTTACATAAAATTCAACAGTATTTTACAACGACATTGCCTGATTTGTGAAGACCACACAATACTGCCTGCCGAGCAGTTGAGCTGTTATTTTATCTTTTTTTTTTCTTGGCGGTAAAAAATACAACTCCATAGTCGCGAAAAAGGAGGATGTTCGTTTGATATTTAGAGAGCTGTGATTTCTTAATGTGGGATGTCCTTATCTGCAAACATTCATTATTATTCGCCGATTCTAAGGGTAACTTTCTTGATGTAGTCAATGAATAGCTAAATTTAGTGCTACATCTGTACAATAAATTCTCAAATGTTCTGATAAACCGAAGATAGTCATAGCGGTGAACGTAAGCAATCAATATCTTTATTATTACAGGGCGACTATTAACATGAAAGCCTTTGTTGGCATTTATGCAGAAGCCAGCTTATTTTCTTCCTCTTTCAAAATTTTGTTGATAAGTGATCCAATGCTATGGCATATTCAGTGCCCAAGGTTATAAAACTGAGCATGGAAACCAGTCTCAAATCTCAAGCATCTGATTGGCTGAAATGGCGACCAGTCGCCATTTCAGCCAATCAGATGCTTGAGATTTGAGACTGGTTTCCAAACTCAGCTTTATAACCTTGGAGCCAGGTCACTGGCAAACGTTTTAGTTAAGATGTTGGTGCACCTTTATTGGGAATTTCTTTGCTTTCGAAAACATATTAACATTGCAAATTTATTTCGTTGGTTACAATACATTCCTGTAATGGTGCATCAATACGTTAATCTGAAATGACTGTTTCTCTTGCATTACCTGATTATCGTGTGTTTATGCATCTTGTATTTTATTGCTTGCCTCAGAAATGCCAGAATGAAATCGATTCCTTTGATCGAGACCACAAATCTATGGATTTTTCGGCAAATTGAAACACGTGTTTGCAACAACATAGCTCACTGAAATGCCAACATTATACATTATGACAAATTAATAAAGCATACATCAAAAGATTAGCAACGATATGTTGTAATTGTTCCCTAGAGGTGGCGCTACACACCATTATCAACGATACCAATCTTTACACTTACCTCCTATCCTCAAAAGAAATACAGGTTTCTAACAATAATTCCAGCTTCTTCAAAGAGGTGTCATGCATTATTTCCCGTAATTACCTGAAAAATAGTCCTTTGACAAAAATTGTAATAATTATATTAACACAAGTGTCATAAATTGGAAGTTCAATTAACAAAACAAAAACGAAAAGTTTATATAACTCAAAAACAGGAAACGTTATAAAATGATTTAATTAACCAATAAATGACGCAAAGGGTATAAACCTGATGTTCATAACCATATAGAGATTGTTGAAAGGTTGCGTATGTTCTAGGTCGAATATGATCCTGACAATTTTCACTCAACGTTCTGTTTATAACTGCACGACAAATATTTATTTACAGAGTCAATAAAATAAATACTATTAATACAGTTTCATCCGTGTATTCTTATCAAGTAACTATGGTCAGTTTCATTGTGAGTGTCTAGTATTGAGTTCGTTGACTGGGTTTTCTTGTGTAACCCAACAAGTTACTTAATTTTGGATTTGATAGGAGTATAAATATTAAAATTGAATAAATCATCGATGTAACATAGATGTGACATACACAAAGATTCTTGTCGCTACCGACAAACTTCAAGGCTGCGCGATGATTGTTGTCATGGGAATGCCTACAATCTTTCAGCCTTTCAGCAATAAATATTCCATTGCTAAATGTCATTTACATATTTTGCTAAAATGTTCTGACCGTCGAGATGAAGTACAGTTAAGAGAAACACCAGTTATTGAGTTCTTTAAAACAAACTCTCTAAAAGTCAAAGGCAATAAAAGGAATATCGATGTATTGTTATATTGAATATTTTCAATATATAAGGATCAATGTCCTAAATTACACCATATAACCGCTGTAAACGATCCACTGTAAGTGTCCACAGTGTACGATATACAATTGACTAAGATAAGGAACAAACACTATCGGATCAACTGGAACTTAACACTTATTGTTGACAACAAAGTTCTTGACAAATTGCCGGCAGAGCAGTAATAACCACATAAAGTACGAACCCCACCACGTTACATCCGTATTTCGCGTTGGATATGGTATGTACTAACAGCGAGAACTCGCCTGCAATCCATCAGTGTCAATATCTAATGAAAAGCTCTTCATGCACTCCATATAACTGGTAATCATAAGATTTGTCTTTAAAAGGGCGAGTCGTCAGCAATCAGTCAATAGTCAATTAATTATCAATTAACGTAGATACCGTATTACCGTTGTGATGGTGTATCAGTTAAGATGTCAGTTCTCCGTCAAAACAAGAAACATCTGTGCATAGATATATTTATTGCCTAGAAATCAAATCAATTTAATTTTTGAACGATCATTTATATAACATTTGACTAATTATTATGGATAAATCCGTCTGATTCTCACATTCGGCACGATTCAGACGTCTGACTCATACCAAAAATTTCTGACAAAACAGGGTTTGAATTTTTAAATAGATTTTTTTTGTAAATTTCAAACTTATGCATTTTAAGTAAACTTTTAAAAGTTTGTTATATGTACCAGTTAGAAAACAGCCTGAATAGAAACTATACTCCGTGTTGTCCCTAGACAGATTAAGCAATTTACAGCCCAGTTTTTCACATTAAGTGGCCTCTGACCTTAATTTGAGCCTTGCTCTGTTACGGGTACAGGTTGTCACGAAGGTTTAATGACAGTAGTTTGTTTTTGGCAAAGTGAGAGCACCTGTAAGATTGAGCTGCAATTTCTGGCAGTACTTACGGAATAGATTGTTTTCTGGTTTTATAATAATCGCAGGTTTAATGGGAAAGTGATACCTGTTGACGAGATTGGATGCCGGTGTCTGCGTACGCTTTTTGCGTCGTGAGATTCACAGGTGGGAAAAAAGAGAAAACCGAGAACGCTTCTGGCATTAGATTTGAACTGTCTGAAAGAATTATTTCACCTTTCAATGCGAACAATTTCACGGCTCTTACAAATGTGCATACTTCACGACAGGTGGCGGAAAACATTTATTATGTCTCTGTAACATAGACTTTCTGTAGAATACATCAGTAACAAATAACTGTCGGATCAATCTAACTGTTTTGGCTGTAGAGATATGTACGAGAGGTTGGCTGTCATGGAGAAGTCTGGCACGAGCACATGAGCAGATGTGATCTTGGAACCAGCTCAACGTTCTCTACACGTTGTCTGGGTGGGGTACACCACAAATAATGTGATGTGTTTACTGATAAGGTAATGATAGTCACGCACAAACATGAAAATAATCGCTAACTACATTTGTCTTCTCACTAATGAATATGTAGTCTCGTTTGTTTCTTTTCGATCAAGCAGTTCCAAATCATTTAATAACCTTAGAATCCAGATGACTGCATACTGTACGTTTCGAGTCAACAATTTGGTCAATTTGGTCACGGTGCGGCGTTAAACAAAAAAGCAACAAACATGCATATACGGGATAGATATATAAAGTTTTATGTTGAAAACATGATCAATATGCACTAAACATAGTTTATGGCATTCGATGTTCGATCCTAAAGTTTCTCGATAAAAATTATTGTAAGGATACTTCTCAAATCGAAACCGGAAACAGGAAGTAACATTTCTAATGTTTACCTCATTTAAGAACGCATTGTAGTTCATATTTGGATTGGCCACATCTAAAAGACACAACATCTACACGCAGCTAAAACAAAGAGGAAAATAGAACATGGTTAATAAAATAATCAATTTCAAAATAGACACCACAAACAATTAACGAACATGACATTTTGAGGGGCTACCGCAATGCAACGGTCGGTGGCAAACCATTTTGACACCGTGGGTTTAAATCAGGTTCTAGGGTGCACCAGGTTCTAGGGTGCACCAACTTTAAAAATTATCAGTTTTATGGACCGCAGGAGTGCAACACATACAGTATCATGTATCGAGAAATAAATAATTTAAACAGACACAATTCTCGTCATTGTATAATAAAATATATGTTCTAAGACTTTAATATTTCATACATATATTTAATATGTTTTTGTTCATGATATTTCAAAAGGAAATTTCATGAGCGAACTAAAACTTGATTATATCTGGACGGAACTTTAATAACAAGTAACATCATTTGCGACATTTAAATTTCTAAAACTTAGGTAAAACATTGAGAACTAGAAGAATGCGGTAGAAACATATTTAAATAAAGTACTCTTATACTGAAACTATCATAATTCGCTTTACTGGTTTTAAATGAGGTTTCCACATTTTGTTGAACATAATAAAGAATGTCTAAACATAATTTTCGAACCAGTAAAACACATGAGCCTATGAACAGATAAACACACAGCTAAATAATTTCCTAAAACAATTTTAAGGTTCATTAAACAATATATAATCTGCAGTGTTTTGTTTATGATATGGTTTCTGTGAGCAAAGAACGCTGCTTCGGAATACAGACAAGCTTCTTGACTCTCCTGTTTAGAGACACGTAGAAAGACAATTGATTGCGTCTGTAATGTTATAGGAACACACTGAAGTTAAACGTAAATTACATCAGGAAATCTGTCTATTCATTGTTCAGAGTGGAATATTTCAATGCCTCAAATATGGTTAATATTCAGTGTACCACTACATATTGCCTTTAAATGAATTTGGAGTAATCAGTACATTTTACAATCTGTTGTGAGCGAATTTAAACATAACTCTGTAAAATTTGTGGCTTCACAACATTCAAAAACATTCACTCGTACGTTGGCTGTTGAGAATATCGCATCACATGTTTTTTTAATTAATTTAAAATTCAAATATTTAAAAACATTTTACAGTTTCGTACTGACACGTGACCAGTCACCTTAAAACAACTAATTATGTTTCTAGTTTGTCTTACAGTGATATAAATAAACAACCAGTTTTGAATGATTTTGGTTGCCATATCCATGCATCCATGTATATAACATATTTCGATTAATTAAATTAGTTTTATGTTTGCTACAGTAATATTAAAATATTATTGACCCTACTGGGGAGCGAACCCGTACGGCGACAGCGCCTAGCCATGCAATGTTTATTAGGCTACCTTTTGAGCTTACCGGGACAACACCAAAAATGTTGATCGAATAACGCCGATATACGTAATCACTGCATGACACCGGAAACCGATAATTATATACTGATAGAAGTATTGGCTAAATGTACGGGGAGACTTTTAACGGCCGCCACACTGCACAAATAGCGCTACTGCGAATTTCATATGATAATTCCCCTATGGGGAGCGAACCAGTACGTAATGAATTGCTACTTCTCATTACTTTTTTGGAACGAATTTTCATTTGAAATGTGTCGATGAATGAATAAATAGAACTTCAGTTGATTTTGTGCAAATAAAGTTGCTGTTTGAATGATGATCTGGATCGACACTGTTCGCCCATAATTTAAATAAGTATATATTGTAGAAATAAAAAAAATCATTTCGGAGGATTCATGCTACAACGTTCCGTTCGGCATCATTTTGTTATTATTCCTCTTTAAGACCCTGCACGATGATGTATAGAGATATCTGTCACTTCACAGAGGGCACGTGTTTCCTGTGCTAGTTTTTCTCTCTTACCACCGCACTTAATTTTCTGTAAAATATTTGTAACAGGATTATAATGAGAAAACCTCACATAAACATCATAATGGATTTTACAGGACCTATTTATCCACAGTCTTTTCTTGGCATGCTAACGTACTGACTGTGAATTAAACTTCAGTCTTTACCATATTGAATTCAAATTTGTAAAATTATTTATTTCGCATGTGAGACATTTTTGGCAGCGCGTGTAACTCTGCATTACAAATAATTATTGACAACGAGCAATCAAGGTCCCAAGTCCGTAAATGAAGAATGTAGACCGGTCTAAAATCGCACGCATCTGATTGGAGGCTAGTCTTCATTGTACCAATCAGATTCGTGTGAGTTTGGGCTTCAATCTCAGTTTATGATCTTAGCCCCAGGAGTCTGTCTTAACACCCGAATTGGGCTTGAAGGTCATTAAACAAAGACTGGAGACCCGTGTCAAAAAGTCTAGCATGTAATTGGTCAGTTTAGAGATTGACTTATCAGAATCAAGAGCTTGGAAGCTGGTACCCATGCTTACTTCTGTGTTATCTTAAGTTCTGTCTGGGGAAGCACGGAAGCTGGTACCCATTCTTACTTCTGTGTTATCTAAGTTCTGTCTGAGGAACCACGAAGCTGGTACCCATTCTTACTTCTCTGTTATCTTAAGTTCTGTCTGGGGAACCACGGAAGCTGGTACCCATTCTGACTTCTGTGTTATCTTAAGTTCTGTCTGGGGAACCACGGAAGCTAGTACCCATGCATACTTTTGTGTTACCTTAAGTTCTGTCTGGGGAACCACGGAAGCTGATAACCATGATTACTTTTGTGTTATCTTGAGTTTTGTCTGGGGAACCACGGAAGCTGGTACCAATTCTTACTTCTGTGTTGTCTTAAGTTCTGTCTGGGGAACCACGGAAGCTAGTACCCATTGTTACTTCTGTGTTATCTTAAGTTCTGTCAGGGGAACCACGGAAGCTGGTACCCATTCTTACTTCTGTGTTATCTTAAGTTCTGTCTGGGGAACCACGGAAGCTGGTACCAATTCTTACTTCTGTGTTGTCTTAAGCTCTGTCTGGGGAACCACGGAAGCTGGTACCCATTCTTACTTCTGTGTTATCTTAAGTTCTGTCTGGGGAACCACGGAAGCTGGTACCCATTCTTACTTCTGTGTTATCTTAAGTTCTGTCTGGGGAACCACGGAAGCTAGTACCCATGCTTACTTTTGTGTCATCTTAAGTTCTGTCTGGGGAACCTCGGAAGCTGGTACCCATGATTACTTTTGTGTTATCTTAAGTTTTGTCTGTGGAACCACGGAACTGTCATTCTGTTATCCAGGATCGTTCTATTGTTGAATAAGCACAACTCGCTACATCTTGATAAAAGGTTCATAACCCTTGTATTATGATTTTATATTTAATGTATTTAGGTATAGCGAAAACATTTGACAAAATATGAAGTCCGTCATTAATAAATGACCATGAATGATTCAAACCGACCCACTGTATGTAGCAGATGTTCAGTATTAGAGAAAAATGGACCAATTCTACTCGCACATAACAATAATAACTAAAGAAGCAGGTTACTTGGTTGAAAAAAACTTTGAATGCATCATACTCGATCTTGTAGCCATTTCAGCCAATCAGATGCTTGAGATTTGATGCTTGAGATTTGATACTGGTCTCCTATTTAATGATTGGGCCCTGTAGTTCACAATTTTAAAATTTTTTACATGTAATAGATGTTTTCTTGAAATAAAATTCTTTCTAGAGAAATCTTAAATAGTTTTGTGTGGTTCAAATGGCGTGGATCCCATGACTTTAGCAGGCTTCTTACACACATAAAACACCCAATCAAAGGCCTGTACTTACAGGATCTGGTTTTTAACAAAATTTTATCTGTTTTCGCAATTGATTTTCCAGACTTAAGCAATAAAGAGGTATGCCATAACTCTGTGATATTTATTTTCCATGCACTTATTTTGTTATTGTTTTCCCAGCTACAGATACATTGATATACAATGCTGTCATTTTTGCCTGCTTCAAGATTAACGGGTTCCACATATTTTGAAGAAAATAAATTAAACTATGTTTTGCGTTTTTCTCAGCACTAGAAACGACACGATTTTTAAAGCCTCTTTTTAACGCGCTTTTTCCATTTTACAAACGGTGTCGGCTAGCATGGGCTTAAAACGAAAGACGGCACTGGTTTATTTATATGCAAGTATGTCTTTAGAGAGCTGCAGATAGCTGGTGTGTGTACGACTGCAGATAGCTGGTGTACGCCTGCAGATAGCTGGTGTGTGTACGACTGCAGATAGCTGGTGTGTGTACGACTGCAGATAGCTGGTGTGTGTACGACTGCAGATATCTGGTGTGTGTACGCCTGCAGATAGCTGGTGTGTGTACGACTTCAGATAGCTGGTGTGTGTACGCCTGAAGATAGCTGCTGTGTGTGCGACTGCAGATAGCTGGAGTATGTACGCCTGCAGATAGCTGGTGTGTGTACGCCTGCAGATAGCTGGTGTGTGTACGACTGCAGATAGCTGGTGTGTGTACGCCTGCAGAAAGCTGGTGTGTGTACGACTGCAAATAGCTGGTGAGTGTACGCCTGTATAGCTGGTGTTTGTATGGCAGCAGCTAGCTGGTGAGTGTACGCCTGTCTAGCTGGTGTTTGTATGGCAGCAAATAGCTGGTGTGTGATGTCTGTAGATAATTGGTGTGTGCACGACTGCAGGTAACTGGTGTGTTTACGCCTGTTGTGTGGACCTTTATAGAGCCGTTGTGTCTAGTCCTGCAGTGTACGTATGCCTGCAGCTGGTGAATGTAGGCCTTAAGAGGGCTGGTGTGTGCACGCCTTCAGAGAGTTTGTACGTTTAGGCGTGTAGGCCTGCAAGTAACCGGTGTGTGCACGCATTATAAAAACATTTACATAAACAAGTTTGTGACATTGTTTCAAATATTTAATTCTTGCACTTGAATTGTTTCTATGGAAGACCAGTTTCAGGGAATAAATGAACTCCCATGGTCAGAAACATTGGACTGTGGATGGAATTGATCCAAACATTTTTTTTTTTGAAAGCTTGACATTTAAATATTATGAACGTAATATATTTTGCAAGAACTGTTGGTTCTTCGAGATAGATGCGGAGAATCTCAGGATAAACCCGCTATCTGCAGACTGAAATTAAAGTTTTATCGCCCAGATAATAAGCCATAAATTTCCAAATACATTTCAATAAATTTGTCAGTTACATGAATCGAATTTCTCCCAACCACTAAAACTGATAAAAGCGCACGATCTGACAGTGGTTCGATAGAGAGCAGATCTCTGTAATGAAGATCTCATCTCTCTTAATGCCAAAATCAAGTATATAGATATCTAAACAAACTTTAAAACAATCACAAATTTACCTTCAGGCATCTGCTACTCAATTCACTTGTTTACTCAGGTAGGAAATAAATCCAAAACCTGGTGGCAATGTGAAACTATGCAAGCACAACAAAACTACGGGTGCAAGTGAGGACCACGAGAAAAATGTTTCTTTTATAGCGTTTTTTAATAAATATGTGTACGTTAGGTAAGTTACTCGTTTAGACTAACATGCCTTCTAGACAAGGAACTAAGATCTTAAATTGAAGATTGCGGAAAACCAGTCTCACATCTCTAGCATCTGATTGGATTAAATGAAAACCAGTCTCTATTTCAACCAATCAGATGTTTAAGATATTCGACTAGTCTTCAGTTTAAGTTTTATGATCTTGAGCAAGGGATAACAACTCAGTACAATTTGAGTAGTAAAGTTTAAATATAAGATCTGTTGCATGTGATTTTCGACATTAAGTCATATGGATATATTTCAAGTTTGCATTATCGAAATTAGCAATGTCTGTTTTAGATCATAGCGTAAATAATGGCGGTTCAATTCTGAGCTAATGATGGATTGCTTTTTTTCGAGCCAACTTTTCCAAAAATGTGCGGTTCATCGATGCACGAACTGTCAGAATGTTTACCTATTAATATAGTCTGATCCAAAAATTACCTTTTGCAAGTACTCTTTTATAAAAGTTTGGACTATATATTTTAGAATATTTTGGTAACACTTGATATTACTGAACCTATTTCGATGATAATAGAATATTTTATTTCTATCGGTTATTCTAATAAATTTCCTAGTTTTACTAGGCTTTTGAGTTAATATGTTAAGTTGGTAATTGACTTTGAGCATGATTTTTTATGAAATTGAGGTCAGTCGAAAATTCAAGTCCTTAAACTTAATTTTGAACTGTGTCCATATCGGTACACCGTATTTTGTTCTCGTCTGAGATAAGATGTTAACTTCGTGCACACCTGGGCGCGCTTATCTCTGTTTATACAACAGTTTATTTAGCTGCTACCCCGGGCCAAGACACAGCATCTGCGATTTACCCATCCAGCCGACTTTAAAGCGATTTGTGTATTCGATTAAAAGAGAAGATACTGATCAAATTCAATTAAAAGGTTTTGTTTCTGGTCAAATGTCAGCCAAACAGCCATGGGCGAATTCGTTTTGTTGAGTGATTTTTCTCCCGTGAAATAGAACACACCGGTTGCGGTTTGGCGAATGTTAACATTTTAAGTGTTTGTAAACTTTCCCAATTAGACGTCACCCTTCCTGGATTTCGTGGAAAATATTTGAGAAATGCACACTTTGAAACAGAATCTAGGCATCCACAAATATCAAACAATATTATGCTTGTATAAATAAGGGGCGGTAATTCATGAAAACAACACACATTTTTGAAATTTTTTCAGGGCAAGAGAAATCTCGTATTGTACCGATAGGTTCTGTTACTCTAGAACAAGAAAAGCCAGTTGAAATTAAAAAAACACCTTAAGACCACCATGAAAGAACCCGCAAATTAGTGTAATGGGCCGTACGGTAAACTCTAGCTTATTATTGTCCGGAGGACTTATGCAGGAATTATAATGGACATTGAACAATTAAAAATATATATCCTTCTCAGACTGTTCTGATTAGCATGCGGATCTAGGTCTAAACTAGGTCGAAGATTATGAGAGAATGGAGACCAGTCCCAAATTTCAAGCATCTAATTGGCTGAAATATAGACAAGTTCCATTTCAGCCAATCAGATGCTTGTGAGTTGATTCTGATCACCAATCTCAGTTTTAAAATAACTTCAGCACAGGTCTGCATAGCAAGTATTATCGGCCCAAGAAGCCATAGAATCAATTCATGTTGCTGGTGTCGTTGAAACAACCTTGATGGTTAATACAGAGGTTTCCGAGGCAGTTAATTGCTTCATCCGTTCTGAGCCTGTATCTGGTCTGACAACCAAGCCAAAACACGCTAAAACCGCCGACCAGACGACCACGTGTTGATTCATGGTATATTAATAACTCATTGGTGTATTCGATCGTGAGTACCGAATAACTACAGGTGTCTGTTTCTCATAGGGTTTGTTTTCTTTGGTGAAGGTACTTTAATGGTTAAAGGGTACAAGTTCGGTTCATCAACAGTACTTTCTTTTAGAATTTCGCAATTTTTAACATGGTACATCCAATCAATAGTATATATTTTTGAGGTTAGAAAAGACGATTTCGCGAACACTCATGGATTCGAAATTTCACTAACGGATTTTAGTTGAAACGTCACTGAGGAGGGGGGGGAATCGCGCACAACCGTTACCGCAGGTGAAGCGGGAAAATTGCAAACGTCCGGTGATGGTTCTGTCGATTTTTATTTTGACTCGGCAAGGTAGGTGTTCAGCTTTGACTCGTTTTTATTAAAATATCAAACAATCCTTTGAAAAACGGAGAACGTGATTCGATGCGTGTTGGATGTATCTGCACGCTGGTATAATATGACACCAATATACCTAACCGCCGTGAACGTGGTCGCGAGATGCTTAGCATTACAAGTCTGTTAACAGAACTGTTCAACAAAACTAACAACAGAGTATTTTTCTTTTACTTAGCGGTACCTTGCAAAAATACAGCTTTCGTTTCTTGAGGTATGGATGTTCTGATCACATCGCGATGTAATTCGGCGTGCGCAATATTTAAAATTTCGAAAGGAAATAACATGTGAAATGACTTCAATCGAGTAAACAGTGTGTTACGTCCATTTTTGACTGTTTTTGGGACACAAATAAAATACATGTAATAAGGAAGAGTCTGTCTTTTATTCTTTTGTTGTTTCAAAAAAGTAAAGATGAGATTAATACGTTCGTAATATGCAAAGTGACGGTCCAAGCCGAAACAACAAAAGTACTCTGACCCTCTCTGTAGGCAATGGCTTTCTATGATGACGCGGGAGAACCCTCTTAGTTTTGCTTCTGTATACAAGTTAACCGTTTATGTTTACCATGTCGATGTCTTTTCTACTTTTATTGTTGGTTTTCAACTTTAAAGTATTTGACCGAAAACGTCAAGTTCGATCTATTGTATGTTTACGATAACAACGATGTACTACAAATAGTTTAATTGACAGTTTATGAGATAAAAGAAGTTTCAAACTTGGTCCAACACCTGTGCAGAATGTTCTACCATATTTAACAAAAATAATGTCAGTTTTGGGGCTTTTAACCCTTTACTCCATATATACGCATTTTTACGCATGTGCGACCAGTGTAGATCCGCGGATGTGCCGGCTGATCTGGATCTACACTGGTCGCACATGCGTAAAAATGCGTATATATGGAGGAAAGGGTTAAACAAGATTTATGAAATAAAAATTAAAATTTTATTTTGCTTTCTTGACAATTGTAGCCATTCTTGCTTATGCTAGAGAATAAAACTATAAATTATTTAAGCGTTTCTTACAATGAATAGATAGAAATCTAAGAAATATAAAGGACAACCAGATTTATGAAAACAGTGAAATATGCATATCAGGATTAGCCTTATTTAACCCTTTCCTGTTTAGATACACCTTTATTGCTAGGGCGAACAGTTTAGATCCAGATCAGCCGGCACATCCGTGCCGTCTGATCAGGATCTAAACACATCCGTGCCGTCTGATCAGGATCTAAACTGTTCGCTTTTTGATTCATTAGGTTATTTCTGACCAAAATGCGACCAGTATTGATCCAGATCAGACAACATGGATGTGCTGGCTGATCTGGATCTACACTGGTCACACGCGTTAAAATGCGTATATATCAAGGAAACGGTTAAAAAACGCAGACGGGGCATTGACTAGCCTAAAAAAGGGGAAGTGACTAACATGATATGTTCTCACCCGCTAACTCACGCGCGTTAGTATTTCGTAAGATTTGTGCAACTTAACAACTTTGCTTTGTCACTCATTTCAGGAATAACTAACAATACGTATAATAGGGTTGGAATCTGAAATTCGTAGTACAATAACAATCCGCATTAATTCTGATTTGGACAGTGAAGTTGTAAACTACCATGTTATTACCCTAAGACTGAAAACGAACCACCTTTCTAGAAATCTTTCGTCCGCCCCTGGTGTGATTTTTTTACTTCAAATATATGAAGTAGGAGTCAAATAACAAGGCATTGTAGATTTAAAGTGCGCTATTGCCTTCCAAAACACTTTTCACAAGATGAAGGCACTGGAATATTCAGCAGTAGTCTGAGTGGAAGTCGTCAATACAGCCTGCAGGGGACTAACACAATTTAATGTAGTCTAATAGGGACGGGCTATAACTTAAAACTTCCTATAAGTGAACAATTAAGAATTTACACTGATATGCTAACCAGCATTTAAAAACTATATCAGTATTGAAGGGAGCAAACACATGAAAATCCCAAATAAAGGTATGTGATATTGTCGCGCTGACTGTTATACAGAGAAAATATGGTAGTCCTTAAGTGGACAAAAACTGATTTTTCCCTTTTTGTGGGAATATGAGAATCAACTTGACATCGGCCAGGTGTGTGGGTATTAAAAGCGCCGTGAACATTGTCGCTTTACCTCGGGAGTTTGACATTTAGACAGTCTCTAATCGTCAGTCGGGATTAATCATTTTGAAGGCCGTTAATCTTGCTCCTCGTATGAATCTTGCGAGGCTTAACACCACTTTAAATACATTTAGTGGTTAACAATTACATGTTAAAGGCAACTTTAAGGCGGTTTCAAATTATGCTACCGCCATTAAACTACTGAGAGTTTTACAATGCTGTGGAGCTTCGCAAAATAAAATGCAATTCAAGTAAATATTTTGACTGAGTTTTGCAAATGAAACAGTAGTACATCAAGCATCCTCCCTGTGCTCGCTATTTTGAAGGAAAATATCTGTTAACGGAGATTTATTATCGGCGGCTGTTAATATGCTGCATTAACTTCGATTTCTAAAGTTAGAGGCGTTTCCAGAGTGGGTTCGACGGGTATGTTTGAACCCCGTTTTGGGACAACAATATTTAATTGTTATGGGGATTTTTGCCCAAGTTGTTGGAAATTACCATGTAACTACCCTAAGACTGACCTAAGTCGAAAGCCTTTCCCGGAAATTTTACATCTGTTAGGTCTTAGTCCTGCTCTAATATTGCCAGTGTTTTAGAACCTGTACGCTATTTCGATCAGCCGTCACACAATCGTGAAATACTGCGCGGAAATTATCAGCTTACAATATGTAACAAATCGTTTTGCCGCAAACATCATTTACGGGGTGTAAAAGTAGCAATATTGTGTATATTCTGTAAATATTTACAAGATTATCATGTAGTTATTTCCGCTCAACAGATATGACACGCAGCAGCTTTGGAACCTTCGAAAGAATGCTGTTGAAGCCGCGGACGGAGGGCGTTCACTGATTATTGATATGTTACATCTTCCTAACATATGGCAAAGTGGAAGCCATGTGCTCAAAATCATAAAACTAAATCAGGAGACCAGTCTCAAATCTCAAGCATCTGATTGGCTGAAATGGCGACTGGTCGCCATTTCAGCCAATCAGATGCTTGAGATTTAAGACTGGTCTCTAATTTCAGATTAATGACATTGGGCCCTGAACAAACATTTGGTTCTTGGCAGAAATACAACTGATAACTCGAATTCACTTATGTCTGTAATATGGGTTACTGGAAAAAAAGAACTAGTAATAAACTTTAGAATGTCTTCGCTGACAGTAATTCGATTGGTCAACTTAGAAGAATTCTGTATTCTGTTATATGTTTTTTTGCAAAAAAGGAAATACAAATAAATTTTCCGAGAGGGACGCAATGCCATCCACAATCATGCAAACACGTACTTACAAAAAAGTGAATTTTTCCTATCAGAATTTACTTTTTCTTCTTCAAATTCAGTTACTACATGTTTACTAATCAATCATTATATGAATCATTAATCAATAACAATATAAGTTAATTCAATTAATTGGTCAGTGATTGACATGCCGTTGACTAGACCTGTCGACATGGCAGGCCGCCGGCCGTGTAACGCGTACTGCGCTGTCAGTAAAGAACGTTGACAATTGCTTTTATACGACACATGACGTAAGTTTTGATAGTTCTAATAATGACAATGATGAATACCTACTTAAAGACAACCCACACTTTAAATTTGATGTCTTTATGAATTATGTACATGTCTAATGACACGCGACTCGAGATAAGTGGACTGGGGCTGCACCTTGATGGAGCCAATACGCAAATTTAGCAGATTTAGTTGTGACTTAACAAGCTAAATGGTACATTTTTGTCTCCAGATATAATGTTTCTTGCTAATTTTGCTTATTATTGTCAAAAGGGATCGAAAACAATTCATAATGGACAAATTGCTGTTGAAATGTGTTGAAACTGGACAGAGAACAATTATGTGTCTAGAACTCACCATTTCCCAAAGTTTAAAGCCTTGCACATGACGGTGAAATGCAAAACCACCAGCATGATTTGTTTTCAGTACCAGTGATGCAATAGTTTTGTTTATTTTTCAGGGCAATTAAATTTATTCGGGCAGTTCTATATTAAAATCGTTAACTTGTGTAATAGTTGAAAAGGGAATTTTAAAAGCCACTGAACACGTCAAATATGAAAATATTGTAGGCCTTTTCATGGACAGTAATGGAAATGCACATTCCTGCATATGCCGCTTAGTCTCGGGTTTAGAGCATCTCAATATTTACATAAGTAAAAGTACAATTTCGATCTAGTCGAAACGACGGTGCTCCGGGTTGAGCGCACATGTACAAAGTACAAGTTTGATTCATCCCAAACGACGGTGCTCCGGGTTGAGCGCACAAGTACCAAGTACAAGTTTGATACATCCCAAACGACGGTGCTCCGGGTTGAGCGCACAAGTACCAAGTACAAGTTTGATACATCCCAAACGACGGTGCTCCGGGTTGAGCGCACAAGTACAAAGTACAAGTTTGATTCATCCCAAACGACGGTGCTCCGGGTTGAGCGCACAAGTACCAAGTACAAGTTTGATACATCCCAAACGACGGTGCTTCGGGTTGAGCGCACAAGTACCAAGTACAAGTTTGATACATCCCAAACGACGGTGCTCCGGATTGAGCGCACAAGTACCAAGTACAAGTTTGATACATCCCAAACGACGGTGCTCCGGGTTGAGCGCACAAGTACCAAGTACAATTTTGATACATCCCAAACGACGGTGCTCCTCCGGGTTGAGCGCACAAGTACCAAGTACAAGTTTGATACATCCCAAACGACGGTGCGCAAAGCATGTGTCATACTATATTTTAGTATGTATACGACTTCGGAGCAAAATGTCTGACTTTATATAGATACCCACGTATCCTTAGTTTGAGATCTGTCTCAGAAAAAAAAATTACGCGAAAATCATATACGTTTCTCGTTCAATAAATATTAGTGCGGTGTGTGACTTCTATGTTATCTTCGAAAGCAACGGTCTATCTAGAGTATTTATTCACTTTACAAATGAAATGAGCCCACAATAAACGGATTATTGTACAGACGAGATATTTAACACCTAGGAGAACACTTTATTAATGGAGATAAATGGATTGAAGAACGTTCTAAGTGACATCTCCACTTGAACTTCCGTCAAAAGTTAACAAAACTGCGACGAACATTCCCACTCGAACACCTGGGTGATATGTGGTCTCTTCTCTGACAGAAGGATTCTGTGCTGGCATGTAAAAGCCTTACCCTCGTTTATAATGTTAGTAAATCATTTATGGTAACAATTTCGTTTTGTATGTGTATTGCAGATGGTTTACTGTAGGTGATATTGTGTTTAAAGGTGTAGAACGAACGGGCAATTAATGAGGAAGACGTGCATTTTGTCTAAAACACGAAAACTTAAATAGCTGTTTAGTTGTCTGCTTTAAATAATTGTTGGCGTTTTCTTGTTGTTGTTTGTTTAGTTCTGTAACTAAAGAGCCTAATAGATTAAACAATGCAGTATCGACTTATGTGTTATACAATTTCAACAGAAAAAGGGATCTGAAAATAACGGATGCGATTTGATTGAACTCAAAATAAGCCCTCCTTGGTTATGCATAATCTTTCAAACTCCTTGCATCTGCTTTTCGAGTCAAAACAAATGAACTCGAAACTTCGAACATCTAACAAACTCAGGGCAATCATCATAGAGAAAGTCAAATTAATAAAACCACCTTTTTTCCTTGTTACTTTTCAATGATTTTTCTTTCTTTTCGCAAAAATATCCGCTCTTGCATTACTGTCGCTTCAAAGTCCTCAAAGCTGTACATACGTGTCTACTTGTCAGGATGAATATGTATATATACGTACAACGAATGTAGAAAAAAAGGTTTAACAAAAATAAAAAAGAACACACCTGCACCCTATAACTAGGTATTTGTGAGCGTGACGAACACGTGATTTGAGGAGACACGTTTGGGCATTTAGGCGGCAGGAATATGACATATATGATGATAAATTCCATTTAACTTCAATTTTTACCCATCTTCTTAGATGCAGAATATCGCGGTCTGGCTCGGAAGAAGTCCGCTACCAATGTCGATTCTGGCAATGGTGTACAGCTTAATGCTTAAATAAGTTTGCCTGTGCCCAAGGTTATAAAACTGAGCATGGACACCAGTCTCAAATCTCAAGAATCTGATTGGCTGAAATGGCGACCTGTCGCCATTTCAGCCAATCAGATGCTTGAGATTTGCGACTGGTTTCCATGCTCAGTTATATAATCTTCAACCCTGGTGTGGCAATAGTATCCACTTTTTTCTAGAGGATTAGTAAACAACATTCTCAGAGAAGAAAGGTTACAGACTAACTAAATTTAAAAAAAAATAAATTTAGCCAATTGCATCTGAAGAATAAAATACTTGTAATGTGACTTATATAGTACAAGAGTACATGTAGATAAATTACTTAATGAAAAGCTCGTCTTACTCTGAGTCCATGGATTGCAAGTTCGACCCCTCAATCCTCGAACAAAACATTGCTAACAGTCGTTCAGATCTGGATCATACAAATATACCGGACACTTAAAATTATCAGGACCCAGCGGGTTTTTTTCCTTCTTTAACTACCTCCCCAAAAGGGTACCATTCCCAAAGCTGACAGGAGTCTTCCCAATTCAACCATCACACCTTTCCAAATCCCAAAACTACTGTTCCCAACGTTACAAACAGTGCCATTTCCCTATTGACAAACGAGTTTTTTGCAAGAAATGTCGTACAAAAATAATTTTCATAGACAGGCAGTCATTGGATTGGCAATAACTTATTTCTGGCATAACAGTTACATCACAAGGCTTTCCTGTTAAGGAACCAGACCTTATGATTCTTTGTGAAGCTGAATAAACCCCCTAGTGTGAATTTACATGAATAATGAAAATATCCCAATTTCGCTTTATTTGCAACTAATTCTTCCCAATTTCAAGATTTTACGAATTTCCCAATAGTAGGGGAAGGGGACCCTTGCCCTATTGGGAAAAAAAACAACGCTGGGACCGATTCGAGAATTGAAGTGTCTTTTATGTCTTGCTCTATCATCCGAAAATCTAAAACGACAAACACTCTTCTGGATGCCTTGCTTACATGAGCTTCCGGAAACGACTATAAATAAAAACTAAATAACTCCCGCACGCCCGCTCTTGCACACCCCACGCCCCTCATGCTTAGAACTTAAGAAATAACTGAAATCAAAAGAATCACGAGCGTTACTATTGAACAATTTCTATGACGGAACATTGTTACCCTGCTATGAAGTAACAAAATCGACAATGATCCGTGGTGTATCAAGCGATGTAGCTGCTGTAAAAACTATACAGATAATACAGATAATAGCTAAAGTATTGTTTGTGTATGTAATAAATACATTGAGTAAACAGCTAATAACAACAAACAGCGAGGATACATTAGAGATTGAGTGATAGGCAATATACTAGTGAGAATCACTGTTGATTTGCGACTCGCCATGATGACAAGATGGGGCTTAATTTTCATTTCAAAACAAAATGGTCCGAAAAGGAGCAAAACTGTTTTACAGATGCAATTGAAGTGTTTTTCCTGACTGAAAAGTGAACAGTGCGATCCTGTTTAGACTAGGCGGATGCCCACTGGTCGCATATGAAATAAGCCCTATTTTGTCGAGGCGCGTCACTTTTATTTAACGCCGCTTTCGTAAATGCTGTTACCAGTAGTTTTGGCGAAGTCGCGAGAATAAGTGAAAATTAATCGCATTCCATATTTTTTTCCGAAGACTTTCATTCGTGACATCCGCTTGTATACTCGAGGTTTTAGGCCCTTAGACAGTAGATGCAAGTCTTCATGATCTCACGAATCAAAACATCTCTTTAGAATAATAAAAATAAAATATTTGAAATTCAGTATAAATTCTATATTAACCATGTTTCTAACTTCATGTATCCATTGTTAACCTTTTTATTTAACTTTTAACGCATGTTTTTCTTCTGAAAGTTTATTTAAATTTCCATGGATTTAGTATTTTAAAAAGTATATGTGTCATTGCTCAGTTATTTAAGGTTATTTCGTAACAGTTACTGCGTTCATTAGTGCATCAATGTGTTTGATATGAATCTACCTATGCATTTCAACAGGATATTCGGATTTTCTGTTCCTTTCCTAATTATTTAAGACGAGTTACGTTGTAATCGCGTATATATGTATACGTCTTAAAGCCCATTCAGAAATGTTGTGATAAAACATTTGATAGTCTGTCGATACACCTGTATGAAGTGTATAACGTCTGAACAGAGGTGGGCTGGACGATAGTCCGCCCTATAACCAATCACGATGTCTGCATTGTACTACTCGGTTTCTTTACTTTTCGCTTTAAAGATTACCATTTCATAGTCGATAACTAAACGGACAAGCGACAAGAAAAATTTGTAGTACGACTGCATCATCATATCTAATTGATAATATATGCTTGGATTTTACCTTTCAAATTGCGCCGTTAAATATTTTACCGATTCAAATTGATACGGCTGGATTTATTGAAACATAATCGGAGTTTTAAGAGGAAACTCAATGACAGGTCTGAAGTTAATGCGAACGTAAATCTTCCGATTTCTATGAATGGATAGTAACACTGACGGATTTCTGAGCAGAACAACCTTTCTATAATATTTAATTACCGTATTGTGTGATCATATTTTGCTTAAATATACAAGTGGATGATTAAAGGCTGTCGTGATCATATATAAGGAATTTTACATCAAGAATATTTTGGAAGTATTTGCAGCTGGTATTTGGTGTTGAAGATCCTCGCCGCTATACTCTGCAGACCCGGCTTGCTCATGGGCTAAGGCAAACAATGTTCAGGATAGTTTTACCCGTTCGGCACGGGACAGACATCAGATAGCAGAGTGAGTATTATGCCACTGTTCAAGACACAAGTCTCCAAGAACTTTCTAAATAGGGATTCTAAATAAAATATTTCCAGTGCCTGGCGCAATACTATGCCCAAGATAATAAAACGAAATCTGGAGACCAGTTTCATATCTCAATCATCTGATGTTTGAGATGTACGACTGGTCTCCAATCTTAGTTTTATAATCTTGGACCCTGGTCTTACTTATACAGAATGATGATGGGGGTAGTTCTGATTTGCCCCAAGACCTCCATTCAATGTACGTGCTTGATAAAGAGTAAGTGATGGGAGTATAATTTGGTAACAACTTAGTGATCGAAAATATATAAAATATGTTTGCCCCATTTTAAGGCAGTAATGTAACACAACGAATCAACCAAAATGAAAAATGCAATACATTAAATTTTATCATTAAGTGATTTTTTCTACCGATTGAAACATACAGACGTGTTCGAATATATTAAAACTTCAAAACGTTTTCTTTCGTAAATCCATTTGTCACACACATACAAAGTATGTAATAAACATAAAACAGTAAAATTAAGCATGTCGTATTTTGAAAACATCCGCGGCAGGTGTTTGCCACAAGGCTTTACAAATACGTATATATCAAACTATACCTTTCTTACTTGACGTGTTGCGAAGGTTAAATATGCCTTCTGTATACCATTCATTAACACCACAAAATAAAATACCTGAACACTAGCTTGCTTTGAGGATATTTTGCTTACATTTGAATTTTCAATGAACGCAGACATTTGTTTAAAATTTCTCTCAGTTTGTTGAGGTAAACATCAAATATCACCAAAATCCAAATCCGGGCCACTAGAAGAATCGGAAGCGAGAATAGAACACATCTGTCATTTCATAATTAAAACTTCAATTAAGATTTTTTCGGTCTTTTGATGTTACGGTGAATTATATACAATTACTAGTTATAATGTATCAGATATATACTAGCACTGCATGCACGGAACGAAATGATGGGGAGGGGGAGCATGCTTCCACTCTGACAAATTAATATTCGCGGTCTATTACGTCATCATCGCCTCCCTATCTCAACAGGAACATAAAAGAATATTATTTTATCTAGTAATAATCGTTTAATTATACACAAATAATTGAGGGAAACTGTGAGAAGTTTGATTAGTTAATAAAATAGTAAAACAAAATAATTAAACCACACATTGTAATATAATCAACCTCTTTAATAGCACTCAAAGAAGCCAGCGATGAGTTCCCATCGGGTGTGCCAGTTCTTGAAGAGGAATAAATCTGTAACGAACGAAATTTTAACTCGATAGATTTATGTCAGATTTAATGACAAAAATAGCTGTTGTGAACGTTTTATGTGATTTATGGGCAGTAATTGTCCGTTAAGAAACCGAGTCCGGAGGGTAATGATAACCATCTGACTGGCCAGGTGAACAGATAGAAACATTTGATAAAATCAAACCAAGCTAACTAGTATATCGTCATTTATCATATTGCAAAAAATAAGTTTGAATATTCTCATTTCGTAGCAAACTAAAACTCACTCCGTACGTTTCAAGTACTCAGCGGTTTATAGCTTGTGCAGAGGCAACAATTTCGTGATTGATGACCGAATGACAAATGCTTGAAATTGTTAATGTGCATAGTTTGGTTAATTACATTATGTAGTCTTTCAATGTCATTCTACAAATCTTTAGATTTTGTAAAGACGTTGCATGTGAGAGTCACATTTCATTGCATGGGATATTTAATGCGCCCCCTTGTTCTCGCGTATGTACCTCAGGAAGCTATGTCAGACCACAGAATCGCTTAGGGTTGTATTTTTATATGTTTTGCTTGTAATTATGTATAAACTGTAGCAGCAAATAATCCATAATTATACACTATGACAAAACATCGCTTCAAATTTCAATTCAAATCTGTTTAACATTAGTTTTACACTACGATATTTAGTGAATGGTGAAAATGATAGGGTCCAAAATTTCACAGTCTTCTCTTCAAACAAAACTTCCATTTAAAATTGTGTGTGTGTCATAAACGCAGCATAGCATTGTACAAAATAATTTAGATAGCTTTTGAATGAATTTTTACAATAAGTGGTTATGATTTTGAAAGATTAGTTTTCTTGCTAGAAGGATATTTTCAATCATTGATAATAAAGATGAACTGATAAATTTATCAAGATGTATTTGCTTTTGACAATACAAAACGAAATATCCATAATTTACCGCAAGGTTTGCTTCCAAACTTTTAATTGCAGATGACATATGAAAAACGAGGCATGGTACAGGTGCATTAAATCTCAATCGACAATGAAAAATAACATACTTTTACACGTTTTAGTAAGACCTAAAAATATTAAACTATTCCTGCAGCATGGAGATATATTTCACAAATTAATTTTTGTCTTTGGCAGTTATTCTTTAGAAAATTTACCCTTATCCAATGATGTATATAAATTCTGTCTTTATTAAAAATCGTATGAATAAACATCTTTGGTATAAAATGTAAAATTCGAAAAGTAAACGTTATAGAAAGTTGAAATTCAGTAGTCTACTTTTCATTTTGCTATTGCAAATAACTCGAATATTTTGAGAGCAGTGTTTCCTCGCAGTGAACGATTATGTCGTAAGTACTGGGATCGGGGAAACAGTGCCCAAGATCATAAAACTAAATCTGGAGATCAGTCTCAAATCTCAAGCATCTGATTGACTGAAATGGCGACCAGTCGCCAATTCATCCAATCAGATGCTTGAGATTTGAGACTGATCTGAAAACTTAGTTTTATGATCTTGGGCCCAGGAGTGAAGTGCTCTGTCTAAAACAGATGATAATGTATTCGTTGCGCATATATCATTATTTTCTAGGTATATTTAGCGAACACCTGCTTACGATGATGCTATCGCCATTCCTCTGACAAGTATTTATATACCTTTTCATCATTATTATGGTAAAGGATTATGCAAAATATGTTTAAAATGTCTTCTGTATTGTTTAAAATGTTTAAAATGCTAATAGAAGATATCACTTAATAGGCGATTTAGGAAACAGTGTCATTTAGTACACGCACTTCACAAAGTTTTTACTTATTTTTATTTTATTAAAGTAATTCAAGAACACAACGTTACCGTAATAAAAAATAAATTTCCATGGTATTTAAATGCTAATATTTTTATACACAGAACCGCCGAGCAAGTGCAGAAATAAACATCATTGTGTACCTTTTATCCTAACTGATTGCATATCTTATATTTCTACAGTTTAGCACTATGATAATTATGTAACCAATTCCATCAAGTCTGGAATTCGCTGCAGTTCAATCAACATACTGACATACTGGAATAACATACTGACTCAAACTGAAGAAAGAGGTCATTACTGTAGAAGCGGTATTCGGCGCGTTTCTTATACTATTCAATTCAAAATCTACATATGTTTAAAAAGTGTTATGTTGTTTTTTAAATACTCGATAATGGATTCGTTATTTTTGAGAACACAGTGCACTGTCTCGTTTTGATAAAAAAAAAACTATATATTTTATTGCCTAATTAATTTCAAATCAATACAGAAGCATGAGGTTTTTGTTGACTTTTGAGTTGTCCCGAATCAGTCTGACACCTATGGTAAACGACAACATTCCAGTGTTATCAATTGTACATCAATATGTAACGAACAGTGAAACAAAAGACTGACAATTATATGACAAATCTCCACGTGGGCCGCAATCCTAAACCCACAGATCCGATTTCTTCTCCGCTTTCGCGTGAACTTTCAATTACACTAGCGTTGTCGTATCCTATGCCCAAGATCATAAAACTAAATCTGGAGATCAGTCTCAAATCTCAAGCATCTGATTGGCTGAAATGGCGACCAGCGCCATTTCAGCCAATCAGATCCTTGAGATTTGAGACTGATCTCAAAACTTTTATGATCTTGGGCTCTTCTATCTCGATGAGCTTGATCTGGTCCTCATGCGTTCGCTCGCCTTATTCTTTGCTCATTTATCCGATGTATTGTTCCTATTAATGTATTTGAACTTAATAAATGTGAAAAATGCGAGGTCGTAGTATTAACATACTGTTACTGTGTCACAGACATTGGTTATTCTATTCAAAATGATATCATTTTTTTCATAATGAGCTCTAGAAAATAATAATGTTTTCGAACTATACTTACTCCTTAAAGTAATTTTATCGTACAACTTGGCGATACAATTATACAAATAACGAAGAAATGCACCAATAAATACGTTCCAATCATTTGAGCTATATATTTTTTATCAATGAATGCAAAATCCAAGCATAAATACCCTTAAGAAACCGTGTTCCTAAGTCTATTTCTTCTGCAAGCGTGTCTATCACTCTGGCCATTAGGCTTATGGGCGGGCCATTCATTTGTGAAATATAACTTGTCAATCTGCTAAATTATGCCGCATCCCCACTAATCATTTTACATAAAACATTTATTGTTGACTCATCTCCTTTTTTCCAGAATGGTTTAATACAATATAGCTTAGAATTTAATATAAAAAGCCTGCAATTTCTGAACATTTTTCTTTATATAATCTCATAATTAGATTTTATCTGTGCAGACTACTTTTATTAGCGTGTATTGCGCTGAAAATCATACAATATAACTAATGTTTGTAACAAAATAATGTAATATTTATATCAAGAATGATATCTGTATTAATTTGGCGTAAATAAAGTTTACCACGAATGTTGAGATGTTCGCCGAAAAAAGACAGATAGGGGTCATAACAAGTATCTAAGATTGTGTATAAATTCAAGACCGCTTAAGTGTAACTTAAATGTCTCGCTCCTTTTAAGCCAATTAATTTCACGTTAATTTGTTTACTTAAGCGGTGGTTTATGGTGATAATAAATGAGAGAGTTGTATATCTACTTTACCCGGCATCCTCTCAACGAAAGTTTCCGTTTCCATGCACGTTATCTCGTGTTATTGTTCGCCTGTCATTGAGTTCCTATTACTCTCTATACATCTTACATTACTGGTAAACGGTTTACGGTAAGGTATTTCAGTATTTAAGATAAATCGTAAACTAATGGGACGGTTATTTGGAGGACGGGCAATCGTTTTTAATTCCAGTTTCTTTCATCTGGTTAATCTAGGTCATAATCCTGACAAAGTAGTCAGGTGCGTATCCAGCGGGGGTTCACTGGGGTTGCTCGAATCCTTTTTTTATGGGGGGGGGGGGGGGGCGGGCAGCAATATTTAATTTGATGGGGTTTTTGGCCAGACAGTTGGTTGTTAACCTGTTATTACCCATAAGATACCCCTAAACGAACCGCTTTCTGGGAAGTCTTGCATCCGACCCTTGTATTCCTGCAACCTGCATAGCATGTTTGACTGAAGACTAAATTGCAATTGCTGATCAATCACAAGCACTTTATATGAATACTGTTCTTTAATATCTATAAGACATAACGTAAGGAGATAATTCTGGTACTATAACTACTAAATGTAGTAACCACTAATGGCAGTATAGGTGCTCAAGAGTAGGACTAGTTTAGTTCATTTCTTTCAGGCGTAATAGGCCTAATGTAAATATTAGCGAAACTTTCTTAAAGTTGTTGCCGGTAAACGAAACTGATACGTTCGTTAAACTCGCCAGAATGAAATAAAAAATAAAGTAAGATTCTAATGAAACTGTCATCGTCGACATTAATTCCAATTTTGTTAGAAACGGCTTTATTAGTTAATCGATGAACTTTATTTGATACAAAAAATTGTGAGGTTGGAGACCAGTCTCAAATTTCAAGCATCTGATTGGTTGAAATGGATACGTGTCTCCATTTCAGCCAATCAGATGCTTGAGATTTGAGACTGGTTTCCTTTCTCAGTTTTACAATCTGGTTCTCATTCTTGCCTTAAAGTTGGAACTCCTTGCCTTATCCATCTATTATCGTTGTTAACAAACAGACTCGTGCTTGTTTTCAGGTAATAACAACATATTTGATGTTTCAGCCTTTGAAATCATTAAATGTATGTTGTTTCTCAACTGATAGGAGATTTGGAAGATACGTTTTCTCCATTAATATCATACGTTGTTTTTCTCTCTGATAATTCGCCTGTAATCTGTACTAAGTAGTGGAATAATCTGTTTACCCCTGTAGAAGTTTAGCTTAATGGTTCAGTGATGTGTTCCGTTCTGACAGTAATTAGCGGATGATTGCTGAAGACATGTCTTGTTTCAAAACCGTTCAGTACCATACTAGTGAGTTTAATACCGCCTAGACGTTCAGAGCTATCATTGGTGCACTGTAACAGACTCGATCATTATTCTTTATTAAGCAGAACGAAATATTTTAACTGCACCTGTGAAGTTGTGCGCACACTTTGGGTAATGTTCCGGCGTTTATGATATAATATTAATAACTTTCCTGCTATAATACGATGCTTTTAATTTACATCCTTCATACGATATTTATTCGAGGCTGTGACAGCTTTATTAACATGTTGAAACTTTGATATCAATTATATTTGCGTTTAGTCGGATTAAATGAAATCTCAGGTGAATTAAAAAGCCGGTTTCTTGGCACAGTACAGTACGCTATCACTCATTCGTAAATTAGACTGTCAATGTCTTTTGTCTATGCAATAAACTAAGGAATCTTATTAATACGTTAATGTGTACCAAAATTATTCCGTTCATATAGTAAAATATTGCGCGAATTTCTTTAGGTATTCTTTGAGTCTACCGCATCGGAATTTCGAAACCATTTGAACACGTCTCAATTCAAAGACGCAGAGGCAATTATAAAAAAACAAAAACAAAACTCCTCAACGTTACGATTTATTTTTTTTTTGCTGACCGGTTGATTTTCATCGTATCTGGGTATAAAGTAGCTTTGATTTAATACAGTTTTTTTTTTAATTTAAATAAAACGGCTCTTTTGTGAATGTTTTATTAATAGATGTCATCCGCCACATTAAATGTGACACAAATCAGTAACATTATACGCCGGTTTGTAACATGGGATGAAACTGAATTCAACTGATGTAGTATATTAAGTAGGTAAAACATTCGTGGAGTTACAGTTACGAGCGCCGTGATTGACGGGTCGTCAGTTGAAATTGACACAATAAACAAGCACCTGTGTTTAACCCACGCAGGTGCGCAGTACATGCGGGCAACTTCGCATTGCATTGCGACGTGTATATCATGCGTCTAATACACGTTTTGACGGCATCAGATATTTTTATAGTCTTTTTTTTAATAATGAGTTGAAATCCGTGAGAATAGAATGCCAACCTTAGTAAAGCAATATTCATTGTTTGTTCTTTTAAGTCACGAATGTTTTGTTTCTTAAACATTTTCTTTAAACTGCAACTCTTAAAATTAAAATGACAACACAATTTTAAATTACTCTAAATTGACTACATTTTCGCCCAAAACCCGAAAACATCTATTATGAATAATTAAAGATAGTTTGAAATGTTGGCGATTTTAACCAGTTTGTTAAAATTAAGGTGCCAAATGTGTCAAACTACTATAAACGTGTCATCATTTAATGTACTAATGACATTAAAAGACATCTTTAATGATTTATGACACTCGTTACAATACTGTTTAGGTCTTCCACACGTTTTAATTAATATGAATATTCATTAGGATCTTTTAATTGCAAACCAACTGACATGTCTGGTCGAGTTAATACCATTATATAAGTGCCATAAAATTACTTAATTTCTCATTATTAAATAAAACAGTTATTTAGTTCTCATCATAAATTAACACGAAAACTAAAAGTTGTGTACTGATGAAATATTGACATGATGTGGCAGTTGTTATTGCAAAGTTATTTACAAAAAATGCTCTTAAAACAAAGAAGTTTAATGTTGAAATAAAACCTTCGCAGATTAAGATTTTTATACAACTCAATGGTAATAACAAAAAATAAAAAAATGCTACCCAAAATAAAATAGTGTTGTTTTTTGGTACCCGAATAATTCTGTAAATTCTTTTACCCGAAACAATATGATGTATTTTGTTTATTTTGGTTCCGGGATAGTTTTGTCATTTTAAAACCTGAAACAATATGTTACCCGAATATTTCTTTTTATTTCTTGTACCGATATCAATCTGGGTTTGTTAAGGTAATGCCGCTCAAATATAGACGGTTAGTTGTTGTCTCTGCAGTTTTTTATCCTTAAAATAAATATCCTTCAGTTCCATTATGTATGCAAATAAAACCAGAAAAAAACAACATTTTATACATTTTTTTAATTTCCTCACATGGTGTGTTCACAAGATTATTTTGTTCTGTTTTGCAAACAAGATCTGGTCACGGTCCTCAGTTTGTTGAGGCGCATACATTAATTGCAATTACCCCCTTATGTTACTTGTGTGCCATAGCTTGGCCGGCATATTTAGTTTGCAGAAAAAATTTCGCGCCCTTGCTTAGAGCACTGATTGAACATTGATTGGTTTGTTTATTTCAATCAAAGTCCATCACTGAAACCAAATGGCTAGGCTTACAATCTATTAAAAAGTATTTTGTACTCCACATCTGTTGTTTTTATTCATGTAGATATATATTGACGAATGTTTGTGTTTTTAAATTATTGTCTATCTGTTCGAATAAGAAGATATCATAATCTGATTATATCAATTGTGAATGAAAATCTGTGGATTCGGATAGTTCTGTTAATAAACGTAAGTAAATTTTAAACTTTTTTTTCGAAATATTAGCTTTTGCAAAATGTACTCGTGCAATTGACTCATTTATTGAACCTGTTTACCGTATACCGAGAACAAGGTTTTTTCTATGTTTAGATATCAAAGTCAGAAATAATGAACAGTAATCGGATGCACGCTTTTTGTATTAGAGGAAACGGGTCTGGTCTTACACTATTTACAAATTACAAACGTTACCATGGTAATATATTACACAATTTCATAAAAAGGAAGAGGCTCTAGTCTATCCCTTGTTATTCAATAAAAATTCCAGCTTAAAATAAATTTTGACATCAACCAGCGTTTTCAATGTTCTTTATTTATGCCTACATTAATTCGAACAAAGCGATCCACTGTATAATATTCTCAATACGCCTGAATTAGCCAAGAGCCTGCTGCAGAAGTTGCGAAAAACATTATTAATTTTTATTGTTCACCTTTTTGGCAGTTGTTTCTGACAGAATCTTTTCGGGGTTTAATCCCTGGCATATGAAGTGAAGGAGGGTGGAGAAATCCTACATACAATGAGATTATCCCCGGATTAATTAGATTATCTCTTTATTTGAAGAATCGCGACGACTAGAGAGGCAGACAGTCTGTCCATTTAGAGCTTATAGAGAAATCTTATATCTGGAAAATTTGACTAAAATATTGTGAGCTGTAACACTCGTAGACTTGTCAGTTAAATTATCTCCAGTTTTTGTTAGTACTTTTTTTATTGCACAGACTTTTCATAGCATGAATTCCGTGACATGCAACCACGTAAATGTTGTCAAACATTACTGCCATATTTGATTAATAGGTGTATATTGTGTAAATAAAAATGCCGCTTAAAATATACAAAATGATCGTGAATATGTAGAACAACAACAACAAATATTTCCCTCTCTTTAAAAATAGTCGGTCACTCACATTTTATTTTTAGAAGATGACTTGCCTCTATCAAATATTATATTAACCATATTAACTATTAAACCAACATTCCTCCTACTTAATTAAGCTTAAAACAAATAAAAGCCGGCCTCCGTACCATGCTCATACGGAAGATTCAAAACTTTAAAGCAAATAAAAGTAAAGAATAACGTCAACGAAAACACCAGGCATTGAATCATTCTGGATATTTTTTTCTTAGACCATTTCATCCATTCATAATGATTTCAATCACTTTTACTATGCGTGTGTCATTGTAAAATCATTAATCAGTTAATGGATCGATCACCTTTCATTAATTGATCTGCCTGATTTACTCAATTGTAAAGTTTTATTGGAGTTAATGGACGTCTTTAAGGGTGTCGAGTAGATCATTATTGTTTTACTCAAACATTTGACACCTTTGAGAAGTGCGGACACTTCTTTAACCGTATAAAACAGAAACTTTGAAACTTTAATAGTCAAAATTATTTCTTATCGTTATATAACATGTTATGTGGATTAGTAAAGTTTTATATTAAGTTAAAATGAACATGAAGACTCACAAGAGAAGCAGTGATAAGTGTTATGGTTCGTATATTTTAATTATGTGGTCAAATTGTTAACACGGAGGTCGTTTGAACAACACGTTAATTATTATTATTATTATTTTTATTTTTATTATTATTATTATTATTATTATTATTATTATTATTATTCGGAGAATTCTATCATTCTTTTATTCTTTAAAGATGGCGACGGTTCACGCTAATATTTATTTTTATAAAAATTGTAAAACGCTGATGTTTTTTATGTAAAATTATCATTTCTTAACAATATTAACATTTGTATAACATCGTTTCTTAAATACGAACGTTGTTTTCGTTAAATAAGTAGAAAGGACACCGTGAAAAACTTAATTATTTTCTGAGGTTCATGTCTTAGTGTCAGCTTAATATGATGTCGGCACTTTTACAACATAGCATCCGCATTTTTACATCATAGTTATCATATGGGAAACAGAAACTATTTGTAAGCAATGATCTGTTAACAATGAAACACTAATGCGACGATAATTGCAAAACAATGTAAACTCTGCCCACAAAGTACAGTCATTTTTACAACCTTCCTTATCGATGAGCTCGTATTTAAAAGAAATATTTAAGATTAAAATCAAACACAAAATGTGAGATGGCAAGACTTGATTTTGATACAAAAGATGATGATAAAGTGACTGTGTGGTCAGAGTCAGTGCAACCGCACGCACAAACAGTGTAAGAGGATCGCACGTGGGATTAGAGGCTTGCATTACAATCAAATGATGAAATTTGACGAGTAATTTAATTTTAAGTTTAAAATTGTGTGGTTAACTGGTAAGATCTGATTTTTAAATACGTTTAACATGTAACAGTTTATGAAAAAAGATCTAATCCAAATAAAAATTCGTTTTTGATGTGAATTTTCGTAATTTGTGCGAATGATCAAACAAACATGGTTAAACAACAAGGGACTATGAAATTTTTGAGGAGGGCTTCTATGTCTCGTGTCGAGATTGATCTCTAACTAGGTACAAAATAATAGCTGGTACATGACAATTTAATTTAACTTAATAAGATTAAATCAAATAATGAATTAGCTACAATTTATCAAACATTTTAGAAATTGAACAGTGAAAGCAACATTTGTTTTTGATTTTTATACCAGTCTGTGCATTCTTCGGAATATGTTGAAAACATGATTTTATCACGTAAAAATGTAGGAGAAAGTCTATCGTGGTAAGTTACGGAAACAGTAAGCAGCATAAGGAACTGACCATTAGGTTTAATAGACTAAAGCATCTTACTTATTAAACATGGATATATAGAATAGACTGGGTTTTTTTGTGGAATAATAATTTAATCTGATTTTTATGTTGTTTTTTTTTTCAGGCATCTTCATCATGACCCCGAGTTACCGTGCATCTATACTGGTTCTCACAGTTCTACTGTCAGGATTTATTACGTCAGCTCATACACAGTTCACTTCCGGTTCCGCTGCGCAGGCGCCTCCGCCTTTAACGGAGGAACAGAAGAGAAAAACGGTGGAAGCCCTTGAGTCCAGCTTACTGGCGTTGTTTGGACTCTCCAGACGTCCGCGTCCGAGCAAGGACGTGGTAATACCTCAGTATATGATTGACCTATACCGGATTCAGAGCGGGGATACGGACACAGAAATACCCAACGTGTTCACCCGCACCCACACAGCTAAACCAGCAAACACCATCCGCAGCTTTTTCCACGAAGGTAAATTTCTTTTTTTGTCAAGAGGATGTAATTCTTCGCATACGTTTAAGTATAAAAACACCAAATGATCAGCAATCAGTTTGTGGAAGATAACGCATCAAGATGCATTTTAAATAGCTTTTATTAAATCACTACACTGTAAAGAGTGAACCATCGCAACTTACGGAAAACTTAATAGACATTTCTAAATATTTTGACAAAAAAAAATAATATCGGATTTTTAAAAAGCCTCACTATGTTTACATTACATGTTTAACATTAAGTCATAGGATATTCATTTTTGGTTTGAATAGTATCAACATAAAGGCTTTGAGTCAAGGTCAACAATTTAGAACCATTAGAAAAGCAAATAATCTCAAATAATATCTGTGTGTCGATCATCGGAGATAAAGTACCCGAAAAGTAAACATTCTAATACTTCAATCAAGCACACTTAACATAAATTGAAAATTCATATTCAGTCATGAAAAAATGCCGTGTAATGAGCTTAATTTCATAGTACTGTATTTTACAACTGAAACTCATATTGCTCGTATAAAGGGTTTGATTTAGATAGGTTATGGTTAAAGATTACCGCAAAAGTTCTTTCAACTGTAAACTGTATAATAGCCCTGGCGTCAGTAAAGGTTTTAGACCAACCACAAAAACTGGTAGTTGCCTTTGAGCTAGCGGAATCACTACGCTGTAGCGCGATATGGGGGTGGATAAGTCATGGTTAGGAACGAGATTGCACACAGAAGAATTAAGGTTAAGCTTTAATTGATGTAACCGCTGAATCACAGACATCTATACCATCTTAAACTATCATAGCCGCAAACCAACATGTTGTAATCTTAATGTACAACTCCATTTTATAGTTTAGATGACAAAACAAGCGAAACAAACGCAGTTTTAACTAGCTATTAATAACCGACCTATTAAGCGTTTTGCATTAGTAATTAAAACAACGATGGCTGATTACCAGTTCTTAGCCTTTGGTGCAATATGTTTCTCGTCTATTTTAGAGCTCGATCAAAATATTACCGGAATGGCGCAACATAAGAAAAAAGGCACGTTTTCCTTTTTCCATCTAGTCGCACCAAAATACCGTATGCCTCAATTGCATGTAATAGTAACAACGATTAACGTTTGTTTCTTTTTATACCAGATGGACTCCAACTTCACGAGTGCGGCACGGAGAACTGCGCCAGGCTTTGGTTTAACGTAACATATATCCCACAGAAAGAACTCCTCACAGACGCCGAGCTTAGAATATACGTTGAAAGGAATTACACTCATGAACCAGATGCTGATAAAGTGTTGAAACATAAACTGCAAGTGTTTGAAATAATGAAGCCAGTATCACCGGACGAAGAGTCCATCAGCAGACTTATAGATGTGCAAGATATAATTGTGCAAAATTCATCCTGGATATCATTTGACGTTCATCCAGCAGTGTTAAAATGGAAAAACAAACCCCGGGCTAACCATGGATTAGAGATTCGTGTAGTTCCCCACAAAAACAATTTAAATTCTAATCCTTTAAAACACGTGAGATTACGTCGCTCGGCCGAGACCGAGGATAGTGAGTGGAATTTACAAAAACCCCTATTAGTTACTTATACTGACGATGGAAAGGCAAAGAACCTTTCACGGACGAAAAGAAATAGTGATAATAACACTGACAAAGAAACAGACATTGAACAAGACGATGATAGTGATACTAAGAAGAAAAGAAAACGTAAAAAGTGTCCAAAAGGAGACAAAGGTAAAAAATGTAGGAAAAAGCGAAAAGAAAGAAGAGATAAAAGGAAAAACAAGAAGAAGAATAATAGAAAAAATAAAAAGGATAAAGACAAGCAAAATCCGCCTGGAAAAGAGCAGCAAGGTCATAAAAACTTGTGTCAAAAGAGACCTTTGTATGTTGACTTTAATGATGTCCAGTGGAATGACTGGATAGTCGCTCCTCTAGGTTATGATGCATATTACTGTGATGGAAATTGTCCTTTCCCTCTTAGTGACAACTTAAATACGACCAATCACGCTATTGTTCAGACTCTTGTAAATTCGGTGGACCCTCGGGCAGCCCCTACCGCGTGCTGTGTTCCCACGTCTCTCAGTTCAATTTCTATGTTGTATTTAGATGAGCATGGTAAAACGATACTTAAAAACTATGATGACATGGTTGTACTGGGCTGTGGCTGTAGGTGACCTATCATCTCGTCAACCAAAATATCAAAAAGTGTGCTTCCAGTCATTGTTGTGTACGGATAATACCGGTATCTTGTGTTTTATCACATACTTGTGCTAATTTATTTACGAAACCTCACCGCCATCACGGACGGTCATTGCCGCAGAATGTGCAGCTATTTGTGACACAGAAAAAATGTGTTCGCTCAGACACTCCTAAAATAGTGCTGTTTATTGGACTTAAGTGTGAAAGACTGAGATAAAGGACCGCACCAAGCTGCAAACCAACGAGAAGGTCCCATACGGCCACGTGCTACAGTGCTTGATTGTTGTTGTTATTGTTGTTTTGTCAGATATCATTGTTTTCTTTATAAAGCCAGTCGCTCCATCAAGCATTTCAGTGTAGATTCTTGTTTTGTATATATTTATTATGACAAACAATGTAGTTTGAAGCATGAATGAGAAACTACACACTAATTATTTATATATTGTAAATTTATTATGAATGATTTGTAGATATATTTGTTATTTTATTTGAGAATGTGACGACTGCATATGTTGAGAAGAATGTTATTTTTCTGAGTACTCTTGTAGCACAACAAGAGAAATTCAGAAAAAATGTCAATTGTTAATAAAAGATAAAAAATCATCATTCTCGAGTTTCCTTTTACATTTAAATACCACAGTTATTCATAAATCATTTTCAATGCAGATTAGCTAAACGGAATATAATTTATAATGGCTGGGCAAAGAACAGATAAAAACGTTCAACAATGTTAAATCTGCGATGTCATCATTCAATTTACAATCACGCCCTATGCTTACATCATTAATGTCATGTATCAAGTCATTTCATCTGAAATGAATTTAATTCTGAAATAGCAGTTCAATCGTACAGCTAGTCAGGACAAACGAAGATATAACGCTCTCCGCGGTAGTCAGAACTGCCTAACTGTTAACTACAAAACTGTGGGCGTTGAACTAACATTTTAACCGGAAATAAATAGATGAAAAGGGAACTTCGAAAGCACCGGATTCAACAGATTTTAAAATACTGCAGACTCGATTTCATGACCAGAAATGAAAAATCACGCCGCCTATTCTGGAATTAGGGCGACTAAACATTTATACAAATATAATATTTTATGTACCGTTCTCAACGACTTAAAAAAATGGTAATATTGATATCAGCACTGATTGAATATACGGGGGACTTTTAATAGTCGCCACACGTCAGAAACAACAAAGCCTTGTTGGGCGTATTTCCCTTGTTTATTCATTAGTATAAAAAAATGATACGATGATTAACATGTAACATGGCTAACAAAGCTGGGCACTGCTAGAACCCTAAAAATGGCAAGTTTAAAGTCTTTCGAATATGCTGTCTTTACCGAACTTTACGGTTGGACAGTTTCATTCCCTATAGACTTTCTCTCTTGGTGCAAGGGGCATTGATGAATCAAACTTGAGGGTGAAAATGTCATTTTATTTGCCAAATTTGCTCTATTGAATCAAAAGAAAACGTTGCTGAACGCCTAATTGATTACACTAGATGTCAAATTGCGATACGAAACTAAAACAGGTGACTTTAAACAACTTGGGTTGACACAAATATATCGTGTTTAATAACCCGACTAAAATCACTTGAAACATGCATTCAATATTTTGATAACAAATTTTTAAAATCTAAATTGGATTTTAAAACATGAAACGTATTTTGATTGTTCAAAAGCGAAAAAATTTGGAGAGAAATACTTTACAACAGAAACCTGCGAATTCCAGTCAAACAACCTGTCACTGTTCGGAAAATATTGACTGATTTACACGGTATAGTAAATGGATTATTTGACACTTTTGAATTTGAGAGTGATAATAACACTCCTGTCGAAACAAAACAAATATATTTAAAGGATATAATTTACATTAAAACTATTTATTTTCTCAAAAATTATTTAAAACTTTTTTAGTCTGGCATTTTATTTGTTTGCATTTTGAATTCGAGACAGTAGGTGAAGCATTTTGTTTTCTTTACGCGAAAAACCCATGACAACTGTGACTGCATCGGCTACAAGCACACCTATAAGGATGGCGACTATTGCCAAATGTTCGAAGTTTTGGAACCATTTTGTGACTAATACAGGATACATCTAATAATAGGTAAATTAAATGCACGACTTCTCAATGCCTTCTTGGTGTCACATAAGACAATTGCCATATTGCGTGTTTCAAGCGTTAAGAACAAAAGTCAGCTGGCACTGGGGAAATTAAACCACCACAAGAGTTAAAATTCGATAGTTTTAAAACGTATACATTACTTTGATGACATTTTATACAGTGTAAGACAATTTATCAAAGGCACCGCTCTATTGTTCCGGCGATATTTTGGCTGCCTAATGAAGACCCACGTGACCTGGTGTAAACTATATGAACGGAAGCGCTGCAAATGGTCAAACCAGCCATGTTCTAATACATACAGATTTAAACGTTGTTCGGTCAGTTTTATATCTTGGATACACATATCGGGGTTTAACAAAACAAAATTATGCAGTGAGTAAATTAATTTAAGTTTCCTTAAGACACCGGTAATATACTAGCCTGACACGTATGCATTAGTTTTTACCACCAGAATGTGCTTATGTTTATGGGAATCCAAATCTTGCCCTTCTTAAGGTAAAAAACATTCCAAATTCATGTGATCTGAGGCCCGTCTCTATCGCAACGATGGAAACATTTTAAAATACACCTAGGTGCAATGTATTCAACCGAGGGCGATCAGGTCACTTTTATCGGTGAATGTTTTCCTACACGACCAAACTGTCGATGAAGTTTCGGTGCCAGCTTTATTGATCTTCTGCAGCCCAATAACAAATCACATCGTTCGAGGATTTCAGCAAAACCAGCCAAGAATCGTGTATGAAAATTGTAACCAAATAGAACCAACACAGGAAAGATATGAGAGTTATTAATCAGCTCACGTTCAGAAGCGAGAGAGATGGTTTTCTCGGTTTAACGCCCTGTCCCGCCTCTTACGAGCGCATTTATGGATGTGGACTTCTTTTCTAGTGGAAGTGAAGACCCCTGTTATGTTTTGAGACACCTGGGCAGAACCATCGATGTGACGCAGGCTAGCTGGATAGCGTCTTCACATAAATTATTACGACTCCAGGAAGACTCGAACACATAGCGATGAAAGGCCTATATTTGTCAGCCACCGGCATTAACCACTAGGCCACGGAAACCGGGAATTTATATCCACAAAGACAACCAGACACATGTCCACATTAACCAATAGTGCAAGAAAATGTGGGAAAATTTTATTCGATTTAACAGGGAAAGAAACACTAGTGTATACCAGATAGAGCATATTGGTCGCTAAGGTCTTACATTTAAAATCGTGCAGAAAAGCCAACTTACGACGTCTTGGGGGCATGGCTCTAACCAAACATTAATCACTGTAGTGAGAAATATGCCAGATTTAATCATGTCACTTCATTAAATTTTCACTTGTTAAAAATAATGGAAAAAGTAGAGCAAGACATTGAACACATTTTCCCCTTGAAGTTTGGCGGCAAGTTCAAACTTCAAAGGCAAGGCTTCGCTGTTGAGATATTTTCGAATTTCCAGTACTAAAACAATGCCTTAACCCCTAGCTGAATCCAGAATAACACAATAGATTTTCTCTCTAGCTATAGGATGGAGGGGGGCGTAGCTAGCCCTCTATTTACACGGATTCATAGTTTCGACAGGGTCAGGAAAATTTTAAAAACAATGGCGTAATCTAGCGGAGATTGTTAATGGTTTATCAAGGGCTATTTAGAGAAGTTCTTAGCCTTCCTTATGAGCATGTACCACTGGCGCTTGACCAGCCGCCCCACCCCATGCCAACCCTTACTTATACGCCCTTTTTTGTAAAAATGGTGTCAAGTCACTAATATTATTCCATTCTATCAAAATATCCGAAAAAACACCGTCAAATCGTATTCTAAAAATATATTTCTATGTATATAATTGAATAATGGTCAGGAACGGATCCAGACTCTAACCCCGTTCGAGAGGCTGTTTTTCCTACAATACGGTGAGTTTCAGCCTGACAGATGTTTTGTTCAACGCAACAGGGTCTGATCTAACAGTAAATGTCAAAAAATCTCACCAAAAGCTCGAAATACTCGTAATATTCAACAGAAAACGGCCTCCGAAATGCATTTTTTTCATAGATTCTTCTCCGCCGTGCGACTTCCGGAAATCCCCGACGTTTTTGTTCGGAGCGTTCTGATTGATAGAACTATTGACTTAGTCCTGGGAAATACATTGCGCATAAATCGTTCGACCAATCAGAACGCCCCTAACAAAAGCGTCGGGGATTTCCGGAAGTAGCACGGGGGAGAAGAATCTATGAAAAAATAACCTGCATTTCGGAGGCCGTTTTCTGTTGAATATTGCGAGTATTTCGAGCTTTTGGTGAGATTTTTTGACATTTACTGTTAGATTAGACCCTGTTGAGTTGAACCAAACAGCTGTCAGACTGGAACCCTCCGTATTGTAGGAAAAACAGCCTCTCGAACTGGGGTCGGGTCTGGAGCCGTTCCTGACCATTATTCAATTATTTACATAGAAATATCCTTTTTTAGAATACGATTTTGACGGTGTATTTTCGCATATTTTGATAGAATGGAATAATATTAGTGACTTGACACCATTTTTACAAAAAGGGCGTATAAGTAAGGGTTGTCAGGGGGTGGGGCGGCTGTTCAAGCGCCAGTGGCATGTACCCTTTACCCAAGTACACATACTGCAACTTTGGCTAAAGTGAATAAAATGTCAGTATCGTTTGGATTCAGCCGTGTACTCGCATATAGGCAGCTACGCGTCTGCTAGGTAATCAAATCTGCCTTTCAGTTGCGTACACAGACGTGTAAATCATAACGTAACCCGCACGTACACAAACCACAAACCGTGGCTTAGAGCACATCGAATCGCGTGCATACAATGTTGTATGTCATTCTGAAACGACGGAGATCACGTTTCTGGCGAGATCCCGTTGTTGGGCCACGTGAGCTTTTGTCATGATGGCGCCAATATGACATTTCGGGTGATCTGAGGTTAGACAGTGAACATACACAATTTGAACAAAGGTTACATCCAACAAGCACACTGTAATGTAAACCATAAAGAGGAACAACAACCGTAGAAGTTATTTTTTGCTAAGTCACATCTTTTAAAACTTTTAACCAATGTTGAACATTTATTCAGCATAAAAAGGAAGTATAAAGTATTTCCATGTAAGACAAAGGCGTGTGCTTCTGTTTTGTTGCCCAAGACAATATCTGATGAAATATGTGCATACATCACACACTGGCAACTCAAGAAGGACTCGGTCTCATTGTAGTTCAGTTCATCATCAACTTCTGTCAAGCGAAAAAACATATTTTTTTTCACTCTTTGCCACCCACTATCACTGCATTGCAATTATTAAGTCAAACGCGGATGAACGCTTTAAATCACATCAGTCGATTAAAAATGCCATTTTAATTGAAAGGGGCTTATTTCGGGCTCATTTACGATTTATTTTGATGGAAGATTTTCCTTATTCTTTGACCAGGCATGCAGTTTATGTTTTGGTGCACGATGGACTGTATTGTAAGTCACGGCAATCACTTCATTCCATGCCTGGTTGCATCTTCAAGATCCTTGCTGAAAGACTTTATATACAACCACTGCCTCGCTAAATTTAAGATTTAATACACCACTGGTTTTTAAGGAGTCAATATTTCCACATTTTAATACTTTCATTTTTTGAAGAAAAAAAGATTTCTGGCCTCGTTATTTAAAAGGAACACACTTACCTTTCATTTAAAATCATCTCCACCAGCTATGAGACCGTAAAAATATCATTATTACTTTATAAAGATTTTTGGACATGCCACGATTTTATATTTAGGCCTACGTGGTTACTCTACACAACTCATTGCCACATCATCGCTAAAATTCTTCGCGTCGCGGGTTCGGAAAGCTGGAAACCGGGTTCATTACCTCGGCAATCGATTGGTTGAATTGGAGCACGGTCTCGGAACTGACCAATCAGAATATTGAAAGCAGAGACTGGTTTCCGTGGTCAGTTTGATAACATTGGCGCCTGCTTTACGAATAAAAAAAATCGGCGACTGAATGATTTTGATGCCATCTTCGGATTTTCTTGCAATTCACGAAGAATTAACAGTATGTAAGGATACGAGTAAATAACTAACCGTTTGCGATATACGACTTTGGTTTTCGAGGTTTGACCTTAAGGTCCTCTCGAATTTCCCATATTCCACTGTGAATGTTTCACAGGTCGGCAAAATCTTGTCGAAAATGATCAAAAAGCAGCGATAGGCCAGGTGTTTCATTATTAAGGCCATTATCAGGTATCGAGTGGACATGTCACAGTTTATCAAAAGATTGCCTGTTTTGTTCGCTGTAAATTGAAACAAAATTACCAGTATTTAGAATGATTTTTGATTGACAGCAACTATTGGTGCTTGTTACAGATTGATCAGACATCAAATGATAATGTTAGACCCGAAATGACACCGCCTTGAACAATTTGATCTTATAACCTCATAATTGTTCACTTCATTGAAATCGACCGACTTGCATAATTGAAACATTAAGGGTGATTCGGAGGGTGAAATTGTGATCCTGAAAACAATTAATTACAAACTCGCCAAATATGCATACCATTCCGGACTTTGGAATCATTGAAATGTCAGAACTATATTGCGCTTGTGTAGGCTGTGATATACTTGTAGCAATCTGCTAACGAACAACGATCTACACGGAACTGACCCAACACAGTCAATAAACATGTTAAAAGCACCGGGTTGAATTAAATATCTGATTATAATAAATATTATTTTAAAACATTTTTTCTCTCCTTTAGCTATACAAATATTGTTTAATATTTGTTTGTTTTAATGGTGCACAAACTTCCAGAACTCGGCTTTCGAAAATCAGACGAAAGAAACACAGGCATGTGTTTTTTGTTAAATGACTCATGGGAAAGTAACTTTTCAACCCCTAATACATACTGGATAAGGAATTTCTAATTAAACCCTGCAAAAATAACCGCCAGTGTCGACTCTTTTGTAGGCTAACAAAGCGAGGATTATATCTCCGGCAATTCCGATTGTGCTCTTTCAGATATGTTAAAAAGTGAAACCACCCAGCCCATTAAGCAAAGTAACAGCTCACAGATAAAGATCTAGTAAAGTATTTCAGATTTTCTTCTTAATGACTATTCTCTGTGCGACACAACACACGGATTATAGAGATACTGATCTGAACTTCACAATTGCTGTAAATCTGTGCTTCGTTGCATTTAGTGACAAACTTAACCCCTACACGTCAGCCGTGTGCAAATTGCTACTGAAAAAGTGGGTTGGCAAAGAGAGGATCTTGCTTCTTGAACAATTAAGAAAACACTTGTCTCATTGCTGGCAGGGATGTTGGGCGGGCGCTCAAGTTTTGTCTCATTGCTGGCAGGGGTGTCGGGCTGGGGCTCGTTTTGTCTCATTGCTGGCAGGGATGTCGGACGGGGGCTCGTTTTGTCTCATTGCTGGCAGGGATGTCGGGCGGGGGGCTCGTTTTGTCTCGTTGCTTTCAGGGATGTCGGGCGGGTGCTCAAGTTTTGACTCAAAGTCCCAAAACCGACTATCTCAAATCCACACAGACCCAACTTAATGTCACAGTTATGGGGTGTTATTCAAATGCGGGGTTGTCATAGAATCTATTATTATTGCCGGGATTAAGTTGCTGAGGCTTGCAAGGTATAACTTGTGTATTTACTGTTCAAAGAAACTGTTGAAGTGGTGGCTAAAAAGCCAACATCCAGTAGTAGATGTGCGAGATTTGCGAGTTGTCTTATGGAAGAACACGAACTGCTCTGGGTCGGATGCGATTTCCTGAAAGGGGGTTCATTTGGGGAGGTCTTAAGGTTGTAACATGTCAGTTTCCAACTTTCTGACCAAAATGCAAATGAAATTAAATGTTGCTGCACAAAAAGGGGGTTCGAGCAACTCCACTGAATCCCCTTTCGATCCGCCCCTCCTGTCGTGCAATAAGAACTATGCATCGGATATTGGACTCGAGAGCTAGACTTACAGGAAGCAAGGCAAGTGATCACCGGAGTGGAAGAGTCCTGAAATTAGTTAAAGCCGTTACTTCTGGCAAGAATACTTAGTCAATGGAGACCTGAACGTGTTGATATCTGCCTAAAGATCTCGTCACACTTGTCAGCTACTACAATAGCCGCTGGCAGACCTTGAAACATGTGGAATGTTTAATATTCCCTCATACTGGCTTTAACTGACATTGTTCTATTCTCTCAGTGTTTACCCCCTTGATCGTTGTTCAATTAATTAACAAGTGATTTTAATTAAGACAACGAACCTTTAAGAGTTCAGGTTAGAAGGTCCTTGTGTGTGAAATGTGAGCTTAACCAGATGGGATAATGTACAAGTTTCGCCCACCTCTCACGCCGAGTTTACCACAATGAAGGAATGGAATAATTACTCTCGTTTTCTGCCAATTCACTTCCATAATTTTAGGGCATGGGTTCTTATTCAATTAACTCTTTTATTCATCGAGTGTCATTCACTTGCCGGTATTTCTTTTTTGTAGTATTATTGCAGAATATTTAGCGTACTGGAAATCTGAAGTGCTTTTCGCCATCCAGCAGTGTAGGTCAAGCCCAGTGTTCCATTTCGTTCCTCCCCATGTTTGTGTTGAGCTTCAGTCTGGTTCCCACCTTCTATCAAGGTTATCAGCTGGAAGTCTGGTTCCCGACTTCCTATTAAGCGGCAAGTAGCCAGACGTCAAATTCTCGACTTCCAATCAAGTGGCAGGTAATGAGCTGTACGTCTGGTTCCCAACTTCCTAGGTTGAACAAGGTTAATCCAATTCCCTTAGACCTCAATGTTAAATTCTCAATATTCAATGTACATTTAACATGATTTCTGTCATCTTAATTTCTAGACAACCATATATTGCCGTGAAGATCTACATTTCATCTATTCAAAAACACACAGGAAATAGGGGGTTAACTTACTTGTAAGAAAATTACTGATCTCAAACCGGACAGACCCTATTTTAAACGCGGTATCGCAAATACGGTGCCAAAAATATACATCCGCTGATCCGGAACTAGTTCGCCTCTACCAAACGAGATATAGGCATGAAATTGCTTTCATTTATTTTCCTGATATGTTATTTCTGCAAACAAGCCGATTTCTAACAGTTAAGAGGCCCCCAGATGATGAGAAAAAATAGCATATTATTAAAACGGACTTCATTCGAATCGACCACGGAGGGATACAGCGTGATTTGGTGTAATTCAACCTTTGTGGGCAGGGTACAGTTTCGCACTTTGGTCCCGGTCGATTTTTTTTAAATATTTGGGGTACCCTTGAATTTAGTGCATTAAAATCATTGTTTAAATTTAAAATGTGAGATTCTTTTTTAATTATGTATATAGTTTGTGCAATAAGAAATCTGATCATGGTGGCTAAAATGCATGGATGGTACAGTTAGTTGTCCGGTTCCGGTGGGTTTTTCATATTTTGTACATAAACTGTTTTATACGGTCGATCTAGGAACGATGTTTTTTGCATATAAGTAGGAAAATATCTCCTCTATAAAATAGAATTTTCGTTTTTTACCTTTCATTTAAAAATCGTCTGCAAATTGTTGACTTATCGCTGTTGTCATTTAGCTAGTTCCGACGAGCATTTGTCACTTCCGGTGGAAAATGAGTCATATGTAAAAATCATAGCTAGGGGCGCCAAAGGGGTTTTCTTTTCATTGGTTCAGCTGAAACACCTTGTAATTCATTTTATGAATTTTGTTTTCGTGAAATAAAATACCAAAAGGTCAACATCTGCATTAAATATCACAATGAATAGCTTAGAATTAATGTACAACACTCGGTGATATAAGGCTACCATCACTTCAAAATCAAACCTCCAATGGATGTTTCCTTGGAAGTTGATATTGAATATACCAATGTGCATGTAAATGCAGCTCTTGCGTGGATTCCAGCATTAAAAGAACTGCCTACAGAGCTACACAATGTTACAAGCGACTCAGGGCGCTTTCTGAAGGTTGCGGAGGATTTGCTAGTTCTGGGGGATTCCGAATATTACTCACGTATTTCCGGTTGGCGCCTGTTGGCGTCGAAAGGTTTGTTGACAATTATTTTAATCAAACATCGATTTATATTTGTAGCGATTTTTACAAACATCGATAAACATTAAGTTAATGAAATAAAAATTCAAAACATGCCAGGTATGGCAATTTTGCATGAGTGAGTTGTGTTGGAAACACTTTTTTTTTGGGGGGGGGGGGGGATATTTTCTGACCAAACATATTCACAAATAATTAAAATTGTTTCCTCCTTATTTTTTTATAATAACTAACATGTTTGCAAGAAGCTCCTCCATTTGGGGCCTCGTCAAGAAAAATCATGAATAAATGTGAATGATCCACCGGAACTGGTCAAAGGGGGTCGCCCTCCTTGCACAGGAAATTTTGTACAAATAAACAATTTTAATTCAGCCAATAGTTGGATTAATAGCATCTGTAATGATTGCACATTAAAAATTTATTCAGCTTTTGCAACATAATTGACGTTTGGAATGTTGGTCTCTCGACTATTTATAGAACGCGGTTTTCCAACACGACTCACTCATGCAAAATTACCATACCTGGCACGTTTTGAATTTCTATTTCATAAACTTAATGTTTATCAATGTTTCTGAAAATCACTACAAATGTAACTCAATGTTTGACTAAAATAATTGTCAAGATACATTTCGCCGTCAACAGGCGCCAACCGGAAATACGCGAGTAATATTCGGAATCCTCCGGATCTAACAAATCCTCCGGAACAGGGCAAACAACTGTAGCTTTGTATGTTCTGAGTTGAATAGTAACCGGATGAAAACACAGTCTGCTCGGCTGAATCTGAGAATAATTTGACGGTGAGGTATTTCAATGACAAATGCTGAAAAATCAAGCTGGATGGGGAACACTTTCCATCTGCTTGGGGAATTGGTAAAATATAAAATATTAACAGGAAAGGGGTTTTATTTCATAAGTTCGTGCAGGAAATATTTTGCAGGCTTTCAAATATGTAGGATTTTAGCCAAATTTGCACTGGAAAAACAGGGGTAGAGGTGAGCTTATATGTCTTATTAAATCCTGAAGGATAATTACTGTAGACCAGTTGCTTGTTGTTTGCATGCAGCCACCCCCCTCCAACACAGAAAATACAACAACACAATTTTAGCAGTACAAAATTTGTATTTTCAGTAAAAAAAGAGTTTGCGCGCAGTCACAGACTCCGAAAGCCACCTCGGACTGTACCCTGCGCCCTTTCCTATGAAACGACAGGTTATCAGCCAGACGTCTGGTTCTCGACTTCCAATCAAGTGGCAGGTAATAAGAGCTGTACGTCTGGTTCCCGACTTCCTATGAAACGGCAGGTAATCTGCTGGACGGAATGTTTAAAGGAGGATCCAGCGAGTGTTTAGAGACTTCAAGAGCACAACTATTTAATTTTCATGAAAATGTTGCCCAGGAGGTTTAAAATGATCATGTAACTACCATCGTAATGCCCACAAACGAACCCACTTTCTGGAAATATTGTATCCCACCCCGAGTGTTCAACATGCTCTACTGTATTAAGTCCTTTCACTTGGTCTGGTATTTCCTCAGGGATACCAAAAGTAGTGACAGAACAAAGACTTTTTCAAATACAGTATGTCTACTATAACAGCTGTTTGTTTCACAACAATTAAACTCAATACCAAGAAAATACTGATCGAAAACTGCATTCAATGGCTTATTTGAAGAATAACACACATAATTTCTAAACACACCCAACACATATTAAGTCATTAGAATTTAACATTTTGGCCCATTTTAAATGAATCGGTCATTAGCAGAAAGATAAAAGTTTCTTTGAGTGACAATAATGTCAAATAGCCTGTATTGGAACAGTTTTATCAGTCAAAAAGCAATTATAAGTCATCAAAATATTTTCTCCTTTGGAGAATAAAAGGTTAAAAATGTTATACAAATTGTTCTGTCACATTTTGACTGTTAGATGAGCAACACCCTTTTTAAGTATAGAAAAGAACTTGCAGCCGAATAAGGTATTCTTTGTTATATGACAATATCTGAATGTAAACCCAATACATTTTGCCAACTTAGAGCATGATTAAGCTATCTCTCTCCTTGGATTTATACATTTATCATGTTTTTGCTCAAAGGTGAAGCTATCATCTCGGATTGAATGAATATATTCTATTGATAACACTTGATTGTCAAAAACCATCTTCTCCCGATCAAACACAATTTCAGTTCAAAGACTACACTGCCACTGACAGAAGAGGGCAGGTGATTTCTAACAAGACTATTATTGAAATTAAATGTTAGTTTTGGAAGAAAACAAGCATTTCATTGTTAGACAATACATTAATCTTACTTTTCTTAAAGATAACTATTTTGTATCAGTTCATAATAAATTGATACAAAATATGTGGTCTACAATACTTGATATTAGCCTCATTGAATAGTTCTTAATACACTGCAAGAAAGCCTCAAAGAAACTTTATACATATATTTATTTTGTCTATTTGGAGTGAATGCTGTACTAAAGTGCACATCCCACCTTTTTGAAGAATGCTGTACTAAAATGAAGTACACATCCCACCTTTTTGAAGGAGAAGGCATATAAACAGTACCCTTACAAATATTGTTCATAATAAATGTGGCCAGAATTTAATGCAAGTAAATAACATTCAGTTTCCATTTTAATTTGCTCTATGCAGCACTTTTAATTTAGAATAATTTTCATGTTATAAGCAGGGTCTTTTGATTATAGACACTGTTATTAGTGATTAAAACTAAATATGTCGGAGATATCATTATGCAAAAAATTAATATCCGGACAATATATTATGATTGATGATGCTTTAATCTTTTATTGTTTTTACAAGTAGGTTTTTTAATTGATATGGTGATTTATTTTTTGACCCGATTTTAAATTCTGTCCAGGTACCATAAATCCGGACTTAAAAGGGTTTTTTTTTTGCGTGACCACGGTTTTTAATCCCAGATGATCCAAATTCAAAGACTGATCTAAGATAACAAATCAGACATCATGTTCAAGATTGATAGAAATCAGATGAAAAATGTGGTCTATACTGAAACAGAAAGATTTCATTCTGATATGACCTAGTTACTGACACAAGCCGATCTCAAACTTATCACAGATATAAACAGAAACATCCAAATCAAGTTTGGTGACTATCTGATGAAAAATGTGGCATCTAATATGGGAAACAGGTTTTACTTGACCTTGTGTCTTAAGAAGGCAGTCCAAATTAGAAAAAAAATACCACTAAAGCCAAAATCTGATAAACTTTGGTGATAACTGGATTTAAAATTTGGATTCTATTGCAGTAACATGTTTGACCTAGTTACCTAGTTTGGACCCAAACTCAACTTTGTCCAAAGTATCATCTTTAGGAACTTGGTGTTTACTGGATCAAAAATATTGTGGTTTCTGGTAACATGAACTTTTAGACAATTACTGAGACAGATGAATAACAATTATAATAATGCCGTCTGCACTTGTGAGAAAATATTATTCAAAAAGTTGAGACACATTTATTTTCCATGCACAAAAATATTACACAAAAAGCTCTAGCAGGGCCTATAACATGTTTTCAAGCACCATAACCAATTTTCTAGCCAAATCTGACAACAACACGTCCAATCACTCTTCAGTTTAGTTATCAGTAACCATCTGTAAGTTGAAAGTCATTGTGACCTTTACCTTTTAACCTCGATATAGCTATAGGTCATTTCTTACTGACCAACTGCCATATACATATGTGCATTTTTGTGTCGGTCATTACTGGGGAACAGTTTTGAATTGTTTCCTTGACCTTAACCTCTTGACACAAATGTATGACAGGGGGCATCAACTGACCATGACCAATCATCATTTCAAGTTTAATCGCTTCAAGACCAATATTTTTACAGTGAATGAATGTAAATTGAATTTGAGACAAAGCTTATGTTGATCTTTACCAATGTTCTCATTCATAGGGGTCATCTATTGACCCTGACCAATTTTTATACCAATTCTGGCAGTTGGCCTAACAGTTCCTCAGTTATATATCAGAACTCAATTATAGCTTTGAATTTTAGAGCATTAAGGTCAAGGTAACATGAGCCTCAACATTGAAAATGGGATCAGTCAATAACTAGACAGCTTTATACTTTTAATGACAGTAACAATGATGTAAAACATTGCCAAAATATTACATGGACAGCGTTAAGACTCTTTTTCTGTAAATCTGATAATTGTATGTAAGCATGGTTAGTATATTTACCTTACTGGATTTGTTGTCAGTAGGTCATGTTCTCAACATTTAAAATGATTTCCTATTATTATACAGCCTTAGGACTTTTGTTTCAAACTTGGTAGAATGGTTTGCTGTGGTCATTAGATGACCCTTACATTTTGGGACCAGTAGGTTAAAGGTCAAGGTGACCTTGACATTGGAAACAATGTGCAATTAATATTATTAAAGAGAATATAAAAAATTGACATTAACCATTGTTTCTTTTTAAATGTCCCATTACATGTTAAAAACCGCAAGTCTTAAAACATTCTGCAAACTTTCAACTTGTTGTGACTGATTCTGTTGAACACAAACATCAACATAAATGCATAAAATTTATTTTTAAATTAAAGCAAAACTGTCAGAGATCATAGATGCCATTTCATTTCTGTAGTAAATTTAGTAATCTTTAATTGAGCAAGCGTATATATTTGAGCAAAAATACTCCAGGTTTAAAAAATATCCTTAACAATGTCAAATGAGAATTTGGTGAAACACCCTTACCATATCTACAAACTCTGAAATCATCAAAGCCTCTTGAAAGTCTTATATGAAATGGGGATCCTGTTAAACTTAAAATCTGGTTTCAGCAAAACACCAGACATCATTGTTTCTAATTCTGCACTGCTGCAAAAGACCTCTTTCTCTGCCATTCCTTTCAAAAAGATAATCATAGTCAAACTGCCCATCAGCTTTCTCATCAACTATCAAACCATAGACAGGGTTTTCAGCAAGCCAAAACTTTCCACACACTTCCTTGGATCCAGCATCTGGTACATCAAAGTCAAACATTTCTAGTGGAGTTATACAGCTTTCAGTATCAGCGACATGTTTGGTTGTCATAGCAACAAAAGGACTGTCTGGTATTAAATATTCATCACTGGTTGCTGAGGAGGCTTCAGACTGGTTGCCATTAGAAAGATCCGAGTCATCAGAAGCTGCACTACATATTGCTGAGTCATTCCTCTCACTGATATGGATGTCATATGGTGTAAGGTGAAGGTCAAATCTAGAAAAGCAAGTCTGACATTTGGAGATTTCTGCATCAGTATGGCCAGTTTTGGAGCAGTTCTCACAATGGACAAAAACCTCATCAGAGCATGTGCTTGTTCTTTCTTCTGAAGAAATCCTTGCCGAGACTGGAGGGAGTGCATTTTCATTTTTATCTGATGAATATTTCAGAACTTCTGTTTCTTTATTACCAGTCCCATACTTCAAAGCATCGGCCACTACTGTAGCATTATCCTGATGGTCAGAATCTTCATTTGATTGTGTGTTGTTTACAACCAATTCCCGGTCCACAGCAGAGTAAAGTCCATTGTCAAACGAAGAAACAGAAGAGCATCTTGTCCTGAATGGTTCATCAATATAGCTGGTGGACTGGGTCTGACGTTCGAGCTTGGACATTTCTGTTACCTCACAAACTTCATCTGGAATCTCGTGTATCACACCGACGTGTGCCGTAGACTGGTTGCTGATGTCACCAGTATGACTACCAGGCCAGTTTTCTGTGTCAGGAAGATCTGTGTCCATGTCATCCGAGTTTATTCTGTAGTAGTTGTGGTTTAGGGGAACCTAAAAATATTTGAAATGGAAAAACATTACTAAAGTCCTTTTAATGATCTTCTAGAATGGTGTTGTCCCTGTCTATAGCCGTTGTATGATTATTTTTCCTAAAAAAGGCCGATATCTGATTTTATCAATGCTTCATTATTTTAACTAGGATAAGGAATAAGATCATCAATTTGATTTCCTCATCAAATGATGATATTTAAATATTTAAAGATTTCAAAGGTAAGCAACCTGTTAAGAAATGTTTTTCATTATGTGAATGTCACAATATGTTGCTGTTTGTTAATGTGTTACCTTTGGTATTTGACTGTCCATACTTGCTGTATCCATCAGTTTGAAACTCTTTCCTCCATATATATGCAATTTTACATCCATGCCGTCTCATCAGGATCTGCACTGGTCTCATTTTGTCAGAAATAATTTAACGAATCAAAAAGTGAACAATGCAGATCCTGATCAGATGGCACAGATGTGCCAGCTGATATGGATCTACACTGTTCACCCATGCAGTAAAGGTGTATCTATGGAGGAAAGGGTTAAACTTCTTTAAGGCTAGGCCATTCTTTGCAAAGATCTACCAGTAATACATTAGGTTGGAAATGAGTGGACGGAACATTACATTTCAGGGCACTCGTTTAGCCATTTTTGCGGCCAAATATGGGTACCATTCCCTTCTCAAAATAGTAAACTATGTTTTTTCCCCTATCTCAGAAAAAAATTCCCCTGAAAAATAAAAAAATGAAAGGGACTCATGAAAAAGCATGACTTTTGTGATTACTTTTTTGCAAACATTTTTGAGTGCAAAACCCCAAAACAGAAAGCTGAAGATAGCTTTTCTTCTTGCCAATGGGTCCGACTTGACTACAAGAAGTAAAAAAGTGTAATGGTGCCTGACAGTCTACTATTTTTTAAGAAAAAAAAAACAACAAAAAGATAAAGATTGTGTCTTTTGCATTTTACATACGAAATAAAGATTCCTTTGATCCTTGAACATAAATTGTTTTATTTGTAAGTCTAAAGTCACAAAATATACTAGCTATTGTAATCAGTGGTAGAAAACTGTTTTATGAGCAAGTTTGACACTTCAAAGTCAAAACAGGCATAAATTACTTCAAATTCCCCTTTTTTGTCTTTTTGTCTTAAAACGACACAAAATTCCACTTTCTGAGGGTATGGGTACCAGTCCCTGAAAGTTGTCTAGTGCCCTGCATTTATAGAATTCTTTGTGTTAAGTACTTGATGTAGTCCTTATTTATCCCATTACTCCATGGTAAAGCATAATTATATTTCATCACATGAGCAACTAGTTTGGATTCAGATCAGCTGTATCATCTTGTCATCTGATCATTACTATAGCTGCATGCTCAGATATATTCTAATGAATCTGAAAGTGAACAGTGATAAGCTGGCATGGATATACAGGCTTAACACAGGTATCCCATTGGATAAAATCACAATCCCATGAAGTGAAGGGTTATTTCTTTGCCCAAGGTTATAAAACTGAGCATGGAAACCAGTCTCAAATCTCAAGCATCTGATTGGCTGAAATGGCGACTGGTCGCCATTTCAGCCAATCAGATGCTTGAGATTTGAGACTGGTTTCCAATCTCAGCTTTATAACCTTCAGCCCAGATCTTTATCAATGTTGCATGCTCTCCAAAAGATCCTGAAGGGACTAATTTTATTCAAATTAAAACCAAGTTGAGCACTTTGTTAATGCTAGCACTTACAGTAAAGTTGAAATACTCTGTGTAGGTGTCCTCTTCCAACATACTGGTAAACAGGGCACAGAGGTGGGTAAAACTGGGCCGTAGTCCTGGGGCCTCATTCCAACACTTCCTCATGATCTCATATCTGAAATTACAGCAAAGTCAACCGTGAAGTGAAAAAAACCAACAACAATACTGATAAATTCTGGAAGTTATGAGAAGACCACAGAACGGCCAAATCACAGTGAGTGTAAACTTTACAAGTTCTTGAATATAGTTCACTAAGCCTTTCAGAGTTCAGGGCTGAAGATTATAAAACTGAGTTTGGAAACCAGTCTCAAATCTCAAGCATCTGATTGGCTGAAATGGCGACTTGTTATCATAGCAATAAAAGGACTGTCTGGTTGCTGAAGTGATGTTAACATGATTAGTGGGATAACAGTTCAGTCCAGCAGGCTCCACGCATGATCTGGAAAAGCTAGTTGAAGAGCAAGGCCTCAGATCATACTAGATGGGTGTTCAGCTCTGTCAACCTTGGTGTACTTTGTCAGGATAAAAAATTCAAGTAAAAAAAGGGGCATAAATGCATCAAATATGATTTTGGTATCATCACAACCCTGTTGTCATAAGCGATTTAATTTCAAAGTTTGATCTCATATTGGAGACAAGCATGTGACTCAAGGAACATGGAAACGAGTTGAACTTGGAGACAAATCACTTTTTACATGCTTATTTCAACAGGTTTAATGCACATGTTTGTGACACACTCTTACATGCAGAAGTCAATTGGTGTTATGTTCAGTGAAAGAATTGAAAATGCCCCATCAGCATTATTTCAGCCAAAAAGTATAGTGACAAAAAACCTTAAAAATTATATTATCATTAACTTCTTATATTACTAATCTGATAAACAACACAATTATTTGAAGAGATAAGTATAGATCATTATAAGCATAATGCCAAGGTACTTCTTCTTCCACAAATCAACATTCAAGATGAAGTTAAAGTTTCGATGGTTGCATGCATCACTGTCCTATTTCCTTTTTTACATAAGTGAAGTTACGATGGTCTTGCGTGCAGCCCGCAATTCAGATAATTATTCCATTTGTGGAATTACCGATTAGGAACTGTAAAAAAACTGTCAACACTTCACAACCACAGTCTTGTTATAATAAAAAAGAGAATGATCTTTACCAGTAAGTGCCTTATTTTGGCTTTTTGATGCAATTATTATGAATATTGATAAGAAAAACAATTATTACTAAAGTCTTTGATCCTAAAACACTGTTTATTGTAACTCTAAGATGATTAAGCTAACCACGCAATTTATTATACAAGGAAATTAGCTCTTTATATTCAAACAGAAATTAATATTACATTTACGTCAACTACACTTTGATATAAAATCAGAATGTAGGGTTTTCTTTTAAACTGTCAATCTATGAAATCAAAGGATCAAATATACGCCGATTATCTCAGATATGAAAAATAAAGTCTTTCTTTTGTGGCTCAAAGAAAATGTAGCAAAACACAATCATGTTATATACACCATGTCAAAAATATTTTCAGTGTAATATATTTCAAATCAGAATTGTAAAAAAAGACACAAAATATAGAATAATTATGAAAAATTAATAAAACCATTAGAAAAATATCATTCTTTTAAAAAATTTAATGTTTTATTTAATTTTAGAACTTTGTCAATATGTCAAAATATATCTTTCCATCAAGGGGGCCAGCTATGGCAAGTGCACAGAAACAAACAAAATAACAATTAGAAAGGGTGGGCTCAAAATTCAATGTAAAGAAAATCTAAGAAGTAGATGAAATCATAGATCATGCCAAGAGAAACTTGCTGTTTAAAAGATTGTAAGAGGGAATTATGTGAAGCGATACACAATTTTACCAAGCAATATTGAAGTTTACAATGAATATTTTAAGCAATTAAATTTTAAGACTCAGACAGTAATGGGAACACCCTGTTGAAAATGCTTTTCTGATTATATTTTATTATTTTTTCATTTTTATCACAGTAGAGTGATTAATTAGTTAAATGAATAGAATATGACATATTGTGATGATCATATCAATAGTTCTATTCAAATTTTGTGTCAGATTCTAAGCTTCAAGGCACAGCTGTCATACGTGTCAGTACAGTAAAAGATTTCTGTTTTCCATAAAATCTTGATATGGTTCAACTAGAAACACACCCAACATTGGTAAAACTATAATTTTGGTGTTCCACTGAAAACATGTCATCTTCTTTCAAAACAATGAAATGTGGGGCTATGTTTTATATTATTTGATAAATCCCAAAGGCTGGCCAAACAGTTTATATAATAATCATTCTTGTCAGATATAGCTTGACTCGTGCAGATAATATATTCAAGATTTTGTGTCAATTATAACTTTCATAGTTACAAGTAACTTTAAGTTTCAGGTCACTTTATTCATTCATTTAAAAGGGACATAACTAAAAACTTGGTCAATCAGGATTTACCCTTCTTGTTGACAGATGTTACTTAGGTATTGTAGATGACACATTCCAAGTAATGGGTCAAAAAAATTTCAGGTATAATACAACATAGAGTCTGAAGGGAGCATAACTCAAAAAGGGTCAGTCAGGAGTTACCATTCATGTTATCAGAAATTGGTCTGTTCATGCAGATGATATATTCTGAGTAGCATGTTTATTGGATGAGAAATTTTCAAGCAATAAGCAATATTTAAAGTTTCAGGTTAGAGTCATTGGAAAAGAGCATTAACTTAAAAAATAATCAATCAGGAGTTATCATAATTCTTGTTGTCAGAGATAGCACAGTTCATTCAGATTATATTTGTCAAGCATTAAGCCAATTATGGACAAACACTTTCAGAGTCATAAGCAACACCGACATTCAGTATTAAAATCATTTTAAAGGGAAACAACTCCAAAAATAGTCAGATAGGAGTTATCATTCTTGAAGTCACAGATAGCTTTTGTTCACGCAAATGATATTAAGTATTAAGCCCACGGGACAAGTGCTTTCAAAGTTACAAGCAATATTAAGTTTCACGATTAAGTCATGTACAATGTACAATTGAATATACCTGTGGAAAAGAGATGACTTTTCATCTAAGTGAAGATAAAGTAAATTATTACAATTCTTTAGAAAATTCTAAGTTAAAATTTTTTTTGAGTTAAATCATATAATGGGGAGATAATTTAGGAAATATGATTGCTAGAGTTATGAACCTTACCACAATATTCTAGGTGTGCAACTTTATCAAGGAAGCTGAAGATTTCTGGTGCAGATGAATATTCTAGAGAAAATTTATTCATAGAAGACTTAACCCTTTCCTGTACAGATACATCTTTATTGCTAGGGCGAACAGTTTAGATCCAGATCAGCCGGCACATCAGTGCTGTCTGATCAGGATCTAAACTGTTCGCTTTTTGATTCATTAGGTTATTTCTGACCAAAATGCGACCAGTGCAGATCCTGATCAGACGGCACGGATGTGCCGGCTGATCTGGATCTACACTGGTCGCACATGCGTAAAAATGCGTATATATCCAGGAAAGGGTTAAAAATAATTGCTTTTAAGATAGGTTTATGTCAAGTTCTTTACAGCTACCGGCACAAGTCAAATATAGAAATTTTATATTACATTTGATTTTCCAAAATTCAAAATGAAAACTGCAAAATCAATTTGACAGCAAATACCCCATGGTGTGTATGTTTCCTCTTTTCCAAGTATAAAAAAAAACAACAAACAAAGAAATATGTAAAATTGGTGAGTCACTGATGCTCCTAATATAAATCTTTGTAGCCTAATGATTTGTATGAATGAAATATTACCCAGAGCACTCTTACATATTTCATTCATGAATAATAATAACAATTATTTAATATTTGACGACTTTATAATAACAAGTAATTAACCTATTTTGCAAATTTATCATTTCCAGAGTGCTCTATACAAATTACAGCTTTAATAAACAGTACAGCAATGAAAACTAAATTCCTGGTGGGAAGATTATAATGAAAAAATAAATTAACACAGAAAATATTTAATTTGTCATTTTATCTTTTTAGGAATCTGTTTGCGACTATCTTGTTGTAAAAGAAATTATGACATTTAAATGAGGTATTATAGGAAGCACAATTATACAGAATTATGGTCGCACGATATAAGGCAAGGTTGCGAATTTGGATCGACATAATGCATTCGTAAGTCATTAATCAAGACTACGGAAATTTATAGGCTACCCACAACTCCAAGCAAAAGGGATCTGTTTAACCTTTTAATTAAATGACAGGCCAGTTTAGATCCAGATCAGCTGTCATATACAAGCTGTCTGATCTAGATCTACACTGGTCTCTTCTTGGTCAAAGATAACCTAATAAACCTAAACAAGAATGTTGTAGAACCTGATCAGACAGCCTGAACATGCCAGATCCAGCTCTGAATGTACACTGTTTGCCAATAGAACACTATTTGCATATGTGCTATGTTCAGTTCTGCTCGAGTTTGAAACAAATGTGATAGAAACTATAAATGCTAAGTACAGCATTTATCCCATTGCCTCCAGCGTAGATCCAGATCAGCTTGCACATTTGCATATTCAGATCAAGGTCTACACAGTTCACTTCTAGTCAATAAATTTCTGCAAAATACCTCGATATAATTTCTTTTTTAGAAAGTGACTATGTCATACAAATGTAGCAGGTATTAGTTGCATTTGAACAGTTCACTTCATTCTTTATGATATACTATTTGTATGCATTGTATTTAGTGTAATACACATTTCCCATACAAGACCAAATAAAACTTAAGCTTAAAATTCAAAGAAATGCCAAGCCTTCACAGCTGTAACAACAAAATGTTCCCAAATCAAGTACAGAGAGTGAAACTTTTGACACAGTAATTGACTGACTACCAGGTTTTACAGATTGGTCACTTGATAAAAGTGTCTCCAAGATTAGGATTTCACTGAAGATGGTTATCTGAGGCTTACAGATTGACCACCATTGAAGAACAACAAGGACTTTTACTGATAACTATCAGAAAATCAGGCTGGATTAATGAAAAATCAACATAATGTTATAGTAGTTAACATTTCTATTTTAATTCGCTTCTTAATACTTACTGGGGACTAATTTGTTTATATTTCTTTAGATTTAATCTAGATCTGTGACCAACAATAAAGTCTGACAAAGTAGTGTCTGGAAAGAATAGTAAATTTAAGTAACAAATCAATATGAAACTAATAAATGGGTATTAAGTTGAACACTTGTATTGCCCTCAGGTACTTTGTCAGAATTAAAATCCAAGTACAGAAAGAGGCATAACTCTGTCAAATGTGATTTTGACATATCACAAAGCTGTTGTCATAAGCAATATAATTTGAAAGTTTGACAAAGAAATGTTAAGAAAAGGCAAAGACATCAGCAATCTACATACCAAGTTTGTTAATGTAGGTCTAACTCTTCTACAGTGACTGGGAGGAAACATCTGACCCAGTTTCATAATCGTCTGAGATATTACTTAGACAAATGGACCCAACATCATAACTGAGAAATTGCTAAAAAAAAATGAACACAGTTTCATCATTGTCTGAGATATTACTAAGACAACTATTCTAAGAAAGTTCGATAAATCTGAACAAATGTGGCCGCTACTTTGTTAACAAGGTTTATAATTTATCTGACAAAGTGACCAAGTTTTTTAAACATGACAAGTTTGATGATATTTGAATGAAAAATGTAGCCTCTATACGCCTTTCCAATAATTCGGTGAATTTTTTTGTTACCTCCCCTGTCCAGTCACGTGACTGCTCTACGGGAAAAATGATTGCTTGCTGTATTAACATAATAGGGTTCAATATGTACCTACAACTTTCTTTTTTATCATAAAAATCTTTTGAAAAATATATTTTCTCGTTGAATTAGTAATAATACATCAGCGTCATGATATCTTTGATAATAATTTGTAAAACAACCAAGTTTCTTTGACTTAAAGTGTAAAGTCATTATTCCTCGCGTTAAACACTAAACGACTTAAACTAACAGCCAGTGTTCTCTCCACGGCTAAATTGAGTCTCGTTTCCGGATTAGCGTGTCTAATCAACTACTGACATCATGTTATGATTATGTCTGCGGCGATTGATTTTGAAGGTAGCATGCCATAAAAATGTCAAGTGGTCGCGCACAAGGGGTCACCTGTCAATTACTTAAAGGGGCAGATATCATTGACCAATAGAGATCATGTAATTACCATTTGCTAGGTATCTACACCTCCAAATTATTTAATATATCGGAGTCCTTTAATTACTTGATGTGTCAGCAAATGTATTTAATCAAGCAATTATATGGATTCTTAATCCACATTACGACATATATAGAAACAAAAGCCGTCGATAAGAAACAAATCTTGGCAAAACATTTTATATATGTTTAATTGAGCGTTTGGGCTTTTACACAAAAATTACAAACTGTCAAACCTAAGTAATCTAAATTGTATATGCAACCATATTGTAATATAAATATTCCCATCTTTATTGGAAGCCGGCATCTGAATCCTTGAATTTTCTTCTAAGAATGATACTTCTACAACAAACAATCAGATTACCGATCCTTTTTATTTCAAGACAGAGTCAATCATGTTTGGTTGTGAAGAATACGTAACATTATAATTAATTCAAATGATTTATTCGTTGAACATAAACGCCATAAATCATTAGGACAATTCTGTTGTTCAAATGTGTAAGTATCAACAAATTTAGATTGTATTTTTTAAGTCTACAGATAAGGCAATAGAACAAAATATTTTAAATTCTCATCCCCGCCCGCCCCTGTCCAAAACCACCCGCCCCAAAAAAATTTATTGGTAAAAAAATCGGAACATTCTGTTCTGGACAGAACAGGTATTAAACCATCCTGGATATGAAAAAAAAACATGGCCGACAATAATAAAATAAAATGTTCATCATTTTAAAGCTTACCGAAGGTGATAGTGTCACTATTAAAGACTGGTATGGCTTTTGAAGCAAGAATAGGCACCAACATGCTACTTTTGTAAGTTGTTATCATGATTTTTTGGAAGAAATTGAAAAGATGGACGAATATTCTACAACAAAGGTTCTAGTAACTATAAATGCCATTTTCTCAAAATTTTAAGTAAGTTTTATTCAGTTCTCAGGTATTTCGTTAATAAAAAAAATAAAAATTAAAAAGTGTCCACGAGCCCCTTTTCTTCCCAAAATCCGGATGAGAATCTAATAATTTAATTTCTCTGGCCTAATGTAACCAGATGTTGAAATATCACGATTTCCGGATTATAGCGCATAACCAGTCAGCATTTGCAACTTTCACACCAGTAAAAGATAATTTTCAGCAGAAAAGACATTAAGATGAAAATGTTGTACAGAAATTCATAAAAATTAATGCTTATGTTTGTCCAAATTGCGTTTCATACTGCCTACTATCAACAAGAATGGTACATGTTCTTAAAAATAAAAAATCTAAATATCTAACAAATAGTGAAAATAAAAAAGTCTGGCTAGAATAACAGACCAGCAACTTATTTTTTCACCGCCGGCGACAAACGCAGACCTGCAATATAGTGGATAATGTTAGCTATTATGTGCTTAAGCAATATTCGATCGTTCAGCACCTTCCCGCAGAGCCTCGTTTTGGATTGATTTTCGGTCACGGGAAGTAACTTGTACAGGACTGCGAAACTGTTTACTGGAAAGGCATATCATGCAGACAAACAAAAGGTCGAGGTAAGACAAAACCAGGTAACAACATCTCATCATGACCCCTCTGCTGTCAGGCACCAAACTTCCTAAATAGATTTGAAGTTAATGAACAAGCTTCTTTAATTCCTAAAGTTACTTAACAAAATAATTAAGGGTCACACAAAATATCATATATTGTTATGTTACTCCACTAAAGACATATCTAAAGCATTTCTATGCCCCACAAAGTGGGAGGCAAATACATTTGCACTTGTCCTTAAGTTCATCCATCAGTACAATCCGTCCCTCAAATCTTGTGGCATCAATTTCTCATAAACTATTGGCAGATTTCTTTCAAACTTGCACAGATTATTAAGCAGGATGTGTAGATGTTCGTAAATAAAAGTTTTTTTATCCGTTAAATTAATCCATGCTGCGTGTACTGTATTTAAATTTTTGAGCTTTTTTCTTGGATTAAAACGTAGGACAAACACTAAAACAATTGGCTTATGCGATTTTTATTTAGCCAGGTGTGTAGCTGCTTATACATACGGAGGCAGCTACATTGACATGATTCTCAGAATGCTCAGAATGCACCAAACTGCACCATTGAATAAAAAATAATTTCTGTGAGGAACATGTCCTATCACAAAATCGAATCAACTTGAAAAAAAGACAAACTACACCCCTGTTAGCTGACAGATTTTATTTCTGGATTGCTTCAGCATATAGCCTATCAGATCATCTTTCAAACTGGTAGTAATTCATAAATTTAATTGATATTGGGTAATTAAGAGCTGTGAAATGCAAGCAAGTACTTTGAAATAAATCTACAGCTATCAAGATGAAATTTATGAGTCCAGGAAAGTGGAGTATATCAACATACCTGCTGAAAATTATTAAACTAAGATTTGAAACCAGTCTCAAATCTCAAGCACCTGATTGGCTGAAATTGCGACCAGATGCTTAAGACTTGAGACTCGTTTTTCCATTCTCGGTTTCATAATCTTGAGTCCAGGAAACTGGAGTATATCAACGAAGTTCACATATTGCAGAAAATAGATAGAGAAAGTGGCATCTTAGATCATAGACTGATCTACAGCAGCAGCAAAAATGATGATGTGAACAATGAAATTAAACAGTCTAAATTGAAACGTTATCATTCTGAAGATTTCATCTTTATGTGTTTAGTTTTTTGGGGAGTAGAAATTGAACTAGACAAAGTTCATTATACTGCAAGATTCATTAACTATTACTTTGTGGATAAAGCTTTTTCAGCATAGGCAAAGAGTGAAAGACCAGATCAGCCAGCACAGCTGTGCCATCTGATCTGGATCGACGCTGTTCCCTTATTGGCCACAAATAACCCTGATGAATTAAAAGTTGAAAATTGTGTTCACCCTTTCCTAGAGAGAATTTAAACATACTGAGACCGTCTGTTCCGTAATTCTGGTTTATACAGTATATGACATTAAATTTAATCTGTTGCTTTAATTTGATTGGTGTTCACATCAAATTCATTTGCTTATTGTCTTATTTAAGCCTTTACTCCATATACATGTGTTTTATCATTTAAGCAGTGTAGATCCTATTCAGTTGGCATGTCATTTCTCACTTTTACATGTGTGTGTTTTTTTACCTTGTTTACACTTACTGAAAATGTGTAAATTTCAACACCTGTCTTTTCACCAACATATAATAATGCATTGATTTTGCAGCCTTCAATTTTTTGGGACCAAGTTTATCAGATTGATGTACTTTTGATTGGAGGGTTAACTGTAGGTAAATATCACTTCGAGATGATAATCTTTAACGGTCACACACCTGGTAGAATTCCTAACTGCTGGATTCTAGGTACCCTACCCAGGAATGAAAGAGTTTTTCAATGAAATATGGATAAGTTTAGCCAAAACACCTGTACGATTTATGGAGATCTCATTCAAAGTTGAAAGTCTAAGCAAAAGCCAACTCAATACATCATCTAGTTTTGTACTCTTGGAATTTCCAGATCTAAAAGACAAAAGTTAGGAAAGGCTTTGATATTTTCAGTGCTGATGGTAATAAAACTGAGAATGGAAACCAGTCTCAAATCCCAAGCATCTGATTGGCTGAAATGGCTGGTCGCCATTGTTTATAATCTTAGGGCCTGAGATCTTAAATTTCACAGGGATTTTGCCCAGAAAGTTGAAAATCATGCAACTACCCTGAGTCTGCCCCAAACAAACACCATTCTGGGAATCTAGCATCCGACCGTGTCTTACTAAAACATATTTAACTAGTTTATTAATTTTAATGGATTTCATTTACAGTTAATTAGTTTTCATTTTACTTCAATATTAAACAAAGGGAAGTTAATCTAATAAATTGTCTATTGAAAAAAAGTTAATGCAGTAAAAAACAGGTCTGATGGTTAAAATATAGCCCAATTTTTGTAATATTTCACAGCCTCTTTGTATACATAATTATAACAATCATTTGAATCATTTAACAATAAAGTTATTTTCAAACTACAATAACAAGCCTTTATACAGGATTTGACTTTAATAAAGGAAAATATTGCTGGGTACATCACAAGGTTATAAAACTGAGCATGGAAACCAGTCTCAAATCTCAAGCATCTGATTGGCTGAAATGGCGAATGGTCGCATTTCAGCCAATCAGATGCTTGAGATTTGAGACTGGTTTCAAATCTCAGTTTTATAACCTTCAGCAATTAAAAACGCATCACCTTAATTGCCCAACAGTAGGTGGTGGGAGGGGTTACTATTACAGGCTTACACTTATAACCACAACATGTAGGTAAATGACTTTTTATATCTACTTGTATTCTTTGAAGTGTGGAGTGTATTTTTGTATTTATTTTCACATTTATCATAATTTGTAGATACTAAAGTACAAACAAACTGAACACAGTTTAAAAGAAGGTAAAACGAAGAAAATGATGTTGTGAATTAACCATTTACTCTATACTTTATGCACATTTAATCACAGTGTAGATCCAGATCAGCTGGCAAATGTGACATCAGATTAGGATCTACACTGCTTGTTGTTTGGTCAGAAATAACCTAACAAATCTAAAAGTGAATGGTGTAGATCCTGATTAAATGGCATGGATGTGCTGGATGATCTGGATCTACTCTAATCACCCATGTCATAAAGGAGTCTATATATATATATGGAGGAAAGGGTCAATCTGAAGTAAAGCAGAATGGTTACAATTCTGTTACTGGAAATTAGAAACTTATTATCTTATAGTTTCCAATTATCTTTAATAACTGGAGAGACTCACCTACAGAGAAAATTTGACTTGTGATTCAAAAAATGGACTCTCATGAAGTTATTTCTGCAGAATTTTTATTGTTGATCTTGCCATTTAAACATCATTTATTTAGAGTATGTATTTAGAAAATTTATCTGTTGAAATCTATTTGCATGTTAAAATTGCAAGAACAGTTGTTCTCACTTTCAAACAGATACCTGCAAAACTGAAACTGGACTAATAACTTAACACTAGAGTGTTAAGTAAAACAGTAGTGTCGCTCTCAGGCATTTTGTTAGAACAATCAAGATCTATGTAAAACTAGATGGGTGCTCAGTTGAACACTCGTGTCACCCACAGGTACTTTTGTCCAAATAAAAAGACAGTACAAAAAGGGGCGTAACTCTGTCAAATCTGAGATTTACCTAAAAAATTTCGGCATTGTCATGACCCTTTTGTCATAAGCAATAATAAATGAAAGTTTTATGAAGAAATATTATGAAATGGCAAAGTTATAACCAGCATTACATTTTTGTGATTGTCAGACCAACAGACAATGTGATCCCTATGTTTTTGAAAAGGTAACACAAGATTCATAAACTTATTTTCTGACTTAGAAGCAAGCAGTGTAGATCCTGATCAAGTGCAAAGATTTACACTCGTCACCAAAAGGATGCAAAGCAATATCTACAAACTTAACCATGTTGCTTAAAGACCTACCAAAATAAAAACCGACCTCCCATTAGATGCATCATTTACATATCATAGGATAATATACATAATTTATCTTCCAAAGTAACCACAAAAGAAACTGGTCACCATCTCTACACCACAAAAAACATTATGTGTCAAACTTTTAAGTAATGACCTTTTTTCTTCGGAGTCTTACCATTATTTACATTTTGCCAACATCATTCTACTTTGCTTCTGATGATTAAAGATGAGGTTTGCTACTTTTGACTATTCTCCACCATGTGAGGCCAGGGCTGAAGGTTATAAAGCTGAGATTGGAAACCAGTCTCAAATCTCAAGCATCTGATTGGCTGAAATGGCGACTGGTCGCCATTTCAGCCAATCAGATGCTTGAGATTTGAGACTGGTTTCCATGCTCAGTTTTATAACCTTGGACACAGATATGATGTAAATCTCTGCTGAACTTTACTTCAATATTAAAATTATATGGGTTTTAATTCATGTTCAATCAGTGTATATTAAGATTAGTCTGCACATCTGTGGCATCTGATCTGGGTCTGCACTGGTCGCATGTTGGTCAGAAATAACCTAATGAATCAAAAAGAGAACAGTGTAGATCCTGATCTGATGCTGGCTGATCTGGGCTGAAGGTTATTAAACTGAGATTGGAAACCAGTCTCAAATCTCAAGCATCTGATTGGCTGAAATGGCAGCCATTTCAGCCAATCAGATGCTTGAGATTTGAGACCGGTTTCCATGCTCAGTTTTATAACCTTGGGCACTGTAAAGTTGTAAAATTGAAAAAATGAAATCCATGTCCAAAACACAATTCTTCAACTAATAATTATTGCTCAGTTTCATAGGATATTGCTTTCTTTTATCCCATGGGAAACCATTTTAGATAGAGAGTTGGCACATTTATGCCATCTGATCAGGATCTACACTTTAAGCTTTTAGATTAATTTGATTATTTCTGACTTAAAGAAGTAAACAGTGTAGATCCTAATTATATGGCCCTAATCCCCTTCTACTGAGCTTCTGCCATGGACCTCAATGATCTTAATATAATGAAGCTGCAGTGTAAAATACTTTGAAGGGATATAATTCTGTATATACATATGTACTTAGGACAAAATTATGGTTCTTGTGCACTACACATTTTCTCATTGCCCATATCAACATTCCAAGAATCAAATTTTTCTATTTACAGCTTTAGAGATATACTCTGGACAAGCTTTTTATATTCAAAAACTTATAAGGTATATAATGCTGAAAATACTTAATATGGAATTATGGTTGTTGTGCCCTCCACATCCTCGGTGACTAAAATATTATATATTAAATATTATAATTTTTGCGGAACTTAAAACATTCATTTGCTTACCTAGTCCTAAAACATTTTAACATATTTAACAATTACCTTTTTTGACATTCAATTACATTTATTTTTATATTATTTTTTATTATTAATATTTTTAATACAATTATATATTACCAAAGACCTATATATAGGTCTTTGATATTACTAATGAAAAAACATGCAAAAACACGGTTGTCAATAACATTTTGTGACTTTCAATAATCGAGTAATAATAAACATAAAATTAAATTTAAACATAAAAGAATGGATAAAATTATAAACAAATTTAATTGCGAAGATTCTTAACAAAGTAAAGCTTGTTATGTTGTTATTACATTGTTTTTGTAGGTTTGATTAAATATACCAAACACCAGAATGGGAAAATCATATCACAATATCCTTTTGTCAGCACTGCTACAGCAATAACCATAACCAGTGTTGCGCAGTATATCCCCCACCCCCAGTCAGAGGCTTCTTGTCATAAATTGCGCATTAACTTGCTTCTATCCCACCCCCTCCTTCTTGTTTACCTAAAGTTACACATGATAGAACAATAAACAGTAACCAACAGTGACAATGCTTGCTAACGGAGTATGATTTATTATGCCATAACAGAACATGTGAATTTGACAAAAAACCTGGTTTACCACAAACCATGCACTAGCCCTGACCATCCTGGTTTTGCTAATGTCCACATATTTATTAACTTGACAGATGCATGCTATCAAACATAACATTATTAATATGAAAACAATCTTAGCAAGTAACGTTATACTATGACGGCTTTTTCTGTGGGGTTGATATGGTTATTTGTCGACCTGATGAAGCAATATTGACTGAGGGCGCTTTTCGATATATGAGGACCTGGTTATTTCTGACCAAAAAAATCAATAGTGCAGATCCTGATCTGACAGCATCAATGTGCCATCTGATCTGGATCTACACTGCTCACACAAGCCACAACATGCATATATTTAAGGAGTAGATTGTTAAACTTAACAAACTGCAGTGTGGCATGCAGAAATGCTTTCCTACTCTTGGAGTCAAGCTTGTTTAACCTTTTCCTCCACAGATACACCTTTATTGCATGGGCAAAACAGTTTAGATCCAGATCAGCTGGCACATCTGTGCTGTCTGATCAGGATCTAAACTGTTTGCTTTTTGATTCATTAGGTTATATCTAACCAAAATGCGACCAGTGCAGATCCTGATCAGCCGGCACGGTTGTGCCGGCTGATCTGGATCTACAGTGGTCGCACATGGGTAAAATGTGTATATATGGAGGAAAGGGTTAATCTGTTCATGTTGTAACCTTGCCCGTTCTTGTCAGCTGGATTATTGTATACATACAAAATCCTATAATGGGATGTTTATAAACAGGAATACTTAGGCCCATCCCTGTAGGTTAAATCCCCACCCTGTAGATGATGCAATACTGTTCCAGTATGGATCTCCTCAACAGCCAAAATAGCAGCGTAAGTTATAGCAAGTAAAGTGCCTTCCTTGAATAGAAGCGTGTTTATACACAGCACTCTACTTTTCTGTAAACAGTAAAGCCGAAGAAAGCATCTAGAAAAAATTCTGACGTCAACAGAAAAAATAATAAAGCAACAGGTGGGACCGCCATGTCGTTTCCTATACGTTTGCAAATTGTTAGCCAATTCTACATCTTTGATAATATTTTCCTTTGGTAATTGTAACTATTCATTTATAATTAAATCTCTATTTTGAGGTCTTTTATATATAATATCTTTGCTGTGAACATGTCCAGCATAAAACACCAGAAAAACAAGTAACCAGTAAACATTGAGCTGGAACAATCACAAGCCATCTGCTTTTTCATAAATTTTAAGAATAGGAGTTATGGAACTTGATTAAAAGCAAACAAAAGATGTGTTTCCCAAAGCTGTTCCATATTTACTTAACATGACTTGCTGCAGTGCAGGTAGTTGTTCTTGACGCAAAACTAAACTCTGCCCGAGTTATTGGTGATTGTTTTTGTCAAATATCGCTGTAATAATTATGAAAAAAACTTGTCCGGAGGTCAGCCATCAATCAATGAATTAACTTTTCAAAATGTCCATGTTGCAAATGTAACCAAAAACTGCACGTTTACGGAGGATTACAAGTATGCAATTAAGTTAAATAATAATAAAATGCATAACTTGTTATCAATCATAAATGAACATTATTCTTATGAAAGGTGGTATTCAAATAATTTGCAAAAATAACAAACTGGTTTGTATAACATAAAACAAGCACACTTTTCTATTTTTTGTTATTCACGATATTTAGTCACTTAGACAGTAAGCTAATTAACCACCTGTACTCAAATATGTCAAGGAGTTCTAATGAGCTTTCCGTGTATGATTTATATGTTTGGGCGTGAATCTTGTAGCGTTCTGATCAAAACATGACACTCCGACAGAGAAAACTCTGGTCACCTTCCCGAAAGCACCTGAGAAACTAACAACTGTATGCTTGCTAACAAGGGATTTTTTATGTTCTTACGGGGAAAACACCTGACGGAAAAAAGAATTTCAATTTAATATGTGTCTATTCATGAAGGTGCAAGTCACATTTTCCATGTTTTGTTGATACTTGACAACAAAAACAACATCCAACAATAATATGACCAGTCAAACACTAACTACTGTAATGGTTTAACCCTTTCCTCCAAAATGCCTTTATGACGTGGGCAACCAGTGTAGATCCAGATCAACCCATACATCAGCACTATTTGCTTTATGATTTATTAGGTTATTAATCTGACAAAAGGCGAGCAGTGCAGACCCTGATCAGACAGCAGGATCTCCATTGTTCGCACATGCCATACAATGCATATACAATAAGCCATGCCTGTAAAGGGAAGTAGCCACTGTGAGGAGTTATGAAAATAAAAAAATTTTAAAGGCAAAACTTTAACAGATTATGTTGAACGGCCTTTTTGAATACCGAATTTTTTGGTTAAGTAAAAAAGTAGTTCTCTGTATTCTTCTGCTTGTGCGTAACTGCACATCACTAAAATGAAGCACATTTGACTGTCAAAACATGTGGTCAACAAGAAGGGAACATCTATGCTCCAGTTAACTGGTACCTTGTTGCCAGCTGTGATCATGTAATCTGTGTCAATTTTACTTTACCCTTTCCTGTATAGATACACCTTTATTGCTAGGGCAAACAGTTTAGATCCAGATCAGCCGGCACATCCGTGCCATCTGATCAGGATCTAAACTGTTCGCTTTTTGATTCATTAGGTTATTTCTGACCAAAATGCGACCAGTAATCCTGATCAGACGGCATGGATGTGCCGGCTGATCTGGATCTACACTGGTCGCACATGCGTAAAAATGCATATATATCAAGATAATGCTGAGTTCCCACTGCCGATCAGATAAACTCGATCAAGAAATCGGGTAATGGTCTGGCTCGGTCGGTATGAGTGATCGGGAGTGGTCGGGAAGGTCTAGCATGGTCGGCATCACTCTGCCTTCCTACCCGAATTTTTTTGACATGTAAAAAATATTGGAGTAGAGATCGAGTAGTCAAGTGGTCGAGAAGCGCTCGGGAAGCGATCGTGTATTTGTTGAGTAGAAGATCGAGTTGATCGAGAAGGAATCGTATAGCGATCTAGTTTGGTCATATTGACATCTTTTACCCGATCTGTACCTGATCACATCGACTTCTACTCGAGTATTATCCGACCGCAACCTGATCAACTCGGCCTCTTTTCAAACTGGCGTCCAGATTAACTAGACTGCTACTCGACTGCTACTCAATCGAGTTGCCAAGCGGTCGAGAAGCGCTCGGGAAGCGATCGTGTATTGGTCGAGTAGAAGATCGAGTTATTCAAAAAGTTTCGGTACACGACCTTCTACTACCCGAGTACGACCATGTCGATCTGGTCAGGTGAAGATCTGGCAGCGATCGAGCACATGTCCAGTTGGTCAAGCTGAGGCCTTGTAAAGGTCGGGATGATCGAGCGGAAATCTGTAAGATGGTTGGGTTGACGTCGTGAAGGAGTCGTGAGTAATCGTGTGGGGGTCTTATGTTATCGACTAGAGGTCAAGAAGAAGTCGTGTATACGCCTTTAGTCGAGCTTGTTCGGGCTCAATCGGGACATTTGTGGGATCGGGATGATCGAGTTGATCAGATCAGCATAAGGGTTAAATAATCTTTAAAGCCACTTTTTGATTAATGTTCTGTAACTCTTAACTCTGAAATACCTTTGAAAAAGATTGCTATTTTCTTGTTTATTTATTAGTTTGTATTTAATGCTTTATAAATAACAACTCTATATAAATTTCTTGTCGTAAAGGGAGGTAATTATATAGCACAAGTTCTGTATCATTCTGTAATGTGCCTTTTGATTCAATTTTATTAACAACATCAAAAGAAAAAATAATGTTTGCCCTTGAAAAGTTCAATTTTTATAGGAATGTTAAACATTATGCAATAAACTCTTTCCTGTATAGATACACCTTTATTTCTAGGGCGAACAGTTTAGATCCAGATCAGCCGGCACATCCGTGCCGTCTGATCAGGATCTAAACTGTTCGCTTTTTGATTCATTAGGTTATTTCTGACCAAAATGCGACCAGTGTAGATCCAGATCAGCCGGCAAATACCTGCCGTCTGATCAGGATCTAAACTGTTCCCTTTTTGATTCATTAGGTTATTTCTGACCAAAATGCGACCAGTGCAGATCCTGATCAGACGGCACGTATTTGCCGGCTGATCTGGATCTACACTGGTCGCACATGCATAAAAATGCATATATATCAAGGAAAGGGTTAATGAATGAACCACTGTGAGTAATCCAGACCAACAAAATATGGCTTTAATAGTGATATATATATATATACATACAGATGTTGTAACCTGTGTGACCAGTATAGATTTCTGCAATCTGATCTGGATCTATGTTTGTTGCCTCTAGGTTAGAAATAACATAATAAAACTTAAAGCAAACAGCTTAGATCCTGATCAGATGGCATGGAGGTTTGCACTGATCTGGATCTATACCGTTTGCCACACATAAACAGGTGTACAGGTATATATGGAGTGAAGGGTTCGCATTTTAGTTTTGATAATCTTGATGACATTGGCAGAACTTTAAGAAGAAGGCAATGTTCAATGTCATCAAACAACTTTTCCTTCCATCTGCCAATTTTTCTAATGCCATTTTCAATAAATGTTGACTTTATCTTTCATCTAGTGTTGTTCATATCAAATACATAGCTTTATATTGTTTACCCAGGAATAAACTGTATATCAAAAATAACTATAAGCCATTTTTGATGTTCAACCAGGTGGTTGCCCACAATATAATTTGCCAAATGTTCAATTTACAGGATCTATAAATATGTTGAATGAAATTCTTTCAACCAGGTGATGTCTTATTATGTTTATGTCAAAGCTAGTTATGGCTTTAGTTGTATACTATGGGTTCCATTTTTCACGCCAGATGTTCCCTTATTGTTGTTTCCTCCTATTTCTTGTAATAATAATTTTATGGGCCATTTATAACGGATAAGGAAATGTTTGTAAATCATTACTGGGGGAAGGGGTGTGCCTGACAGCAGCTTTCAGTTATTGACAGTACTGTATCTTTGGGCTTTAATTGAAAATCATAGGCATGTTTTTTCATATTTCACAAATATTTGTGACACAGATTGTCATGAATTAAAAATACTTACAAGATTTCCTTGGGTAGTTTTGGCATGTTCAATTGTGATACTCTGTCTGATGAAAAATGAGTTCCTTTGCACCTTTTAAGCCCTTTGAATTATGCTGTATATTTTTATCTCATGAATTAAATGTCAGTTATCATATCATAATAACTCTTTTCTAATATATACCCATTTTATTGCATGTGCAACCAGTGTATACCCAGATCAGCCAGCACATTTGTGCAGTCTGATCAGGATCTGCACTGTTCACTGTTTGGTCAGAAATAACATCAAGTCATAATGAATAAATAAAAATAGGGAGAGTGCAAATCCTGATCGGAGGGCACAGATATGGCGACTGATCTTGTTCTAAACTGTTCACCTACACCATGAAGGCATATATATGGAGTTAAGGGTTAACTCCTGAATGTCTATGTTAATGAATTTTCGAAGATAAGAAAATGGCTACCACATCTAGGACATACAAGGTAATTAGCCAGATCAGACGAGAACCTTGAAGAGTTATGGCCCTTGAGTAGTGAAATATTTAAGATAAGCAATGTCCAGACTAAAACTTTCATCAAAATAATTTTATAAAGTCTTTATCTGTCATTTGCAACTGTAAATGAAAATTTTATCATATAATTTGTGGATATTTATAATAGATCAACCTGTTTAAAAAACTGTTTTTTTTTCCGTTATATTAAATAATAATTACATTTCTAAATATGAAAAAATATGTATATTTATTGTTACAGAAATGTAAATCCTGAATAAATAAAAAAATTATAACAATAAAAGTAAAATTAATCAAAACAATTATTTTTGAGAATTATTATTTTGTGATATAAAAAAAACCCCTATTTTTGTTATATTCGAAATAAGTTTTTTTTTAATTTTTTAGATTCAAAAGTTAGTTTCTATTTTTGAAAATGGTTTACAAAAAAGTGAAGTCTAAAATAGCACATATCTTACTTATTCTTTACTTCATAGGTATGTCTTTGTCCTATAGGAGACCAGTGTTGATTCAAATCAGAGCCCAAGGTTATAAAACTGAGCATGAAAACCAGTCTCAAATCTCAAGCATCTGATTGGCTGAAATGGCGACTGGTCGCCATTTCAGCCAATCAGATGCTTGAGATTTGAGACTGGTTTCCTTGCTCAGATTTATAACCTTCAACCCTGCTTGCACAATTCTGTGCTGTCAGATCTGGATCTGCCCTGCTTCTTAGTGAGAAATAGTACAATGAATCTAAAAGAAAACAGTGTAGATTCTGCTCAAATGGCATAGATGTGCCCGCTTACACAGTTTGCCCATAGAATGTAAGCCATATTCCAAGGTTATGAAGTAAAGAGTAAAGTTTCATAGGCCTATTTGAAAATATTTGGTTCTTAGATTGTTGATGGTTGTTGGATGACACCATTTATTATGACAAGTGTAGATGGCAAGCAAATGATGTTGTTTCCCGCGTAATTTTGAGTGTTAACCAGTAATGTTGATAAAATAATACAAGTTTAATCCTTTTCATGTAAAATTTCATACCCTTTCTAAACAACAAGGTTATATTTAGTTCTATGGCAATTTTGGTAATAATTGTCATATTTAAGAACAGAATCTCCATCCTGATTTGTGATGTAGAGGATAAGACTGGTCCAATCTGATTAAAATCATTTCCTGAAAACCGCTACGCTATCATTTTGTTAGATCTGACTTAAGTGAGATTGAGACTTGTCACCATTTCAGCCAATCTGATGATTGAGATTTGAGACTGGTCTCCAATCTTGGTTTTATGATCTTGGGCCCAGCTTCCAAGAATCCTCTCATCTGTCATAATTAATGTCATCAAATCCAGTTTTATAAAAAGTGTGTGACACATTTTAAAGTTGACAGCTTGGTAACCCTTTTCATAAAAACACCCAGAAAACTGAAGCTTTCAGCAAAAACAGTGGCATCTGTCAGCCACAGAAAGTCACAAAATTTAGGTTATTACAAATAAATATCACAACTGTGTACGGTCACCTGCAAAACTCATTTGATGAGCTTTGATTTGGTTTTATTGTTAATGAGGCAACCACCTGTACTGTGATGTCAAGCTGTTCTCTAAAACCATCTGTAATACACTAATGTTGTTCACTAGAAGAAAATAACGTCTGGTGAAAAGGAAATAACTTATTTCAAAAACAATTTTTCTTTAATGGTAGAAAGCACTAGAACAAGGAAGGAGCACACGAACAAACCCTTTGGTAACATGCATATTTGAAGAACCACCTTTTTTCTTAAAAATATTTGTGCTGAGGACTGAATCAATATCTTATTGCCTTCATCAGGATATGAAAAACATTTGAGTTTTTTAAGAGTACAAAACCAAAAGGATTCACAATTAAAATTGGAGCAAAATTCTCATTTACTTCTAACAAAAGAAATATAAAACTGGACTGGAACGATGTCCACAAATTGATGGATACGTCACACATTCACACTCTTAGGCTTAAGAAATTCAAAAATACTCTTCTTGGTATATTAATAGAGAACAAAGATATAAAGTTCGTGCTTGGTGCACTTATAAACAATTACAATAACATATTTTCTCCAGGCATTATGAAAAAGGATTATTAAAGAAAAAAGGGTTCACAGGTGCCAAATACTAGAGAACATATCCAACATTCTAGTTTAAGTACAAAACTGTTTAATTTGGATTATCACAAACCTCATCTCCGTAAAAGCTCTCTTACAACCACCTTGTTCTCAAAGCAGTGTTCTGCTAAAACCATTTCTATTGTCTTATAAAAATGTTGATGTTTTGAGCATGTTGACAAAACCAGCCCGCTAAATTGCTTACCACACTTAAAGTACCGGTAACTTCATTAACTTTATTATTATAACAGGCCGACCTTACTCTCTTACCTCCCTATCAAACATCATCAAAGCTTACATTATACCCATAAAATTTTGATATAATTTACGTATAATAATAGGTTAAAAATATTTAGACATGATGTTTGATAATTAACAAGTGCTCAAGAAATGCCTACACTTCACCACAGAATTGCTTGTGGTTGCTCCTTGATGTCTTAGCACTTTTAAAGATTTGGTATGATCTGGTTTCAAGCCAACTGTCAACAGCTGCTTAAAAAGCAAATACAAAATATAAAAGTTTCTATGCTGGACTCAACAGCATGACCAATGGACACCTGGACAATTGTCACACAAAATAATGACCAATGGACAGCTGGACTATTGCAACATAAAAGGAGGAATAATGGACAGCTGGACTATTGGAACAAAAAAGTGTGAACATTGAACAGCTGGACTATTGCAACATAAAAGGAGGAACAATGAACAGCTGAACTATTGCAACATGAATGGAGGAACAATGAACAGCTGTAGTATTGCAACATAAATGGAGGAACAATGAACAGCTGGACTATTGCAACATTAAAGGAGGAACAATGAACATCTGGACTATTGCAACATAAAAGGAGGAACAATGAACAGCTTGACTATTGCAACATAAAAGGTGAAACAATGGACAGCTGGACTATTGCAACATAAAAGACGGACCAATGGACAGCTGGACTATTGCAACATAAAATGAGGAACAATGAACAGCTGGACTATTGCAACATAAAAGGAGGAACAATGGACAGTTGGACTATTGCAACATAAAAGCATGAACAATGAACAGGTGGTCTATTGCAACACAAAGGCACAAACAATGAACCGGTGGTCAATTGCAACACAAAATCATCAACTGAACAAGTGGACTATTGACACAAAAAAACATAACCAATGGACAGCTGAACAATTACAACACAAAGGCATGAAAAATGAACAGTGGTCTATTGAAACACAAAGACATGAACAATGAACAAGTGGTCTATTGAAACCCAAAGGCATGAACAATGAACAGGTGGTCATTGCAACACAATGCCATCAACAACAAACAGGTGGTCTATTGCAACACAATAACATCAACAATGAACAGGTGGACTATTGCAACGCAAAGGCATCAACAATGAACAGGTTGTCTATTGAAACACAAAGGCATCAGCAATACAAAACTGGACTATTGCCACACAAATGCACAGGTGGACTAATGCCACACACAATGATTAATGGACAGCTGGACTATAGTAAAAAAGACATCAACAATGAACATGAGATCTAATGCAACACAAAGGCACCAACAATTGACAGGTGGTCTATTGCCAAACAAAGAAATCATCAATGAACAGCTGGACTATTGCCGCACAAAGGCATCAACAATGGACAGATGTGTACTATTTCCTTACAGAATAATGACCAATGGACAGCTGGACTATTGTCAAACAAAGGCATCAACAATAAAAAGCTTTCCCACACAAAAGCATCATCAACGGACAACTGGACTATTGCCACACAAAAGCATGACCAATGGACAGCTGGACTATTGCCACACAAAAACATGACCAATGGACATCTGGAACATTGCCACACAAAAAGCATGACCAATGGACAGCTTGACTAAGTCACAAAAAAACAATAGACAAAGGGCAAAACCAGGGCAATAAGCAATATGCAAACCGAACATAACATGTAGACATTTAATATTTTGTTTTACATGCAACAGAATTGTTCTAGAATCTTAACATTATTTCTAAGGTCTTTTTTATCACAAGGAGCTGACAGCCCATCCTAAAAGCTTTTGAAATGGAATTTAGCTTAAACAGTTGTTATCTATCAAGTGCCTTACTTAAAATTTAGTATTTTTGTGTTTTAAAATCATAAATCACTTACCAACCATACATTTAGGACAGACAGTTTTAAGGTGGTCTCAATTCATCAACTATTGTTACGGAAGTACCCATCCCAAGAACGAGACCAATTACACAGTGTGTGATGTACTCACCGAGATGATTATGACAAAATGAAGGCCTGCTTTGACAAATACAGCATGAGTACTAATTATCACATTTAGTAAACTTCAGACTGTAAAGGAGCTTAATTATGTGGGAGTTCAAAGAGGAACAGAATTTTTACAGAGGTGAAACATAAAGAACACACGAAAACTTCAAAAACATCTACTATATTAGTAAACTATGTAGCAAACAGCAGTTAACTGGTGCACATACATAAACAATGCAGTGTTTACATAAATAATTGGGACTATAATCTCCTCAGTCATGACTTAGAACAAACTTTAAACTGTGTATTAGTTTGCTTACATACTGCCCACCTGACACCTGTGCAGTCCAAACGCTTGTAATCATGTTGTTAGTTTGTTTGTCTTTCTGCATTATTTTTACAATATATAACCCTTTAATCCTGACGTACACATTTACTGCATGGATGAACAGTGTAAATCCAGATCAGCTGGCATATTAGTGCCATCTAAACAGGATCTACTCTGGATGTTTGCTGTTTGCATATGCCATTAAATGCATCTTTAAGGATCAAAGGGTTGTTATTCCTATCAATTCAAACTTGTTCTTGTTTTTGACAGAGCTTTCTTGCAAAGTTAACAACATGTTTGGGCATAACTAAAAAAATAATTTGTTCTGCCACAAACATTTGGCCCTACCAAAAATATTTTAGTGACATGCCTTAATTTATTTTTCATTTTAAAAGTTAGTTGCAGTTTAGTTCTACATAAAATATTTAGCCTGTGGTAGCTCATGTAAGTAGTAAGTGAAAAATTTGGTTGCAGTAGTTTTTGTATGAAAAGTGGTTGGTTTGCAGAAGTTTTTTTGTATGTAACTGTATATACGAGGGTTGATCAAAAATAAACCGGATTTTTGCTCTCAAATAAAAAGTTTCCTTTCAAACAATCAAATCTTTACACCAATAGAAATCCCAATTTATATGCAAACAGTTGATCCAACTTTTTATTTGAAAAACACATACTTCTATTCATAATCACGAATTAAGAAACCATGGTAACGCCATCACGGCGCAGCGCATCATTTTTCTGTTACGTCCGAAGTTTAAAATTGTTTATTGTTGTTTCCAATCATGTTTTATACGTAAAAATCCACGAAAACGTCGTGCCATTATTTTTTGACGTTATCGCAAAATATGACGTAATTGCATAAACGCATATGGTAGCAATTGGATTTTTAATATCGTACGCTGAATGCAAATTGCGTTACAAATGGCGTCAACAGAAAAACTTGAAATACGGGCAATTAATAATTTTTGCCAGCAGCAAGGCGACACTCCGTCTAAAACTTTTGAAAAAAGTGCAGCTATGCACGGGAAGCATGCACTAAGCCGAACAGTGGTTTTTGATTGGCACAAATATTTTAGAGAAGGCATCACCGACAAAGAAGGAAGAGGGAGAAAGAAGAACGAGACAACGACGTTAGTGACGTTTATGGCGAATGCGTAGGAAAACGACATGCGTTTAACGGTTAGGGCGTTGATGGCAAAATTCGATGTAAGTTACGGGACCATGCAGACTTTTCTTACATGAGATTTGAAAATGTGAACGATAAGATTTTTTTATTATAATAACACTTTTTTTTTCAATTACACGATGTCTTGAATAATTGAAACATAGGATATCGACGATCTTCGTTCCAAACCTTGCAAAATATGCATTTTCATAATGAAAAATACATGTTTTAACAATTTAGCTAATCGTGAATACTTATTTTTATCTGAATATTATTTTTTATATGTTTCTAAAACGGAAATGCATTTTTTTTTAAGTTTAACGATACCTGATTACTAACACTAGGTGCACGCGCGCTGGGTCCCGCGTCTCTTAAAAGACACGGAGATGGTCCGTCGCGTGCAGGCTTCAACAGCCTTCCTTCGTAGAGTGAACCGAGAAGGGGACGACTTCCTCAGTAACAACATAACGACGGACAAAACCTGGCTATGGTTCTATGACCCAGAAACGCGGTCACAGTCGAGACGCTGTAATAACGCGCAACGTCAACGACGTCACCAGTGTCGTCTTACCGTGCGCCGTGACACCAGACATATGCTCACGCAAATCTCTCTATTTCCATTGTTTGTAAATGTTTTTGAAAACTGTTTTCTGTATTCTGTAGCGGATTGATTCCGCGAAGTGTTATATGTATTTTTATTTATCCTGATGAAATATTCTACTTGCTATTTAAATAATCCGGTTTATTTTTGATCAACCCTCGTATTTGGTTTGCAGTACTTTCAGTATGTGAAATATTGTTTTGCAGTAGTTTTGCATCTAAAATTTTTGGTTGAAGTAGTTATTAAACTATTTGATTTGAACTATTTTTGTATGAAATATATTTAATTTTGGTTGAAGTAGTTTTGGAATGAAAATTACATGTATTTGGTTTCTGTACATAAAATTTGTTTAAGTGTTCCATAATTTATTATGTGAAGTGTTTTTTAAATGTGATGTAATTGTTTTTCATTATTTTTTGTATATTATCTGTGTGATTTGAATGTTAAGTATTTGTCATTTTTGTATAGAAATACTTGCTTGCAGTAGTTTTTTGAATGTTTGGTAGAAGTTGTGGTTGTTTTGCTTGCAGTAGTTTTGAATGTTAAGTATTTGTTTTTTTTGTATGAGAGATACTTGCTTGCAGTAGTTTTTGAATAACAATTATTTGTCGTTTTTTTTGTATGAGAGATACTTGCTTGCAGTAGGTTTTGAATAACAATTTTTTCATTTGAAGAAGTTTTTGAAAGTAAAGTATTGGTATGCATTTGTTTTTATGTGAAGTATTTGGTTTGGATTTTTTTATGTAAAGTAACTATGTGGTTTAGAGTAACTTTTTGTATGTCAAGATTGAATTTGTAGTAGTGTCTGTATGTAAAGCATTTGGCTTGCAGTAGTTATTCTATCTGGAATATTTAGTTGTAGTAAATTTTTTAATGAGAAGATTTTTGGTTTGCAGATGCTTGAATTACAAGGTCTTCAGTGGTGTTTTGCATGGGAAATTGTGTTGCAATAATATTTATATGTGATGCAGTAGTTTATGTATGTGAAATATTTGGATGAAAAGAAATTGTTGTGCAAGCGAAATATTAAGCTTTCATTAGTTTTTGTTAGTGAAGTATTTGGTTTGCAGTGGCTTTTTGAATGTGAAGTTTGAGTCAATGGTCATCTGAGATATGTGTTGCAATATTTGCTGCAGTAGTTTTTCTATGAGGAGTGTGTTGTTTGTAGTCAATTATTAAGTAGTGTTTGGTTATATTTGCATATTTGAAAATTGTATTTGTTGAACAATTGTATTTGTTGAACTTGACCACATTATGTGGGACTATAACTCTATAATTATGTAAATATAAGTTTAAAGTTGGTTTGGAAGAGTTTGTGTAGGTCAATCTGAAAATATACTGGTCCCAAGGTTATAAAACAGAGATTTGAAACCAATCAGATCCTTGTGATTTGAGACTGGTTTCCATGCTCAGTTTGGGCACAGGTCACATAACTTACATTTGCTGGCAGCAGTTGTCTGGTCTGTCCATTCTGTGCCCATGTTTCAGAGCGTGAAGAAGTTCAGTGTTGGACAGGGAAGGGTATGGTGTCCCACCTAGTGTGGCTATCTCATACAGCACAATACCATACGACCATCTGAAATGAACATTTGTCATGCATCAAGATGAGTAAGTCAACTAGTAATGATAAAGAATTGTAATATCAGCATTTCCAATCAAGTGCCATTTCATGGCTGTTGTGAACCATATTCAGGTCACCGAGGCACTTGCCTCAGTGGAAATTATAGCAGTGACCAAAAATCACATTTAAACAAAAAAAGTAAGTTTGTCCAGGGCAGCATGCCTCTAGCATACCCTTCTAGAAAATCTTTGCCTTGCTGGATACATCCCTAGTATAAGTACTTTATTGAACAGTGAAACATTTGTAGCCCTCATTATTATTTAAAAGTTTTTAATGCTCCTCACCCGGGATTTACATTAGCTTGTTAACAAAGCTCTTTTACTATTTGCCTTCAATATCCCAAAGAGGAAACCGACTTATACACATTTTAATTTGAACATCAATTAACAATACAGTCACTGTTTTTTCTCCGATGAGTTAATTTAACCAACACATGTTTAAGCTAATCTCCTACAAGATCAGAATTAGCTGATTTAGTGTAACTTTGTAACCAGAAGTTCTAAAACATTTAATTCTAGGGTTAAATGCAAGATTTCACAAAGATAGGACTTCATGAAAGAGCAAGAAAAGTCTTTACAGCATTTAAGATGATAATCTCGGGTAATTAGTAAAATACAGAACAAAGGTGGCACACGACTTAACAGATAGCTTCAAAATCAAGAACCCATTACATCTTTCATCCATTCAACTGATCATAAAAGAAGTAGTAGAATGTAATGTCATGAATCCATTTAGAATGATTATTAAAATGCACATCTGTCGTAAGCTACAATTTTCAGGTGCACTGGTTTCAATGCTTGCATTGTAAACAGAATGATCTTTATATATAGTATTAAATGATCCCTCGTTCATTTGAGTTATACAGCAATTAGCATAAAGCAAAAGCATGTAGAATTTCAAGTGTTTGTCTGCATACAACTATATTCAAATTAATAATTATCTACTAATTACATTCATTAACTATTTTTTTAAAGTATGTTTGGTTAATAGTCAAATGTTGCTTAAGACTGCATGATGGTTAACCTAAATGAAACTTTGTGTCTGCATCTCAATTCAGAAAGCATGAAATTCTGTAAATTTTGAAATAATCTCTGTAATTTTCCAACAAGTGTAAGCAAAGAACTGTGTCAGATTGAGAATGAATTTAGCTCTTTAAAAAACTTGCAACATTAAAAAAGAAGGTTTCAACATTAAGTACCGGTATTAGTCTGTGTTTATAGTAAGACACATAGATGTGATATCCCGGTGGGATCCAACATAATCCCGACATATAAATTCTCCTGTTTCCCAATGTCAAAGACTGAAATCCCAATATTGTGTTTTTTGGTAAAAAAGGTCCACAATAAAATCCAAATGTGCTGATTACAGTTCTGTATCTGGAGCCATTATCTTGCACATAACGGTTTGTCAAAGCATACTGAAACAATTTTTGAACAATGGAGGACCAGTCAAACACTTGCCTGCAACCTGGGAATAGAATTTATTATTATCCCAGCTGCAACATAGGGAGGAGAAATATGTTTTATATATATATAATATATATATATTACATATGTAAAATTAACACGTTTGTATGTGCTGTATACCATTTGTTTTATATATTGTTTATGAAAATTGTTCTGAATTGAATCATGAATAAAATAATTGAAAACACCATAAATTTACTGTAAAATTCACTAAAAGGTTTCCATCAAATTTTGCGAAACACATGCTGAAATTTAAATCAACAAAAATCCACTTTTGGGCCCCTAATTCCAGCCAAAAATCGAGTTTCAGCCTATTTCAGTTATCCTATGTATGTCTGTGCCATCTGATCAGTATCTAAACTGTTGGCTTTAAGATTCAAGAAGTGAATAGTGTAAATCAAGATCAGATGACATGTAAGGCTGGCTGATCTGGATCTACACTGTTTGCCCATGTAAAAAAATAATAAAATTTCATGAAGTATAGGGTTATCATCAGATAAAATCAAAAGTAAGTACTGAAAATGACAGAAATTCCTTGGGTACCATTACTTAAAGCATTCGGTTTGAATCATCTTCTAAACAAACTTTTACGTAAGCAAACAAGAAGATCTTGTTGTTAGATATATTTGTAATTTTAAATGATCAACCTCTAACATTCATCATCAGTTAGATGAAACAGTGTTAATCCTAGAGGCTATTGTAATTAAACAAATGAACATTTAGGGAGGTGATTAATGGGAAGTTGTACACAGGTGTTTATTCTGACACCTGAATGTTGGAAGTTTCAGCCCAGCAAAAACATCCATAAGCCAATGGCATGTTGCAGTAACATTTGCATGATATATGTGTCTAAATCGGTTTTGTGACATTTACAGTTTGAAACCTCCATTTCTGAAGCACTTATAAAACAAACTGTACCATTAAATTCTAGTTACTAAAGGTTACCTTATACAGAAATGAAGCAAGAGTCATAAAATGTACTATTGTTGCAGTTTTGCTGTAGTAAGAATTTTGAAAATTTAACTGTACTATGCAAATACATAATGGTAATTCATTTTGTAAGACTTTTTAGCTGTCATAAATATGCACATAATGCATCATTTTAATTAAAATATTTTTTCACTCTTTTCTCAAAATACATGAACATAAATAAATGACATCAATACTATAAGGATAAGTTATGTTTCAAAATGCTCATTTTTTAAAGTATCCACAACTTTTTGAACTAATCTGAACCCTATTGGCATAATTTGAGGTGCTCTTTTTCCAAGATTATAATTTTGTCCAGATTTTTAACATTATTTCAAATCTCAAAAGATAAAGAAATAAAGGGTGATATTATTTGCAATATCTTTTGAACATGTTAAAAAAAACAAGAGGGCCAATTGGCCCTAAATCGCTCACCTGATTCTTAGATACATGAAATGAAAGGAAAACAGAACACATTGAAGTACTGTACAGTTAAGTACAGTATGGTATGGTACAGTACAGTACAATACTCTACTGTAACATAACATACTGTACTATACTTAAGTTATTAAGTGGAAACTAAATTTAGCAACAGTAACCTTGACATTGATCAGAGACACCTGGGTATCAATCCAAAGCTGCGTCTTGATATAAGTTACCCATATTCCAAGTTTGAAGTCAACAAGTCAAAGCAAACTCAAGTTATTTAGCAGAAACTGAATTTCTATTCTTAGCAACAGTGACAACCTTCATCACAGACACCTGGGTAGCAACCCCAAGCTGCCTCTTAATATAAGCTAGCAATACACCAAGTTTAGTGTCAAAAGGCCAAAGCAAACTCAAGTTATTAAGTTAGAAACAGTGACCTTGACCTTCATCACAGACATCTGGTTAGCAATCCCAAGCTGCATCTTGATATAAGCTACCCAAACACCAAGTTTGGAGTCAATAGACCAAAGCAAACTCAAGATATTAAGTGAAAACTGAATTTCTATTTTTGACAACAGTGACCTTGACCTTTATCAGACACCTGGGTAGTAATCCCAAGCTGCATCTTGATATAAGCTACCAATACACCAAGTTTGGAGTCAATAGGCCAAAGCAAACTCAAGTAATTAAGTGGAAACTGAATTTCTTTTTTTAGCAACAGTGACCTTGACCACAGACACCTGAGTAGCAAACCCAAGCTGGCCTTCGATATAAGTTACCCATACACCAACTTTGGAGCCAGTAGGCCTAAGCAAACTCAAGTAATTAAGTGGAAACTGAATTTCTATTTTTAGCAACAGTGACCTTGACTTTGATCACAGACACCTGGGTAGCAAACCCAAGCTGCCTTTTGATATTATAAAGCTACCCGTACACCAAGTTTGCAGTCAATAGGCCAAAGCAAACTCAAGAAATTGAGCAGAGACTAAATTTCTATTTTTAGCAGCAGTGACCTTGACCCTATGGTCATGATTTGAACATCTTTTGTAGACATCAGTGCCAGGATGCTTCATGACAAATTTGGTTAAAATCCATCCAGTGGTTTCGGAGGAGATGTCGTTTAAATTAAAAGTTTACGGACGGACGACGGACGGATGGACGCCAGACAAATTGCGATCACAAAAGCTCACCTTGTCACTATGTGACAGGTGAGCTAAAAAACAAAAGTCTCCCTAGGAAAACCTCTCAAGGTTACAGTGCCCATGGTTCTGTATTGAATGTAGCAATCTCAGCCAGACTAAGATGGTTTGAAAGAAATCAGAAAAAGAAAGAGCTGAAATAAAAGCAAAAAATTTGTAAAACTTATTATTAAAAGTTATTAAAATAGAACCATCTAGCCAGGTGCCAGGCTATAATATGTGCTGAATATTCTGGTCATTTCTGAACACTCTATTCACTCATGAACAATCTGGTAATTATGGAATATGCTGATCATTGCTAAATACTGTGATCATTTCTAAATACTGTGATCATTGCTGAATACACTTTTCTGATAATTGTTGAATATTCTGGTCATTGTTGAATACTAAGTTCAGTGCTTAGAATACTCATTCACAATGTTCTCTCTCACCATCTCCTGATTTCCAAGGCAGGATATTATGCAGGCTTACTGTGTGGAGAATCTGGTAGAGATTCTTCAGTTGTAACAGTTTAAGTAAGATATACAATGCAATGCATTTTACTTGAACAGTAACTACACCCACAAAGGTACAGAAAAACCTACCACTGGTAGCAAGGGACATGGTAGCAAGGCTTGTAATTTTGAGGATATTTTTTTTTATTTAGAAAATTTTAGTACAGCAATTACAGCATATCTTCTAACTTAAACTATCTATATCTATAGATACACATCAGTGCCATTTGATCAGGATCTACACTGCTTGCTTTTAGATTTATGAGATTATTTCAGACTAATATGCAACCAGTGTAGATCCAGATCAGACAGCATGGATGTGCCAGCTGATCTGAATCTACACTGGTTGCACATGCAATAAAATGCATATATAAAGGGTTAACTTATCTACTCTACTTATTGTAAAACTGTTTAGATTGCTTTTCACATCTCCAGTAAGATCATCCAGAAAACCATGTATCACGTATCACGACTAAATTGTGTCAGGGTTTGAACGCTAGCCAAGTGTCTAGTGTATGGAATATTGCCGTATTCTGACACATAGCCTGTAGAAACAACTCATCATGACGCTAATTTACTATTCTTAAATACCACGTAACCAATACACTGTTTACACGACAATATATGTCAGCCTCGCAACTCGGTAAATACATCATTTTCACATCAATGTCCTTACTTGCATGTCAATCACATTTAGATACATCCACACATATCATTACTTAATGACCTGGTACAGGTTTTTTGTGGCAAAAAAACTCCTTTCTTTCATGATTTACACATTTGTTCTGTTCTTTTTTCTTCACAATAAACCGGGAAAAGTCAAACGTCAAGCTAAATGTTAAACAAATTTGATTGGACAGAGCTTCGTTTGTCAAAGATAGTTATTAAGAATGATTCAGTGGACATAACAATTTCTAATTCTTTGTTCACACCTGTTAAATGAAGCATTTTTGCTTCAATTGATGACAGATTAACGATTCATTAATTCAAAGGATGCAGTTTTTGCTAATTTGCCTTGGAAAAGTGCAAACATCATTGTTCAATAATTGATAATATCTAAATAATGTTATTTTTACCGAATTTATTTTTGAAGAGTCTTACATCAGCAATAAGAGATTCAGTTAAAAATCTGAAAATCATTTGTTTCTTGAAACTTTTTCTTTTAACCCTTTCCTGTATAGATACACCTTTATTGCTAGGGCGAACAGTTTTGATCCAGATCAGCCGGCACATATGCTGATTCAAAATACCAAAACCTTTCCAGAATATGCCGTACCTATGTGGTATCATTAAATTACACTGAGACAAATTCTGTCTTACAGCCACAAATGATGTGCCGGCTGATCTGGATCTTAACACTGGTCGCAAATGCGTAAAAATGCGTTTATATCAAGTAAAGGGTTAAAAGTATCGTTGTTTTTGCTCCTTACAGGAAAACAAAAAAAAATAGAATTAATAAAGAGAAAATACCATAGATATTTTGCATCCCACATTTTTAAAATAAAACTTTTATGATATAATTATACAGATATTGTGTTAGGTGAAGAAAATTCCTCATATGCATTTTACAGGCAAAAATATATATTTTAATGTTGCTGAAATATTCAGAGTGCAAAAAAGCTGCCAATGTGAAATCCTAAAATTTTGAAAAAAATGTTTTAATTTTTTTTATGTATTTAGTCTGCCTATGTAAAATTCATTGCACAGGATTTTAACTTGTACATTAGATTCTTCATGATGTATCTGAAAATGGAAATTGGCATATCAGGCATCTTAAAATGTTTCACTGGAAATATAAATCATATACATGTGATATCCGCATTGTATTGTTCAAATTCCATAAAAGCATAGAGCAATTCCATTTGGAATTTCCTGGATTCCTTATAAAGTTTGCAGACATGAATGTGTTTTTTTCTTTAAAAATGACAAAATTAATTTTAAACTTTAAATCCCAACATTGTATCAGTTCTGTTCATTTTATTTTATTATGTTAGTATTTACATGTAATGACATTGCGTATAAATACCAAGGACCCCATTTGAAATAACGTTTTAGCTTTCATGGGTACACACTTCTAAATGACAATACATGTTAATCTCCTTTAATGTTGGTCCTGAATTTTATTCTAAGTTACTATATGTCTTCTATGATATGTCAAAGGACTGTGATGATTGCTGGGTTTGAAAACCTTTAATTGCATATTTTAACTGTGATAAAATTAACATAAGGGAAGATGATAGTCAATTTGTTTATCCAGTTAAAAAGGTATAATACCAAATGTGCAGATTCAAAATTCCAGTATTGAGTTCAAATTATCACATGACTGTATAAAATCAATAAAAGATATATATTTTATTTTCCATTATTTCAATTGTAGAATATAGGAAAACCAGAATTTCTTGTTTAACTTTTAACAAACTGTAATCTGAACCCTAAAATATATCAATTTCTCCATATCCATAATTTCTGATCTGGATCTACACTGTTCACTTCTTAGTCAGAAATTACCTAATGAATAAAGTGAACAGTGTAGATCCTGATCAGATCTGCCAACTGATCATGCTGCACTGTTCACCCATGGATGACTGCCATATCCAATGCAGTAGAGTGTTAACAAACCTCAACCCTATTCCATTATAAGGCAAAACAGGTGTCAGACCAATAAATGATTTGTCACAGCTATTAATATTTTTCATGAAATCTGAAGACTCATCCTCACAGATTAAGTGAAGATGGATGTTTATTGACTTATCCAGCACGATTAATGAGGTATTTTGGTAAAAACTTTGCCAAATACTGAACCTGATGACAAGGTCCTAGATTAAAGCTTGGGCTGTAAACAAATCGCCTAACTTCAGTTCTACACAGCAACCTGGTGTCTTCAAAGGAATGTTACTGCTGAAGCAGTTGAAAGGTTTTGTGGTTTTCACTGGACTAACTATTAACCCTTTCCTTGATATATATGCATTTTTAGGAATGTGCGACCAGTGTAGATCCAGATCAGCCGTCACATCCGTGCGTGCCGTCTGACCAGGATCTGCATTGGTCGCATTTTGGTCAGAAATAACCTAATGAATAAAAAAGCGAACAGTTTAGATCCTGATCAGCTGAACTGGATCTAAACTGTTCACCCTAGTAATGAAGGTGTATCTATAAAGGAAAGGGTTAAGTACATCAATAACTGCTCTTGCTCTTCCTCCTTATAATTTTTATTAAAAAGCAAAGATCTGTGGGTATTTAACCCTTTATTCCATGAAATATGGCTGTCATACCCTGGGAGAACAGAAGAGATCCAGATCATGATCTATACTGTTTCCTTTTAGATCTATTAGGTTATTTCTGACCAAGATGGAACCAATATAGATCCAGGGTTGAAGGTTATAAAACTGAGCATGGAAACCAGTCTCAAATCTCAAGCATCTGATTGGCTGAAATGGTGACCAGTCGCCATTTCAGCCAATCAGATGCTTGAGATTTGAGACTGGTTTCCATGCTCAGTTTTATAACCTTGGGCACTGATTACAGATAGCACAGATGTGTGGGATGAGCTGGATCTACTTTGGTTGCACATGTGGTAAAGCTTATTATATGAAGGGTTAGAATACAATGAAGGATTTACTCAAAGGGTTAAATATTTTGCAGGCATTGCAGACACTACAGAAAATTTTTAACAATTTAAAGTAAGTTTTAAACATTTCCTCAAAGGACCAAGCAAATGTCGAATTTGGGAAATCCAGGGTGCTCAATTGAATCCACACATCCATGCCATCTGATCACAATCTAAACTTTCGCTTTTAGATTCAACAGACTATTTCTGACCAGGAGATGAACATTGTAGATCCAGATCTGATAGCAAAGATGTTCTGACTGATCTCGTTCTAAACTGGTCGCTTATGAGATAAAAGGTGTAGAAACCAGTCTTTAATCTCAAGCATCTGATTGGCTGAAATGGCGACCAATTTTTAATTAGCTTTATAACCTTCAGCCATGGAGTAAAGGTTTAAAAAGTGTCCTAAGGGTATGGCAACATGAATTTCTAATGGAATGGAAGAACATATTCAAAGCTCCCAGGTAAGTGCAACAAAGCACTTGCCAACTGTTTTGATTAATGCAAAATAAATGATCATTTTGCTAACAGATAATAGGATATTTACATGCATTCATAAAATCATCAAAGTAGACAATTATAAAGTAATTCATCAATATTATCTCTTCAAAATACCAAAACCTTTCCAGAATATTCAGGATTTCTACGTAAACCTACTGTGGTATCATTAAATTACATGGAGACGAATTCTGTCTTAGAGCCACAAATGATATAATCGCACAGTCATAAATTGGCGTAAAGACATAATATTACAATGTGTAATTTGGCTAGGTTAAAAATTCGAAAATTTATTGTTTTTTCCAGATGTCAATTAAAAGAACAGCTGGCAAATTTAGGTGTCCAGTCTTAACAAGAACATCATGTACAACAAATGTATCACTTTTGTTGAAAAAAAATCATTCTTAGGCAATAGAAAATTAATTCCTAGATTCTCATTCCTGCCCGTCCTTTGAAAATCACTCTGCCCGAACATTTTTTATTTTGAAAAAAATGCGTACATCAAAATATACACTACAAGTATGAATCGGTAGAGTACAAAAACACAGTATGAAACATTTAAGTGTGAATTGGCAATTCATAGTCGGCTAGATTTATCTTTGCACTACATAAGCGTTGTTAGAAACAGTGGGAATGATAAATAAAAAATAAAACCCGCCCACCCACCCCATGTTTTCCCAAAATTTGGATGAGAATATAGGAATTAATTTTCTATTGCCTTAATAAAATTTGATGAGATCAGACATGGACGTCCCTAATCATCCTGAGAATTTTGGATTTCTAAACCACTCTTTTAGACCGTTAAAACCCGAGCTGTGAGCTTTTATATCTAGTTGGCTTGATGACTACCCATGGCTTTATTATGATTAGGCATTTTACATGTTTTTTGTAATGCTTCAAAATCTTTTAGAAAAAAAAATTAAAATATTGTTAATAACCATATGCGTATCTCAAGGTACATCATCTAAACTCTCACTAATTCAATTATGTTACTTTTTTTGTTGTCCGCCGCCCTATTATCTAAATCTTGCCTATGCCCCTGACATGCACAAATGCGAGAGAGAGAGAGAGAGAGAGAGAGAGAGAGAGAGAGAGAGAGGGGAGAGAGAGGGGGAGAGAGAGGGGAGAGAGTATGGGGTAGGGGAAATGACAGAGGGAGAGAGAAGGGGGGGGGGGTGAAATGAGAGAGGGGAATGACAGACAGGGGAAGATAGGGGTTTAATGACAGAGTCTTGATAAAGGAAGAAAGCCCAAAAGCCCCGGCTTATCAAACAGTTGTTGAAAGTTTATACCAGTTCACTAAAACACTAAACTTTCCTCTTTGATGATTCAAACAACTTAAATATGAAGTGCCATCTTTTTATAGAAGATCTGTCAACTACCAAATTAGTCTATAATATCATTAGACAACTGTTATATTGGCTTACTTTCACTTGATGACCTGTGAATTAGCCAAGTAGTTTATCTATAGGATATTTAACTAAAACAATCCTCCAAACAGGTGTTTGAATTAGTAAGTCACAGGTGGGGCTAATATATACAAATAATGCAAATATGACACATTATCAATTACACAATCATCTGTAATATTTAGTGATTGTGAACATTTCTTAAAAATCACCCTGGTAATACTGAAAAATGTACATAGTATGTGCGCTACACTACATCTGTATCATAATTCTGCCTTATTTTAGCAGTTTATATATATTCATATTATTGCCTGGTTGACCAGTGTAGATCCAGATCATATAGGACATCTGTATTGTCTGATCTGGATATGCACTGGTAGCATCTTGGTTAGAAATAACCTAAATGAAAGCAAACAATGTAGATCCTGATCACATGCCACAAAATGTGCCTGCTGATCTGGATCTGCAACTGTTAACCCTTTACTTCATGGTACACCTTACATCCATTCAGTCTGATTAAGATCTAAGTCTGATCAGGATCTTCACTTTTGTAGCGCATTATTTTCTTAATTTGAAACCATTTACAGAAAATTACATTTAAATCATTCAGTTTTCACCAAAACATTACTTTACATCAAGTTTTTTTCATCCTCGTTTATTTTTCCCCAAATAATAGGTCACGGGCCTCTTCCTATTGCAGTAAAAAAAGCCCAGTGTTGGCTTATAGATTTTATGAGATAGTTTCTTCCCAAGAAGCAAACAGTGTGGATCCAGATCTGACTGCACAGAATTTAAGGTAAAACACCCCCTCAACTCTCACAGGTGTGTGAGACAATAAAACCAGATAAAATGAAAAGGAACAGCAATCAAGCTATGAATTTCAAATATTTCATATCTAAATATTTACATATTAACTTGATAGCGTAGATGAGGCACTTTAACATCGCAATAATTTGTAAATATTTATGGGAGGTATATATATTTATTCACTGGACATGGTAACTAAATTGTATACAAAACATTGAACTCTCCAAAACTTGCTAAGTAATTACCACATTAAATCATTCTAAAATGTTAAACAAGTCCACAAATTAGGCAGGAATTGTTGATTTAAATACTTTTATTTTGTTTTATTACAATATATTATACCACACCAGGTGCTCTCCTGTTAGATGTTATAATTATTGACAACAAGTTAACATTGTTTAATTGGAAAAATTGATGATATTAAAAATAGGTAGAGAAATGGTCGTTGATCAAAGAAAGTGATGAATGTCCTCAAACCCTGGGTAATTTGGTCTCAAATTTAAAGGTCTTGAAACATGAAAATGCTTCATATGTCGGTTTGGGATTATGACGACAACACTTCTGATGTATACTGACCATCACTAGAAGTTACCACTCTTACAGTTCAAGAACATTAAGTTTTGTTAATTTAAGAATGGCAATGGCACAAACTATCTATTTTTAGTATGTGACCTTTGTCTTCAAGACACAGGAATGATTGCATGTGACATAATTATTGTCATGATAGGTTGATCATTTATGGCAATTTTCACAATTATTAGCACTGTCAAAATATACAAGTGATTACTATGGTCTGGACACAATCTATTTTTAGTAACAATGAACTTGACCTTAAAGCCATAGGCATGGCTTTGCAAGAAAAAAAAATAACCAGGATTTTCTAAACAAAAACATGGATGAAAATAAATATTGCTAGAACCTGATAAAATGTTCCATATATTTGATCAGATACACACTACTTGACACTTTTATATGACCCATACATATATTACTGAAATAAATAAGAACATGTTTTTAGGTAAGAGTATTCCTTTAAACTTAACATAAAATCTGTTTGTTTTCCAGAACCAAATGAAATGTATCTGATATCTGAACTGATTACACCCCCACTTGAAACTATCATTGAATTCCCTCATATATTACTCAAATGAATCACTAATTGTTTTTGAAGTACATAATTTGTTTGCAATAATCTTATGCAATAATTTACATAAAAGACTTGGTTTTATTGCACTTAGATAACACTGAAGCACAATAAAAACTAAATAAAATGAAAAGAAGGAGTTTGACAGATAAGCTTAAGCCTTTAATTTATAATACCCTTGCATGTTATCTTTTCTTCCATGTGGCTAGATTTGATCATTGGCAAAAAGTTAAAAGAATTAAAGATAATGTTTATACCTGCATATAATAAATTTCAAATCGAGAGATACACAAGTAGACGCTGTTCATTTAAAATTTATCGCTGAGGCCTCCCAAAAACAAAGTATACATTATTCCCGAAATACTTGTTGAACGATGTTTGATTTACAAGAATGATCTGAGAGCAAACTTTAACAGGAAAACAACTGACTGCCAAGGTGGAAAAGTGAAATACAAGTGTGTATTGCTGTAAACTGTACCCAGCTATACCTGCGCAATGTTCACTTCCTGATTTAAGTTTTGGATGTGCAGACTAGATGCATAGGTAATCATAAGAAAATTATTTAAATCTTCAAAGACTCATGGCACAATATGCTTGACACCATAAACATTATAAGGAAGCTAACAGGAAGTAACTTTTGTCTCTTTACTCCTTATCTATGGGTTTAATTGCATGTGCAACCAATGTTGATCCAGATCTATGCCATCTGGATCTACACTTGTTGCTTCCTGGCCAGAAATATGATAATGAATCAAAAGTGAACTGAGCAGATCCTGCTCAGATGGTATGGATGTGCCAGTTGATCTGGATCTACACTTTTCATTCATGGATAAAAGCCTTATCCTTAGAGTACTGTTGGTACGATGCTACAGGTAAGTAAGAACTCAAGAAACAATCAATCAAATCCATGGACCACTAGCTTAGAAGCTGGTAGAATGTAGGCAAAACTCTGTTAATGCTTACATGTCACTAGCTGTAGAAAAGGTCGAATCAAAGATGGCTTCTGGGGACATCCATCTCAGTGGAAGCTTGCCTCCACGTCTGTTGACATAGATTTTGTTCAGATCATGGTAGATGTAACGTGCCAAACCAAAATCACCAATCTTCACCTGTTTGTTTTCTCCAATGAGGACATTTCTAGCTGCCAGATCTCGATGCACAAATCCCTTCTGAGCAAGATACGCCTGAAACAACCAAGGTCAGGAAGTGCTCATACAGCAGAAAATTATTTCAGAAATGTTTTAAATTTCAGTGTGAATGATCTTCACTAATAAAAAGTTAATTTTTTATTGGTATTACCTTTTGTTTGTTTTGTCATTTGTCACATTTCTGTCATTTGTCTCAAGAGTATTCTAATAAACTTAACCCTTTACTCCATATACATGCTTTTTATTGTGTGTGCAACCAGTGTAGATCCAGATCAGCTAGCAGACCTCTACCATCTGATCAGGATCTACAGTTAGCTTCTTGGTCAGAAATAACCTAATGAATCAAAAGTGAACAGTGTTGACAATGACCTAAGACATGGATGTTCTGGCTCATCTCAATCTGCACTGTTTGCCAATGCCATACAGGCATATATGCAGAAAAATATACCTTCATTGGCTGCCCAATAATTATAGAAGCCTTTGCCCAAGGTTATAAAACTGAGCATGGAAACCAGTCTCAAATCTCAAGCATCTGATTGGCAGAAATGGCAATGTTATAAAACTGAGCATGGAAACCAGTCTCAAATCTCAAGCATCTAATTGGCTGAAATGGCAACCTGTTGCCATTTCAGCCAATCAGATGCTTGAGATTTGAGACTGGTTTCCATGCTCAGTTTTATAACCTTCAGTCCTGAAGTTGATTTTGTCAGAAACAAGTCTTGAAGTTGTTTCAATTTTAAAAAAGATAATTAAATTCCCAAACAATAATTATATGTTGAAATATGAAATATGGAAGAAAAAGGAAACACTAGGTTCACAAAGACCTTATATTAAAATAATCCAACATTCTCAATAAACCATTTGTTGGTTGCACACCAGGTTGTGGGAAGAAATCTAGGCTAGACCCCCATTATGCTCCCTCTGGTTTCCTCCTTTGTACTTTCTCATCTTTACCAAAAACATAAGATCAATGCATATAACTTTATCCCATTAATCAATGGATACATTTTTTATCCAATGGTACTCTGTAGATCCAGATCAGTGACACATCCATTTGGATCTACACTGTTGGTTCCTTGATCATAAATAACCTAATGAATGCGATGAAAGTTGTATCTATGGAGTAAAGGGTTTAGTTGGGGTAAAAACACATGTAATTTTGTCAATATGCTAGGCTACTAGATCAAAATTCTACTTTTTTTGGAAACTGCTATAATACAACTCAAGTATTACTTGTTGATGCCCATTCCCTTAAAGATGATAAATTTTTTATAGCTGTTAAAATCTAATAAATGCCTTTTGTGAAATGTGGGGGCGGTATATATTTGACAATCTTTAAATTCTTTTATTATTCTATGTTTTTTTCTTCAAATTTATAAGTTTTATGGAAGTTTCATGCCAAAAACAAATGAAAATTAAATCATTAACCCTTTCCTGGATATATACGCATTTTTACGCGTGTGGGACCAGTGTAGATCCAGATCAGCCGGCACATCCGTGCCGTCTAATCAGGATCTGCACTGGTCGCATTTTGGTCAGAAATAACCTAATGAATCAAAAAGCGAACAGTTTAGATCCTGATCAGATGGCATGGATGTGCCGGCTGATCTGGATCTAAACTGTTCGCCCTAGCAATAAAGGTGTATCTACAGGAAAGGGTTAATGAGAATGTGACTGAAGATCGTTTTTTTTACAAAACAGTCACTGTGATGAGTTCAGTTGTTATTAACAACATAAAAAGAAAGACCTCTAAAAACATTTAAATTCTCAGGCATTTACAGTACCCTTCATAATTATATGGACAACCAACGCATGTTTCAAGCTGTTGAACCATTAAATTTTACTTTATATATTATATGCATTTTAATGCCTGTGCAACCAGTGAAGGTTCAGGTCAGCCATCACATCAATGCCATCTGATCTGGATCTGCACTAGTACCATCTTGGTCAGAAATTACCTAACGAATTTAAAAGTGAACACTGGGTAGATCGTGATCTGATGACATGGATGTGCAAGCTGATCTCAATTGTATTCCCAAACAATAAAGATAAATCTATGGAGTAAATGGTTTAATGGTTTATATGCTCTAAAATGATGAAAAACAAGACATTACGAAAACTGATATTTTTATTTCATATATCAGTAGTGAATCCAAGACCTGATGTTAGAGGTGGCTCACTTTGGGAGTGTAACTTATAATGTGTGGCCCTTGAAACAAAATCAGAAAATTACATCATTTAAAGAAGTAAATGGATGATTTATATGGTTCTCAAAGGAATGCCTGGCTATCTTTATTCTAAAATAGTATATTCTGATCTATTGTATTTATATAATCTACTATTTGATAGTGACATAAAATGAAATTGTTTCCTAGAAGACTTTAAAATGTGTCCAACATAAACACTTGCAGCATAAAAATTAAACTTCCTGGAATAATTATGCGGAAGACATTCTTCACTAATAATTTTTCAATTCCTAGTGCACTTAACTTTTTCGAGACTGTTTTCATTCTGGGATGAAAATCATTTGATCCAGGCCTGGCTGCAATTAAAGCTGCTAACAGACTTTTCGACTATCAGAATATGTTTTGACTTTTGATGGCAAGATGCAAGCACAATTGCCAAACTGTTGCTGTGAAAAGTTTGCCATCATTCACTTTGTTGTCAAAGTGGCTTTTTCAACAGCCAATTATATTTTCAAAAATGGCATTATCACAAATACTTTTCCAAAATTTTTTAATAAAGATTTCATTTCAAATTCTACTCAAGATTAAAAACAAGAAATAAGTTGATAATTTGATGTATTCATCAGGATATGAAAAAACATTTGGATAGCTTAAAGTAATCATGAAACCCTTCAGACTTCACAACAAGTGTTTTTCATACCCCAATGAACACAATAAATATCAAGTGAAATACACACTCACTTACCAAGACACCTGGCCAAACAAAATTAGTGAAACAAGAATTAAGTGAAACAGAGCAGTACACAGTCTATGTACACATTTCATTATGTTGTATTAATTAAACTGTATTCACAGAAAAATTGTATTTTAACTTCACTATCATTAATGCATTTATGTGATGAATGCAACGAAACATTTAGGTAAATGGAAATGAAATTGATAAAATTCTTAAGATAAAGCAGTACATTTTTCTGCCTTTTAATAAACCATTTACAACAAAAAATATTGATAGATAATGAACCTTACATAGTTTACGTCTTAATAATTGCTGTTTGCAAACAGCAGCCCTCAAGCCTTTAATCCTACAAATTAAGTAGATCTTAGTTTACAATACTGTCATACATTCATCGAATGACGCCCCTTGTATAACACAAAAATCTCTATTCATGTTATTTGCTAAAAAAAGTTGTTCTAAGTACAAAAGTTAATTCTGTTTTGATAAAGGAATAATTGAAAGGTAATAAATAATCCTTAAGTTGATGTTATGATATTCTTAAAAAGGTCGTGTTGTCCGAGACGGATTTAAATTGTCGAGATACAGAAATGCTAAATTTGTTTCCCAGAGTTTTGAACGGAAGAACGAAGATATACGAGTGAGTTACGTCAGTGAATAATCAAGTTTTAATGATACTAATGCATTTCCAGTATTATAATGGGTCAAACTGCTAACATTTATGCTGCTCAGGAACGTGGTATTATAACATGGGCATAATATCCAGTTTTAACCTTTTCTCAAGAAATACTTTTATCAGATGGGCCTACCGTGTAGATCAGATCAGCTGGCAGATCTGTGACATCTGATCTGGATCTACACTATTCGTTACTTGGTCAGAAAAAAACCTAATGAATCTAAAAGCAAACAGAGCAGATTTTGATTAGATGGCAGGAATGTGCTAGCTGATCTGGATCTACACTATCTGCCAACATGATAAAGGCCTATCTATGGAGTAAAGGGTTAAGACATGCGACAACATTCTAAATTTTGCAGATCTTGACATTGTACTTAACCCATTCCTGTATATATACGCATTTTTACCCATGTGCCGTCTGATCAGGATCTGCACTGGTCGCATTTTGGTCAGAAATAACCTAATGAATCAAAAAGGATGTGCCGGCTGATCTGGATCTAAACTGTTCGCCCTAGCAATAAAGGTGTTTCTGTACAGGAAAGGGTTAACTTGCAAAATTTGTCTTGCTTTGATTGTGAGCCTACCCATTATTGTTCACAGTGGTGTTAGGGTGATCATTCTGATAAAACCGCACAGGGTAATGGGTATTCATTGGTCCCAAATGTGTCTAGTGCTATATATACACATTTTTATGTGTATCCAACCAGTGTAGATCCAAATCAGCCTGCATATCTGTGCCATATGATCTGGATCTGCATTGGTCACATCTTTATCAGAAAGAACTTAATGAATCCAAAAGCGAATGGTGTAGATCTGGATCTACATTGTTTGCCCACACAATAAAGATGTATCTATAGAATAAAACCCCTGTCACACCAGGGTCGCATTCTCACGGCGTTCCCACGGGGTTCAAGAAAGCCAAGGTGCGCGCAGTACGATGGCAAGCATCACCGCAGCAACGCAGTGGCATCGCCAGTAAACGCAGTGGGATCGCATAGAACGCGTAGCCACGGCGCTCATTTTGAGCATGATCATAACAAATGCCGTCGCTCGGCGTTCTGATAAAAGCGTAGTGGGATCGCTGTATGGTCGCCGTAGCAGCGCAGTAAGGTCTCCTACAATGCCGCAGGAGATCCGCGGGCGCGCACAGAGGTCGCAGTGCGAAAGCTGTGGTAATCAGTGGCACTTGCACGGAGATTGTATGGCGTTGTCACTGCGTTTTTACAGCGCTTTATTGCAACGGAGTGTTTATTGTTTCACTGTGCTCTTTCAACGACTGTACGGAGCTGTCACTGCGATCAATGCGCTACCAATGCGCTTCTACCGCGTTGCCACGGTGATCATTGCGCTCCCAATGCGCTTCTACAGCGTTGCCACAGCAATCAATGCGCTCCCAATTCGCTTCTACTGCGTTCATTGATGTTTGTACACAAAATTGTATAAATGTACAAGATTGGCAAATAAACATTAATTTCACCATGACTGAAGTACAGCAGCAAGTCGGGCTATTGCTGACATACATGCATGTCAAGCAAACATACCAAGATGAAGATGCTTGCACATGATTGTAATACGACGAAGAAGGAGAGCTCAAGGGCGTAGGAGGGTTTGGGTTCAACCATTTGATTAAAACTAGCTATGACAATGCGTCATCTTGCATCTGCGGACAGACATGCAAGCATGAAATTTGATTTAAGAGTAACTCACAATATAATGTTATTGTGTGTATGTGAAGTACGCCAGGCTATTATTGATGAGTACAAAAACGAGTGCATTCAGTGTCCTACCACCAAAGCAGAATGGAGAGCAATTTCAGCTGAATTTGAATGCAGATGGAACCAGCCCCATGCATGCACACTTTATTTTATAGGTAGAAAGTCATCAACACGCAGAGTATGAGAGCAGGCAATCGCCAACAAGAACTCTGCAGGAACGCGATAGAACGCCATTTTAAGGCCGAAGCAACACCATGGTCGTAGTGAAGACGCCGTGCAGTCTCCATCTTCACGATAAAAGTCAGATTTTTCTTGCGATCTCACGGCGTTCTGGAATATTAAACAATGCCGTGGCAATGCCGTGGAAATGTGCTGTAGTGTGACAGGGCCTTAAAAGATTAAGGCCAGGCAATTAAACTTTATAATTAATCCAATACTCTATGGTATATGGCTGTTATCTGATGGGCAACCAGTGTAGATCCAGATCAGCTTGCACATATGTACTGTCTGATAGCAAATACACTGTTCACCTTTAGATTCATTATGTTATTTCTTATCAAGAAGTGAACAGTATAGATCCTAGATCAGATGTCATGGATGTGCCAACTGATCTGACTCTACACCAGTCACCCATGTACTAAAACACATGGAGTTAAGGGTTAAGTAATAGAAAACACTTAAATTGTCACATACAATATTATTCCTTTTATTTTTATATTGCATAACTGTCAGTAAAGCCTATTTGGCCATCACAAACTTATCTAATAAACATTTGACAAATTTTAATGTAATGACAAAGTGAGGCATAAAAGTTCTCAGGGCCTTGGACAATCTCTTCTGTCACTTAAAATCAATCAAAGAAAAATATATAAGAGCAACCATTAAAATGCATCAAAGAAATATTTTAACTCTGTTTCAAAATGATACCAAAGTTTATCATTGTTTGTTTACATGTTTCAATGAAACAATAATCAGCTGTATTGAAGCTTTGAAGATTTTAATCCCTAGATGTCGGTTTGAAAGAATAAACATTTTTGGACCCGTTTATTGACTATATGAAAACAGATAACCTGGCTCGGAATGTATTAAGTAAATCATTTAAGTATTTAATCTGTTGATGTGACAAAAAAAGAGGAGATCCTGTCCTTATAGACCAAGTAACAAAGATTGTTCAACTCCTTATGATACTTATGAAATAGCATCATTTACATATTGCTACATCACACTGACATTTTCTATCGTGTAAGATAAATATAATAAGTATCTTGCATTAGTGTGAGGTGAAGATGAAAAAATCTGTCACTAAGGGTAAACTGTTTTGTGGGAACGAGGCTATGCCAAGTTCCCGCTAAACAGTTCACCCGAGGTGACAGATTTTTATATCTTTACCTAATATCCCATGCAAGATACTTTTTCTTGCATATCTTTTACTGTTCATGTATACAAACTTAATTTTGTTTCCTTACGCGGAAATTTTGACGTTAAAATAAACCTTATTTTCTAAATGACGTCACTAACTTGAATAAATTACGATACTTGAAGACGTGACGTCACGCGTGTAGCATGCGAACATTATCTTTTCCCTAGGGAAAAGATAAGGTTTTCATTCCCCATTAAAACATGCGGAAATACTTATCCAGTGTGCGAGAAAATGAAAATTTTAACATTGGAGTTTTGGTGTGCTTTACTAATATTTTGAGTGTGTGAAAGAAGTATCTAAGGGAAACAACTCTTACTGAACATTGTCACAGGAATGGTAAGAGTAGACGAGTAAACACTGACTTCCAAATGACTGTTACCGAAATCACTTTTTTGTTAATATAAAGGACTGTTCTACATCGATTAATACCAGAATTTATAAACTGAATTGCAAACAGTGTAGACCTTTGTCAGACTGCAAGAATGCAACGAAGTTAATGCCATGCTTGGCACTTAAAAGGATTAAAGGAGAAATTGTATCAAGGGAGTAGCAAGGAACTGATGTGCTGGCTGATCTGGATCTTCATTGTTCACCTATGCAATGAAAGGCATATATATGGATTAAAGAGTTAAGGGTTGCAAAACACCAAGGCCTAAGATCATGAAACTGTGATTGGTGACCAGTCTCAAATCTCAAGCATCTAATTGGGCTCCAGCATCTGATTGGCTGAAATGGCGACCAGTAGCCATTTCAGCCAATCAGATGTTTGAGATTTAAGCCTGGTCTCCTGATTTAGTTTTATGATCTTAGGCCCAGCAGTACATGGCACTTGGGAATATTACATGTTGCGTAGACTGAAGCACTTTGTAGATATAAGCACCATGATCTTACAACCTTAGACTCATTTTAATTCACTATCAAACAATGGCAAATAATTGAAAACCAGTTTATAATATTGGGACACATTGTTGATTAATCCTGCAATATATCATAAGATTAACCCTTTCCTGGATATATATGCATTTTTACGCATGTGCGACCAATGTAGATCCAGATCTACATGTACATCCAGATCCAGATGTACAGTGTACATCCAGATCAGCCGACACATCTTTGATCTTGATCAGACTGCATGCATGTGCTGGCTGATCTGGATCTACACTGTTCATTCATGCCATAAAGGCGTATATATGGAGGAAAGGGTTAAGAGAATAGGCGAGTGTTTTCAAAGTTATAGGCAACATTCGTGTTTCATGTTAAACTGGATCTAAACTGTTCACCCTAGCAATAAAGGTGTGTCTGTACAGGAAAGGGTTAAAGGTACAAAGCAAATGAATAAGACTGTGCATCACCTTAGTGCAAAAATGTGCAAGTACCATTAAAATATGAAGGAGATGTACCATTATTGCACTAAGGTGACAAATTGTTTTATATAAACTCTTTACTCTGTTGAAACAACTTTTATCCCATCAGCTTGCATATTTTTTTTATTATCCCTGCTGTCTGATCTGGATTCACACTGTTTGCTTCTAGATTAGAAATAACATAATGAACCTTAAAGCAAATGAAATTAAAATTGAATTTAAAGAGTCTAAATTTAAAATAGTCTCTTAAAGCAAATGAATTATGTTTTCTGATCTTACTCCACAGATATGCCTTTTATCACATGGGCAACCAGTGTAGAGCCATATCAGAGGGAACATCCAAAATGGCTAACCCCAGTAAAGCAAAACTAGAATTACCATGCCTGAAGCGATCTGTCTGGCCACAGACAGAAGATCCCGGGGAGAAAACATGTCAACGTCCTGATTCACATAACTGTCTCTCTGGATCTCTCTCTGAAAAAGCACATTTCACATTTTTCCCTTTAGTCCATATACAGATATGCCTTTATTGCATGGGTGAACAGTGTACATCCAGATCAGCCGACACATCTTTGATCTTGATCAGACTGCATGCATGTGCTGGCTGATCTGGATCTACACTGTTCATTCATGCCATAACTTTAGGCGTATATATGGAGGAAAGGGTTAAGAGAATAGGCGAGTGTTTTCAAAGTTATAGGCAACATTCATGTTTCATGTTAAAGTTGCATGTAAAAGGATACCATTCTTGTTGTCACTGATTGCTTTGTTCATGCAAATGATATATTCCAAATATTATAATATAAGTGAATAGGACTAGTAGTTTTAAATATAAAAAAATAGTATCACAAGATTTTGTTAAATCATGTCCCCTCCAAAAACTAATGATCTCATCCACTCTGAAATTAATTTAAATTTAATTTGAAGTTTCATGTTCAAGTTGGGAGACTGCTAGATGCTGCCGCAGACACAGCTGGACAATTTGATCCCTATGTGTCTACCTGCTATCAAACGTGACACAACAAAATGTACCAGGTATTTTTTAGTTTTCATTAACATGAAAAGAATGGCAATTAAGAAAAAATCAAATAGTAAATATTGTTGACAAGCTTGCGTCATTTCTGCTACACAATGGTTATGTGTATGGATAAGTTAATATTTTCATACAAATCATTACAATAATTTTTATGAGGAAAATGATGTGGCCACTGTAATGGTTTTGTATGTTTACTGTCACAGAAAGCTTTAAACCCAATTTGACCAGCATATTTCGCATAGCCATATTTCTTTCAAGAGTTAAAGCATCAACATTCTACTTACCTCTTGTATTGCCAGTCTAAACTTCCTGAAGTAGGAAAGTAGGTCACCATGTGCTATGTGTTCTACCACCAGACAATATGGCTGCCGTAATGTACAACATCCCATAATGCTCACTATGTTTCTATGGTAACCAAGTGACTTCATCATATCTATCTCTTTCAGAAAATCTTCTGTTTGGCGATGTTCTGCACCATCTGAAGGCAGAAAATTGACCATATTAAATTTTATTAGTCATGTTTTGCACCGATAGGTATGGAAGTGTAGCTTGATTGGTTAAATCAGTATTTGCAATTTGTTCAAACAGAATCTTTTTCTTTCACTTTTTAAAAATAAATGTTCATGTTATAATGAATGTCTCCTTCTTCTAATAATGTGGGATACATTTTTTAATACATGTATACAATATTTAATGCCGCCTACTTATTTTAGTGGTCTGAGCTTTTTCATGCTGACATGAATTTGGGCAATTTCAAGACAAATCTGTCAAATTTCAAATTCCTTGAAATTTGTTTTAACAAATATTAGACTGAAGAAACTAAAAAAAGGTAACCTTGGAGCAGTGTTTCTAAAATTTCAAAATCCCAATCGGACATTGGCGACAAAATTGACTATTCCCCGACTTCCGGTTCGCATGAACAGCGACTTCCGGTCTGCACGAACTGCGACTTCCGGTCCCCGCTTTCAGCGCATTTAACTCTCCCGACCCCCAGTCCATTCCTCTCTTACAACACATTTTCTTGTCGGCGATATCCTACAACCTTCCAACAGATTTATTTCATGATTTTCGGGCCGTAGACGAAAAATTCTTTAATCGATTTATAAGAGCGGCACGCGACGTTTAAAGTTTATGGCGATCAGCGTCTTTGTTGTAACACACAAGCATCCCATGCATTTAAAACATGTTGTAACAGTTCAAAATAGTAATCTAGAGCTGTGTTCACAGCGATTGTGAAGTGGATTTTTTTAGTTCATTGAACATGTATTAACTCTCGGAATAATTGGGAGGCAAGTATTTGCTTTACTTAAATATACGTCTATTTAAAATAAAAATTTGAGTAACAGCAATTTTAAACGTCCTTTTTATTTTATTCCGTCTTTGGTGAATTAGAATTACGCACATCGAACAAACACCTCTGTCTTTAAATTGCAAACTGTTATATTGTTTACATAAATTACGACAATCACAAAAAATATTGGGCCTTTAAATTCGGTCATCAAACATATAGTTCGTTAATTACCCGCCTTTGACTAGCCGCAGTTAGATTGCAAAACTCATCCGTTGTTAAAATGAGACCGACCATTTCCCGTTTTATCTATGCCGCAGGCTATTCACGTGACGTGTAGTGACTGTAGTCATGGTAGCAGAGTTGTGCAGTTGTTAATTGACAGGTTTATAGCGGATTAAGTGTGAAAAATTGTACATGTAGGTAATTTCCTTTACAAGTTATGGGTCACTAAGGAAAAACTTATACTGACTTTGAAATTTTCATGACCGATTTCTTTTTACCAATTTTGAAATTTCAATCAGACATTTTTACCGAAAATCTGTCAATGACCGGCCTGCCGATAATTTAAGAAACCCTGCCTTGGAGGTATAAAATAGTTCTGACCTTGTAACATCTTGATTGCCACAGTAACATGTGTTCCAGGAATGTACTGCACAGTTTGTGTATCAATGCCCCGGTGCATTAGAAGTGATTTGCTAACACGCCCCTTGATGACCTGTCCAAAGGCACCACTCCCTAGTACCCGCCCCATTTTGAGACAACAGTGAGGGAGTTCCCAGTGGTCAGCAACAACTGTTGGAATGGCATCTTCAGTGTCATCACTGCAAAATAGATCATTTTCATTTTAGTTTAACCCTTTCCTCCATAGATACAGCTTTACTGCATGTGCGAACAGTTAAGATCCAGATCAGCTGGCACATCTGTGCTGGCTGATCTGGATCTACACTGGTCGCACATGCTTAAAAAATGCATAAATATGGAGGAAAGCGTTAAACTTAATCTTACACCAATTGAAATTAGTTATTTCAACTTGTATTAATTAATCACCTTAAATGACTGCTTCCCATGTTGACACCAGTGCCTGCACCAAAAGCAGAATGTAGACTTCAGACTTGAGATCCAGAAAAAGCAGGTTCAAATCACACTGGTTGTGAGATTCGAACCCGCTATCTCCAGATCTGGAGTCGGACTCCCTATGCCGAGACAACTGTTTCTCCATTTAACTTGGATGTTGGGCATTTATCCATCATCCAGCAGACAGATCTTGATTACCATCTAATATTATACTAGTTTGTGTTCTCTTCCATCTAATGGGCACTGGGAAAACTCAGTTATGGGATCATTGTTCCTAAAGCAATATTAGAATTATTTTCTTTCTATGATCAAAGACTTGACCTCAGTTATTTCTGTAACCCTTAACTATATATATGTGTTGTGTTTTTTTAACACGTGTGACCAGTGAAGATCCAGATCAGCTGAAATATTTGTGAAATCTGATCTGGATCTACAATGGATGCTTCTTGGTTGAAAATAACTTCATTAATCTAAAGCAAATTGTGCAGAATCTGATCAGATGGCAATGATGTGCTGGCTGTTCTAGATCTACAATGTTCACCTATGAAATAACAGCCATATTCCATGGAGTAAAGGGTCAATAGTTATATTCTGTACATAATGATTATAAAGTTCTACCACTCACTTTTGGGTTGTGGGTCTCATGATAAAGTAATGGTCTCCATCTTCCGAAGTGTCATCAGCAATATCTGTCAGCCGTCTTTCTAGATTCTTGAAAAGTTGCCGATGACGAAGTAATTTTGCAGCAACAACCGAGACAACCACAGTTACAATAACCCCGGCAATTGCCAAAAGAGGTAACCATTTTTCTGGAGGTATATCTGTTGTATGAAATCAAGTCAAGTTTTCATAACAAAAAAAGATCTCCCATTTCTATTTAGGGCACATCATGGGAATAGATAACTTTGGTAATATTTGTCTACAGTTTGGTAGTAATTGTTTGGAAAGAACTTACACTTGCTTAGTATATTCTTAAAACTTAATGGATATTTTGCCACAAATCTTGACAATATCGTGTTCTTTTACTGTGAAATACATAACAAGTAATGCTCAACTTTATAACACCATTTCAAGGATTGATATAAACTTTCTGAAGGTACCTTTTTCTGTAAAGCGCCCCATTCATGGAATAAAATGTGATGGTTTTCCTTATTGATACTATTTTTGCGGGTTCTTAAATTTGTGGATATCCATTTTCAAAACTATTTTTATGTTTGATTCTTTATTTTGTGGTAGTTTTAAATTCAGGGTTTCAAGATCTGCTCTCAAAAATTAAAGTATCTCAAGAACATTAATGATTTCACAGTCCTGACTGTATTACTATGTAAAATGTGTTTTGACAGTAAAAATGTTTTGTTTCACACCTAGATATATATTCTTATTACTTACAGCAGAGTTGTAGTAGAGAGCACATTAATTTCATGAAAATGGTGATACATGTTCTATACCAATCTCAAATAAATTATAAAAATCAATTATGACTGAAAATAAATAATAATATTATTAAATTATCATTATGAAATAAAAGAAATTACAGAAAATTTCAAACTCCAAATTTTCAAAAACATACCTGTGACCCTGTTGGAATCTGTGTTATCTGAAAAGCATATCATTTCACATTAATCTTAGTAAGGCAATTTCAAAATGTATCATCAAAACACTTAAAACACTCAAACTGAACTTAAAATCATAATTTTTATAAGGCCCATAAAAATTATGACCATATTAAAAGGTGATCTCAAAGTTTTCTCGCTGTATATTCCATCTGACCATTCTCAAGAAAGCTTTTGAACTAAAAAACAAAGCGCTTAAATGTACAGTCAAACCTTTGCTGAAGACCGCATCTAAAAAGAGACCATTTTTGGATAAAGACCACATTTTATTTGTCACACTGACTGTTTGAAAAAACTAGAATGTTGTGTTCCGCAGAACACATGTGTCGCCTGCATGGAAAAAGTTGAAATGTGGGCCTATGTTTAATCATATATAATAAAAATATTTTATTTAAGTTGATTTCAATACTACACCACAGAACACGTGTCATCAAATTGCATTTAAATGGGGAATAACTAAAATAATGGTGAAACCCGAGTTATCAACTTCAAAAATTGGTTTGTAAATGCAGATGAGTTATTCAAAGCATTAAGTGAATTGAACAAGTACTTTCCATTTTACAGGCAACACTAAGTTTCATGTTAAAATTGCATTTGAAAGGGACTTAACTCATAAAATATTGAAACTGGAGTTATCATTCTTGTCGTCACAGATGGCATTGTTCATGCTGATGATATATTCCAAGTATGAAGTGAATAGGACAAGTTCTTTCAAAGTTATAGGCAACATTAAGTTTCATGATAAGGATTGAATCGATATTTGATGGTTTTCATTTGGGTATGGTAAACAGTTGGGTTGTTTAAAGTGTGTGAAGCCCGTAGGGCTTCACGCGTACTTTAAACAATCCAACTGTTTTTCATATCCAAATGAAAACCATCAAATCCTTATATTTATACACATTAATCCTCTCTTTTTATAAAAAAAATATTAGAAAAATTTGTGATATTACGGCTTTTTCGAATGGCTGTTGGAACAGCATCATATACGACAAAGTTAATGACGGCACGCTTTTTCACAGCAACTCGTGGCAAAACGTGTGTGCTCGGCGACGTCACAACATTGTGCAACGTCCAATAAATTGTGAACGGTTCTACTTTAGCCACGCCTTTCAAATTATTACGTCACACTGTTTACCATAAGAAATTATGATTCGTTAGATGAATAAGACTTCATCGTAGAGGACGAAGTTGAAGTGTAAATATTTAAAGTTGCATTTGAAAGGGGCATAACTCAAAAAATTTTGAAACTCGAGTTATCATTCTTGTTGTCACAGATGGCATTGTTCTTGCTGATGATATATTCCAAGTACGAAGTGAATATGACAAGTACTTTCAAAGTTATAGGCAACATTAAGTTTCAGGTTAAAGTTGCATTTGAAAGGGGCATAACTAAACAAGAAAAGTATAACACAGATGTGTTATATGTGGACGACATTTAAAAGAGGTTAGATGTTGGGTGTAAGAGTTCATGCAGGTATTTTCATAGCACTAACCACATTGAATGAATTTGCTCTATTTAAATTCAACAGTATCTTTCAAAATTGTTCTACCACGTACATGGCAATTCCTTTGGTACTTTCAGGATGAAAAATCTATACTAACTTTCTATATTCAGCATCTTGATCCCGTAAACCAGGGGGGGGATGGGAGGGGATGGGGATGAGTCACAATTATTCTGAACAACAGAAAAAGACCTACACAAAATGGTTATACAATAATTATTTACTTTATAGACAAGAAATCGCCTTCTTGTAAAACAGAAACCCACAAGAACCATCAATTTCAACATCAAAAACATTTGTAAACAAAGAACCATCATAATATAGGTCACATTCACGCGCCGAAAATCAAGTCATAGGATTGCCAATATTCGTAAACAGAACACAAACTTTAATATCATCCAAGAATAACTATCTGAACAATGTCTCTTACTACACTCTTTCTATAACTGCTTACAACAATAAACTTTCAATTCGCATAATTAAAAGGAAACACCGACTCCTCGATCTATTTATATAATTTATACATGCATATATATTTATATTTATAGTTAAGGGGAGATAATTCAATTCAATATTTATATTTATATACTCAATTATAAATAGCTTGACATTGAACTTAAAGTGCATACAACATGGTTCCCGTTCATTACTCAACGATCTATATGTAAAGCCGGGCCAGCTTGTTCTCAGCATTCGCAATAAACCTCTATTTAAAGCCGGGCCTAAACTCCCCTTCAGCCGGCCTAATTGTACTAAAGTAAATATACTCAAGTAATAGTTACATAGTAATAATATATTATGACCCATCATTCGTCCAGAAAAATATTGAAACGAGTTATCATTCTTGTCACAGATGGCATTGTTCATGCTGATGATATATTCCAATAATGAAGTGAATAAGACAAGTACTTTCAAAGTTATAGGCAACATTAAGTTTCAGGTTAAAGTTGCATTTGAAAGGGGCATAACTCAAAAAATATTGAAACTGGAGTTATTATTCTTGTCATCACAGATGGCATTGTTCTTGCTGATGATATATTCCAAGTACGAAGTGAATAGGACAAGTACTTTCAAAGTTATAGGCAACATTAAGTTTCAGGTTAAAGTTGGGGAACTACCGGACGACGGCACCGATGACGACACCGACGACGAAGATGCCGCCAGACAATAGGATCCCCATGTGTCTACCTGCTATCGCAGGCGACACTAAAACACATGTGATCAAAGACCACCTGCTTTCTTTTGAGTGGTCTTTGAAGACATGTTTGATTATAATACCAGTTTTGTTGCTGATTTTTTTTTTACAAACAGGCCCACTTTATCAGCAGCTTTGCTAATATTGCTGTACTAACAAGTTTATTTATACAACCATTCAAACTTCAGGTATTTGAAAAAGGCTTGTCTTAAATATTATATTTTAGGAGAATGGCTCCAGTGGTCAATATGTTAACTGTTTTTAACAGTCAGTCAAGTCTGATCAGGATCTAAACTGTTTGCTTTTTGATTCGCTGTGTTATTTCTGATCAAAATGCGACTAGTGCAGATCCTGATCAGACAGCACAAAATTTATATGCCGGCTGATCTGGATCTTTACTGATCGCACATGCGTAAAACTGCGTATACATGTATATGGAAGAAAGGGATAACAGGGTTAATGTAGATGCTTTTCACTCAGATTCTAACTTATATCAATCTACCTAGGTATTCTTAGAACTCAGCAATAATAGACACAAGGCAACAGAGCCCAAAATTATAAAACTGAGAATAAAGATGCTTGAGATTTGAGACTTGGCTCCAATGTCGATTTTATAATCTTTGGCCCTATTCTTCAGCAATTTGTTAAAAACTCGACGACAGATAAGCAGTTTTCTTAGTTTTATATCAGTACCGATGTTTTCCCACAGGAAACACTGGATTCACTTGCTCCCTGGCATTTGTACCAGTGACCCTAAAATTTTGAAGTCACAAGCTAGCCATACAGTGGGATAGCTTGTCATGCCAGACTATAGAACAGAACAAAACATATCTTTATTAAACTCGAACCAAAATACATGGTATTAGAGTGTACAATGCAGATATAAGACAAGCATTACCTGTTTGACTCGGTAATGCAAACGGTACAGCATCAATATCATTCCACTCATCAGCTGGGGGCACTCCTCTGTCAGACAAGTGCATCACCTAATGTATATAATTATTTAACTACATAATTATACATTCTTGTTTTGTAGTTTTTATTGTTTCTTGTATCAAAAGGATTATACTTTGCTTTCTTTAATTTTTGGGGGAAAAACAATATGAGAAATTCAATTATAGATTTCTAAAAAGAATAGGTTATAGATTTCAAAAAATTTGACTTAAAGCTTGCAAGGCACATTTATGTTGGTTTTATTTTTGCTATAATCATTGGCCTTGGGCTTGAAGGATTGCTTTGGACAAAATTTGTGACAGATATAAGACAATTACTGTAATGTGTATCCAACACTGCAGAGAAGAAGACACTAAGCTTTCAGAAATCATTTAAATAAAATTTAGCCCTTTACTCCATAGATTCACTTTTATTTCATGGGTAAACAGGGAGGATTCAGATCTGCCGGCACATTTGTGCTGTCTTAACCAGGATCTGCACTGTTTGCTTTTTGAATTGCTAGGTTATTTTAGACCAAAATGCAACCTGTACAGATCTGGATCAGATGGCAAGGATGCGCTAGCTGAATTGATCTACACAGATCGCACATGAATTAGAACGTGTATATAAGGAGAAAAGGATTAAAGAGAATTATAAAATTACCTTTATACCATATCTCCTGAATGGATGCTGCAGGAAGACCGACAGTCCTGTCTGGTTCTGGTAAAAACATAGCAAGTAGTAGTTTATAATCACCCAACAAGAAATTTCATGAATACCATCAAATTATCTCCCTTTAAAACTGCTTGCTGCTGGGGTACTGGAGCTCCAATGCAGTATTTATATTAAATTCACGGGAAAAGTAAAAATGGTAACTGTATTTATAGCAATTCATGGAAAAAGTAATAGGGTTACTGTATTTATAGCAAATTCATGGGAAAAGTAATAAGATAATGTTATTTATAGCAAATTCACATGAAAAAGTAATAAGGTAATGTTATTTATAGCAAATTCACGAGAAAAGTAATAGGGTAACTGTATTTCTAACAAATTCATGGGAAAAGTAATATGGTAACTGTATTTATAGCAAATTCACATGAAAAAGTAACAAGGTAATGTTATTTATAGCAAATTCTCAAAAATCTCTGTTTTAATTACAGAGTTAAATTTATAAAGACAACTCTCAGAATGATAGTACACTTGCTTTTCTACAGATTAATGATTATTTACTGTTAAATAATGTACACACAGTATGTACATGCATAAAGTTATGACATGTAAGCATGCAGACTTTTACAAGAGAGTTCTGGTAGTACAGTAAAACAGCTGCGGATCCTGTTGGAGTTCAGTGGGGTTACTCGAAATATTTATTTTAATGGTGATATTGACAAATCATTGGAAATTATCATTTAACTACTCTAATACTGCCGCAAACAAACCCACTTTCTGGAAACCTAATGCATCCAACTCTGTAGTATTTATGCTCATTCATAGCAATAAACATGTTTTGATGCCTTGCTTGCAGTCTTAACTGTGGTCACTAGGCCACATCTGCTAGCTCATTTTGGAATCCAATCATAAATGAAGAAGTTATGAATGGGATAAGCCGGCATTGGTTTTGCTCCTGATGAGTCTCGGTTGTATTAAAATTTTAAACAACACTAGTGCTGCTCCCCAGTTACAGCAGGTTAAACACAATTTTTCTTGCATACCGGATAAGTATTTCTGCGTGGTTTACCGGGTGAAGAAAAACTTATCTTTTCCCTAGGGAAAAGATAATGTTCGCATGCTACGCGAGTGATGTCACGTCTTCAAGTATCTGACGTAATACATTCAAGTTAGCAACGTCATTTACAAAATAAGGTTTGCGTAAACGTCAATTTTTCCAAGCAAGAAAAGAAAATTAAGTTTGTACAAATACACAAATGTAATGAACAGTAAAAGGTATGCAAGAAAAAGTATCTTGCATGAGATATTCGGTAAAGATAGAAAAATCTGTCACCTCGAGTGAACTGTTTTGCAGGAATTCGTTCCCGCAAAACAGTTCCCCCTCGGTGACAGATTTTTCCATCTTCATCTCACACTCATGCAAGATACTTATAATCCCAATTCAATGCAGTTCTTCCCTGTGTTGCTACAGTTGTGGTCCTGGTAAACTGCACAGTCCAAACATGAACTAGGCTTAACACAGGTGCGGATCCTAAGGGGGTTCAGTGGGGTTGTTCGAACCCCCTTTTGGGAAAGAAATAATTGGTTTTCATGAGTATTGTGACCAGAAAGTTGGAAATTAACCTGTTACTACCCTTAGAGCACTCCAAATGAACCTTCTTTCAGGAATCTTATATCTGACCATGTTGCAATAACACAGAGTGTCCCTTAAAGCATACATAACTGGATAACTCTTTTTCACTCTGATGCTTTGTTACTCTTAACACCTTTATTCCATATATACAATTTTAAATGCATTTTATATGTCTGATCTGGATCTGCACTGGTCATATCTTGATTAGAAATAACCTATTAAATCAAGAAGAAAAGAGTGTAGATCCTGATCAGATGGCATGGATATGGAGTAAAGGGATATAACCCTATGCAAAAAGCAAAGACTGTTTTACAAAAAAGGTAATTAACCCTTTCCTGTATAGATACACCTTTATAGCTAGGGCAAACAGTTTAGATCCAGATAAGCTGGCACATCCGTGCCGTCTGATCAGGATCTAAACTGTTCGCTTTTTGATTCATTAAGTTATTTCTGACCAAAATGCGACCAGTGCAGATCCTGATCAGACGGCACGGATGTGCCGGCTGATCTGGATCTACACTGGTCGCACATGTGTAAAATGCGTATATATCAAGGAAAGGGTTAATAGCAAGGCTGAAAGCTAAAACACACTGAAGCATCACACAGTCTGATGATTGGCCGCTACTTAACATGATTCAGTGTGTTTCAAGCCAATCAACCTGCCTTTAGAAATCAATGCAAGTCAACACACTGTACAGTTATGTACTGATTAATAATTTATTCCCACCACATACAGACATAGAAAAAGACACAAATGAGGTATATTAGAGGGGCAATACGGCATGTGAGAGGCTTAAAACACACTGAAATACATCCAAGCCCAGCCTATCCAACTGTGACTGTCTTCCAAGGTACGGTGCCATCATCAAATACCAATGGCCTCTGCAAATTGTAAACATCCAGTTAATGGCAACCTCATAATCACTAAGAGGAATTACACATGGGCAAATAAAAACATACAGAGATTTTCTTATGCATTCCATAACTAATGGGTTTTTATCATGGGTGTTCGTTTAACAATTTTACATCCTTTACTCCACGGATACACCGTTTATCACACAGCTTACTAGTGTAGATCCAGATCAACCAGCTTTCTGATCTGGATCAACATTGATTGCTTTTTTAGATCTGTGATAAGGAAAAAATATTCAACTTTGACAACCAAGTTGTTGATGTAAGTGTCTTGGTTAATGGGAATTGACTTTGTTCTGATGTAGCAAACATGCCTAGACTGTGAAGATTAAAACTCTTTATTCCACTTATATGAGAATAAAGGTTTTCAGCTGATCTAGATCTACACTGTTCCCCCATGCAATTAAATCCGAATAAAGGAATAATAAATAGGAGAAAAGTTGATACCAGACATACTTTTGTTTTGAAATATGTCCTCAAAATAAAAGAACAATTATAATTATTAACAAAAATTTGGGTATGTAAATTTCTTTTCATTCATAGCTTAACTTTTGTCATATATAATTTTAAATGAAAATGTTTGCATTTGTTGTAGTGGAAGAGGGTGGGGTATATCGAAAACTTGTTTAATCTTAAAAATCTTAAATTCTTACTGATGGCACTATTGTTTTATTCTCTACCATCATTCTCTCGTCAGGTCCCACCAAGGGGCCCCACTGTACAGCAAATCTGTCAATGCTTGTGTTATCTGTCCGACCGATTGGCTGGTCAAAAAGGAAGTGCACAGGTAACGTGTTGTTGACATACAGGATAACAATACCAGCTTCATCTAACAGGACCTTGCCTGAAAGTTCAATAACAGTAATCATCGCTTTTATTCAGGATTAACCCTGTAAGCCATATATACCCCTTTAATGCATGTGTGACCTGTTTAGACCTAGATCAGCCAACACTTTCGTGCCTTCTGGTGGGACCAGTGTACATTCAGATCAGCAGACACATTTGTGCCATCTGATCTGGATCAGTACTGGTCGCAACTAGGTCAGAAATTACCTAATGAATCTAAATTCAAACAGCATAGATCCTGATCAGATGGTACAGATTTGCTGGCTGATCTGGATCTGAACTGTTTGCCATGGGATAACAGCCATATCCCATAGTGTAAAGGGTTAACTAGAATCAGCCAACATATGAATGCTGTCTGCAGCCCAATAACTAATTTGAAACTAGATGCCTGTTGGCAATATGTCAAGCCCCTATTCACATGACCTTTGACCCCTGTGACCTTGGCCTTTGAGATGGCAACCTGGGGTTTGCTTGTAACACAACATCTTATTGAGGTTAACAATCATGCCAAATGTAAACAAGATTGCTCAATCCATATTAAAGTTATGGGTCTGACAAATCCAGATAGACGCACATGCATGCACACATTAATGCATGCACACACACACTGAACCGCCAATGTGACAACTAAATCAAGCTCACAGCATATGGGGTTCAAAAAAAGTCCAAGGATTGATAGATTCTGGTTTTTGATGACCTGACAATATTAATTATCACATTTCATTGAAACTCATTTACATTATTTTCATTTTCTGTTTTACTTTCAGTGACTTGACTTATTATTTGCTAGGTCAAGACATGAATATTTCATGAACTTCTTGAAAACAATACATCTGTGAACATACCTTCTTGTCTAAAGGCTCCAATACCCGAGTCATTCCTGCTGACCTCTATAGTGTACATAGGGAACAAACCCCAATCATTCTCTTCAATGACCTGTCCTGGGCCAACTGCTACCACCTGCAACACATAGCAAGTAGGGCCCAAGATCATTAATCTAAGATTGGGGCCCAGTCTCAAATTTCAAGCATCTGATTGGCTGAATGGCGACATGCTCGATATTTGAGACTGGTTTCCTGGTTTAGTTTTATGATCTTGGGCACAGTTTACCCTCTTTCTACAAACAGCAATACCTGCTTGAAGTTTGTAAATTTCAATGATTGTAAAGGTTATAAGCTCCACAATATTGTCTGTAAGGGACATAACTCTAGTTGTCCAATGTTGTTACCATACTTATCACCAGAAAATACTCTGTTCACACAAACAATACATTTTATGACAACAGTACATATTCTTCCATATATATCATCAACATCAAGGTTTACTTCTGGGCAGTAATCACAACACCAAAGCTTTCACGGAATTACACCCATACATGTCTGTCACAGAGTCTGAGACAATGCAAAAATGGCATACCTGAACTCCAAAGGTATATGGAATGTTGTGTGTTGACAGCTGAAATGTAAGCTCTACAATATCCTGAAAAAATATAGAATTTAAACACTAATGCTGGGCCAAGTATAATGTAAGTTAACCGTTTCCTTGATATATACCCATTTTTACGCATGTGCGACCAGTGTAGATCCAGATCAGCCGTCACATCCGTGCCGACTGATCAGGATCTGCACTGGTCGTATTTTGGTCAGAAATAACCTAATGAATCAAAAAGCGAACAGTTTAGATCCTGATCAGATGGCACAGATGTGCCGGCTGATCTGGATCTAAACTGTTCGCCCTAGCAATAAAGGTGTATCTATACAGGAAAGGGATAATGAAAGATAACAAACTTCTAAACAGCAATAAAAGTAACCAGCTTGTGTAGCTAAAATTTGCTCATTGAAACATCTATGTATTTCAGCTGAGTAAATTTAAATGCCTTGGTGATAAAGCAAATCAATCTTTTTCACCTATCTTTATAAGAAATATTTTCATTTTTTTGACATAATGGAAAGTATTTAGATGCAAGATGATGTCAGGAGAGTTTGTGTGAAATAGCTAAAACTAATTATAAAGAAAATCAAACTCCTGAAAAACACCATTTTTTGGATCAAATGGTATTTCTGTCCATTTAAGTTTTTTGCAGTACATTACAAGTAAGGATGATCCAATAATTAAATTATAAATAAACTCACATTTGATACATTGTATTCATTTGGCTGTTGTATGAAAGTTGGTGGAATTGGAAATAAATTTCTCTCTGCCAGTCCTGATCGAATCACATAGTGGTGTATAACCCCTTGACTACCAAGGTCAGACGGTGGCCGCCAGTTGATTTGGAGGTTGATCAGCAATGGACTCTGGGTGTTCTTATTGACAGCATATGGATTTGTAAACAGTTCCATCACCACGGAAACTGGTGTCGAATGAATGGTCAAGGTCACATTTTCAACCAGCCCCGGTGGGTCAACTTTAATATTCAAAATGCTGATAATTTTCCAAAACTGAATAGAAAATTTATGTGACATGTCATACATCAATGGAAAAACAGTTTTTTTTATTCATTCATTAATTTTTTTTACAACAAATTTTTACCAACTCAATTATTCAGCTTTTACTGGATTTCTACTACACTTTTATTTTAAGTAAATCTCATTTTCAAATTGAAATCTTTGATTAAATCGACAAGAAACGTGGAAGTGTCATCAAACAACGATTAAACAGACTGAATTCAGCTTTCAACATTTCTTTATGTGTAAATTTATGTAAAAAAGCCAGATGATAAACAAAATCAGATGATACAACTTTGAAACTGACAATGAAAATTTGAAGGTAAAATCTACATTGCTCGTTTCAAAAAGAAAATCGTATATCATCTGATATGGGGTCCACAACAGAATTCGTAAAAACAGGCCGACAGCTAGTATCAAGTTCTGCTTTAATGATGCAAAAATGCAACTTACATGGCCTGTCTTCACACATGTATCCATTGATGGCACTACAATCTAAAATGTGAGACAACTGAAACTTGTATATAAACAACTTGCTCTCCTTCATGTACAAAGTCAAAATGAAATGTGATCAATTATAAAAAATTAATCCTTGATGTGATGGACTCAACTTAAGTTCAATCTGATCAGTATCTGCACTGGTTGCATCTTGGTCAGTAGTAACCTCATGAATCTTGAAGCGAACAGTGTAGATTCTTATCAGATGGCACGGATGTGCCGGCTAATCTAGATCAACACTGTTAGACCACGCAATAAAGGTGTATCTATGGAGTAAATGGTTAAAAGAATTTGCAGTAGATTTTAAAAACTCTAGAGACTTGTTAGCTTTGGGATGAGCAGTAGATATTTTTTCGACAAAATTTTTAACATTTACAAACAAGATTGAGGAGAAAGTTGCATTACGTTGTAAAATCAATCTCCTGTAAGCTTTAATGTATAATAATAATAATTCTAAAATGACATTTCCCAATCCCATTTTTGGGAGAAATATTTTCTACTATAAAGAATTTGTTCTTACTTGAAAGATCAACAGTAAAGTTGGTCCAGGGTCCGTGAACATTGCATCTTGATACTGCCTGCACCTTTAAAGTATAAATTTAGATACTTATTGAATCAACAGCAAAGTCTGATAAGCAAGATAATTATGTCTAACAATACTGGGCAAAACAACTACTCTTTGGTAAAGAAATTCTGAACACTAAAGATATTTTAAAATGTTAATGCAAAAATAATAGTATTAACAAAACAATCAACCTCTTTAGGATTTAGGATCAGGGCCAAAACTGAGATTGGAGACATGTCTTCATTTCAGCCAATGAGATACTCAGTATATCAGACCAGTCTCCAGTTTAATTTTTTATGATCGTTGGCAAGACCTTTTGTCCTCCAGTACAGATGTAGTTATGACTAAACAGCATTAGAATAATGTCAGAGTGGCCCTAAAAGACAATGTAATGAGCCTGTGCATACACACTAAACTACTTGAAAGACATTCTGGTTGTAATTCAATTTTTAGTCAACCTTAAATGACCTTCAATGACCAGATTGCATTGTGAACCCCACTCTGCCAATAATGTAATATTCAGAGCCTGATATTAATGAGATCTCAAAACTATGGAGTACAATATGTGCAATAATAGTACATTTGGTGCAAATTGTTTAGCAATTTCATTCACATGGAGACTGTTTTCCTTTAATTATACTGATTACTACAAATTTTTACATATTTAGCATTTGTATTAAAATTTAAAAATATTGACTGAATTTACCTGAGCAACAAAAACACAGCCTATGGAGTTGTCACCTATTGTCATCAATATATGCCGAGACTGGTTTTTCTGTAGAATAAAAAAGAAAATCCATGTATTAACACAATCTGGTAACACTATCAAACTGGGCCTTTCATTCAGAATGTATTTTTAAGGCAATATGGCAAAATTGTCAGGCACAACTCAAAAGTAGTAAAACATGAGTTATCATTCTTGTTGTCACTATGGCTTTGTTCATGCAGATGAAATATTTAAAGTATTATTTGAATAGGACAAGTACTTTCAAAGTTATATGCAACATTAAGTTACATGTTAAAGTTGGGTGCGTACCGGCTGCCTGACAATAGAATCTCTATGTGCTTGGTAACAAGAAACACTGTACTGAAATAAGAATGAGTATTCCCACTTCTCAAAGGTGGCATTATCTCATACAAACCATTTCGGTGAAAATGGGTAGACTGTCTTTTGATACATCAGGACACCTACGCCTCACCATGGGGTTCCAAACGTAATATGCAACATCAGAGTCCTGCCAACCTGTAAAACATGTCTGGATGTATATATTTACTTGAACTCATTTTGTAGCAACCTGTCAGAGGTTAGTCTCCTGTAAGTCCACACAAGGTACTCTCAATTATCTGAAGTAAGAGAACTGATTGCAATCAAAATTCTTAGAGACTAGACAAGTGAAACCTGAATAAGAAGAAATAAGACAAATTAACAATTTCCAGTAATCTATTAATTATGTGTTTGAAATGCATATCTGAAGCAACTGTCCTGTCTTTATCCAGACTGTTAACCCTTTACTTCATAGATAAAAGCATTTATCACATCAGAAAACAGTGTAGATCAAGATCAGCTGCCATATCTGTGCTTCTTGAACAGCATCTACACTGATCGGTTTTAGATTCATTAGGTTATTTCTGACCAAGCATCAACCAGTGTACATCCAGATAAGATAACACAGACCTGGATCTACAATTGTTGCACACAATAAAACCCATATATACGGAGTAAGGGTAAACACTTAACCTACTTAATCAAGTTCTTTCCTGTTTTGTACAGACACCAATTTGTGAAATGTATGCTACAAACACTGACCTGTGGGAGGGTCCCACTGGAGAATGGCCATAAACTGCGACTGTGAAGTCCTGTTCAAATTTTTGTAGAAGTATACACCACGTCCTGCATAGTGGATATTCTCTACAAAGCCTGGTCTCATTGCTGAAAACACAGTCCCATAGCACTGAATGACCTAAGACACCTTTTGCATCGTATCTTTAGATTATTTAGAGAAGTTTTAACTAAGTCCTTCTATATCTTGAGTTATGCACTGGTGAAGAATATTATCAACAGTAAAAGTAATTTTAAAAAAAGCAGATTTATTTTGCCATATATATTTTTCAAACTGACCTAGTTAAGAAAAATGCAAAATCTAAAAGCAACATCTGTAATAGGATATGAAAAAGGCCCTTGATAAAAAATCAAAGTTTTGCCCTACAAGACTGCATGAGCTTGACCTTTGACAAAGTGACCTTACAATCAAAGGCATTCCTACATACAGGTTTTGCAAACTTTAGGTTCAACTGCTGTCGCCAAATCTAGTTGACATGGTTTTTTCCTCTATTTGATTCTGTGATGTTCCCAAAGCCAAGTTCTGGTGACCTTAGGCATAAACCTAGAGATGTTAAACTCTGGAAATTTTTTTTAAAATATTGGATATGGTGACCTTGACCTCTGAACCTGATGACCTCAAAATCAATAGTTATCAATTTGCCTTAAAGGCTTCCCAGTTTCAAGTTTTGCTGACTGTTGGGGCAATCATTCTTGCAAAATCATACCAACAAGGTACTTTTTTGTTCTGTGACCTTGAACTTTGACACAGTGATGTCAAAATCAATGACAACTTTGTGACCCATAAAGTTATTCTTCTTTTGGACAAGATTATTTCATTTTTTAAAGCATACAGCTGTAGTATGGCAGCAAACTAGCTCAATTCAGAACCTCATCTTTCATTCTGGCAACTATTTAAGAGGTTACTTAAGAATCTTGATTTTCTGCCCACGAAGCTGCCCATCCAAAAGTCATAGCACCGAAAATTAAATGTTATCAGCATGAAAATTAATCCCAGCAATCTGATAAAAATCAATTTAAAGGGTCCACCAGATTTTTGCACTTTTGCTGCCATCATAATCTACCATAAGGAACAATTTCTAACTTGAACTTCCGAGTATCATTTTAAATACCATAGTCATGCTAGCTAACATACACAATTAGGACCTTCTATCAGATCTGGTCTTAGCCCAAATCCACAACAGGATGTTACCTGGTATCTTTGATGGGGCACTAAAACCATAGGATCCAAACTGGTTTATTGCTGCCACCCTGTAACTGTCCATGTTGCACACATCTGTAAGATCAACCTTGTACTGTGTGCCTCTAATCTAAACCAAAGAAACAATACATTGGTAAACTGGTATGACTTTTACTAGTGTTTACAACAGAAGACCAAATGAAAGTTTGCCTCTTGTTTTTCTTATCATTATGTTCTTCTAAAAATGATCAATGCATAATGTAAACGGTTGAAATTTTTCTCTTGACAGTTTACAAAAAAAACATATCATAGAAGTGCAAATATCATTTACCAGCACAGAGTATTTGTAAATTTTAGCAATAACTTAATACAGAACACTTGCACACCACTCCTACCCCCACAAGACATAGCATGTCCAGCCAAATGTTTTAATGCTTGGAATGACCAATCTCTATTTTAAATGTCCAACAGCTGCTTTACTGTTTTCTATTTAAAGAAATAATTCAGTGATGCTGTTACCAGAAATGAAAAAGAAATATCATCCCCATACCAATGAACTCTCCAACCAGTGGGTTCATTTTGCTTTGGAGTTACTTTCAATTAATGTGTGTCTTTAGCATTATTCAAGATGCTCATTTTTCTATGGCAAATTGTCTTTTTAAATATTGATAAAATGTGTAAATATAAAGTAATGGGTTGAAGAAAATCCTACCCAGCCTTTGATCTGGACAGAGGTGACAGTTTTATAGATGGGATCTGGGTGAGTCTCTTCAACAATATAAATGGTTGTATAAGTTGGTGAATTCGGCTGGGGTGACAACTCTGTTGGCGTATTCCATGACAATTCTAAGCTCTTGTATCCAACTTGGCTTATTGAAATGACAGGCACATGCAGTAAATGATTTTGATTTAAATCTGAAATTGAAGCAAATTAAAATTAGACACATTAATAATCCTATCGCACAGTATTTCCTTCACAAACAGATTCATTAATCTGCCTTGAACTCAACATGTTTACAACAGCAATTATTGCTTTTATAATAGTTTTAATTAATTTACATTCAATTAGCATTAACTTGATTGCTCATCAAAAAGTTATGCTATTTTAGAAATATCTCAATAAGTGTCTGAAATCACCATTTCGGACATTAATAATATCAAATCATGATGCAGCAAAACCTGTATTACTGGTACCTCCTTTCTTAAAACATTTTATCTCCATTATTATCAGTTAAGAATTGAAATCTCAATTATTTACTGGTAGAAACATTAGTTTTCTTTACAGCAGTGTTAGCTTTTGATTGTTACATTGTCTTATTACAGCAAATGGCAGCTGATGAAATATGGTAAACTCTTACTGTGATGATGGAACAGAACTGAACATGTTGCTGGACAATCTGGCCTCTGAAATGAAAATAATGACATTGTTTCTATAAGATCTGTAGGTGAAAACCATGTGTTGTGCAAAGATGAAATGTTTAACCCTTTCCTTGATATATACGCATTTTTACGCATGTACGACCAGTGTAGATACAAATCAGCCGGCACATCCGTGCCGTCTGGATGTGCCGGCTGATCAGGATCTGGACTGGTTGCATTTTGGTCAGAAATAACCTAATGAATCAAAAAGCGAACAGTTTAGATCCTGATCAGACGGCATGGATGTGCCGGCTGATCTGGATCTAAACTGTTCACCCATGCAATAAAGGTGTATCTATGGAGAAAAGGGTTAAAATAATCTATAAAATTGTCTGACTTATTAGTTAATGTCACCAGAGAAATAACATATGCAAATTATAACAATAAAGGATTCACTAGAAGTGTACAAACAATGAAATCTTATTTAAGTTACTGCACACATGGTCAAAGGCAGATCTTGATATACACTGTGAGCACATATAAGTTCCTGACTTAACCCTTTACTTTATATGTACAGGTTTTACAGCATAAGCCAACAGTGAAGACCCGGATCAGCCAGCATATACATGCCATGGATCTGGACTGCTCACTTCTTCGTCAGAAATAACCTAATGAATTGAAAAGCAAACAGTGTAGATCCTTATTACACATGGAACTAATAGCACAATGCACCGAATGACTGACCAGGGTTACAGCCACATCTATAGTGGAAAGGGATAACAAAACTAAGGTCAAGAAAACACAAACACCAGGGCCCAGATCATAAAACTAAGATTGGAGACCAGTCTCAAATCTCAAGCATCTGATTGGCTGAAATAGCCAATCAGATGCTTGAGCTATGAGACTGGTCTCCTGATTTGTTTATAATTTTGGGCATAGCAGTTCCTAGTATTTGAATGATTAAAGTAATGTCAAAATACAATGTTCACTGGTTCCCTCAATTGAATTTGGCTTCCACTTGCAGATATGAAAGATAGGAAATCATTCACTTACATCACAGTTGGCAATCCAGCTCCTTGTCCCTGTACAATTCTGTTCGCAGTAAAGCTAAAACCAAAAACAACACTTTTAAGTGCATAACATAAATTTTTTACCATATATACCGTAAAACCCCTTATAAACACCACCCAAAAATTAAGACCACCTCGATAATAAGACCATTTTTGCAATGCCCCTTTCAACAGTTCTGCACAACTTTTTTCCCCTTATTTAAGACCACTACACTGTAAAGACAACTTCTGTTCAGTCCCAGAGGTGGTCTTAATAGAGGGGCTTCACGGGTCATGTTCACAATTATGTTAATTTAGTAAATGTTTCTGGAGTCAACATGTAATTTAGCAATACACCATCTTGTGTCTGAAGTTTTATCATTGTTTTGAATAGCTTTTTCCAAGCAGTTGCAAAGAATACACCAGATTATGTACAAATTATGACATAGAAAAACATACTTTTTGAGACACTGTGGATCCAGTTTTGGAATGGATGGACTGAACAAGGAAAATCTTATCTCAAGTTAAACTGATACATACAACTAAAAATTTTGTTATCCCATATCTATGACAATACATTTTTGTGACTATACACAGGTCAATTTCTGTCTAAAATGGTTTTCTAACATGTTAGTTATCTCATAGTGTGGATATCAAGAAACATATAATGAAGATTTGAGGGGACTTGGTATCAAGATCGTGTCAATAATCAATACAACTCAAAAGAAAGCTTTGGTCCCAAGATTATAAAACTGAAATTGGAGACCAGTCTCAAATATCAAGCACAAGAGTTGGCTGAAATTGTGACAAGTCTAAATTTCAGCCAATCAGATGCTTAAGTTTCCATGCTGGTCTCCAATCTCAGTTTTATAACCTTGGGCCCTGATTGCTCTCTATTAAACATAATTTTTCAGCAGGAAACATTTAAACAATTAACCCCTAATTTCTAAATTTATCTTGAAAGAGAACACGAAAACAAGGATGAGAAACGACCATGTGTTGACAGATCTAAACACTCAAGATAAAATAATGTTAGTGTTCTACTTCATATAAACTGACAATCTTCCATGGAAAACAAACAAAAACTCCTTTAATGGTTTAAAACACTACCAATAATTTACGGTGTATATGGCCATGATGTGTCTATCAGCTTGTTATTGTTTGAAATACAGTAAACACCCTTTTAAAGACCACCTGTTGATTAAGATTTTTTACAGCTTGGGTATACAGTTATAATCCGTATACCTTACTCTAAACTGTCCATCCAAAGCAGTCAGCCCATTACACCCCAGTTACACAGAACCATTGGTGATTGATCGGTAGATTTTAGTCAAATTATGGAGTGAACCGATGACAAGGGATTTAACACTGTGATATCAACTATTTGTAACCTGTTTTTCCACCTATCAACTGCTGTTGGGGAAAGATGTGTTTCATCGGTGAAAAATTACCAATCAGGATTTTTAGATATGTTTAAAATTCTCGATCGGTGAAAATATTTGACAAATAGCCAATTGACAACCTGTCTACAACCGATCATCATGATATACAACCTGTCTACAACCGATATCACCGATCAACAATCTGTCTACAACTGATATCTCCAATGGGCCACTGATAAGCAACCAATCAACTTATACATACCACCGATAGAAAAACTATTAGAATTAAAGTGTACCAGCAACCCATAAAATATTTGCTGAACACTCGTCAATCACCGATGTATGTTTACACAGAAAACCAGAAATAAAATAATGCATGACAACCGATCAAATCAGCAAGTAACTTAAAAGAAAATAACCAATTGGGCACTGACTGTGTAAATGGGCCCTTAAGTAGAGTTATTGACTGTGTGTACTGTACTACACTTCATAATGTTTAAAATGTGCATAAAAATGTGTTCACTGTGCACAGCAACTATGTTGATTTAACTGAAAGAACCAACCTACCTGACAGTGCTCATCAGCTTTCAAAATAACAGTTAACAGGAAACTTTGCATGGCACTAGTGAGATTTGTTAGTTTGGAAGATTTTTAGATTTTTAAACCAGTATATCTTAGTCTGCTATCCCCAAAACTGGTAAACTTTTCCCACACACAAAAAACAACAACACTCAAGTAAAGCTATAAAGTCTCAACAAGAATCAAAGGAAACAGACAAAAATAATCCAAGTATTTTTATTGGGAAAATGCCATATTTATCAAAATTACGCATAAGCCTTATCTGGAAAACCAATTCTTGCACAAATGTATGAAACACAAACAAACAAACAAATAGCTTATCTGATCTTAAATACAAAACATTTTCAAAAATAGTGTCTAGAATGGAAGACCCCTCTTCTATTTATACCAGACGGCACATTTGGGAGACCATGGTTCTACTATAAGTAAAAAGCTTACCTCTTTGTCCAAACACAGTGCCTCACACTGGGCTTGACACAGAGTCAACTGTGTTGTATTAGCATAGTTATACCCTCTCACACCCCATATCCAGCAGTCTAAAACTACAAACATAAAAATCCATATATACAATGTCCTAGTCTGCCATTTTGTCAAGTTAGTAGCCATATCGTCCAAGCCATTTCATTTTGGACTCATTCCCTTTAAGCATTGTGTCAACTCTGTGTTTATCTCCATATCTGAAGACCATAGAAGTAAGAGATAAGATTAAACTCTGCCCTTGCATGAAACATAGCTCACTGTTAACATTGCAGCCTGATAAAGCAACACGATTCTTAATCACTCTATATTAATGTAGTAAAAAAGGGAGGTGATATTTGGGGGGTTGATTAATAACTGGTAACTGTCTTTTATAAAAATCTCACTTCGAAAAATCTTTCACTTCCTATATTGGTAAAAAATTCCCAATTCAAAAAAGTTTCCAAAATAAAGGTTTTTAATTAGCCATAATTTGAATCTACTTAATATGTTAGTGAATTTCCATAAATTATGTAAAAACTGTTATTGAAAAGTAAGGTTTTGCATAAATTGTCAGATTTTAAACCGCCACAGACAGAAACAGAAAATAGAATAAAGAAATCTAACTCGTTTAATTACTTTACATGGATATAGTTATTAAGTACGAAAATTGATGCCTCACCGCGAGAGATGCAAACGAGGTCAATTTACTATATGCATTCGCATCCGTATTCTAACATAAGCAAAACAAACTAGTCTCTACCACTCCAGAATAAAAGCAAATAAAACGTCAACGAAGAATGAGCATTATGAAATACCATACATTTTGAATTCAAACAGATATTTCTCACCTCTTTACGCTATATCGCTTCGGTATCCGTCATAATGTTTGTTATTGAAAATAATCACGTGACAAACTGAATATATGATGAAGTCACTATGCAGCAACAAATACTAACCTGAAAATGCAAATGGCCTGAAGTCTTATCAGTGTCGAAGATCATAAAACTAAATCTGGAGATCAGTCTCAAATTTCAAGCATCTGATTGGCTGAAATGGCAACCAGTCGCCATTTCAGCCAATCAGATCCTTGAGATTTGAGACTGATCTCAAAACTTAGTTTTATGATCTTAGGCCCAGCTCATGATTCACAATCTATATCCCAATGTTCCCTTTATCACGAAGCACTGTCAGATGGCTCACCAACACTTTATCCTTAAAAAAAAACCAATTCATGATTAGAAAGAAGTTCAATTTTGAATTTGTTCTCACAACTATAAGACGTTGATTCTTTTTATTGTTCAGAAAATCAAAAAATGATAATAATATGTTTAATCTTTTATTTAAGGCTAGATAGTAATAAATAAATTCTAAATACTTGTTATAATATTGTGATTTAATTAACATGATTTCAATATGTTGTTACAAAATACTTTTTAATATTGCACGTATAACACGTAAAACATTGTTTAGACAAATACTTTTATTTACAGGTTACAATATCCTGTGATAAAAAGAGGTTTTGCAAAGACTGGGATAATTCTCTGAAGTCACTTGAAGTTCTTCAATTTTACATGTACTTCAATGCTTGATTAAACATGGTCACACTTCATTTTAATAGAGAATTTGTAATGACATGCAATTTGTTATGAAAACTGAAACACTGCCGATAAAAAATGATCAGTATACATTCACTTCAAAATGCAGCAATACAGTCTTTCTGTCTATCTCTGTTTACTTCCAACTCCTCTTTGGATCGTTACAGGCAGGATTTATGTCAGAAGTGTTAGTACGAAAGTAAATTGATATAATGATAGATACAAAATAGACAATGTCAGCAGGAATCTAGAGCTAAGGTACCGGGTCTCCCAAGTACAGGTGTCACTTGCACATACAGCGCTTGGTAACGGATTTTAGAGGAGAGGTAATGTAATAATAATTGTAAGTAAAGCTTATTCAGGCTAAATTTGACAATCTAGTTTTATGATCTAAGGGAAGCAACTTGAATTATGTTTTAGTAGATCTACCATTTATATTGTCAAATGCATTACCAAGGACAAATACTTTGACAATTAGATCTAGAATAGCTATAATTCTAACTAAACCCGTAATAACCAATCTGTTACTATTAGCTCTCAGATCCATACCAATAAATGCACAAGTGATTTTGAGCTAGACGTCTAGATCTATTCATTTTTTCTGTTATTGTCATTCTTTATAAAAGTTCATTCACTTTTGGCACGACGCTGCAAGCTCTCAATTACATGAAGTGAAAAGGTCCGTGGAGTGCCTCTCAATTTTCGGACACGCTTTTGCATCGTCTTCCCGCCAATATGTCACAGCTGAAATGCGGTACCCCACTGACCCGACAATGAATCCTTGTATTACAGATTTCGGGACTGATCGGATCATTTTGGTCGGGAAACAAGGGAATTATCGAGATAGTTCTATACTCTCTTACATTGTCGGCTCATTTTGTGCAAAATGTTTGTCAGTTACGGCGACTCTGCGAAAGAGATTGATATTGGGATTTTCGTGTTTACGATTTTAGTTAGAATGATAAATGGATGATACTATTTATATGCCAGATTACAAGCTCAGGATAGTACATGCTTATCAGTAGTTACAGTTATAGTTAGAAAAATAGTATTCGTATGCCAGAGTAGGCCTACAAGCTCAGAATAGTACATTATGTATTTGCCTATCAGTAGTAGAATGGATATAGCGTGTACTTTTATCAAAATGCATAAACTAGTAAATTTATGTGAGTTGCGCTCAACCCGGGGCTAGGCGGCGAGGACAGAAAAACGTTTTTCAATTACTGCCCATGAACAGGCTCATTCAAACCGAGCATGCAATATTTTTCTATTTTATGTGTTCGGTAGCTTTCATAGATCCATTTTCGTCGATTTCGATATCACAGAAGAATTGTTTGTGCCGTGTGGCGGCTGTAAAATGTCTCACTGTAATTCAATCATTTATGTTATCATGACGTCTTCTACAGGTCGTTGACCACGATACTTAATGGTAAGTAGTATTACTTTTAATATTTCGGACAGTTTTAAGATTTCGAGTTTCAATATTCCAGCCAATATAGCTTTGGAAAATGTTCAATATCATCAAGGATATACTTCCTTCTTTTTAATTTCACCTATGGCGATCTCTGAGTTATGCAGTAACTCTCAGATCCCCCGTCTAAATTCTATTCTGTTCAGGCCTGTCGAATCTCCGGACTTAATCCGAAATAATTTTAAGGCACTTTCGGATCTCCGGATCAATATGCAATATCTAAAAAAACCTACTGAATAAGATTGAACAAGATAGATAAATAAAACCTAAATTAAATCCATATTTAAATATTTGCAAACCTGGACACAACCGGGTAATCACAAGCACGTTGTTCCTGCAGAAGCCAAAGTGGCAAACGGAGCGATTAGTGGCAGTCCGAGAACACCCGAAAGGATAAGGATCAATAACAAGTGTCGGAGATAAAATCCCTTCCGTCCCTTAACTTAAGTTTGGAATGACAAAAGATAATGATATTCCAGGAAGCTCCATGGGGAACGTATACGTACGATCAAAACTCGTACCTAGCACTGGTCGCCATTGCGTCAGAAACATTCTACAGGAAAAGCATTTACGTCTAAGCATTTGTGAAAAGGAAAAGTGCCGCAGAGATAAGGCAGTCATTTGGATTTTTTGTAACAGTGGGTGGCAGGATTCATCACCGGGGAATTAACGAATATGTGGAAAGAAACTGTCCTCATTGCAATCAACGTGCGCTCGAAGATCACGAGTATGAGCTCGATTTCGGAGACGGAATGGATTTTTCTCCGCCATCAGCTGACACAATGGGAGAACCTAACCAGTCTAACAAACGAACAACTAACAGATTCAGTGACGGCGTTCAACGTGTGCCAACCGGCACAGCTTTTGGAACAGCTTAATCTCTAGCATCCACCACTGGATTAGTAGGATTGATTATACACGAACTCGACATACCAGTATTTTCGTCACATCATCCAGTCATGGAGATTCTGAGATGTATTTGAAAGGATCTAAAAGAAAAGCATTTGCACAAATTATACGTGCCGCAGAGATAAGGCAGTTATAATTTAATAATCTCTGCTATAAACATTGTTTCATTATCCAGTGTTTATAGTTAATTATTTCAGTGTATCCCGTTAATTCAAAACCATTATTTTCTCATCTACACTTCATGACCCGTTTTATGAATTGCAAAACGAACTTAATTATTTTAAGGTTAAATATTCGCATATTTGTTTATTTGGAGATTTTAATTCAAGAACAAAAGATTTAAATGATTATGTAATTCCAGATTATAGTATTTTTCATGAAACTGACCTAGTTGATTTGTTCTATGAATTTCAGACTGAACTAAATAATTTTGACAAAGATAATGTTTCTCTGAAACGAGCAAATGAAGATAAATGCTCAAATAGTTACGGTTATAAATTCATTGATTTTCTGCTGGCAAACAATTTGTATATTTTAAATGGTAGAACGACGGGTAATACAAATGGAAATCTTACATGTAAGAATTCTAGCACAGTTGATTATTTTGTTTGTTCGTCAATTTTTTTACTTCTGTACATAATATGTTTGTTTTAGATTTCTGTGATATGTGTTCGGATGTTCATAATCCGGTATCTCTTAGCTTCAACTTCAAAGTAGAAGTCGTTGCGCATAAAAACCAACAAGAAGCAAATATAAAATTATTAGATGCTAATAACTCTGTATTGTTCTATAATAATCTGAACGATAGCAAAATAAATCAAATTATTCAAAATCTGATTGAAATCGAAAACAGCGACTCTATCTCACAAACCAAAGTGGATGATATTGCTGAAAATATTTCAGAATTTTTTGTAGAAAGCGCCAAAACTAGTTTCGGTTATCATGATTTGAACGTTAAACCAATTTACAACAGAAATGTTAAATCAAAAAAAAAGGTCAACCGTGGTTCAATAGTGAGTGTAAGATAGCAAGAAAAAATTTCCATCGTTCAAAATTCTTATATAAATTAAGAAAATCAGAAGAAAATAAAAGGTCACTTAAACGAAATAGTAAAATATATAAAACGACAATAAATAAAAGCTTCAGAGATTTCAAAATAAATAACGCGACGAAATTGAGAAGCATGAAAAACTGTAAACCTAAACAATTTTGGAAATTATTTAATGGGAAAAAGAAGGGGCGTACGCATGCGTCGTTAGAGAATCTTTACAATTATTTTAAAAACATAAATTTTGTAGCAAATGAAGAAGAAAATATATTATTAGACAACGAAACTACTTCTGAAATAAACACTTCACTTAACTCGCCAATATTAATTTGTGAAATAGAAAAAGCAATTAAATCTTTATAAAAATAATAAAGCCAGTGGAATAGACCAAATTCTTAACGAACATTTGAAATATTCTTTTCCAAAAATAAAAGAAATGTTACTTAAACTATTTAATATAATTTTTACATCAGGCCTAGTCCCATCTATGTGGACAATTGGTACCATTATTCCGATTTACAAAAACAAAGGGGATCCAAAAGAGCCTTCAAATTATCGACCGATAACTCTTTTAAGTTGTCTTGGTAAACTTTTTAAAAATACCGCTATATTAAATAATAGACTTCAGAAATTTGCTGATGATAGTGAATTATTAAACAAGTTTCAAGCTGGATTTAGAAAAGGATATTCAACTGTCGATAATATGTTTATTTTGAACAGCCTAATAGAGTTCCTAAAATCAAAAAAGAAAGTTTTATATTGCGCATTCGTTGATCTTAAAAGTGCATTTGACACCGTTTGGCGAAATGGGTTATGGTCAAAACTTGTTTTACAAAATTTCAACGGCAATTTTTTTTACAGATTATCAAAAGTATATATAAAAATGCAAAATCTTGTCTTAAAGTCAATGGTGTTATATCTGATTATTTTCCTTCTAATATCGGAGTAAGACAAGGTGGAGACTTGTCCCCCTTATTATTTTCGTTGTATCTCAATGATCTACATGAATTTTTTCGTTACGCAAAACCAAACAAACGGTATTTTCTGTAACACACACACGTCTGATGAATCTATATTAATGTTTATTAAGTTGTTTATTTTATAATATGCTGACGACACTGTTATTATTGCTGAGTCTGTGCAAAGTTTACAGTATGCTTTGAATACTTATGCCCAATATTGTAATAACTGGAAGCTTACGCTTAATGTAACTAAAACAAAAATTCTGATTTTTTCTAGAGGCAGACAACAAAGATACCAATTCACATATAATGGTGAACAAATAGAAATTATTAATGAATATAATTATTTCTGTATTTTATTTAGTAGAAGTGGATCGTTTTACAACGCAAAAAAGAAATCGCCAAACAGGCTAAAACAATGAATAGCCTCTTGAAACAATCTAAGTACTTATGTAATAAAAACTATTTTGATGTTGAAGTTCGTAATTGTTGTCGCTGAAGCTTTTGAAATATAATATTTTCATTTCTGTTTAAAATCAAAATGACCATGGACCAAAACAAATGAACGGGACTGCGATATTCAGGTCCGAGTTTAGTTTTATGACAGTTAGCTGTTGTGTACATGTGTGCCCGAGGCAGCGTGTCACTATCACGTAATCTCTCAAGAAACAGGAAATTTTGGAGCCGTGATCAAGACCAAGTTTCTTAGTATTAAATAATATAATTGCAAAACCCATTCTAAATTCAGTTAAATTTATGTTTCATTAATTATCCTTTTCAATATTTTTAAATCCTGAGATTTTGCCTGAAAATCCTTAGATCCGGAGAAGAACCTTACGGTCCGGAGATTTCAGATAAAATCCTGAGATTTTTTAGGTCTGCGGACATTTTATCTTCTTTCTACATCATTCTCGTAACACGTAGATATTCATGAAATGCGACTTAAACTAATGTCTATTGACTATGGCTGACGATTATATAAAAAAAAAGATGTTTATAATAACTTGAATAACTTAATAAGCTTAACGGGCGTTGAATACAACGAAGAGTATTCAACGCCGATACAATGCTGAATTCATCCGTTTACCTCCAATTTAGAGAGATCATGTAACATAAAATATATTTCTTGAAGTAAACGCATTTTGTCAGAAAAACTCGATACGCTTATATATGTGTCTGTGGAAAATATACAGTAACGTGTAATCCACAATGTATTTGTTTTCATATAAGACTTCCCGATTCAAAGTGGCAACCACGTCTTTGATTGTTTTACGCTTTTCACAGTCAAATCTTGCCGACCAGACGTTTTAAGCCTATTATATTCGGAAATTCTAAAACTCGAATTTATTATGCTTTATCATAATTATTATTATAATTTATCATTAGCTTTAAGACGACACCGTGATCATATCTGTTCATTCTGTTAGCAATGACACAGTTAAATGCCCCCTCACTTGTCGGTTTAGGATAAAACCAATATTTTCCGCACCTAACGTGGCGTACGACGCATGCGCACAACAATGTGAAAGACCTCTATTGATACACAAATAGATCTATTTATGAGAACAGTTAAGCCAGTTCTACTCTATGGATGTGAAATTTGGGGATATGGCAATGTAGAAATAATCGATCGAGTACAACTTAAATTTTTAAAAATTATACTTAACGTGAAATCTAGTACCGAATAGTATTGTATATGGTGAAACCGGCGTCAAACCTCTATCTATAGATATTAAACAACGAATGATCTCATTTTGGTGCAAACTTGTAAATGAAAGAAAATTGTCTTCAGAAATATACTCTATAATTTTGAGTAATTTCAAATATCTGAATAATCATAAATTTCATTGGATAGAACACGTGAAAAATATTTTTGTTGAATGCGGACTCATGAATATTTGGAAATCACACGAGTTAAATAATAGCAAGTGGTTAACATTAACCATTAAACAAAAGTTATCGGACATTTTTATTAACGAATGATATTCTTACATTGAAAATCAGAGTAAATGTAGAAGTTACAAATTGTTTAAACATAATTTCGGTTTTGAAAAATATCTAATTGAAACAGATTACAGATACTTAAAACACGTTATCAAATTCAGAACAAAAAATCATAAATTACCAATCGAGACCGGCTCCTGGATCGGTATACCGCTTGAAGACAGACGCTGCACATTATGCCATATCGGTATAGGCGATGAATTCCATTATTTATTAGAATGTTATGCATTAAGCCAACTAAGACAACGATATATAAAACCGCTTTATTATAGATCGCCTAACATAATTCATTTTGACTCTCTGATGAATATTAATACAAACAATAAATCAGAATATAGAAAATTTTGTATTTTTACTAAATCGATACTACAACTATTCAAGTGATACTATTTATCTTTATTTGTTAACAAATGTATATAAAACCACTTTATTTGTGTATTAAATGGTGCTAACCATAAAAGTGCTATGGGCAGCTCTTCCCGCATTTGTTGTATGCTGTAACAGAGCCTCGTTCATGTATCTGTATTATTGTCTTTCCTCCTCATGTGTACATTGTAAAATGTATTGAGTGTACGAACAAACTTGTTAAACTTGTTATTAGACTACTTATGAATATTCTCAATTAAGGGGGTCTAATGTAAAAGAAAAGCGATTGTAATTACTTATGCATAACAATCTGAAAAATTCATTATCAATCTGACCGGGGTCTTGATTAATAGACCCTGATCTGAGAAGAACAGAACAGAACAGAACAGAACGGAACATTTCTTTTATTTCACCCAGGTATTTACATACAACATGGGGGAGAACAACAAAAATAATTTATGAATAATATTGATTTGTGGTTACCGGTCAATAATTTGTTTGTCACATTCATGGTAACAAAAGTATGATAAGAAAACTTAAACAAACAGGAATAATTCATGGAAGAAAGAAAGAAAAAAGTAGCAACAAAGTAAAACAACATATAGTGCATTATCGATAATTTGACAGTCACATGACACTGAATTTATATTAAATATTGTCCATTTAGCGAACACTTTTACGGGTTTGATTTGCCTTATACATTCCGTAATGCTCACACTTGAAAAATATTCAAATCGCTAGTATGCGATACAATCACACTTGTTTATTGAAGCATATATCACATGACTGTCAAATTATCTATTATCATTAATAAATATACAAGGTATAAGTGTTATGTGTCATTTCACAGTTGCTTGGTGTGCGGACAGTAATACAGTAACGGTTTCTGCACTGCACATAATTATATAATGATTTGGCTAATTAGTTCGATTATGTCTTTTTAGGTGTCACCACAAAAATTCAGGACATGTCTGTCTGCCTGTCTGTCTGTCGGTCTGTTTGGCTATCTGTCTGTCTGATAATGCAGAGCGCAACAAAACGTTAAAAAGCTTTATAGAAAATTTTTCGAAATTTTGTGTTCAGTATTTTTTTAAAAGAAACTGTTACAGTTTTTTTTCAATGAAAAGTGAAACCATAGTATTTATACTCAGAATTCGGAACGGTATTAGTTGATGATTCATGCAAATCATAAAAGAAGAGTAAAAACAACTGTTGAGTATCTCCTACATGGCAATCCACGGTGTAGACTGTGGTGGTATAACTATTTGCCAATATTTATGGTATATGCCGGCATGGAAAACACATATTTTCCGGCATTTGGCAAACCACGTGATTAGACTGTACAGATGTGCCGGTGTAACGTGGTTAAGTGACCCCCATAGAATAATGACCCCCGGTCATTATTTTATATAAAATAATGACCCCTTTCTATAAAATACTGACTCCCCTTATAAAATAATGACCCCCCGATTTTATCTGTAAAATACTGACCCCCACCTAGCCTATTACTAACAAACTCTATATCGATTCAAGTCACTGTCGTGTTTCTATGGCTTTTATATTTGTTGTTGTTGTTGTTGGTTCTACTGGAGCCGCTGCATGCTGCTGCCGCTGCGTCTGCATCTATTGAAATGAAATTTAAAATTGCTTTCATTTGAATTTCATTTGAATTATCATCATTGTATACATAATGTAGCTGTATATGCTTTAACTTCAAAGACAACATTTTTCTACTTCATCTGACGTTAGATAGATCAGGGGGCTGTACAACTAGGGCGAGAAATGTTCAATGCTAGATATAGCTGCACTGAACTGCTATGGTGGTAGGGAGGAGGGCAACAGTAGGTGGTAGGTTGTTCCAATGGTATACAGTCATAGGGAAGAAAGAAAATTTATAATAATCTGAGATTGCTGTAAATTAACCTGTAACTCAGATCAGGAATCTTTATCATAAAGATTCCTGCTCAGATCTTTTGCATGCATTACTTATCCTTTTTGTGCTAAATGACTTCTAAAACCACTTTTTGAATGGTCGTGAAAAGGGAAACAGAATAATATTTTTAAGTTATTTCATCATTGCTAGTTCCACTTGTTACACTGTGTGGGACGTTTAATCACTATACAACTTTGATGACTACGAAAATGATTCAAACCACTAACAAACATGCACTTACAGTGATTCTGCTTGTATAATTAATAGATATTTGGTTTCAGTCGCAGAGTGGTTTATGTAGTTGACTCCTAATCCAAAATAAGGAGTAAATAAAGGCTACAATTTTCAGAATTCTCGTTGGAAACACATAATATATATTTATTAAACTAGAATGTTGTGTTCCGCGAAACACGTGTGTTGCCTGCTTGGAAAACGTTGAAATGTGGGCCTTTGTTTAATCATATATAATAAAAATATTTTATTGAAGTTGATTTCAATACTACACAACAGAACACATGTGTCATCTAAATTACATTTAAAAGGGGAATAACTAAAATAATGGTGAAACCCGAGTTATCATTTTCAAAAATTGTTTTGTAAATGCAGATGAGTTATTCAAAGTACATTTTACAGGCAACACTAAGTTTCATGTTAAAGTTGCATTTGAAAGGGATATTACTCATAAAATATTGAAACTGGAGTTATCATTCTTGTCATCACAGATGGCATTGTTAGTGCTGATGATATATTCCAAGTACGAAGTGAATAGGACAAGTACTTTCAAAGTTATAGGCAACATTAAGTTTCATGTTAAAGTTGCATTTAAAAGGGGCATAACTCAAAAAATATTGAAACTGGAGTTATCATTCTTGTCGTCAGATAGCACTGTTCATGCTGATGATATATTCCAAGTATGAAGTGAATAGGACAAGTACTTTCAAAGTTATAGGCAACATTAAGTTTCAGGTTAAAGTTGCATTTGAAAGGGGCATAACTCAAAAAATATTGAAACTGGAGTTATCATTCTTGTCGTCACAGATGGCACTGTTCATGCTGATGATATATTCCAAGTATGAAGTGAATAGGACAAGTACTTTCAAAGTTATAGGCAACATTAAGTTTCAGGTTAAAGTTGCATTTGAAAGGGGCATAACTCAAAAAATATTGAAACTGGAGTTATCATTCTTGTCGTCACAGATGGCATTGTTCGTGCTGATGATATATTTCAAGTATGAAGTGAATAGGACAAGTACTTTCAAAGTTATAGGCAACATTAAGTTTCAGGTGAAAGTTGCATTTGAAAGGGGCATAACTCAAAAAATATTGAAACTGGAGTTATCATTCTTGTCATCACAGATGGCATTGTTCGTGCTGATGATATATTCCAAGTATGAAGTGAATAGGACAAGTACTTTCAAAGTTATAGGCAACATTAAGTTTCAGGTTAAAGTTGGGGGACTACCGGACGACGCCGACGCCGCCGCCGGACAATAGGATCCCTATGTGTCTACCTGCTATCGCAGGCGACACAAAAAGTATATTTGTATATGGAAACCCACATTCTAAAACCAGAGGAATCAGAAATAGGAATGTTTGACATTGTCTCATGATGTTTAAATTAGACATTATTATTGATTCGCATGTAGTATCCTATTAACAACACTTAAAAGGGGGCAAGAAATACAGTAGTTCAACCATTACTTGCTTTAAACTGCCAGGCACGGCGAGCAGTCTGAACAAAAATATAGGTTTTTAGTGAAAATTACAGGCTATTTGGGCGTTTACAGTTTTTTCAGAAGATTTAAAGGAATACAAATTTGCTCTGAAATTGAAGTTTTTTTAAGGTTTCACTAGGAGGTCTGAAGTTTGCAACAATGTCATCTTAATTGTGGATAAAAAGCAATGCATCATATGGGCATCATTGTTTTTTTTTATCATACATTCGTGTTATTTGTACCAATTGTATAATATATGGCACTTGCTGAAGGGCGAGTGGGATAAAAAGAAAAAGAGAGATTTATAGCACTTTAAAATATATATTGCATTTCAGCTGCTAAAATATCAATATATTTAATAATATAAATGGCATCATAAAAAATAGTGCATTATCTACATTACAGTTCAGTAAAAGTGACATACACATGTAGTTAAAAATGTTCAATGCATAGGTGTGCATGGCAGATAACAGTAATATACCTTACATTTAATTCCAACATCAAAAATACCAACCACATCACTCATTTATAAAGATTTTTGTTAATTTCTGATGAGAAGAACTTGTCTGTTTGATTCATCTCACTCATTTATGAAAGAAATTTAGAATCCCAGCAACATATACATATATCAAGCGATTAAAGATCAAGCGATTGTAGATCATTTTGGTTATGAATTCTGTAATATTCACAACTATAAACAACTCACTTAATTCAGTATTAAAATTGCCATTGATGAATAGAGCATGATCAGATTTGATGTTTAAAAATTTTGGGCTCTGCCTCCTTGGCCCTATCATGTGTTACTGAATAGAGTACTAAACACTTTCCTCCATAGACAAACCTTTATTGTGTGGGCGAACAGTGTAGATCCAGATCAGCCGGCACATCCATGCCATCTGATCAGGATCTACACTGTTCACTGTTGGATTTATTAGGTTATTTCATACCAAAAAGCGACCAGTGCAGATCCTGATCAGACGGCACGGATGTGCCGGCTGATCTGGCTCTAGACTGGTCGCACATGTGTAAAAATGCGTATATATGGAGGAAAGGGATAAACAAAACTTTATTGTATCATGAGTGAAGTGTATATCAATACATGTATATGATTAATGCCCTGACATATCTAATACAAGTATGTCAGTTCAGCAATGTTTATTTTTAACTCTTTACTCCATATAGATGCCTCTATGGCTTAGGGGAACAGTGTAGATCCAGATCAGCTGGCACCTACATTCACAGATGTGTCATAAAACTAAATCTAGAGATCAGTCTCAAATCTCAAGCATCTGATTGGCTGAAATGGCGACTGGTCGCCATTTCAGCCAATCAGATGCTTGATCAGTCTCAAATCTCAAGCATCTGATTGGCTGAAATGGCGACTGGTCGCCATTTTAGCCAATCAGATGCTTGAGATTTGAGACTGATCTTAAAACTTAGTTTTATGATCTTGGGCCCTGATCTGGATCTACACTGGTCACACATGCGTAAAATGCATATGTATATGGAGTAAAGGGTTAAATGAAGAGTTGGTAGGATCTTTTTACTGTGATGACTGTCTTTTTTTTACCCTTTCCTCCATAGTTACACCTTTATTGCATGGGCAAACAATTTAGATCCAGATCAGCCGACACATCCATGCTGTCTGATTAGGATCTAAACTGTTTGCATTTTTATTTGTTAATTTTTTTCTGACCAAAATGCAACCAGTGCAGATCCTGATCAGATGGCACGACTGTGTGTTGGCTGATCTGGATCTACACTAGTCACACATGCGTAAAAATGGATATTTATGGCGGAAAGGGTTAATTGTTCAATCCATCAAATCTTCACCAGTATAGTTTCTTAGCTCAGTATCAATCTTTTTCCCATCAGGGAACAGAAGAGTTAGCACTATAGACCACAGTATATAGTGTACAACAGCAAACAGCATTCCACCTGAAAACATTAAACCCGTCATCTTGCCGTTCCTCCAGTTTCCAACCAGGTGCACTGTGTACAGTAATGTCGCCAATGCCAGATTGAGCTCAGCTGTTACTATTACTACTGAAAAAAGATAAAAAAGCAATATTTTTATACTTTTTCTTCCTTTATATGAGAGAGAGGAAGAGAAAGAGAGATCTCATTTCATTGCCTGTTGGCACTATATGGCATTTGGCAACTTTTGTTAGCTTTCTGGTGCTCTTCAAGGGCGGATCCAGGATTTTTTTCCAGGGGGGGTCCAAGCCCAAATGATGACTTTAAATGTGTTATTTATCCAACGTTATAAGTGAATTTTAGCCGTTATTACAAACAAAATTTAATATCACCATATTTTTCAGGGGGGGGGGGGGGGTCCGGATAATTCCAGGGGGGGTCCGGACCCCCCCGACCCCCCCGCTAGATCCGCCCATGCTCTTAACCTTTATAATAATTTCCTCCACTGAACACAAACAAGAAATACCTTGTGTGAAATAGGGAGAATATAAATGCAATGCCTTTTTATGTTTTTATTCCATGTGGGTACTAATGGAATCTCAAATTGCTGACCAGTGCTGAAGAATATAAAACTGAGGATGCAAACCAGACTCAAAACTTTAGGATCTGATTGGCTGAAATGGCAACTGGCCGAAATTTCAGCCAATTGGATGCTTGAGATTTGAGACTGGTTTCCAATCTCAGTTTTATATTCTTCAGCACTGGTTTTAGAGTTTCATATACAATAGGTAATTATTGCCAAATAAAGCTATTAATCAATATCAAACATGCCGCTATTTTATAATCACCTGCTCCAATGGTTGCTGGCAAGGGAGACAACTTCAGCTGCATAGCACCAATACTGACCAGAGTCATGATGTATGTGTTACGACATCTTGATAGCATATCTAAAACAATTAAACATACTTAATGAACTGAAAAAAAATTTAGTATTTTGTTTGTTTCATTAGTTAACTGTTAGTAACATGTCAAAGTAAAACATTTCAAAGGTATTTTATGCAGATCATGGTACTTTTTGAATATATGAATTTACACTTCTGTCTCTCCTTAACACAAATTAGGTAATAATAAATTTTACACTCATGACAAATTTATTCTACTTCAACACCTTAACCATTTATTCCATATACAATGTTTATGCCTTTTTATTGCAATGATGAGTTTAGATCCAGATTTGCTGGCTCATCTGAACCATCTGTGCCATCTGATAAGGAACTGCACTGCTCGCATTTTGGTCAGAAATAAAGTAAATCAAAAAGTAGTGTGGATCCTGATCGGATAGCATGGATGTGCCAGCTGATATGGATCTACAGTGTTCAGGCTTGCCATAAAAGCGTAAATATGGAGGAAACGGTTAAGTAAATTTTGGACTATACTAAAGTACTAAAACATTCCTTCTACTCAGTTTAGACATTATCATGATAAAAAATAGTTACCATTTTCTGCTGACAGCCTATGCATCTGAAAAAAAAGAGTCATCAGCATATTTCTAAAACGCTCCCTAGACAATTTTCTGTTTTAAAATGGTGTTAGACATCGATATTTTCAACTGTTCTGAGCAGGGTTCGAATAGTGTATAACATATTGTCCATAACTCTATTTATAGTTTTCATAGAAATATCTGCCTATTTTCATTTTTTTATAATAAAAATAATCTTGTCTGAAACTACTGAAGGCTACTACATAAAACCTGAAAAAATGACAAAGGGCTATGGTGAGAGGATATGCAATACACATAAACCTTAATTTTTTATACAGTATTTATGGATTTATCTTCCTTTTACTATTTTTTTGCATATATAGCCCAGAACATATCTTCCACTAAAGGGAACTAAATGATTCTGAAAATAAAAGATAAAAATGTGATTCATGAGTAAAATGAAATATACACGAACCATAACTCTGGCTTTAGATTTTACAGAATTATCTGCCTTGAAACTATGTATAAATTACTTGTCTGCTTTATTACCGAGTAGGAGGCAAACATTGTAGATCCAGATCAGGTGCAACAGATGTGCTGGCTGATCTGGTTTTAAACTGGTCACCCATGTGATAAACGGGTTAACCACGATGTTCAAGACTTAGTGGATATTACAACTTACCATATGGTCAAGGTGATTATCTTGTACTGGAGGATCTTGCCTTGTTTCAGACAACCGAGCCCTAGTTCCTAAGGGAGAGTACTGTCTGTGGTGTAACATAAACATGTAGTTCATATTCTTTTTAATGTTACACAACTGAGCATTTTTCTGCATTGACATAAACATATTAGTTCTGTTTGTGTCCATATGTTTTGTCAGCATGTCATGAAATGATGATTTTGACATATTTTTTAAGAAGACATTGTTGACACATGCATATTTACAGTTTTGCACAACATTTGGTATGTAATATTTTCCCAGCAGCACATGTTCCCGGAAGAACAACATTCTACACTGATGCAGCAACGGCCTCATTTTGCCAGACTCTTCCTTGTTTACATAAGGCAGCGATCTGAAAAAACAGATATCAGAAGTCAGGAAAAAACTGTCATGAAGGTCACAGCACTCTGTATCCATGTTGGGGAAGAAAAAACAAGAGGGCCATCATGGCCCTGTATTGCTCACCTGAGTACAAAAGTACTTTCAGCTTTACCCCAGGGCCTACATTTAAATAATGCTGGTAAAGGGTCTCTTAGTAAATTACAATACTCAACATGAAATATCTAAGGTCTAGTCACATTAGTTTCAGAGAAAAATGATTATTTATGTTTTTCAATATAAATCAATGCAAACTAAGCGAACCCTGGGGCGTAGCCAATCTTGGCCCAGGGGACATAATTTGAACAAACTTGGTAGATATCCACTAGACAATGCTACATACCAAATATCTAAGCTTAAGGCATTGAGGTTTCCAGTAAGAAGATTTTTAAAAATTGCCTTTTTTACATATTAAGGGCCCCCGGGGCGAGGCCAATATTGACCCCAGGGTCAACATTTAAACAATGTTGGTAAAGGGTCTCTTCACAATACTCAACATCAAATATCTAAGGTCTAGTCCTATTAGTTTCCGAGAAAAATGATTTTTCATGTTTCCAATATAAATCAATGTAAATGAAGAGAACCCTGGGGCGTGTCCAATTTTGGCCCAGGGGACATAATTTAAACAGACTTGGTAGACATCCACTAGACAATGCTACATACCAAATATCTAAGCTTTAAGCATTGAGATTTCAAGTAGAAAGATTTTAAAAGTTTGCCTTTTTCACATATTAAGGGCCCCTGGGACGGGGACAATTTTGACCCCAGGGCCAACTTTTAAACAAAGTTGATAAAGGGTCTCTACACAATACTCAGCACCAAATATCTAAGATCTAGTCCTATTAGTTTTGGAGAAAAATGATTTTTCATGTTTTTCCTATATAACTATATGTGGTAAACATCATACCTAAATATAGCTGAAGACAGGTAGAAATATTCGATTTTGACAATTCATGCCATCTGATCAGGATCTGCACTGGTCCCATTTTAGTCATATATAACCTAATGAATCAAAAAGCCAACAGTGCAGATCCTGATCAGATGGTTCGGATGTGCCGGCTGATCTGGATCTACACTGTTCGCCCAAGCAAAAAGTTGTGTCTATGGACGAAAGGGTTAATATAGTCTGAACATTTTGAGAAAGTGCTACAAATTTGTTGTTGTTGTTGTTGTTTTACTTGTGAATTTAAATAAAATATTTAGAAAAGCCTGATATTCAGTGCTATAAAGTATTAAGAATGTTTATTTGGTCAGTATCCATAGATGTCAAAATTTACCTTATAAAAACTTCCAGAGCAAAGTTCTTAATATTGCAAAACACAGATCTTGAAGCAGGAAAGTTCAGTAGGTCATTTGACCAGCAACTGGAGCAATGAACTTGATAGTGCATCCTAATACATCTTAATATAGCTGAAGACAGGTAGAACTATTGAAATTTTGACACTTGAAATTTTCACTCTGCTACTAAAATTTTTGTTTCAAATTTTATCCCTGAACAACCAGTGAATGAATTGTTCAGGAAAGATTGAATTTTAAGATGGTATAATGGCTGTGTCAAAATCTGGTTAATAACTGTAGAAAATCAAAGGTTAAAAACAGAATTCAAGTTTTTCCTATATAAGTCTATATAAAATGAAGTGACCCCTGGGGCGGGGCCAATTTTGACCCCAGGGAAATAATTTGAACAATAATTGTAGAGTTCCACTAGAGGGTGCTAAATGCCAAATATCTAAGCTCTAGGCCTTGTGGTTTCAGACAAGAAGATTTTTAAAGTTTTTCCTATATAAGTCTATGTAAAATGAAGTGACCCCTGGGGCGGGGCCAATTTAAACCCAAGGGAAATAATTTGAACAATCTTTGTAGAGTTCCACTAGAGGATGCTAAATGCCAAATATCTAAGCTCTAGGCCTTGTGGTTTCAGACAAGAAGATTTTTAAAGTTTTTCCTATATAAGTCTATATAAAATGAAGTGACCCCTGGGGCGGGGCATATTTTGACCCCAGGGAAATAATTTGAACAATCTTTGTAGAGTTCCACTAGAGGATGCTAAATGCCAAATATCTAAGCTCTAGGCCTTGTGGTTTCAGACAAGAAGATTTTTAAAGTTTGTCCTATATAAGTCTATATAAAATGAAGTGACCCCTGGGGCGGGGCCAATTTTGACCCCAGGGAAATAATTTGAACAATCTTTGTAGAGTTCTACTAGAGGATGCTAAATGCCAAATATCTAAGCTCTAGGCCTTGTGGTTTCAGACAAGAAGATTTTTAAAGTTTTTTCTTTCGGTTGCCATGGCAACCAGAGTTCTGCATGGAATTAATTTCTTTGAACAACTTTGGAAGAGCTTCATGCAAGGAACATTTGTGGCAAGTTTCATCAACTTTGGCCCAGGGGTTTAAGAGGAGATGTTGTTTAAAGCAAAAATTGACGACGCACGACGGACGACGCACGACGCACGACGGACACAGGGCGATCCTAAAAGCTCACCATGAGCACAAGTGCTCAGGTGAGCTAAAAACAGAAACACAGCAAGAAGATGACACCTCTATGACATGGTCATAAAACAAATGCATAAACTCAAAATCTCTCTTGACCCTTTACTCCATAGACATGGCTGACCAGTGTAGATTCAGATCAGCCAGCACATCCCTGCCATCTAAGCTGGATCTACATTATTTGCTTCTTGGTAAGAAATAACCTCAAGTGAACAGTGTAGCTCCAGATCAGAAGGCATGCATGTGCCAGCTGATGTGGAGATCTACAATTGTCTCCCAAGGTGTATCCATGGAGTAAAGGGTTAAATTATGGTACACCTTGAACCCTTTCCTCCATATATACACATTTTTATGCATGTGCAAGCAAATTAGATCCAGATCAACCGGCACATCCGTGCCATCTGATTAGGATCTGCACTGGTCGCATTTTGGTCAGAAATAACCTAACAAATCAAAGAGTGAACAGTTTAGATCCTGATCAGATGGCACAGACGTGCTAGCTGATCTGGATCTAAACTGTTCGCCCATGCAATAAAGGTGTTTCTATGCAGGAAAGGGTTAATAACTTTTATACCAGTGCTGATCAAGATCAGCTGTCACATTCTATAATGCCACCTAAGCTGAATCTACACCATTTGCTTCCTTGTCAGAAATAATGTAATGAATTGAAAGGTGAACAGTGTAGATTGAGATCTGCTACCCAAGCAGGATCTATACTGGTTGCTGTAGGACATAAAACCTATCACATACATTTAAGCGTTAACCCTAAAATAGACAATATAAATTTGCCGACAACAAAAATTAAATAGGAATTTTATGAGTGGATAGATTCTTTATTATAGTAAACTGATTTAAATTGCCATTGCATTTGTCACTTTCTACATTAAAACTCGGGCTGACTCAAAACTTCACTTATTAACCCTTTCCTCCATCTGCACTGGTCGCATTTGTCAGAAATAATCGAATGAATAAAAAAGCCAACAGTTTAGATCCTGATCAGACAGCACAGATGTACCAGCTGATCTGGATCTAAACTGTTCGCCCATGCAATAAAGGTGTTTCTATGGAACAAGGGTTAAATAAATATGCAGGATTTGTGTAGCTTCAGATCATCCAGTACATCTGTGACATCTGTGCCCAAGGTTATAAAACTGAGCATGGAAACCATTCTCAAATCTCAAGCATCTGAGACTGGTTTCCAATCTCAGGTTTATAACCTTCAGGCCTGATCTGAGATGTATCTGATATACACTGGTCACTTCTTGGTTTGAAATAAATTAATGAATCAAAACCAAACAATGCATAATCTGATCAAATGGAATAGATGTGCAAGCTGATCTAGAGCTACACGATTGGCCGCGGGATAACATCCAAATCAAATGGAGAAAGGGATTAACCAAAGACATATGTTCAATATATAGGTATTTGGATTAACCTTATTGACCTTATAATCTTTATCATGCATAACACAACAGTCAACATTGACAGCCTGATTAAGACTTGGTTGCTTTGTAGATCTAGGCTACGCAACTGATACTTACCCGGTGGAGAAAGCTATAAAAACTCACTGTTTGGTGCGGAAACAGGTATAACCGGTTACTAAATATAGTACTCTCAATCATTTCATAGATTCGTCACGGCATCAATGTTGATCAGCTACGAGCGTCTGACGATTTAGACGAAAATTCACTTCCGGGGTCAACATCCAGGACGGCCGCCAAGAAGAAGGCGTATATAAATTTTGTACATTTGTATTTTATTCAAACATTATGAAAACAAAAGGAATTCAGAATAAAAAGTATTTTTAAGCATTCAACATTGTGAAGGATTTCACAAAATACATGGAAACAACACTTTCTGATAGTTAATCCTTAGTGATCTTCAAAGTATCATAACTTCGGGTTATTATTTTTCGGATAAACAATCGTTCAATTATTGTTGTCTTGGAAACCGTTAACGTAGATAAATTTAATCTTTTTGATGTAACATGGAAATGAAAGTGCTACTATTGCTGTTGTTCTGTCATGCTGGTCGCTAGTTTTAATGTTTGTTCTTAGCTTCTAGACTAGACAGACTAACACATATCAATAAATTTTATAAACAATGTACTTAACATTGAGGTTTTAATAGCAGTGTCACAGCCATTGGCAGGTTAATCAGGTTTTAGGTTAAATTAATGAACAGCAGTTCATATTTTACAAATTATAAAAGTCTGTTGTTGTTTTGTTTAATTACTATCCCCCGCCGATGAAATCGGGAGGGGGATATTATTTTGGAGTTGTCCGTCCGTCACGCTGTCACGCTGTCCGTCCGAATTTCGTTTCCGGGCTATTTCTCTGCCTTCACTGGATGGATTTCAACGAAACTTGGTGGGAACCATCAGTACCAAGAGGAGATGCACATATCATCGTCTTGTTCCGGTCAGACCATTAACACAGAGTTATGGCCCTTTGATAACCTATGCATTATGTATATAGAGCAGTATTCGTTTCCGCGCTATTTCTCTGCAACTACTCTATGGATTTCAATGAAACTTGCTGAAAACCATCTATACAAAGAGGAGATGCGCATATCGTCGTCTTGTTTCTGTTAGACCATTTAACACAGAGTTATTGCCCTTTGATAACTTATGCATTATGCATATAGAGCAGTATTCATTTCCCTCTATTTCTCTGCAACTACCAGATGGATTTCAATAAATCTTTCTGAGAACCATCAATACCAAGAGGAGATGTGCATGTTGTCGTCTTGTTCCAGTCAGACTGTTGAACACAGAGTTATGGCCCTTCGATAACTTATGCATTATGCATATAGAGCAGTATTCATTTCCTTGCTATTTCTCTGCAACTACTGAATGGAATTCAATGAAACTTTTTGGAAACCATCAATACCAAGAAGAGATGCGCATGTCATCGTCTTGTTCCAGTCAGACTGTTTAACACAGAGTTATTGCCCTTTGATAATTTATGTATTATGCATATAGAGCAGTTTTCGTTTCTGCGCTATTTCTCTGCAACTACTGGATGGATTTCAATAAATCTTTCTTGAAACCATCAATACCAAGAGGAGATGCGCATGTCATCGTCTTGTTCTGGTCAGACCGTTTAACACAGAGTTACGGCCCTTTGATAACTTATGCATTATGCATATACAGCAGTATTCGTTTTCCAGCTATTTCTCTGCAACTACTGAATGGAATTCAATGAAACTTTCTTGAAACCATCAATACCAAGAAGAGCTGCGCATATCATTGTCTTGTTCCGGTCAGACCGTTTATCACAGAGTTAAGGCTCTTTGATAACTTATGCATTATGCATATAGAGCAGTATTTGTTTCCGTGCAACTTTTGGATGGATTTCAATGAAACTTTCTGGAAACCATCTATACCAAGAGGAGATGCGCATATCACCCTCTTGTTCCCGTCAGACTATTGAACACAGAGTTATGGCCCTTTGATAACTAATGCATTATGCATATTATAGAGCAGTATTCGTTTACTCTATTTCTCTGCAACTACTGGATGGATTTCAATTAATCTTTCTGAGAACCATCAATACCAAGAAGAGATGTGTATATTGTTGTCTTGTTCCAGTCAGACTGTTTAACACAGAGTTATTGCCCTTTGATAACTTATGCATGATGCATATAGAGCAGTATTTGTTTCCGCTCTATTTCTTTGCAACTTCTTGATGGATTGAAATGAAACTTTCTGGGAAACATCAATACTGAGATGAGATGCGCATTTTGTCATCTTGTTCTGGTCAGACTTTTTAACATAGAGTTTTTGCCCTTTGATAACTTATGTTTTATGCATATAGAGCAGAATTTGTTTCCGCACTATTTCTCTGCAACTACTGGGTGGATTTTAATGAAACTTTCTGGGAACCATCAATACCATGAGGAGACGCGCATATTGTCATCTTGTTTCAGTCAGATCCTTTAACACAGAGTTATGGCCCTTTGATAAGTTATGCATTTTGCATGTAGAGCAGTATTTGTTTCCTTGCTATTTCTCGCAGGAATCTATGGAAATCATCAATACCAAGACAAGATGCCCATATTGTTGTCTTGTTCTGATCCGAACGCTTAACACAGTTATGGCCCTTTGATAAGTTATGCACTATGCATATAGATTAGTATTCGTTTCCATGCCACTTCTATGCAACTTCTGCATGGATTTCTATTAAATACAGCGCTATATTTTTACTACTGCGTTCTTCATTTCAACAACTTGAAGACTTTTCGTCTTATTTTTATATTCTGGTGAGCTGCCCAACCCTTTTCACCATCTGAAGTTTTTTTTTTTTTCGCCTTTTTTGACATCCATGATTAATATCTAAATAAAGCCCTATGTCTTCAGCTGTTGTGTTAGTAATAACCAGTATTCAGCGGGGGATATAAATTCAACGAATTTGCTTATTATCTGGCAGATTTCTGATGACATTTTTCATAATTGTGTCCTGAATGCAATATCACATGTTGAATGTAATGTTAAGTCTAAATATTTCAACTAAAAGCACAGACCCATTTTACCTACTGAGATTTTATTGATGTCTGTCCTTTAAGGTGACCATTGTATCATATAGAAAAGCCCTTGTTGTGCACAATTATTATAAGTTGAGCTAATGGTAAATACATGTACTATTTCACATGGTGATTGCCAGATAACTTGAAGAATGCCAGATTACCTGGTGAAAGCAAAATTAATATAATTTTTCCCTTTTTATTGGCTGCTGTTCATCTTAAAATCATGCATTTTCCCCAAAATTTCACTTTAAATCAAGTTCCTTTGAATTTTCATTCTGCCACAGAGACACTATTTTCCATTAAATAACAGAGTTACATGTAAGTACTTTCCCAGGCAAACCATGACATGACATGGTGAATGACAGAACATATAGTAAATGCCAGCTAGGTTACGTGGTGATTGCCAGGGTCACATCAAATGTGATCCAAAGACTAATTGAATCTTAACAAGAGCAAGCTGTCGTAACACTGTTTTTTAATAAAATAGGGGAAAACCTCATAAAACACTCTCAGGCAGATACATTTTTTTTATGTTTAGATAATGAGAAGGTAAAGATCCGCCTACATTATTTGCAATGGATAAAGTAGACGATGTTGAGGGACTGGCTGCAGATGTTACACATCTAGCACATACACTCGAAGGTCTTTTAGAGTATGGGAAGCAAGTTGCCAAAGGTTTGTCATGACAATTAGAAATAATAAACATGTATACATGTTAAAAAACATGTGCCCCCATATGTGGATGTTGTTTTTTTTGTCTTTTTACATTACATAGATTTCCTCAGGCAAATGACTAGTAAGCTTAATACTGAAAATAACATCAATGATGAATCTTATTTGGTTTGGTTTAAAAGCAGAAATTTACCCATACATGTATATGATTGGTGTAGTTACATTTAGTTAACTGCCGGTATTTACACTGTAATAAGTATCTTTAGAATACATTTTAGATTTCTAGGATATTGATGTTATATCTGCTGTCGGGCTAAAAGTAGGATAATTTGATAATATTTACCTGAGGAAAGCAGGTTTGATCCTTCATATTTTTAGATTTATTATACTCAAGTCACCAGAATTGTACAGTAAAAGTTAGTTTTAACATACCTGCAGTCTGTGCTGACCACAATAAACTCCAGGATATTAACTTAGGCCAGCATATGTGCTATATAAGGGTCTACATGCAGCTTTAGACCTGGTCCCAATACCCCAGAAGTAGTAAGTTGGATTTTAATCTCAACTGAAAATTAACCCTTTCCTCCACATATATGCCTTAATAATGTGTGTGAATAGTGTAGATCCAGATTAGCTGGCACATCTGCTTTTTGACCAAAAAGTGAAATACGCCAGCTGATCTGGATCTACACTGGTGGCATATGTGATTAAATGCATAAATATGGAGCAAAGGGTTAATTAAAGCGGCATTACTTCAATTTCACCCGCTCTTGTATGAAATATTATTTGGAACTATAGGCACAAATTTGCAGCATTAGTTCTGGCTAATAAAATTTTAATTTACTAAAATAAATGTGGTCCGCGCGACTAAAAGCGAAAGTAGGATTCCGAAACGTCACAGAAATCGAAATCACGCATGAAGTGGTCTCTTCGTCGGTGCTAAATATAGCTACATTATCTTTAGCTTCTTAAAAGTTAGTTAATGATAATTTAACAATATCATTGAAAATCCGGTCTATAAGAAAGAATTCGATCGGACCTTTTGTGTTCTGTTAGAGAGTTTATATATTGGAGTCTATATGGACAAATATGATTTTTCAATAGTATATTCTTACTTAAGTTTAGGACTGGGGTTTTAATGACACAATATTTCCAGAATTCACAAGCAGCTGTACAGTAATAGTAATATGTTTCACTGTTGCAGATTCTGTCAGTGATTTTGTGAATGAGAAGATTGGGAAACTGTTTGGTATGTCTGCAGCCTATGAAAAATGCTTTGAAAGGTACTTCTAGTTAACACTTTCCTCCATATATAATTTTATGCATTTTTACGCATGTGCGACCAGTGTAGATCCAGATCAGCCGGCATATCCATGCCTTCTGATCAGGATCTGCACTGGTACCATCGCATTTTGGTCAGAAATAACCTACCAATTAAAATAACACTTTCGTAAAATCCTTGTAGACATGACCAATATCTCGTTCAGCATCTGTATACCTGTGCACTTGGCAGATTTGTCACACTTAAAAAATGTTTTGGAGGCCTGGAAAAATGTCTTGGGAACCTAAACCTATGTATAAGCCGCACCCCCAACTATTTTTAGCCTATTCCTGGAAAAAAGTGGGGCTTATATTCAAATGATGATATGTATTTCTCTTGTGAACTCCAGACTTTTATATTCTCACTTGTGGCTATGCCACTCATGAAAAAATGAGCTCACTGGGTGAAATGTATGTTTATTTTACACTGGTTAACACAAAAATCCTCTATTTAATTGGTAATCCAAATCTTCCTTTCTTACAAGTTTTAATTTTTGACTCTTTGTTATAATAAAGCTTAGTTCTCCTGCTTTGGTAATATTACTTGTACCATAAGCCTAACAGTTTAACCCTTTCCTCCATATATACACATTTTTACGCATGTGCAACCAGTGTAGATCCAGATCAGCCAGCACATCCGTGCCGTCTGATAGGAATCTGCACTTTTGGCATTTTGGTTAGAAATAACCTAATAAATCAAAAAGCGAACAGTTTAGATCCTGATCAGACGGCATGGATGTGCCAGCTGATCTGGATCTAAACTGTTCGCCCATGCAATGAAGGTTTGTCTATGGAGGAAAGGGTTAACATTTTATGGGTATGGTTTTGTACTTGATCACTTGATTTTGCCCTTTGTTTTACAAGCCTTGATGTACCAACAAAATCAGAGATGGAGAAAAAGATACATAAACATGCCCGACATGCAAAACTCAGGGAGGCCAGCACAGAACTGCTGAATGTAGAGGTTGGTACTTATTACAATTTGTTTTTCTTTGATATATTTTTTTCTTCATTTTAACCTTTAAAGCTGCATTACTTCAATTTAACCGCTCTTGTATGAAATATTACATGTATTTGGAACTATAGGCACAAATTTGCAGCATTAGTTCGGGCTAATAAAATTTTAATTTACTGAAATATATTTGGTCCGCGTGACTAAAAGCGAAAGTAGGATTTGCGAAATGTCACAGGAATGAGATCGCGCATGAAGTGGTCTGTTCGTCGGTGCTAAATATAGCTTCATTATATTTAGCTTCTTAAAAGTTGGTTAACTGTAATTTAACAATATCATTGAAAATCCCGTCGATAAGAAAGAATTCGATCGGACCTTTTGTGTTCTGTTAGAGAGTTTATATATTGGAGTCTATATGGACAAATATGATTTTTCAATAGCATATTTTTACTGAAGTTTAGGGCTGGGGCTTTAACCATTTACTCCATGGGATATGGCTATTATCCTTGGGCAAACAGTTTAGATCCAGATCAGCCAGTATATCCCTGCCCTCTGATCAGAATCTGCACTGTACGCTTTTTGATGTATTAGGCTATTTGACCAAGATGCGACCTATGTAGATCTAGATTAGACAGCATGGATGTTCCTGCTGAGTTTGATCTACACAGGTTGCACATGCGTTAAAAGGTGTATACGGGTACATGGAGTAAAGAGATAATTGCTTACTACAGCATTTGATACACTTGAGTCTAGTGTAGACCTTGATCGGTCTGTAAATCTGCACTGTCTGATCAGGGTCGACACTTTGTTAAAATCTTAATGAACCTCTGTAAATTGTCAAGCTGAGTCCATTACATTAGTTTAGCAAGTGAAGTAATTAGTACAAAACTTGTCTAACGCCTATACCTTTACTCCAGCACATCCGTTCCGTCTGATCTGTATCTGCACTGGTGACATCTTGGTCGAAAATAACCTTATGAATCTAACTGCGAACAGTGTAGATCCTATTCAGTTGGCACGGATGTGTCAGCTGATCTGGCTCTACACAGTTTGCCCTTACAATAAAGGTGTAAATATGGTGTAAAGGATTCTGAAATTCTAAAGAAAGATAGAACTGCCTTTACTTAGATAATTTGGGCTTTTACCATTTTGTTTTGTTTTGTTATAAAGCAACCATATGCAAAGCACTATCTAGTGTTAAAGAAGAGTTTTATCAATGTTTTACATCCTGCCAATTGCAGATGGTACTAGTTGTTAACTAAACTAGACTATCAAAATGATTCAGTTCTAACCAGTCTTGTTTATGCCCCAGGGGCTATGCTTTAAGTTAGAGTGACAAAAACCAATACTGGTAACTTTATTTACAGCAAGAATGGGACATATTTCTGGGATCCATAGACAAGACATTGGAAGGTGATTCTAGTGACACAGTTCAGCTAGGTGAGACTGGTCCCCTGCATGCGCCTCTAGTGGATGCAAGAACCAGTCAGCAGACCAGTCTACAAGATTTCCTCACAGGAAGTCACAGTCTGGTTCTCATTCTGCTGCGACATTTTGCCTGACTACCATGACGAAACCACGTAGCTGATGTCATCCAACAACAGGTACATGTATCATTTTGGATTGAATTGGTCATAGGGATGAATACCAGCACAGTATTATGATAAGCTGTCATAGTTATTCCATTCACAGTCTTCTACCGTAACTTAATTCTCTTATGGAGTTGTTGTGCAGGTGAGCATGATCAAAGATAACTGTTAATAATCAAAAACATTTTTCTTGCCAAAAACAGTGATTTTATTTTTAGCAACCATGAATTTGTGGAGAAAAACATGCATTTGCCCATGAAAAATATAATTTTTATCTTGACAAACTATCAGCTTAACTTGGGATTTTTAACAACTTGAGTATTTCCGACATACGAGCATAATATGCATTCAGCTGGACACCAATACTGCTTTGATGCAGCAAATGACAGCTTACAAATGTGTTTACAGTAATGTTGTATAGAGAAAAGTTAACTCATACTATTTTGATATAATGTTTATTTGAACGGACTGGTGGCAGTAACCCTGTGATTTATAGCGATATAAAAGGGTTAACCGGGAAGCATGTTTAGAGTTTCAACTGCCAGAGCCTGTAACAGTTTTGTAATTGACATTGTTAAATTAACTTATAATTATCCTCATGAAATGTCCTAGTTAAACACCTTTGTAATACATGAACCCTTTCCTCCCTATATAAAGCTTTAAGTCATGGGAAAACAGTGTAAATCCAGTTCAGCCTGCATGGATCAGGATCTGAATTGCTCGCTTTTTGATTCATTAGTTTTTTCTGACCAAATTGAAAACGGTGCAGATCCAGATCAGACGGAACTGGCTGATCTTAATCTACACTGGTTGTACATATGATAGCATGCATAATTTTATATGGAGGAAAGGGTTAAAATATCAGTGCCCAAGGTTATAAAGCTGAGCATGGAAACCAGTCTCAAATCTCAAGCATCTGATTGGCTGAAATGGCGACTGGTCGCCATTTCAGCCAATCAGATGCTTGAGATTTGAGACTGGTTTCCAATCTCAGCTTTATAACCTTCAGGCCAGTTTAGATGAGAAAACATAGTTTTGTATTTATTCATTTTCAGGAGGAGATAGCGTCAGCTGGTGGTGTTGTGGTTGTGGTATCATTTGGATTGCAGGAGGGAGCTCTGAGATGGCTTCAAGACACAGGTTGTCCCTTCACTATGTTACTGGATTCTGATAGAAAGGTGAGACCTGAGCCCAAAATGATAAAACTGAGATTGGAGACCAGTCTCAAATCTTAAGCATCTGATTGGCTAAAATGGTCGCCATTTGCCAATCTGATGCTTGAGATTTGAGACTGGTGGTCCCCAGTCTCAGTTTTATGATCTTGGGCCCTGTTAATAGGGTAATTCTAAATGCCTCCTCTTTTATCTGTTATAAACTCAGCTATAGGCTTGGAGACTGGTTTTTGTAGTGGAAAGCTGGCAAGTTGGTTAAGCACCAGGCTAAGCAATCCTATGGTCTTGGGTTCAAACCATTACCTGCTTCACTTCTTGGAAGGATATTAGGGAGCACTAGTTATTTGCACCTATAAATGCAACTCATGGGAGGTGGGGCAAAATGTTTTTGTTTGGAAAAAAAAATAGATTCACAAGGGCTCACAAAATCTCAAATATTCTTATTGAATCTATATCAAAGATAACTGCTAATAATTATTCATTATTTACTGTAAAATTATGGGTTTAGTCAAGAAGTGTGCTCACATCTTGAGAAAGGACATGCATCCAACAATTTGAAATAAAAGAGTGTATTATTTAATATCCTTTCCACGACCAAAACATATTTAAACGTGAAAAAATTTTGACTTCCCTAAACCCGACCCTGTTTTAAGGGCGGACGCCCGAAACGTATTTAAACGTATCAAAAAAATCGCTTTTCAAAACCCGACCCTGTTTTCTGTCGGAAACCCGTTGATTTTTATTACTTTTTATTAAAAAGTCCTTACTTTGGCTGCTATTTAGAACAACACGGAATCATCGATCAGTATTTTAACACTATTAGTCCTTTGAACGCATCGCATATTTTCTCTCAAATATCATTTAATAAGAAATTGTTTACATGTTACTTAGATAATCCGATAAGAAAATTAGTGATTTTAAAAAGTCAAATTTTAAGAAAAAAAATCTAATTACAGTGTTGCTTTTTCTTCATCTTTTATTGTCAAAATAAAAAAGTGGCTCCAGAACAGTTATCAATTAAGTTACAAAATACCTATATCTACCTAGTAATTACTTAAAAATGACATTTTTTGCAATGACATAAAAATTAATGATTGTTAATTAGGTTAATTGATTTACTGAATTTTCCGTTACAGTCTTCCAGCGATAAACTGAATTTTTTGGTTTGGTTATTCCCATTACGTAAAAGAGCGTTGAGATTCGGGATTTTAACGCAATATTTTTGATATGTATATTCCACTTTTTTTTACAGAAGAAAGACCGTAACGTTAGATTACGTGTTTTACAGTTCTTTAATCGGGTTTCTTACCATGTTGAAAATTCTGAATTTCATTAAAAGGTAGAATACCTGTAATGGACAAAAGCGTATATGCTTTATTCAAACATACGCTTATCAACGGGCATTAAAAAAATTTACGCAGATTTACGTTATGGGTTTTAAAATCGTAAAAAAAGCATACGTTTAAATACGTTTCGGGCGTCCTCCAGTAAAACAGGGTCGGGTTTTGAGAAGTCAAAATTTTGTCACGTTTAAATACGTTTCGGGCGTCCGTCCGGAAAACAGGGTTGGGCGCTAAAAGGATATAGTGTTATAACTGATTTTTGTAAGATTTAATGTATTTGTGAATTAATTTGTTGCATTTTGGTATGTTTCAGGCATTAACAACAATTTTGATTGCTGTTTTAACAAATGTTTTAAAAAGTTAAATACTTATGTTACTTAATTATTATCTCGTGTATATTAAACCATTAGTGAACACAAAGAGAATAATGGACCTTTGTTGACATGGATAATTGAAATTCTACTAGTGATTAATTTGTATTCAGTTGTAATGCCTTAAACTTTTCATCTAAATTACAACTGTCTCACTCATATACGAGGGGTGATCAATAAATTCGCGGAAAAGTGTTCTCGTTTATTTAGCATGTGTATGTTTTCAGTAATTTTTTTTACACATTTCAACATCATTTAATTCTGCTTAGATCCGAAAATTTCACGGCGATTGCTTATACACTTATCGAACTATTGTTACTATAGTAACATCACCTAGCGAATCCCTGCCCAACGTCATATTGATGTCAACGACGTCGAAACTGCCCATGACAACTTACCATTAAGTATTGTCCAGTATGTCTAGTCCTTTTTAAAAAATTCACCCCTAAATGATACGCACTTCCAACACCTTGCTTTCCAAGCATCTACAAAAACTCCTCCTAAATGACTCAGTCTGAATATTCGAGATTGCGACCTTCACTGCAGAGAAAAGTTCGTCAATGCTGTCGAAGTGGATTCCCCGGAGGTAGCTCTTGACCAAAGGAAAAAGTCACATGGTGACAGGTTGGGGGCTGTACGGCGGGTGCTCTAGAAGTCTGTACATGCTGATCCAGGTCTCGTTGGCAGTCACCATCTTCTTCATGAAGGCATATCCTTTGCGCTCATACCGCTGTATCATCCGTTTACAAGACTCAGTTCTTAGACGCTTCTGCTCATCAGTCAGTCTTTTTGTAGTCCAGCGTTTACAGACTCGTCGCATGTTAAGTTTGTCATGGATGATGTTGAACACTGTTCCGTAACTACAGTCAACTCTTTCAGTTATCTTGCGAATCGTAAGGCGCCTATCTTTGTCCAGCAGATCCTTAACATCAGCGATGTGCAATGACGTCTTCGTCACTGGGCGGCTGCTGCACTCGTCATCACCGCTGCCTTGTCGACCCTCCTTGAACCTGTTATACCATTTATAAACCGCTGTCTTTTTCACTGATGAATCTCCATAAGCCTGTTGTAGCATTCCAATAGTTTTTCCTCGCGAAATTCCATTTAACACGCAAAATTTGATAGCTGATCGCTGTTCGACACTCATTTTAACACCTGTCATCAAAGAATACTGCTTTTGTTTACCTTCATAGCATCATAAATAATTGTAACGTCATGTACGTCATGCCTAATATTGGCGGAATCTTCACTGATAATTTGGTTGACGTGCGTTAGCTACGGGTTGAACAAGACGCTGTGATTCGTACCTTTGTTGATAGGAAAATATGGAATTTTGGGTCGAGATGACGTCAATGGCGTTGCTAAGGAAACCATTCCTCAATCATAAATAGGGTCTCTGGTCTATAATTTTACATATCAATAGACAAAATATGGATTGGGTTCATGGAGAAATTTCATAAATGTACTTTCATAAATAACTAAATGGGAACACTTTTCCGCGAATTTATTGATCACCCCTCGTAGAATGTAAAAAAAAGTTGAAAATATGCATTCCAGTTTATTGTGGCTTGTTGGTATTGGTTGCAAACATTCATGCATGTTTGAAGTTGTTCAAACAGGGTTTGTGAAATGTTTTCAGATTTACCATTCGTTTGGTCTTCAAAGGTCTGTTCTTAAGGTAAGTTTGGTTTTTAATAGTTTACTGAAGTTGAACTTCATGTTTTAAATGTAACTACTTCCATTGATGGTTTAAATTTGATAAATATATGTGTAAGTCACTACCATATCAGGCCCCAAAATTATAAAACTGAGATTGGAAACCAGTCTCAAATCTCAAACATCTGATTTGCTGAAATGGCAACTGGTCGTGATTTCAGCCAACCAGATGCTTGAGATTTGAGACTTGTTTTTAAATATCAGTTTTAAAATCTTCAGCCATGATCTCCAGCATATAATTATCATAAAAAGAACAGTCTGCTTTAACAATCAACTCCATTGTTAAAACTTTTTTTTCACATGAATGACTAGTGTAGTTCTAGATCATCTTGCACATCTGTGCTATCATATCTGGATTTACATTGTTTACACTGTTCACTTTAAAGTTAATTTGGTTAGTCCTGACCAAAAAGTGAATGATGTAGATCCAAATCAGATAAATAGCAGTGCCCAAGGTTATAAAACTGAGCATGGAAACCAGTCTAAAATCTCAAGCATCTGATTGGCTGAAATGGGGACTCGTCACCATTTCAGCCAATCAGATGCTTGAGATTTGAGACTGGTTTCCATGCTCAGCTTTATAACCTTCAGCCCTGACCTGTTTCTAAATTGGTCTTCAATGTGAAAAAAGGCATATCTGTGGAATAAAGAATTAAGAAATAAAGTCTTTGAGCAAAAAAACTAACAACATTTGAGAGCATGGGCTCCCCATCAAAGTTCATGTTGGTTTTGACCTGTAAAGGAGACAGAAAACCTGATACAAGATACAATGAGCTTAGATGACTCTTTTTGAGAGACTTTTTGAAAAATGTTTTGAAACTAATACAATGGCCCAAGATCATAAAATTAAATCTGGAGATCAGTCTCAAATCTCAAGCATCTGATTGGCTGAAATGGCGACAAGTCGCCATTTCAGCCAATCAGATGCTTGAGATATGAGACTGATCTCCAGATTTAGTTTTATGATCTTGGGCACAGATGTTATATTAAAATTATTATATGAGAAATGACATTATCTTGAACAGCTTTGGTATCATATGAGAAATGACATTATCTTGAACAGCTTTGGTATCATATGAGAAATGACATTATTTTGAACAGCTTTGGTATCATATGAGAAATGACATTATCTTGAACAGCTTTGGTATCATATGAGAAATGACATTATCTTGAACAGCTTTGGTATCATATGAGAAATGACATTATCTTGAACAGCTTTGGTATCATTTAATTTTGTTTCGACAATTTTTTGTGTAGAAAGTGAAAATAACATTTTTGCAAGGACATAAATTTATGTTGATGTAATATATTCATATGATAAACTATAACAAGGTTGAATTTGCTGAGGCTTAATTTCAAGTGCTTTCCCAGTTGTGAAATATGCAAAACTTAACCCTTTCTTCCACAAATACCCCTTTATAATCGTGTGTGACCAGTGGAGATCTTGATCAGCCATCACACCCATGCTGTCTGATCAGGATCTGCACTGTTAGCTTTTTGGTCAGAAATAACCTAATAAATCAAAAAGCGAACAGTGCAGATCCTGATCAGATAGCATGGATTTGCCGGCTGTGCTCAATCTAGACTGTTCGCCTATGCAATAAAGGCATAATTATATATGGAGGAAAGGGTTAAATCCACATGAAATGTACGGATACAAAAGTATGACATGTGAAATGTTTTGTTTAGGTTTGGGGTGTGTCATCGTTGGTGTACTATGCAGAGGCTATGTATGCAGGCAAACCTCTTCCCAAACCGTATGAAAATGTTCATGATGATACCCAACAGGTAAATAAGAATGCTAAGTTATCATAAATCCTTCATATTCATTTACCTTATTTATTTACTTAGTAAGCTAACTTCTCATGTGTTTGCTTAGGGAAAAGAATTAGTAGAAAAATTAATAATTGCAAATATATATTTTTTTTCATTTAGGATGTAAGAAATTTATCGACAGTAAGGATTCGCGAATTTTGTTTAATAGTTTAGTTACAGTAGTACAGTATAGCAAACTGGCTTAGTAATGTCTAATATCCCACTTTACTAACATGGTATCGTTGAATGTAAAACAAATACTTGATCCAGATCAGCTGGCATCCCTGCTGTTTTGTTTTTTTTTGCTTTTTGATTATATCTGACCAAGAAGCAAATAGACCCTGATCAAATGGCACAAATTGATTTAGATCTACACTGTTAGCTCATATGATAGAACCCATATATATGGGTTAAAGTATTTTAAAATTTCAACAAATGTTTAGATATGATGTTCATCTGCTTATAATATGATTATTATTGTAGGAGAATACCAAAGTAAAATATATTGAATTTCTTAACCCTTTCCTCCATATATACGCCTTTTTACACGTGTGCGACCAGTGTAGATCCAGATTAGCTTGCACATTCATGCCGTCTGATTAGGATCTGCACATTTTGATCTGAAATAACCTAATGAATTATAAAGCGAACAGTTTAGATCCTGATCAGATGGCACAGATATGCCAGCTGATCTGGATCTAAACTGTTCGCCCACACATTAAAGTGTGTCTATGGAGGAAACGGTTAAAATGTTCAGTAGGCATGTTAAGTCAGCAATATTCTGTAATACGTTGCAGATGGGTGGAGATTTCTTACTTGGACCAGATGGGACAGTGAAATTTATGTATCCTAGTCAATCAAACACAGACAGACCAAATGTAGATCTCATTCTGCAAGAGTTGAAGGTCTGTATGCCACTAACTGTTCCAAGGCAGTTACCCTCTGGTTCTCAATTTTGCTAATTGTGTCCATTTTCAGATGGACTGTAATAAAAACCAGGCTCTCTTTTCTTCTGCTTTTGGCTGTGTGGAGGCTGTGTTTTTGGATGTGGCAATTCCTGAAAATCCATATTTCACATTTTACAGTTACCAGTGATAAAAATAAAGAAATACAATCAATCTCACTAAAGTCAGATCTTACAAAATGTTAGATCTGATGACAGCCCGCAGACACCGTACATAAGTAATAGAGGGTTTCCCCGATTACTATTTTTAGAAATTGTCAACACAGGAATCATGATTTATAACGCTCGCAAAATGATCTGAAGATGCCATTACATTAGAAATGATTGCAATACTACATAAACACATATATCTCCAGTAAAATGTGTCTTACGCAGGCTGTCCACAGTTTCCATGGTTTAAAATACAATTTTTACTTTCGCTTTTGCGATTTTGTAGGCGGGAATCTGATTGGTTCAAAGGGTTAGTGGTAAAACCACGTTTTTGTTACTCGTCTTCAGATCCTGATAGCGTAGCGGTTTTCAGGATATGATTTTCATCAGATTGGAAATACAATTTAATTTCCGAGAAATACTCCCTTGTTTATATAACCTGTTCATAAAATTTGAATCAACAGCATGGTCATTTGCAAGATTTCCATAAAGGGGTTTTGTTTGGGACAGTTACAAGATAATTTCCAACTTTCTGGCCAAAATCACCCAGAAAATTAAATATTGCTGTCCAAAAGGTGGTTCAGCAACCCCCACTGAACCTTGTCTGGATCTGCCCTGAACAGGGTTGAAGGTTATAAAACTGAGATTGGAAACCAGTCTCAAATCTCAAGCATCTGACTGGCTGAAATGGCAACCAGTCGCTTGAGATTTGAGACTGGTTTCCATTCTCAGTTTTATAACTTTGAGGCCAGGTCCCAGTTTATAAGCAGAAGACTTGTCAAGGTATACGCCTTTCCAATAATTCGATGAATTTTTTGGTTACCTCTCCTGTCCAGTCAAGTGACTGCTCTACGGGAATAATGATTGCTCGCTGTATTAACCTAATGGGGAATATGTACCTACAACATTCTTTTTTATCATTAAAATCTGTTTTGAAAAATATATATTTTCTCGTTGAATTAGTAAGAATACATCAGCGTCATGATATCTTCGATAATAAATTACAAAACAACCAAGTTTTTTTACTTAAAGTTTCAAGTCATTATTCCTTGCGTTAAACACTAAATGACTTTAACCTTGGTTAGAATATTAGATTCTAACCCAGCCCTAACTAACAGCCAGTGTTCTCTCCACGGCTCAATTGAGTCTCGTTTCCGGATTAGCGTGTCTAATCAACTACTGACATCATGTTATGAATATGTCAGCGGCGATTGATTTTGAAGGTGGCATGCCATAAAAATGTCAAATTGTCGCGCACAAGGGATCACCTGTCAATTACTTTAAAGGGCAGATATCATTGACCAATAGAGATCGTGTAATTACTATTTGCTAGGCATATACACCTCCCAATTATTAACTATATCGGAGTCCTTTAATTACTGGATGTGTCAGCAAATGTATTTGAATTAGCAATTATATAGATTCTCAATCCACATTACAACATGTTAGAATCAAAAGCCGTCAATAAGAAACATATCTTGGCAAAACATTTCATATATGTTTAATTAGGCGTTTGGGCTTTAACGCCAAAATTACAAACTGTCAAACCTAAGTAATCTAAATTAATTATGCAACCATACTGTAATATAAATATTCCCATCTTTATTGGAAGCCGGCATCTGAATCCTTGTATTTTATTCTACGAATGATACTTCTACAACAAACCATCAGATTAGCGATCCTTTTTTATTTCAAGACAGAATCAATCATTTTTGGTTGTGAAGTATACGTAACACTTTAAAAAAATTCAAATAATTTATTTCGTTGATGCCATAAACGCAATAACTTATTAGGACAATTCTTTTGTTCAAATGCATAAGTATCAATAAATTTAGATTGTTATTTTATATGTATACAGATCATGTAACGAGATGTTGACATATCACGATTTCCGTATTATAGCGCATTACCAGTCTTAGGTTTGCATCTTTCACATCAGTAAAATATAATTTTCAGCAGAAAAGACATTAAGATGAAAATGTTGTATAGAAATTCGTAAAATGTATGCTTACGTTTGTCCAAATTGCCTTTCACACTGCCTACTATTTACAAGAATGGTACATTTTTTTAAAACATTAAAAATCTAAATATCTAACAAATAGTGAAAATAAAAAAAAGTCTGCCTAGAATAACAGACCAGCAGCTTATTTTTTCACCACCAGCGACGAAAGCAGACCTGCAATATAGTGGATAATGTTAGCTATTATGTGCTTACACCATAGTCCGATTGTTCAACTTTCGCGCAGAGCCTCGTTTTGGATCGATTTCCAGTCACGGGAAGTAACTCGTACAGGACTGCTAAACTGTTTATTGGAAAGGCGTATATCTGCAAACACTGTTCACTTTAACATTGTTGAAATCCTGATAAAGTGATGGTTGATTTGCAACAACAGTGGATTTTTTATGATTTTATACTGGTATTAAAATATATACTTAAAGAAATTAGAAACACAACTTCTTAAAACAAGAAATACATTTCATTTTTAAGAAGTTGCGTTTCCAATTTCTTCAAGTACATATTATATAGTAAAAGAAGTTAAAAACGCAACTTCTTTAATCACGAAATATATTTTGTGTTTAAAGAAGTTGCGTTTCTAATTTCTTTAAGTACATTTTCAATTTAAAAAAAAACGGTATTTTTCTTCCAAATATTTGGTGAAAAATTTCCAGTGCCCAAGGTTATAAAACTGAGCATGGAAACCAGTCTCAAATCTCAAGCATCTGATTGGCTGAAATGGCCAGTCGCCATTTCAGCCAATCAGATGCTTGAGATTTGAGACTGGTTTCCAATCTCAGCTTTATAACCTTCAGCCCTGCAGTGCCTTTTTTTTAAAAAGATTTATATGATATATGTTTATTTGAGATACTCACAATAGGGCATTAAAATTCTAATATTATACTGTTTTAAGCATTAAAATTCAAATATTACTCCATTGAAACAAAATTCAATTTTTAATTATTTGATCTGATCCCATTTCATTTAAAATATTGATAAATTCCTAAATCTTTGGGTATGTGTATTTTTCCCTTATGAGAGTGCAAAAGAATTAACAGTTATCATTGCAACTGTTCACTTTTAAACTCTTAATATTGTGATGAAATGCAAGAAATAATGTGTCGATATTCTAGAATTTCTTTTTGTAATTTTGTCTTTTTATATTTCAGAAAATAAAGAATGCCTAAAATTATGATAATTTCACCAAAATGAAGGCAGTTGTTTAAACATGTGGACAGCAGCTGGAAGAACTGGTGGAAATCTAGTTTTCATGGCAACATTTTCTTTGATGTTTGTGAAGACTTTCATTTGGTGGCATGGTGTTTTATGTAATTGACTGAAGCTTATATCTTGTGATGTACATTTTATGTGAAAACTTGCAATGTTTGTACATTTCCATACATTTTTTTTTATAAATCCAGCTTGTGCAATTATTAGCTCACCTGACTCAGAGGTGAACTGTTGTGACTGGTCTTTGTCCAGTGTCCGTCTGTTGTTTGTCTGGCATCTGTCAACAGTTTGTGTTAACCCTTTCCTTGATATATACGCATTTTTACGCATGTGTGACCAGTGTAGACCCAGATTAGCCAGCACATCCATGCCCTCTGATCTGGATCTGCACTGGTCTCATTTGGTCAGAAATAACCTTATGAATCAAAAAGCAAACAGTTTAGATCCTGATCAGACGGCACAGATGTGAAGGCTTATCTGGATCTAAACTGTTCGCCCTAGCAATAAAGGTGTATATATACAGGAAAGGGTTGAACAACATCTCCTCTGAAACCACAGAATAGATGTTAAAATCCTGGCTTTAACCTTTTCTAAAGTTGTTCAAATTATGACCCTGGGTCCAGCTATTCTTCAGCTACATGGCAAAATCTAGAAAATTCTTTTCAAAAACTTCTAGATAGATTTAAACCTAATTTGGTTGAAGCATCTTGGTACATGTATTGATGTCTTTTGAAGTTGTTCAAGTTAAGATCCGGGGGTCAACTGTTCCTTAGCCACAGAGCTTACAAGCAAAAGCTTTTAATATCTTCTTTCTTCTAAAAAATCTCTGGATATATTTTAACCAAATTTGGCCATTGATCTCTTCAAAAGTTGTTCAGATGATGACCTTGGGCTCAACCATTTCCCAGCCATGGGACTTACAAGTCAACTCATTAAAAATCTCCTCAAAAACTGCATTCAAAAATATTTCAAAGGAACATTTCTTAGAAGAAAAAATGTGACCACTAGGTAGATGGGTGGGGGGCCCAGTTTCATTTATGTCCATAAGGGAAAACTTAAAAATTGCTAAGAATATTTGTATTGATGATCTTTACTAAAATAATCCAAATAATGTTCTTGGTTTTCACAGGGGCCCTGCCAGAGGGGTTCAGTTAGTGTTCATTTTAGTCCAAATATTAACCTTCCTCAATCAGATTGTTAAACAACTTTATACAATCTTAAAGTTCAGATTTTTAAAGCCCTTCTGCCCCATTGCTGAATTTGTGCCATAATTTTGTTTGCACTTTTGCTTTTGTAATAAATTGCTTGTGGCATTTACAATGCTATACCTATATACATAATATGCAAGTGAAAAGTCTGTGCCATCATCCTAATGGAATAGTATTTGGATTATCTCTGATAGTTTTTAAATTAGTCCATATTGTCTTCAAACCTTTCTTAATGTAATGCTTTAAGGTTAGTAATTTAATGTTTCAAAGTCGGCAGTCTGTTTGCCATTTCTTTGCATTTTGTTCTTTCTTTTTAGAGTCAGATGAGTGATATAGGGCCATTCGATCCTCTTGTTACTGCTATGCCAGTTTGTTTTATTTTTATTTGTTATTGAATGATAGCATTTGTTAAATAAAATGTGTAAATTTGTATAAGTACTATTTAATTCATTGTATATTTCCATTTAAAATTCAGTTGTACATGTATTATGTTGCAGCATAGGTTGGCTGTCTGTATGTCTTTTTGTAAATGGTTTTGTTTTCCAATCAATAACTGAAGAACAGTTTGGCCTACATTCACCAGCTTCTTAGGGGATCTGTCTTGGAGAGTAGACAATCCTTTTGTTGTTGAGGTCAAACGGTTAAAGGTCAAGGACACAGTTACTTTTTTTGAAATTGGTGCATGAATTTGAAGAGCACTAGCAAGAACCTTTTTAGAGATAATTCAGCAAAAATTGACCGACATGTTTTGGGTTTCAGCCGCTTCTGTGGCCTGAAATTTGGTCCCTGGCCATGAGCCCTGTTAGTTTGAGAATTATCAAATCATTCATCAAACAACATATATCTGGACTTAATGATTTTTTTTTTCAATGAGCATATTGACCGAAATAAATGCCAAGTTCCAGCCATTTCTGAGGCTTGAAATGAGCTGCATAAATTCTGAAGGTCCCTGGAAATGATCCCTTGTTTTTGAGAGATATTATACTCAGCTTGAAGGTTACTACATAGTGCCTATCAAAACTTAGCCCCCTCAAAAAGGCTTTTTTTGCTTAAAGATTATTGACATCGAGATCCATTCTAGGTTCCAGCAGCTTCTGCGGCCTGAAAATTGGTGCATGAATTTTAAGCGCCATAAACTGTCTGTTCTTTTCGCTTATAGCCTGTTGGTTCCCGACACCTTAGAGCCCTGATATTTGGTGCACAAATTTTACTGGCCCCTGACCATGAATCGGAGCATTGAGCAAAAAGTTTACTACGATGGCAATGTCTGCACTTGGACAAAATGGCATTGTTTCCCATCACTTTGGAGCCCTGAAATTTGGTGCACGAATTCCACTGACCATAAATCCTTCAAGTTTGAGTGATATCGGAGCTTTGAACAAAATGTTCTCTCTTTCAGAAAATCGCGATTTTAAGGGGTTTTTTTTGCATACAGCGTGTTTATTCGTGCACCAAATTTCAGGGCTCAAACAAGCTTGTAAAAGAGCAAGTAAATAAAGAAAAAAAAAGGTCACACAAGACTAAATACATGTGTAATGTTTAAAAGCTTAACATCAGATAACATCAAATAAAGCTGTTAAGATTTTATTTTTTAATAAACTGAACCATTTAACATACTTAAATTTCAATACTATGTCTCACAAATTGTGTTACACATGAAATTTTATAATAGTTCATAATTAGGTAATTCAACATTATAATAGCCAAAATTTAGTTTTTTCAAATGGATTTTGCAATTAAATAATATCCCAAAATTGGGGAATTCCTTAAAAATATAGTTTACCATGAATTCATTTCTATTAATAGGCATTTATTTTGTGTATTTTGGTAAATCACCACTAAAATGAGTTCTTAAATTTGGGGTGATTTATTTCTTCAAATATCAATACATATACATTTCTATGACTTGCACCATGTTTTTAATTTGTGGATAGATAATTTGGATTAGAAGATAATTTCCTAATTTACAGTATTTGTATTCTGTCTTTAAATAGAAAACATTTGTTTTAACCTTTTCCTCCATAGACACACCTTTTTTGCATGGGCGAACAGTGTAGATCCAGATCAGCCGGCACATCCATGACGTCTTATCAGGATCTGCACTGTTCCCTTTTTTATTCATTAGGTTTTTTCTTGCCAAAACAGGACCAGTGCAGATCCTGTTCAGACGGTGTGGATGTGCTGGCTGATCTGAATCAACACTGGTCGAACATGCATAAAAATGCATATAATATGAGGGATAGGGTTAAAATATGGAAGATAGAAATGTTTCGCCAAGTGAGCTCTGGAACTTATATTTTCAGAATTGGCATAACCGCACATTAAATACATAATTCGAAAATTCACAAGTTAAATACTAGTACTAGTATACTTTTATTTTTTACCATTAAAAACAAGTTTCTGTTTATTTTTATGCCGTTTTTAAGCTTTTAATCCATAATTTGGAGATTTCAACTGAAAAATCACATGAAATGGCATTAAAAATTGAGTGTTTATCAGATTATTTCATGAAGTCTTATTTATGCTGAAACTTGAACCAATTTTCTTAATGTTCCAAATAGGAATGTAATGCCCATGTAGGTAAAAATGTAGAACAACAAATTCTTGCAGATTTAACTTGTTGAAATTACCTAATGAATCTACTAGCAAATAGTGAACACTGGTCAAACCTGGACAAAGGCTGTATTCATGAAGCCACAGGTTAATTAACTCTTTCCTCCATAATTATGCATTTTATTGCATGTGGGAACAGTGTAGATACAGATCAGCCAGCACATTAGTTCACTTTTTGGTTAGAAATAATCCAATCAATCAAAAAGCAAACAGTGCAGATCCTGATCAGATAGCACAGATGTGCCAGCTAACCTGGATCTACAGTCTACCCATGTCATAAAGGCGTATATATGGAGTAAAGGGTTTAGAACTTTATACAGGCTTGAGATTTTAGGTAACAATATAGGCAAATGATTAACTTTGAACCTGGATTGGGGTTGTTCAGCTTTATTACTTTCTGCCAGCTGTAAGTAGAATCAACAAATGGCAATAAATCAAATCTCAGTTAACCCTTTCCTGTATAGATACACCTTTATTGCTAGGGCGAACCGTTTAGATCCAGATCAGCCGGAACATCCGTGACGTCTGATCAGGATCTAAACTGTTCACTTTTTGATTCATTAGATTATTGCTGATCTGGATCTACACTGGTAGGACATGCGTAAAAATGCGTATTTATCAAGGAAAGGGTTAAATAACAGTTTATATTGTCAATATTAATATCAACTTAATGACGTTGGACAACCACTGCTTAACCCTTAAACTTCATCTGTACTCATTTTATCACATGTGCTAACAGTGTAGATCCAGATCAGCTGGCACATCCACGGCATCTGATCATGATCCACACTGTTTGCTTCTTGGTCAGAAACAACTTAATGAATCAAAAAGCAAACAGTGTAGATCCTGATCAGACGGCATGATGTTCTGGCTGCTCTGGATCTTCACTTTTCACACATGCAACAAAAAAGGTATTTATGGATTTAAGGACTAAGTGGTCATGTAAACCTAACAACATTGTAATCAGAATCTTGTAAATGATAAATATGATTGTGTTTGCCACAAATTTACAGGAATTCATTAACAGTAACTCTTATGCTTTTCTGGTGAGCAATAAAGTGGCAGCAAATGATAATAAAACATGGGTGAGGTAGTTTTATGTTTAATGTTCCAATTATTTCAAAAAGCCCTATCTAATTGTGGGGTCTGTATGAAGTATCCAACTTTGTTACATGGGTGAACAGTGTAGATCAAAATCAGCTGGCACATCTGTGGCATCTTATCAGAATCTACACTGTTTTCTTATTGGTCAGTCAGTAATAACCTAATAAATCAGAAATTGAATACTGTAGACCCTGATCAGATGACACAAATGTGCCAGCTGATCTGGATCTACACTGTCTGCACATGGGTTTAAACCCATATATATGGAGTAAAAGGTTGACCAACAACTACTACAGGGTACAGGCTCATGTCGCTATAAGAGATTTATCCCTTTCCTCCATAGAAACACCTTTATTGCATGGGGGAACAGTGTAGATCCAGAACAGCCGGCACATCCACGCATCAGATCAGGATCTGCACTGTTCACTTTATGATTTGTTTGTTATTTCTGACCAAAATGCGATTAGTGCAGATCCTGATCAGACCGCACAGATGTGCCGGCCAATCTGGATCTACACTGGTCGCACATGCATATAAATGTGTATATGTGGAGGAAATGGTTAATCAAGAATGACAGTCTTTCAGATTGAAACACCTACCATTGCTCAATGGAAATGGTAGGCAGAAATTTTGATTTCAAAAAATATTAAATATTTTTTATTATATTATTCTAATTAAGTTGCATAAACAATGCAAAACTGTTTAAATCTAAACATTTCTGTATGCAAATTAAAGGCAAGTTTAACAAATAAAACAATTTCACATACAACTAGCACTTAAGCACAATCATGTCTTCAAACAGAGCCTTTCCAGCATAAAACAAAGACACACAGAAAAATCATATTGTCAAAGACTGATTCATTGATCATTTTCATTGTATCCTCACATTTTCACTGCATTAGCTGACGAGTCAATGACAAACTTTGAGATCACTATATTTTGTGTCAGAACTACCTAATTTTTCACATCATTTTATTTTTCAATCTATTTATTATTCCAACATTTGTGGAGAATATTTAACAAGATCATTATACAACCTGTAATCACTAATACTGGTAGATCCGATATTGCATTAAAATATTTAAACCTTTACTCCATAGATATGGCTGTTATCCATAGACAAACAGTGTAGATCCAGATCAGCTGGTACATCTGTGCCATCTGATCTGGATCCACAATTTTCATTTTTGATTCATTTGCTTATTTCTGGCCAAGAAACTAACAGTGTAGATCCTGATCAGATGGCAAAGATGTCTGCTGATCTGAATCTACAGTTGGCACATGCTATACAACATATATATGGAGTAAAGGGTTTAAGTAATGCATCACATAAAGTTACACCTGGTTGAAGCCTATCAACAAAGCACTTGGGTAATAATACTGTTATACATTAATGAACTACCATTACAAAATAAAAGCTTATACACATGTAGCATTTATTGAAAAAAAATGAAATATGCATATCAGGAATGGCCACATCCAGCATACACAGCCTCCCCACATCACTGCAAACTGCCAACTAATTTTATTACAAAGAAATGATATACTCCTGTGTTAATTACTTAATTTTATTTAATAAAAATGCAATCTATATTATATGATACTTGGCAACTTTTCCTACTAGACCCCTAGTAATACTTGCAAATACCTGGAGCATTAAGAAGTATTATGATACATGGTCGAAATAGGTAAACAGATATTTAAATTAGGGTCTAGTTAGAAATGTCCTCTTGATGTTAACCATTTCCTCCATATTTACGCATGTGCGACCAGTGTAGATCCAGATCATCCGGCACATCCATGCCAACTGTTCAGGATCTGCACTGGTTGCATTTTGGTTAGAAATAACCTAACAAATCAAAAAGCAAACAGTGCAGATCTTAATGTGCTGGCTGATCTGGATCTACACTGTTCGCACATGCAATAAAGGTGTATCTACGGAGGAAAGAGTTAATAGGGTTTACAGTGCTCATAACACAATAATGAGTTCTCATGACTTACCCAATTCTGTTTATTGTCGTGGTTTTGTGAAAACTGAATAGCCAGGTTGTGTAACAATGTTTATTTTACCCAGGTTATCAATTGTATGCTGAAATGAATTTTATTCACAGTATGTACAAATGATTGTAATTAAAGAAAATTTAAATTTCACACCTTTGTTCATAATACTTTGGGTATCACTAAGTATAAGGAATCTAGTTGCTAAGTATATAATGAAATAATTATTTTGAAAAATGTATCTGTTAACTGACTAGAAGCTTTTTCACCTATGATACCAGTTTTTAAAAAAGCATTGTAAAAAAGAGAAAACTAGAATGTTGTGTTCCGCGGAACACATGTGTCGCCTGCATGGAAATAGTTGAAACGTGGGCCTATGTTTAATCATATATAATAAAAATTTTTTATTTAAGTTGATTTCAATACTACATCACTGAACACATGTGTAATCTAAAATGCATTTAAAGGGGAATAACTGAAACCTGAGTTATCATATTCAAAAATTGGTTTGTAAATGCAGACTTTCTGCAATCACCGAACTGTGATTACGGATAAAGCTGTGTTGCACAAAAATAAGTAGTGCACGACTCTTGTCGTCACAGATGGCATTCTTCATACTGATGATATATTCTAAGTATGAAGTGAATAGGACAAGTACTTTCAAAGTTATAGGCAATATTGTTTCAGGTTAAAGTTGCATTGGAAAGGGGCATAACTCAAAAAATATTGAAACTGGAGTTATCATTCTTGTTGTCATAGATGGCATTGTTCATGCTGATGATATATTCCAAGTATGAAGTGAATAAGACAAGTACTTTCAAAGTTATAGGCAACATTAAGTTTCAGGTAAAAGTTGCATTGGAAAGGGGCATAACTAAAAAAATATTGAAACTGGAGTTATCATTCTTGTCATCACAGATGGCATTGTTCATGCTGATGATATATTCCAAGTATGAAGTGAATAGGACAAGTACTTTCAAAGTTATAGGCAACATTAAGTTTCAGGTTAAAGTTGCATTGGAAAGGGGCATAACTAAAAAAATATTGAAACTGGAGTTATCATTCTTGTCGTCACAGATGGTTTAAGTGAAAAGGATAGGTTCTTTCACAGTTATAGGCAACATTAAGTTTCATGTTAAAGTGGTACTTGAAAGGGGCATAACACAAAACATATTGGAACTGGAGTTATCATTCTTGTTGGCACAGATGGGGTTGTTTATGCTGATGATATATTTTAAGTATGAAGTGAATAGGACAAGTTCTTTCAAAGTTATAGACGACATTAAGTTTCATGTTAAAATTACATTTGAAAGGGGCATAACTCATAAAATAGTGAGAGTAGTTATTGTTTTGTTGTCACTGATTGCTTTGTTCATGCTGATGATATATTCCAAGTATGAAGTGAATAGGACAAGAACTTTCAAAGTTATAGGCAACATTAAGTTTCATGTTAAAGTTTCATTTGAAAGGGGCATAACTCATAAAATAGTGATAGAGGAGCTATCGTTCTTGTTGTCACGGATCGCTGTGTTCATGCTGATGATATATTCCAAGTATAAAGCGAATAGGACAGGTACTTTTAAAGTTATAGGCCACATTAAGTTTCATGTTAAAGCTTGGGGACTAAGTAATAGGTCACATTAAGTTTCATGTTAAAGTTGCATTTGAAAGGGGCATAACTCATAACTCATAAGTATGAAGTGAATAGGACAAGTACTTTCAAAGTAATAGGTCACATTGAGTTTCATGTTAAAGTTGCATTTGAAAGGGGCATAACTCATAAAATAGTGAAAGCGGAGTTATCGTTCTTGTTGTCACGGATCGCTGTGTTCATGCTGATGATATATTCCAAGTATGAAGTGAATAGGACAAGTACTTTCAAAGTTATAGGCCACATTAAGTTTCATGTTAAAGCTTGGGGACTACCGGACGACGACGCCGACGACGACGCCGACGGACTATAGGATCCCTATGTGTCTACCTGCTACCGCAGGCGACACAAAAACTGCAAAAGAAATCTGAAATCTACAAAACAAGGAAAATTAAGTCAGAATTGCTACAAGAATTCGCCACAGTGGAATAAATGATGCCATGCTTTAATAACAAAAACGTAAATGAAAGGTCTACAAAAATATTACAAACTCTTAAATTTGCCTATGAATGCCATCCATTGTAGTTATTTATGCTAACAGATATCACTGTTTGGCTTAACATCATGCACTGTTACCCTTCGAGTATACACTGTATTTGATAACAAAGTTTCATCTGTGGAATTTATCTTCTCTATATCACTCTTGATATAGACACCAACATTCAAAGAATAAAATGTAAAGCTTTCAGAAAAATCAAATCTGTGGAATATATCTTCCTGTATCAATCTTGATATTGACTCCAACATTCAAAGAATTAAATGTAAAGCTTCCAGCAACCAAATGTGTCCAATGAACATGTTCCTGCTTTCTTTATTTATCCTCTCATCTTGCAGCTTGTGATAAACTCTGACCTTGCTACCATTAATGTCCTGCTATCTGAAGGGGCAACCATTTGCCCAATGCCCTCTACTACCTGAAAGTCAAAGTAACAGCTGTTACTCTTATCTAGCTGTACCTCTGTAACAGCTTTTGAAAAATGTGGCAGTATGGTCATAGATGAAAGAATTTTCATTCTTAAGTCCTCTAGATTTGTTTATGTAACTGGTATATAATTAATGTAAATGGTTAGAATAATCATTATTGGAGATCTTCATTGGTAAAAACATTACTATTATTACCTATTACATGAAAAGCAGTCTATTAATATACTTAATACCTATAAAAATTTCTGTGGTAAACTACAGTTGGAAAGAAATTTTTTTCATAATACCAGCGCAACAGCTCACCATTTTAAAGGTATTGTGCGAATCAGGTGTAGGTATTGTGTAAGAGTTTAATCGAAGAATAAGGTGGATGAACATTTTCATTTCTTATTTATATTTGAATTTATGCCGTATTTCAAAATGCAGAAAACACTACTCAACCCATCTGTAAATGATTTTTAATCGCCCCAATTCTTATTATACAACTTTTCCAACTTTTGAGATTACGCAAATCTTCTTAAGTATTAATGTGTGGGAAAATGAGAATCTAGGGTTATTTATACCATTAATTGCTTCATACCGTCAAACATGCGAACAAAATGGCCATGATTATGGGTAAAATAACATGGTGAATACAGCTGAACAATGTTTTGCTTGAACATGTTTAATACAAATCTAAAATGATGAAATTGGTGATGTGCTAGCATTGTGTGATTGACACATGTATTGTGTAAACAGACATATTTCTACAAAGGTAAGTGCCGAGTTGTTACTCACCACAAGAATAGCATCTACCGTAACCTCCAAAGTACGCTCCCTCATCCCCGCTGATACTTCCCTCACTGTCACTGTTGGAGTCTGTTAGCGAGTGATAGCTGTTGTCAAAGTCACTGTCTTCCTCATCTTCTGATATCATGATGCTCACCGGCGGGGGCTCTGGTAGGGCTGGCGGGGGAGCTGCCATCAGCCCAGAGTTCCTGCCACCTCTAGTCCGACCACCTCGGCCTCGACCACCGCGCCCTCGACCTCTCTCAGCTGGGGCAGCTGGTTTGGGTCTATTAGCTTCTTCAAATGCTGCCTCTTCCTCTACAAATCCACAGATAACACATATAATAAACTGAGCTTTATCTCAATTATGCATTCCAGTTATCCAAAGTGTCATTAAATTTAAGTTATTTGATATAAAGAATACAAGTTAATGAAAATTGTTTTTTTCAGTGAAAAAACTAAAAGCGATAACAACTATATTTATTAAAATGCCCACCATACATATACTGACATAATTCTATGGTTTAAATTTTTCACCTATGTTCCATTGAAATATATTTCACTTCACATTTCTGCATTCTCAGAATATGTACTCATATTGCTGCAAGACATCAACCCGGGTGTTTAAAATTCGGATAATAAGCATTTTCTGATTCATACTCTGGAACAACCTTACATGGCAAATTTTAGCTAAGGGTTCTCAGGGGAAACAAGTGAAAATTAATCCTAGGCGAAATAAAATGATAACACAGTATTTAGACTGTATGACCATTGACTGTTAGTAAGCAAAACAGTGTATTAATAAATGGGTTGTATGATCCTCAAATATTGCATTTTCTATCTACATGAATGTATGACTATAAACCATTCTTAGCAAGAAAATACCAAAATCAATTTGGTATCTTTAGCTGTTTACCCAGTTCCCAGATTTTCATTGAAAATTCTTTAACTTCATGACATGTACTTAGCCTTAAATAAAATACGCAATTTTCAAAAGTAATTATGATTTTTCCCTTACTCCACAGGTATACCTTTATTGCATGTGTGAAGAGTGTAGATCCAGATCGACCAGCACATCCGTGCAATCTGATGAAGATCTGCAATGTTCCCCTTTTGATTGATTAGGTTATTTCTGATTAAAAAAATGACCGGTGCAGATCCAGATCAGATGGCAAGAGTGTTTTGGCTGATCTGAATCTATACTGGTTGCACACACGTAAAAATGGGTATATATAAAGTAAAAGGCGTAAAGAATTGTGTAAATATCATACTCTTCCTTTCTTCCACCAGATCCTTTCTGCGTGTTTTCATCTCGTCACTAAACTGTTCTACCATTTTTTCAATGTAACTGTCAAGGACGATGGATCGCATGTGTGTAGTAATGGCTGCTCGGCACTGAGGACATTCCTTTTTCACCTTCATCCATTGGTTGATACAGAATGAACAGAATGCATGGGAACAATTTAATGATGTTGCCTGAAATAACAGAGGGAACATTTAAACCCTTTACTCCATAGACACATCTTTATTGCATGGGCAAACAGTTTAGATCCAGATCAGCGGGCACATCCATGCCGTTTGTTCGATCTAAACTGTTTACTTTTTTATTCATTAGGTTCTTTTTTACCAAAATGCCACCAGTGTAGATCCTGATGTGCCAGCTGATCTGGATCTGCACTGGTCACACATGCGTAAAAATGCGTATTTATGGAGGAAAGGGTTAAACCCTTTACTTCATGGATATGCATATGGCTTATATCTCATGTGTAGTGTAGGTTCAGATCATCCTGCCTATTATTAACACTGGATTTTTTCAGACCAATTAGCAAATGGTGTTGATCCTGATCAAATTGCATGAATGTGTAGGATGATCTAGATCTACACTGGCTGCAGATGTGATTATATGAGGAACAAGAATTGTCACTGAAAGTGATTAAATACCCCCACATCTGTCCTTGACAATGACCCCACCAGCCCCAAAGTCGAACTTGACCTGTATCTTGTGATGTTACACCTGTGTACCAAAATTTTTTAAAATAGTTGATGCCTTTCAGGAGTCATCGTCTGGAAAGCATTTTTTCTATTTTTAGTAACAGTGACTTTGACACTGACCCCACCAGCCCCAAAATCGAACTTGACCTGTATCTTATGATGTTACACCTGTGTACAAAAATTATTTAAATATGTCGAGCCTTTCATGAGTTATCATCTGGAAACGAAAAATCTGACCCACCGACCGACAAGCTCACTCCTATATACGCCCTCAAACTTTGTTTGTGGGGTTATAAAAAGGAAACATGAAGAATATTCAAACATGGCACTTCCATGTACAAGGACAAGCAATTTGTCCAAGATCTCCAAATTCTTCTGTTTTATGATTTAGTGTTGTTATGAAATACTAATGTTATCTGCTACCACACAATTAACTTTTTCATATTACACATCTTGAGTTACTGCTACTGGTTGTTTGATTTTATTTGTCCTGTTCAATCAATGACTTGTTGTACAAACATGACCAATTGCTATGACTGATCAAATTAGACCCATAAAATGCAGTCAAGGAGTCAGTAAATAAAGAGGAAAGTCAACATTGTTTGACCAATGTTTCTGATAATTTTCCCAAGACTGGAACTGTTTTCTTTCTGGAATTAAAGTTGATTTATATTGGGAATTCAGAGGATTTTTTAAAAAAAAAGACAAGAGAACCACTAAGAGGGTCATTATACACAAATGTTTAGCAAAAACAATCTGGGTCAACCTCTGACCAAGGAAAATCTTCATCCCTATGACTCAAGACAGCAAACATTCATTGATTCAGTGAATGATGGGAAATAAGAGTTATCGGGTCTACTGACCAGAAGCAATCTAAACACAAAATTTGTAGGCTGTAGGTCACACCATTCTTCAGTTAATCATTAAGATTGAAGTAAAGCTGACATCGACTTTGACCAACTGAACCCAAAATTCAGTGAACCAGGAGTCATCATCTCCCTAAACACATTCACCCTACCAGGTTTGCTGACTATATGTCCAACAGTCTTTTCAGTTATTGACTATCTGCAATTTTCTATTCACTTTAAGGTGACTGGGTTCTGATATTTGACCTGCTGACAAAAGTATTAATCAAGGTGGTCTACTGACTACAAGCAAACAATACACCAAGTCGGGTATCTATTGGTAAATAATTCTTCTGTTACTTATTGAAACCAATTCTCACTTACAGGGCACTGTGATCTTAACCTATGAATTACTGACTCCAAAATCAATGGGGGTCATATACTGACCATAAACAAATGTGTATCTTTATACCAAGTTTGGTTACTGTAGGTCACACTGTTCAGTTAAAGGTCACAGTAACTTAGACCTTTTAACCCCTGAAACAATAGGGATCATCTTCTCAACAATACCACTCCCTACCAAGTTTGGCGACTTTAAGTAATTGGCTGGAAAGTTTATAAAAAACCTAAGCCTTAACATAAAATATCACCATTTTTCAAATGGGTGTACAATGGGGTGTAGGATGCAACCTGTTTTTATCACAACATTTTTTGTCATTCATGTCTGGTCCACAGTAACTCAGTTTAAGCCGTCAGAAAAATCTCATCTCATTTTTTAGAAAAGCACCCCCCTTCAAATTTCTATGACAACCCAAATTTGTTATTACCTTAACAAACAGTTCATTACAGATACTACACTGTAACTCTGTCTCCATGAGTTCAGCAAAGTTAGAGAGGATGTCCTCGCGGGCACGAAGCACCTCCTCTTGTTTACGGTCCTTCTCTAACTTGGTGTCACTGAGTTGACTCTCCAGAAGCTTCTGTTCAGCTTCCTTGCTCTCAATCACCTTTTATAAAATATATAATAATCAAAACTTAACCCATTAACACATTCCTTGATATATACGCATTTTTTCGTATGTGCGACCAGTGTAGATCCAGATCAGCCGGCACATCCGTGCCATCTGATCAGGATCTGCACTGGTCACATTTTGGTCAGAAATAACCTAATGAATCAAAAAGCAAACAGTTTAGATCCTGATCAGATGGCATGGATGTGCCGGCTGATCTGGATCTAAACTGTTCGGCCTAGTAATAAAGGTGTATCTATACAGGAAAGTGTTAATCCACAGACACACCTTTATTGTGTGTGCAAACAATGCAGATCCAGATCAGCCAGCACATCAGTGACATCTGATCTACACTGTTTGCTTTGATTCAATAGATTATTTCTGACCAAGATGTGACCAGTGTAGATCCATATTAGATGGCATAGATGTGCTAGCTGATCTGGACCTACACTGGTTGCACATGCAATACAAAAAGGTCCATAGGACCCTGGGTCGCTCACCTGTCAACAATCAAGTCAAAAAATAAAGCTGCTATTGTGGAGAAAAGGTCAAAATAGCTTACTTTGGCTCTTTTAAGGGCCATAACTCTGGAACCCATTATGGAATCTAGCTGGTTCATGAAACGAACTTAGATCTTATAGTAACTCAAGTATTGTACAAGTCTGGTTAAATTTAAATAAAAGATGAAGCTGATATTGTGCTGACAAGGCATGAATAGTTAATTTTGGCACTTTCAGGGGCCATAACTCTGGAACCCATAATGCAATATGGCAATTTCAAGAAAGCAACCAAGATCATAATTATGGTAATGAAAGTGAAGACTAAAATTAAGACCATTAGTGTGCAGACATGCTTTTATTATAACTTGACCTAGTGACATAGTTTTCAAGGTCACATGACCCAGTTTCAAACTTGACCTAGATATCATTGAGATAAACATCTGAACAAGTTTGAAAAAGAGAACCAAAATTAAATCCGCTAGAGTGCGGACAAGCTATTTCTATAATTTGGCATAGTGACCTAGTTTTCAAAGTCATATGACCCAGTTTCAAACTTGACCAAGATATCATTGAGATAAACATTCTGACTAAGTTTGAAAAAGATCTTACCAAAATTAAGACTGTTAGAACGAGAACAAGCTTTTTCTAAAATTGACCTAGTTTCCAAGGTCACAAAACCCAGTTTTGAACTTAAACTAGATGTCTATGAGATAAACATTCTGACCAAGTTTGAAGAAGATCGGACCAAAATCAAGATAGAGTGCGGAGAAGCTTTTACAATAATCTGACCTTGTGACCTAGTTTTTAAGGTCACATGACCCACTTTCGAACTTGACCTAGATATCATGGAGATAAACATTTTGACTAAGTTTGAAGAAGATCAGACCAAATAAAGACCACTAAAGTGTGGACAAGCTTTTCTATAATTGGACCTAGTGACCTAGATTTTAAGGTCACATGACCCAGTTTCGAACTTGACCTAGATATCATTGAGATAAACATTCTGACTAAGTTTAAGGACCAAAATTAAGACCACTGGAGTGCAGATAAGCTTTTTCTTTAATTTGACCTAGTGACCTATTTTTCAAGGTAACATGACTCAGTTACGAACTTGATCTAGATATAATTGAGATAGACATTCTGACCAAGTTTGAAGAAGTTCTGACCAAAATTAAGACTGTTAGAATGCGGACATGCTTTTTCTATAATTTGACCTAGTTACCTAGTTTTTAAGATCACATGACCCACTTTTGAACTTGAACTAGATGTCATTGAGATAAACATTCTGACCAAGATTGAAGGAGATCTGACCAAAATTAAGACCGCTAGAGTGCGGACAAGCTTTTTCTTAAGTTTGACTTAGTGACCTAGATTTCAATGTCACATGACCCAGTTTGGAACTTGACCAAGATATCATTGAGATAAACATTCTGACTAAGTTTGAAAAAGATCTTACCAAAATTAAGACTGTTAGAACATGAACAAGCTTTTTCTATAATTTGACCTAGTTACCTAGTTTTCAAGATCACATGGCCCTGTTTCCAACATGAACTAGATGTCATTGAGATAAACATTCTGACCAAGATTGAAGAAGATCGGACCAAAATTAAGACCGTTAGAGCGTGGACAAGCTTTTTCTATAATTTGACCTTGTGACCTAGATTTCAAGGTCACATGACCCAGTTTCGAACTTGACCAAGATATCATTGAGATAAACATTCTGACTAAGTTTGAAGAAGATCTGACCAAAATTAAGACGTCTAAAGTGCAGACAAGCTTTTTCTTTAATTTGACCCTGTAACCTAGTTTTAAGGGTCATATGACCCAGTTACGAACTTGATCTAGATATCATTGAGATAAACATTCTGACCAAGTTTAAAAAAAGATCACACCAAAATTAAGACTGCTAGAGTGCGGACAAGCTTTTTCTATAATTTGACCTAGTGACCTAGAATTCAAGGTCAAATTACCCAGTTTTGAACTTGACCTAGAAATAATTGAGATAAACATTCTGAGCAAGTTTGAAGAAGATCGGATAAAAATTAAGACTGCTAGAGTGCGGACAACAATTTTGAACGGACGGACGGACGATGGACGAAGGGCGATCACAAAAGCTCACCCTGTCACTATGTGACAGGTGAGCTAAAAAGGCATATATAATAATTAATTGTCAATAATGTATGTGACCACTGACAGGAATTTCATTAACCCTTTACTCCACGTATACATACTTTATTGCATGTGGGACCAGTATAGGTCCAAATCAGCCGGCACATCCCTGTCATCTGATGAGAATATGCACCAGTCAATTTATGGTCAGAAATAACCTAATAAATCAAAGAGCAAACAGTGCAGATCCTGATGCATGGATGTGCCTGCTGATCTGGATCTAAACTGTTCGCCCATGCAATAAAAGCTGTATGTATGGAATCAAGGGTTAATAGCTAAGTTAACATCACAATTACTTGTTAGTTTATCAGTTAACAGGAATTTCATTAATAAATGTTCAAGAATCTCTGTCTTGTTATGTATGTTCATCTGAAAAAGTTTTCTGGTCAAGTTGCCCAAAAGCTACAAAACACATCATGTCCAACATTTTTAAAAGCACATTGAAACAAGTTAGGTCTGAAAATTGTATTAATGACCCTTCTTAATTTTTTATTACTTAACGATGGTTACTTAACTATAGCTCAATGCAGGTCACACATGTTTTTCTCACAATACCTGCACACAAGTAACCTTGTGTCACATCATCAAACGCCTACTTAATAAGCATTACAAGGAATCTTTATCACAACCAATGACCAATAACCTTTGTGGTAACAGGTTCCAGGCAACTATGCTGTTCTGGAACACTTACGTGAGTGAATGACAAACAAGTAATTTCCCACCTTCTGTAGCCTCTTTCGTTGTTGCTCTAGCTCCTCAGAGAGCTTCTTGTCTTTCTCTCTTTCAGATTCCAGTTCTTGTTTTAACCTCTCTTCTACTTCTCTCTTCTCATTTAACAATGCTGTAAGATTGCAAAATAGCTCATAAACTCCATCATCAATTAGGGCCCAAGATCATAAAGATAAAATTGGAGACCAGTCTCAAATCTTAAGCATCTGATTGGCTGAAATGGCGACCTGTCAATATTTCAGCCAATCAGATGCTTTAGATTTCAGACTGGTCTCCAGATTTAGCCAGATTTAGCTTTATGATCTTGTACATGAAACATCTATCAAAACTTGTTTGGTTGCTTTGGCTCTACAAGAATTTTTGGGACCAATAGGTATGGAATTTGTTTGTACTTCTGAATATAGAGTTAATAAGAATTTAAAAAGACTCGACAGTTTGAGTCAAACCAATATGAACTTTACAGTTGGCTGGGCAGCAGCATCAACAGAAATTCTGAAAATTAAACACAACTTTATCAACAAGAATGGTACATGCTCTTAAAACATTAAAAATGCAAATATCTAACAAACAGAGAAATAAAAAAAAGTTTTGACTAGAATAACAGGTCAGTAACTTATTTCCAACTGGCCGCGACTATTGCAGACCTGCAATTTGATGGAATATGTTAGCCATTATGTGCTAAAGTTATCCTCCGATTGTCAGCTTTCCCGTACAGCCTTGTGTTGGTTGATTTTTGGAGATGGATTATGTTAGCCATTATGTGCTAAAGTCATCTTCTGATTGTCAGCTTTCCCGTACAGCCTTGTGTTGGTTGATTTTCGGTGATGAAAAGTAACTTCTATAATCTTTTCAAATCTTAAAACCTAATACTAGAATCTATCTTTGTTTTACTCTGTCATGAATGAAGAGCTTAATAGCTTCTGTCAGTTATTACAAAAAGAGGACACAATAGCAAGATGCTGTATTGTGTACAAAGTATACAAATCTGGTGTAAATTACTGTAATACATGTAACAAAACTGCTCAACCTTTTCTAGTTCACAAGTTCTTCACTTTTTTTCTACAACATTAATAACTTGTAGGAATTAAATATTTTAACTATTTCCTCCATATATGCCGTTACGGTCTGGACAAACAGATTAGATCCAGATCACCTGGCACATCCATGCCATCTCATCAGGATCTGCACTGTATGTTTGATTAATAAAGCTATTACTGTCTAAAAAGAGAACAGTGCAGATCTGGATCTACACCAGTTGCACCTGTGAAAAAATGCATTTATCAAATTATGAAGTAAAGGGTTAAAATATTGGAGAAGTAAGATAAAGCAAATAAACCAAATTAAGGTAACATTATCGTGGCACAAATTGAAATTGTTATCAGTTAATTGACAGATTAGCCTTGTTGGGACAGAAATTGTCTTCAAGTCAACCATAACATCAAATAATGGTCACTACTTTAAAGTCAGTTAAGAACTTGAAGTTGATTGTTGTTAAAATGTATAAAGCTATAAACCTGGGGAATGAAATATGCAAACACTACCTTGCTCATACAGAAAACAAAGATGTACTTATCATAAATGGTAATTTTACTCATATTATGTCAAAATTTTGTTAATGCCTTGCTGTCATGCCCACATCTTTGTTTCATTTGTAAAAAGTTAATATGTTAGTGTTTATAAAATTAATGAGCATTTAAAAAAATATAACCAGTGCCCAAGGTTATAAAACTGAGAATGGAAACCAGTCGCAAATCTCAAGCATCTGATTGCTTAATCTGATGCTTAAGATTTGAGACTGGTTTCCAACTGGTTGCCATTTCAGCCAATCAGATGCTTGAGATTTGAGACTGGTTTCCAATCTCAGCTTTATAACCTTCCATCGTGATGACTGATTTAGTTTGTAAATGCTCATTAATAAAAAATTACCAACTGAGAGGCTGAAATTATATTTAGTAAATCAATTTACTACAAGGTAAATCATTTAATGAGGTATACAACTGATTTATAGATTATAAATCTCCTGACAATTCGAAGAAATCAGGCAAAATCACTTTACAAATAACATGTAAAATTTCAACCACAAATCTGATTCATCCCTTTCCTCCATATATAGGCATTTTATCACATGTGCCAACAGTGTAGACCCAGATCAGCCAGCACATCCCTGCCATCTGATCAGGATCTGCACATGCCATTTGATCAGGATCTGCACTGTTCACTTTTTAATTTAATCTAATAAAAACAGAGAACAGTGAAAAACCCGATCAGAAGGTATGGATGTTCAGGTTGATCTGGATCTACACTGTTGCAGAATACCCATGCCATAAATGCATGTATAATATGGTGGAAAGGGATAAAGAAGTATAAAACAGGAATTATATGATAAATTACAAGATAGGGCATGAATTTATTGGGGTATAATATTCCTTATCTTTCTTAATCAGCTGACCATGTAACAACACTCTGATAAGAGCCAAGATTCCCAGTCTTCCAGCTGCATACTGAAAAATCTTCTTAAAACAGATACAACACACTGACACAAAAACATATTAAATTTGGTATACTATATTTACTCATCCCTGATTAATAATTTTGAAGTGCATAATAAGATATGATATTGTAGGGTAGATAAAATGTTCTGGTATGACCCAGGATAAAAAGAAATGTTACTAAATACCTGGTAAACTTATGTACAAAGGATTAGACTATCAAATTGTATCAGAATTTTAATTAATTAAATGTGGAATATTTTGGCAACTTATATAACAAAATACAGTTTTTCACTTTCATCTGAAATGTGTAGCTGGATAAGCATTAAAGAAAATAAACTCTACAAAGTTTAAGATGATAAAAGGAAGTTAGAAAGAAAAATGGATTATTGTAAAATATTCACCAGGACATTTAAACCAATCAGTAATATACACCAGTTTATTGGAGATTTAAGGTTGTTAAATTGAATAAGAAGCCAGGCATCGTAAAGAAAGGTGTATGGTTTACTAAATCTATTATTTATATAGTTTTTACATGACAACGTTCATCTGTCACACGTGAAAAGAAAAAGGATTGTAACAGAAGGACTGTAACAGTTGTGTTGAAATTAACAGTTGCTGAAGAATGAATTTTATTCAGTAAAAAATAGTGGAAATAAAGAAATTCTGATGGATTTAATATGTACAACCTGAACCTAAATGCCAACTGATGAAATCTACATGTACTGTAACTCCTATCAGATTCTGCATAATAACTCCTGTCAATGAAATAAGTGACTAAGTGATGTTGGCAGGATTTAGCAAAACAGATATCAAAACTGAACAAAATCTCATAATATTTTGATGTTTTGAGAAAATACATACAAATGTTATGAATAACCATGTCAACAGATTCTATGAGCTCATCAGTCACAGATAATACTACCTTGGAATGTACAGAGTGGTGGTGTGATAAAGCTGATACACTTACAATACTGGAAGCATTTGTGATAATTCTAAGCGTAATCGGAAGTACTGTGAACCTGATAACCATTCTAGCCATTGTATTTTCAAGTCTCCGTTACAGTGTCAACAGTATTCTTATCGGAAGTCAAAGCATCGCTATCTTTCTCTACTGTTCGTTGATCTTGACAATGCAGGCAGTAATATTCCATCGGCATGCTCACACCGTTGGAGAGGAGTTCTGTTCTGCTGCTGCAGCAATCCGCTACACATTGGTCGGTGTAATAATGCTTCATCTGGGACTTATCGCAATGTACAGGTTCCTCAATGTTGTCTACATTAATAGATACCGTTTTATGTCTAAGACTCGACAAGTAGTAATATCAATAAGTGTCTGTTGGATCGTTCCATTATTCTTCACCATTCCACCTTCTTTTAAAATATGGGGTGCATTCCATTTCCAGTCGTCCATTTTAGCATGTACATTTGACTCTTCTGCTGAACCGTCCAATCGGATTGCAACAGTCACGGCTGGTTTCCTAGTGCCTTGTATATTTATCACATTTTGTTATGCTAGAATTGGAGTTGTAGCTTACAGAAGCTTTAAAAAGACAGGATACAGAAAAGGAACTTCCTCACACGGAAAGGCTGTGCGGCTTTCTCTAATGATGTTGTGCATATTCTTCATATTTTTTGTCGGAACATTACCATATTACATTGTGAATATGATGGATAGAAATTATCATTATCCAATCCACCATATTTGGACTACCGTGCTCGGATGGATTTTGTATTGTGTTAATCCAGTAGTGTATACATTGATGGATGCTAACTTTCGAGCAGCTTATGTGAAATTCTTCACCTGTGACTGTGAAAAGAATCCGACTCGCAGAATAGGAAGCAGACTTTCACGGGCAACCTCTGTGTAGAGTGTATGGAAAAAAGCCGATAAATTTTGTAATAATTTCTTAAGAAAAATGATAGTTTTGTAAAAAATTGTTAAAAGAAGCAAGATAGTGCTGTATCTATACCAAATTTTGTCACCTAACTCTCATAAAGAGTCTGTGTCAGAAAAAAAGTTCAATCTGATATGATATAAAAACTGAATCAATAAAAATGTTTCGACAAGAATTGTCTTGTTGCCAAGATAGATATTAACCTTTTCCTCCATGTATACCAAATTTTATGCATGTGCGACCAGTGTAGATCCAAATCAGCTGGCAAATTCGTGCCGTCTGGAATGTGCCAGCTGATCAGGATCTGTACTGGTCACATTTTGGTCAGAAATACATGCCGTCTGATCAGGATCTGCACTGGTCACATTTTGGTCAGAAATAACGGAACAAATAAAAAAGCAAACAGTGCAGATCCTGATCAGATGGCACAGATGTGCCAGCTGATCTGGATCTACACTGTTCACCCATGCAATAAAAGTGTGTCTATGGAGAAAAAGGCTTTAAGTTGAACAGTGACAACAATAAATAGTATTATTTGCCATCCAATATAAATTCTGAAATATGGCATAATACTTTAAAGCAGTCATTTCATTAATGATGTTTTGTAAAAGTGAGATTTGCTTTATGTTTGAATTTTTCTTGATGTATGCTATTTTAAAATAAGGTTAATCTATTATCCCTTTACTCCACAGATATACCTTTATTGGATGGGCTAACAGTGTAGATCCAGAAACTGGCACATAGGTGCCATCTGATCAAGATCTGCACAGTTTAATTATAAGTCAGAAATTACCCCTCAGATCACAAGGCTAACAGTGTTTAGTTATAAGTCAGAAATTACCCCATGGATCTCAAGGCTAACAGTGCTTAATTATAAGTCAGAAATTACCCCACTGATCTCAAGGCTAACAGTGCTTAATTATAAGTCAGAAATTACCCCATGGATCTCAAGGCTAACAGTGCTTAATTATATAAGTCAGAAATTACCCCATGGATCTCAAGGCTAACAGTGCTTAATTATATAAGTCAGAAATTACCCCACTGATCTCAAGGCTAACATTGCTTAATTATATAAGTCAGAAATTACCCAATGGATCTCAAGAAGAACAATGCAAACCTGATCAGTGGGTATGTATGTGCTGGCTGATCTAGATCTACACTGGTAGTCCATGTGATATATGGAGTGTAGACCTCTGCAGTATCAATGGGCTAGACAGAATTACTAATGTTTAAAATAGTTCACTTCAGATGGCACAGGTAATCATTTTGAAAAGTTTACTTGACCATACTTTTCTGTAGCCAATTTACCACTTACACCCATCCAAATTAAACATTACTCACTTTACAAAACCATCCCCTTTCATTATAAGGGTTGACTAAACACTCCTTCTAAATTCAATTCAACCTATAATGTTTGTGCATTAAGGGGATCTAATACTGAATTACAGTCACTAGAAATGTTTGTATGAGTTATGAACTCCAATCACAGACCTCTCAGTATTTTTGTCATAGCCTAAAATATAACTTCTGCCCGAAACTTATTAAACAGGATACTGGTTACCATTATTTAAAAATTTCTTTTAAACTTGTGAACAGCTTGCTTTTAAACTAAAATACAGTAACTGTATTGTTTGGTTAGCTAACTGGAGAATGCTGCAGAAAAAAATCTAGTTTCCAAAAGTTCACCATTAGCTCAGGTGCCCCAATGTGATGACAATATCTCATTCAATAATTAGTCAATTACCAAGAGCAGAAAACATGTATACGCCTTTCCAATAAACAGTTTCGCAGTCCTGTACGAGTTACTTCCCGTGACCGGAAATCAATCCAAAATTAGGCTCTGCGGGAAAGCTGAACGATCGGACTAATGCTTAAGCACATAATAGCTAACATTATCCACTATATTGCAGGTCTGTGTTCGTCGCCACCAGTGATAATATAAGCTGCTGGACTGTTATTCTAGCCAGACTTTTTTATTTTCACTATTTGTTAGATATTTAGATTTTTAATGTTTCAAGAACATGTACCATTCTTGTTGATAGTTACAGGCAGTATGAAACGCAATTTGGACAAACATAAGCATTAATTTTAAGAATTTCTGTAAAACATTTTCATTTGAATGTCTTATCTGCTGAAAATTATATTTTACTGGTGTGAAAGTTGCAAATTGCTAAGACTGGTAATGCGCTATAATCCGGAAATCTTGATATGTCAACATCTGGTTACATGATTTGTAGACATTTATTTAAAATCTAAATTTGTTGATACTTACACATTTGAACAACAGAATTGTCCAAATAATTTATGGTGTGTATGTTCAACTAATAAATAATTTGAATTCTTTTAAATGTTATGTATACTTCAAACCCAAAAATGATTGATTCTGTCTTGAAATAAAAAATATCGGTAATCTGATTGTTTGCTCTAAAAGTATCATTCGTAGAATTCAAGGATTCAGATGCCGGCTTCCAATAAAGATGGGAATATTTATATTACAATATGGTTGCATAATTATCCAATTTAGATTAATCAGGTTTGACAGTTTGTAATTTTGGCATAAAAGCCCAAACGCTTAATTAAACATATATAAAATGTTTTGCCAAGATCTGTTTCTTATTGACGGCTTCTGTTTCTATAACACGTCGTAATGTGGACATATAATTGCTCAATCAAATACATTTGCTGACACATCCATTAATTAAAGGACTCCGATATACTTAATAATTGGGAGGTGTAGATACCTAGCAAATAGTAATTACACGATCTCTATTTGTCAATGATATCTGCCCCTTTAAGTAATTGACAGGTGACCCCTTGTGCGCGACAATTTGACATTTTTATGGCATGCCGCCTTCAAAATCAATCGCCACCGACATATTCATAACGTGATGTCAGTAGTTGATTAGACATGCTAATCCGGAAATGAGACTCAGTTTAGCCTTGGAGAGGACACTGGCTGTTAGTTAAAGTCGTTGAGTGTTTAACTCGAGGAATAATGACTTGACACTTCGAGTCGAAGAAACTTGGTTGTTTTATAAATTATTATAAAAAATATCATGACGCTGATGTATTATTACTTATTCAACGAAAAAAAAAAATTTTTTCAAAAAAGAATTTTATGATAAAAAAGAAAAGTTGTAGGTGCATATTCCCTATTACGTGAATACAGCGAGCAATCATTTTTCCCCGTGAAGCAGTCACATGACTGGACAGGGGAGGTAACCAAAAAATTCATCGAATTATTAGAAAGGCGTATAAGCACTGTTCCATTCCAATTAACCCTTTACTTCATATATACCACTTTTATTGCATGGGTAACAGTTGTAACAAATAACCTAATGAATCTAAAAGCGAACAGTGTAGATTCTGATCGAACAACCTGCATGTGCAAGCTGATCTGGATCTATACTGTTTGCCTATGCCATAAAAATTCTTACCTATGGAGTAAAGGGTAACTGATTACATGATGATTCTACCTGACTGCTTTACTTCAGCATAAATACTGAACTAATTGCTTTTTAAGACTTCAAGCATATTCGTGTTTTTCTAAAAACTAAAAATATTTACCAAACATTCATCATCTTTAGGCAAATACCTTAATGTAAGTTACAATAAGATTTCTCCAGCAGTGCTGTTAACCCTTCATGCATACAAGTTTTATCAATTGTGTGACCAGAGTAGTTCCAGATCCCAGCCGGCACATCAGTGCTGTCTAATCTGGATCTACACTGTTAAGAAATAACTTGATGACACTAATATCTTAAATGGTAGATCCTGTTCAGATGGAATGGATGTGCTGACTGATCTGAATCTAAACTGTTTGCTAAATAGGAAATAGCAATATCCCATAGAACAAAGGGTTAAGAGGAGAGGCAGTAATTTGATAAAATATGGTAATTAAAAAAATCAGGTGTCAAAGTACAAAAGTATGCTCCTATACAACACTTTTTACCATTAATCTTGTGAATGAATCATCCATCCTAATAATATGTTGATGTTAATTTCCATCTTGATGCCCCATTTGAAAACATTTAGCACTCGGACATCTCACACTGTTAATAAAACTACTTAAAAAAATAATATGGGCAAATCTATTATTTACAAAAAAGCTCTATTTGGAAATATAAAAGAGTTTATGCAATTCACCTTTATCATAGTTTCAGATAGGGTAAACAGAAATGGAATTATACTGCCACTGTCAATAACTTTAAATTCATAAACTTCTCTTAAAAACCAGCAAAACCGTTGTTTTTTTAGTATGAATACATAATTTTAATCATCAATAAAAGATTTATGAAACTTTTATTGGCATTTTAAAGTTACCACTATGTCTTTAATTTCCACTGAATTTCAAGGCTATTATAGCAGTTACATTTGCACTTGATTTTGACCTTATACCTTGATTTCAACTGGTTTTGTTAAAACAGACATGAAAATTGTGATATTTTAGAGCGCTATTAAAAAACCTTGAAATATTCAGTAAGATTAATGTTTAAATATTTTATCTATAAAGATAATTAATGATATCAGAAGCCTATTTGGCAAAGAATTGCTCTACAATGGTCTGGCAGATCATTCACTGAATGTAATATGTACATTTGTACTGACAGCATTAACAATAAATGGAGCAATGTGCACATAACTTATACACTTCACTCTCAATATAATACAGAGTCCACAGGATGAAAACCACATAATAAGAAAACAGCATTATAATTCCTGCACACAAAAATATTTGTCTCAATTTTTCCTAGCAAATTAATAGCTATGTTCTTGACAAGACTGAGGTTAGGCACTGATTTAAATACAGTGAAATCCCACTGACCACCTCTGGGACTAGATAGTGGGTTGTCTTGATACATGAGTAGATATTAGTGCAAAACTGTTCAAAGCAACTTGGAAATAATTGAAATAGTCGTCTTGCATGCATTATTGAGGTGGTCTAAATTTCGGAGTGCTCTTAATGAGGGGTTTTACTGTAGTCCTTCTAGTGAAATTATTTCATAATTGAGTTCATGATTATGTTTGTATATCTAATAATATAAACATGAGTGCCAAACTGTCAAAAAATATACATGTCTGAGAGAGCTAACTTCACTTACCCTTCACGGCATGAATATATTATAAGTTTTATACATTGTCAGATCAGTGTAGATCCAGCACGGTCATGCTGTCTTATCCAAACCTATGCTGTTGGCTTCTAAAATTATCTCAAAGCCAACTGCATAGATCATGATCAGATGACTCTTTATTTGCTGGCTGATATGGATCTACACTATTACCCCATGTAATATAAGTCATATATAATCTTTTGAGAAATGGGTGAATGTAGAACTAGATCAGCTGACACATCCGTGCTAATTAACTAACCAATTATCCCATTGTGTAAAGGGCTAAGTGATCAGCAGGTAACAGCTTAAGATGTATCCCAACCAAGTTTAGTGAAGAGTTAATAAAGGCTTTCCAAGACAGACAGTGGACAGTTTTCTAATTTTGTAAAATATTCAAAATTATAGGGAAATAAAATTTTCAATAATAAAAAAGTTTATTTTCTCTTTAAGCACTACAGAAACTCTTGCAGGCAAATAGGTGTACAGGTCTGCTATTGTATATTTAGATTTGAGGCTTGACTAAAACATTCAATATATCATTGACAATACATCAATTGTTGGCCAGATCAGATAAAACAAGGTTTTATCATAAGAGTATGACATTAGGCATGACATGCATTGCAGTTTTACCCTTTACTCCATCTATAAAGGTTTTATTATATGTGCATCCAGTGTAGATCCAAATCAGCTGGCACAATTGTGTCAACTGATATACACTGGAATCTTCTTAGTCAGAAATAACCTAATGAATCTCAAGGCCAACAGTGTCGACCTTGATCAGAGCACAGATCTGCTGGTTGATCTGGATCTACACTGTTCACCCATGGACAACAGTCATATCCCATGGAGTAAAAGGGTTAACAGCATGTTGCAAATCTAATTCTTTATAAGAAAAATAAAGAAAGAGATAACGTTAATTCAAATAACAATTTTGAAATTTGGAGATAGGTTAGACAGCTCAGATTTGACAAGGTTTTTCGCCAAGAATATTTCATAAACAGAGTACTGTGTGCAGGGCCTTCCCCAGAAAAATTTTAAGGCATCCTGGCATCCAACGCGTGACATGCTAATTCATGCAAAATGTTTTCACATGGTTTATGGGGTGCATCTTTCAAATATATTAATATATATTTAGCCCAAAGCAACACAGTTTTCTAAGTTTTATTGAAATATGACAAAGTACATCTTTGAAATTCACAGAACTACCACAGACTTTCTATTTATTGTACTTGAAACAAAACAGTTGTTGCTTCATTTTTTTATGGACATCAGTCTAAAAAAATCATGCCACAATTGTCTCTTGTTGCAACATATCTCACACCAGATACACAGCCCTTGTAGACCTGTTTTTGTCATTATGATTATGCCATAATTTCATACTTGTTGAAAAGTCAACATGTTCAATAGAATGGCCATTTATTGATATGGACAGCATTTAAAGATGTACAGTTAGTACTTTCATAACATTAAAATACTTTAAAATCGTCTTCATTTTTGATTATAATTTGTTATAATAAACCTTCTGTAATCACCAGTTAATAAAAGTGACAAGATTATCATTTACCACTTACCATCCTCAACTCTTCACAGTTAGCAGGTCATCAAAGAACAATATACCTATTTTAATCTCATTAAGGCATCATAACTGCGGAGATAATCTGTTCTTAAGTGCTTGATTTGTGACCCTCTCCTCTGTATTCAACAGACTCATCCAACTATCTGACTTCTGATACACAGCAGACGCTCATTAAATATTGTAAGGAGTGGTCTTGTACAGTAGACGCTTAACAATATCAGAGAAACGGTTGAAATTGGCAAGAAAGTTTCGTAATTTGACATGTTTATTGACCTTGTTTATTGAATTTTAAAAGAATCCCGGCCAGGATTTATGGCATACCGGCAGATTATAAGCAGATTATAAGCGTCCCGCAAATGTTAGTTTAGAAATTAAGGCATCCATAATTGCCTGGGGAAAGCCCTGTGTGTGTATCCAAGTCAGATTGTATGGTCTTCAGGCCTGTAATGGGTCTACAATCAGGAAACAAGCCACTTTAAATTTTGGTAAAATCAAAACTCTTTAACTGGAATGGCCAAGACGACGACCTTAACTCTGTGATTCACAAAATATCATCAGCTTGAACAAATAATATCCTCTGAAAACTCAAGATACAACCAAAACACATTTTCTATCAAATTGCCATAAAATACTGTTAGACAATTAAAACTAGGCAACCAATCACAAATTGGTTTACTAACCAGTAGTCATAGCAAAAAACCAAACAAAATATCATTGTCTCGATTTTACATTGCCGGGTTTTTCTAATTTCAGGCTGTCAACCAGGTCATCTTCAAAATATAGGAAAAATATAGGAATATTTTTGCAACAAATATAGGAGTTTTTGGATGATTTTGAGGCAAAATATAGGAGTTTGGAACTGATAATAGTTTTATTTACTTGCACTTATACAAATGATTTTCACATGTGCATTTACTATTTCTATAATTTTATCAATGTCCAAAATGTCCACTGTAAAAATGATGGAAACCATTAACTTTAACTTCAGCACCATCAAGCCCATCACCAGCATTTGAATGACCATTCAAACAAGGGGGAAATGCAGAAAATGCATTAACAAAGCCGGATTTTTCAGTTTTAGATTGTTTTCTATGATATAAAGTACTGTACACAGCATCGACCCATCCACTCATAGTCATATTGCTTTGTGTGTAAAAATCTGGGTTACAATGTCAAAAAGGGTCAAAAGTGACCCCAAGGCCTTACTTTGGTCAAACTCTATTGAGAACCTGTAGGCAATACATCATACAAAATTATATGCCCTTCACTACTCTAGAAGTTCCAGAATATGATTCCATTTATTTATTTAATCTGCATGGAACAGTACTGCAATCAAATAAGTTAGTTAACGTAAATACAAAGAATATTGCTACAAGTTTTAAGAGAAATGATAACTAGAATGTGTCCTCAGACACTGATGCCCCCATTGCTGCAACATAATTTTTAATAACAAAGGGCCATAACTCTGGTGAAAATGATCGCAGGAAAAAATCCTTTCTTTACGATCATCTAAACATCCTGCTTGATCATCTGTGCAAGTTTGAAGGCAATCCACCTTATAGTTTAGGCGGAGTTGATGCCACAAGATTTAATTAGTGAAATTAACAAAGGGCCATAATTCTGGTGAAAATGATCGCAGGAAAAAATCCTTTCTTTATGATCATCTAGACATCCTGCTTGATCATCTGTGCAAGTTTGAAAGAAATCCGCCCTATAGTTTAGGAGGAGTTGATGCCACCAGATTTGGGGACGTACATACAGACGTACGTAAGGATGGACGAGTGTAACTCTATATGCCTCCCACTTTGTGGGGGCATAAAAACTTATCAAGTTATAACCATAACTGAACTTTAATTCAAACTGCCATTAAATTTCTATACAAAAGCAATAATTTTCAAAAGCCAAAGCCTTCTTGAGAATAGATGGACATTATAACTTTCAGGTTCATTGAAGTTTACAAGTAATTTAACTTTTGTCCATTAAGTGGTTCCATAAAAAACAATAATTTTAGAAAACTATGCAAATATTTTGCAGATTATTCTTATAAAAAAATTCTAAAGTTATCCCAATTTATTTAACAGTTGTTGCAAATTATCAAATATTAATTTTATTACCTCCCTTTATTTGACTTCGCCTTTCGAAAAGTATTGTTTTTGTAAAGACACCTTCTTTTGCATACACTCTGTTCCAACATAGTTTGATAACACTCTTTTCAAACTGGAAAACTGACCACGAAAGTCAGCTGAAGAATTCTTGTTCACAGTCAAGCATGTTTTTCCCAGGGGTCCATCTTGACATTTTAGACAACCACATACACCATACCACAAATTATATAAGCTCTCTAGTCCTTGCAGTTGGTGAATAAAATTTAATGATCTTTAACATTTTTTTGCATTTGGTTGCAACTGCAAAAAGAATTCTGCATAGAAGTGAAAATTTGTTTTTGTTAGGTAAGCCTTAATACACAGAAACCTGCTACAAAGTTGTTAGAAAATCAGATAAAAACTTAAGTAAATGCCACCCCCAAATGTTCACCAATCTAAAAGTTGAGTTTTGTTCTTGAAGAAAAAAGAAGAAAGCAAAAGCAGTATCAAAGCAATATTTACTCACTTCATTAATCGGCAAAACCAAACACTAAAAAATATAGGAATATACATAAAAATATAGGAGAAATATAGGAATATAGGAGGCTTTTCAGAATATAGGATTCTGATCCAAAATATAGGAGAAATATAGGAATATAGGAATCGGTTGACAGCCTGTAATTTTTTATCCCCAGATTTGAGCCCGCCCAAATCTTGATTGGAATGGTCAAATTGGCCAGCAGCCTGCTCTTAATGACAACCCTGAATATCATTATTTCCTATGATTAACAAGTGTACAGACAATGCAAGAACATACAGGATTAAGCCAAGTAAATGTCTGTTAATGCAAAAGTGTCAAGTCTCTAGTTGTTTTGAGGGAAACATAAAAAATATTCACTGTATAAATTCAAGCCCCATGATCGATTCTGGCAGATAAAGAATTAAAAACGTTCAAATCTTTGAAGGACTAAAAACAATAATAGCAAAATTTGGACAAGACCCGAAGATGCCGGAAGTGTTGACCGTGGTATTCGATGTGTAATGACTAGAATTTCAGAGTGTTTCATTCACTATACCACAGCATCGAGTTTTGTTCACATCAATCATAGGGTCAGGCTTTTAAGAGAAAATAGGAAGGATTGTTGCAAATGGATATTTAAATTGGGATAGTTGAACGGTATGTACACTTCTTCGCTCCTAAAAAAAGTTACTGTAGTCTTTTGCTTGTTCCGCAATGACTATATATTAATTTAACTTTCTTTCACATTTTTTGACGATTTCATATTATTTTTATTTGTAAAGGCAGTGAAATCAATGATTATTTTTAAAGAAAGAGTGTCATTGGAGTCAACAAATCTTAATTTGTGAAAATATCGCTGTGAGAAATCGGCAATTTTGAAACATAGAAACTACCGGAAGCTGCAAAAATACAGAATCGGAAAATTGAACAATGTCCAATACGGAATTATTAATCTGACGAGTTGTATCAATTTTGCAGATTAATGCTGCACTATGCTAAAATTAGTAATGGGTATATAATAATGTATTATACCAAATAGCAAACTAAATAAACTTACAATTCTGCTAGCGTAACAAGTGATTCAAGTTACCTTGTTTTTGTTTTTCTAGGTTTTCAAGCAGTGTAGCTTCCTTCACTTGTAACATATCTTCCAGTTCTTCTTTCATCCTCTCTTCCATTTCAGCCTTCTCTCTAGCCAACTGAGCCTACAACAAAGTATGACTACATTACAACAATACCTAACATTTCAGCCAATCAAATGCTCGATGTTTGAGACTGGTCTCCAGTTTAGTTTTGTGATCTCATGATCACTGGCACAGTAACCACACAAGAGAAAAACTAAATTAGAATACGTTTTATCGATACATTTACTGACAGGGGTTACATTTGACCTCTGAAATTCCAAAAAAATCTAAATTTGAACCATAAGGAGCATCAAATTTGTTATAATATATAAGGTAGAAAATGGCAGCGGGGCATCATTTTGCCACTTGAATGTCTTGTGTAAGTGAAACCCCAGACATACTAGTATAATAATGTCATGAATATTATACAATAAAGTCCATTTATATGTGAGGTTTAGTATACATGTTAGGATATGTTTGAATTAAAAATAATCTTTGCAACAATATGTCTGTTTAATACCAAAGTTATGTAGATTATTGAAATGGTATATGAGGATAAAATGCTAGTCTTGACTGTATTGCAGTTTGGGTTGATATCAAGATTATATTTACATTTGATGGGTTTTTTTGCTATAAAGAAGTGCTTTGAAGCATGTCTAAAACATAAGCTGCTCATGACCTATCAAATTTCGTACAACTGTTTTGACTGCTGGCATCATGGTCATGTGTTGAAAACAATCTGACACAGATCTGCAATGTCAACTGATGGGACTGAATATAAAAAAAAAGTCATCAATGTTCAGGGTTTCTGATCTATTATTAGTTGTTGTTTTCTTCAATGTGTAAACTCTGTAATTAATTCATAGATCTGCCTTAATATCACTGGCAAACAGTGTATATCCATTAGGTTATTTTTAACTAAAAGACTAGGAATGGCAACAAGTATTTGAGTTATTGATTAACGTCCCAGTATCTGAGTAATTCATAAAGTATTCGAGTACTCGATTAAAAAATGTAAACAAAAATCAACCAATTTTTATAACAGCTGTCTTTATGGAATCTTACAAATCGCTGACTGGCAGTTGAATGTGAACACCTCGCACCTGGTTTCCAATAAACAAGATGACAGTTAGGGGCACAAATATCTGATAATTGGCGCCTAAATGACCTTACTGTTTGATGCCACAACACTGACAATTTGCAATCATGAAAATAAGCACCTGAATATTTTAAGTACTACCCTTCTCTTGTCTCTCGTCTGTGTTTTATTTGATTTTGTTTATTGAGTAATTATATTCGAATGCGATTGTTGATTGTCAGTTTGCAAAACTGAAATAAAATCTGATTAGAGAACATACACTATTTTCACGATGTTCACAATTTACGGTGATGTTCTAGTTTGTAACACGGGCTATTTAATGATCGTTTGTTTAGTTAAATGTTTTCAAAGTTGATAAACGAAATGCATTAAATATGATTAAAAATCATTTGGGAATGTTTGTTTCCTGTAAATGTGTTGTGTGTCTTCTTGAGTGATCAATAATGATAGGCAGTCTGGCATGATCATACCCGGTACGATCGTTAAATTTGATAGAAGCTGATATTTCCTCTTCCGTTAGAGAAAGGTTTCGAGTACTCGAGTACTTGATCTGAACAAGATCCTAGTACCCGAGTATCGAGAAGACGAAAAGTGCAGATTCTGATCAGACAGCATTGAATATGCTAGCTGATCTGGATCTACACTGGTCGCATATGCGTATATATGGAGTAAAGGGTTAAGCTTTAAGAACTCTGTACCTGTTTCTGCTCGAATTCTTCTCTGAGTTGTTGTTCCTTTGCTTTGAGGTCGGCCATCAGTTTGACCTGGTTTTCCCGCCTTAACTTCTCCTCCTTCAATTCTTGCTCCATCTCTTCCTTGGCAGAATCCTTCTCCTGGTAATCAAACACACCCAATCCTGATTCTTGTGTTTTGTGTTAATTCTCTTACTTACAATATTGTAAAACATGACAGAAATTCAAACCTGCTTGGTTTTGCATCAATCACAGCTAAACCAGTTCTCTACAAAGTAACTGAAAACTTTCTGAAAACTGAAGTGGGAGATAGAGTCATCTATTGAATAAATATTTAAAATTGATTTCCAGGCCACCTAAATACAGCCCTAAATGTGTGTTCTGAAGCTCTCTCCTGAGCAAGCTGTGCCCAAGATCACAAAATTATATCTGGAGACCAGTCTCAAATCTTAAGCATTTGATTGGCTGAGTTGGTGACTGGTCATCATTTCAGCCAATCAGATGCTTGAGATGTGAGACTGGTATTCAATCTTAGTTTAATGATCTTAGGCCCTGGCTGGACAGCAGCTATCTTGTAATGTTACCTCAATATGTCCCCATCATTTTCCGGGCAGAATGGGAAGTGTGAATATTGTGTCAAATATATAGGGACAATAAACAGTAACATGGTCGTGTTCAAGGTATGATTTCTAGTACTTAAAGATAAAAAACTTATAATCCAGGACTGAGGAAAGCAATTTAGAGAGATCATGTAACATAAACTATATATCACCACTTCCTGATTCAAAGTGGCAACCACGTCTTTGATTGCTATACGCTTTTCACAGTCAAATCTTGTCAACCAGACTATTTTAAGCCTGCCATATTCCAAAATTCATAAAACTCGAATTTATTATGCTTTATCTCATAGGCTTTAAGAAGAAACAGTGATCATATCTGTTCATTCTATTAGCAATGACAGTTAAATGCCCCCTCACATGTCGGTTTAGGATAAAACCAATTTTTTCATACCTAAATGTGGCGTACAACGCATGCACACAACATATTGAAAGAACTCTATTGAAGTTGATAATATTTTGAAAAAGCAATGCATTCTGTATTGTAAAGCATCAATTTGAAAATCCTACCTGCAGTAATTTTTGCATTTCTTTAAGCTTTTTTTCCATTTCTACAAGTTTTTGTGCTGCAAGTGACTCCTGTTCATCCAGTTTCTGTCGATATTTGAGGTACGGAGATGCTTGTCCCTTACTGGATTGTCCACCCTTCATCAGATTGTCTTCCACATCAATGTCTGGCTGGGAGCTTGTCACCATGCTGTCACTGGTTGGCTGAACGTTTTTACTATTGCCTGGCCTCTGCTCTGCCTGTATTGTTATGTGTAATTAAACCATTAACCATGTACTCCAAGGGATATGGCAATTATCCATGTGCAAACAGTGTAGATCCAGATTAGATGACAAGAATGTAGATCCAGATCAGATGACACATCTGTGCTGTCTGATCAGGATCTACATTATTCACTTTTTGAATCATTTGGTCAGTTCTGATGAAGAAGCCAACAGTATAGATCCTGATCATGTGCATCTGGAAACACACCAGTCAAATAGGATAAAACCCTTATATATGGAGTAAAGCATTAATACAAAGTAGTTGCAGAGTAGTGAAGTTTTAATACTGATCATGGAATATCTAGTTAATTTTTCCCAACATGTTTAACAAAAGACCACAGCAAGGTTTTCTTCTATATAATATTAAAATTAGTGTTGCAGAATCGGCCAAATATTATAATCGATTATCGAATCAAAATTCCTAGAAGAAATCGATTTAAATCAGAAAATAATCGGAAACTTTGACACAGGCTTTGAAGATTAATGCCTGTGTTTTGCTATATACCATTAATGTTTAATTATGTTATGTATTATAAACTAGCTATTTTAAATATAAATCAACATGATCTTGGATTGATGAATGATCATGTTCAATTGTTAATGCATTTGTAAATTATGATAGCATCATATACAGATGTAATTCCATTTGGTAGTAAAGTATTTTAAATAATCACTACATCCTTTAACTTGAACCTATTTGCTTACAATTTCAGACACAATCATATTAGTATTGGGATATAGTAGCTTACAAAATTACCCCTTACTTTTGTGTGCTTGCTGCCACTTTTAATATAAAATTTGGAGTTTTAAGATAAAGAGTAACTGTTTTCACTTTTTTTTTCATGTACTAAACATTGAATGAAATTAGGATGAAAGAACAATGCTTTGCAAAAAAATATATCCAGTCAAAATTGGAACAGTTCAAATTTGTACGCATCAAAATGCAAAAATCTGCATCTATTGGAATCCCTGAAAACCCAAAAAGAGGTTGTAAATGGCAATAAATGCCTACAAGGTAAAAAAAATATTTAAATAATGACTTGTACAAATATACGCCTATAATATACCTAATAATGCTGCACTTTAAAGACAGTGGTAAACATCAATATAAATCGATTATGTGGGAATGACATAGATTATCAAATCAAATGGCTTTTATAGACGATGAAGCAATTTTAATCGATAATCATTGCATCACTTATTAAAATGCAAGCATTAATGCTTTGTTTTAATACTGATCAAGGAATATCTGGTTAATTTTTCCCAACATGTTAAACAAAAGACCACAGCAAGGTTTTTTCATATATAATATTAAAATGCAAACATTAATGCATAGAACCTAGACATCATGTGTCATTCATACAAAATAACAAAAAAACATTACAATAAATAAATTGAATACTTATTTTCATCAGATATTACTAAAGTGTTATTTTATAACATCAGACCAACCATCTTCCTCTAAAAAACAACAAAAAAACCCACTGGCTGTTTGTTGTTTCCATGCTTGCTTACCTCTGCTTCATTTGCCTCTGTTCTTGCTTTCTTCTCTGACGAATGAAGACCATCTACCATATCATCCTCTTTCCTTGCCCGTTTCACCTTCAGTCCTGTATAATACTGATAGAGGAACTCCGGTGGCACGTCCGGACTTGTTCGAACACCAAACTGAACTCTGTCTCCATCTTGAAGTTCATAAGGCTTCAACGGTTCTAATTTTGTATCATTGACAAACACCCCATTCAAACTCTGGAGAAAATAAAAACAGAACACAATAAACAAAGAGCTGTCAGAGGAGACAGGACAAGAGCCAATTTACTCAAAACTTGCCATACATTCAAAGTAAAAACAGTCATCAGGGATTTCAATAGATGCAGATTCTTGCATTTTGATGCAAGTATATTTTAATTTTCCATTTTCAACCCCACTTTATTCTGAGCTTGGTTTTATTTTGATGCAGGAGAATTTAAGAAACATTGTCAAACATTGCAACGATAAAAAAAATATTGTGTCAATTGCATTTTAAATATATGGTAAATATTTCTTTAACCCTTAAAAAAAATGAAATGAAGTAAAAGCAATTTTATAAGTAGTAAAATTCACTAAAAGATATGAATCACAATTGTCTGTTCCCTTGAAAATGGTTTTCAAAATCCATTGAAATCTCTGGGTATTATGTTTTGTTGGAAAAAAGCCAAACCTTTCATTTTACATATAACCCCCAACCTTAGCTGATAGGTTAATAATTGTGAAAGATTTTTGAAAGAGTTGTGGGACTTGATTGTATTAAATGATTTATAATGGTGAACAATTATTACATTGTAAATCAATTACAATGTAAATAAGTAAAATATTCAAATAAACATAATCAGGAAAAGCCACACAGTAGGCACACCTTCCACTCACCTTCTGAGAAAGAGCAATAAGATTATAAATATCTTTCTGATTTATTTATGTAATTTCTGACCAAGAAGTAACCAGTGCAGTTCCTGCTCAGACTGAATGGATGAGCATGCTGATCTGGATCTACACTGGTCACATATGCATCAAGAGGCCTCTACATAGAGCAAAGGGTGTAAATGCAATCTAGCAAAATCTATCCATTAAACAAATTCTTTTTACCGTTAACTTTGTTTTTGCTGTTATTTACCTTATTATCTTTAATTGTCCATCCGCCCGTCTGCGTCTTTTTGAGAACAGCATGACATCTTGAAATCATCGTTGACAGAATACATACTGTTACATCGGGATTTCTGCCAATGGTAACCTATGTAAAGACAATGGCAATGTAAGTAATCTGTAAATGTTGCATTACATTAACAACAGTTTTTGAACAGCATTGTCTCTACACTGGGGTCAGTAACTTCTAATCCAAAGAATTATAACTATGTATTAACAGGAAGCCTGCAAACATGTTATTTAGGAATGCTGGCCACCCCAAGTCTTATAAAATGTAATTTAAATAATTATTCTCGCAAAATGCTGCATGTGCCTTGATTAAAAAAAATGAAAACAAACAGGATTTCTCTGGCTCATTTTCAGGCTTAATTATGAGTGAACATGATACCCATCATTAAATAAGGTTTATTTTGTACTGGAAGTGTCTTGAGGTCCAACAATTGATCAATTTATGCATTCATCAATGTAGATACACAGAATGAAATACACCACACAGTATCTCTTGCGAGTTTTAAGCTTGTGCATAAAATGATGCCCCTAGTTTTGCCGATGTACTGTGAACATATTCATGTGTTTTTTTTTTTGGTTTCCATGTGTCAATTTCACAATGCTGTACACTTTTACTGGTTGGTCGGAAGTTTTTCTTTTATCGCAGAAAGCTTATTAAGGACTATTACAGTAAGGTAGTCATAGACTCCAACAATCCTGATGTATTTCATTTATGACACTTATAATTTATCATCCATTATATAAAACAAACTTGATTTTGCTTCATCATGTGATTCATTTTTGTACATGCAGGCAAATTAGCCAACAGGATTATGTCATTGGTTTTACAATTTACATTTCGCAAGTTTAATGATCTAAGAAATGAACAGGATACTAGTCAGTCTTGTTTTTTTTTAGGTACAGTCAAGCTCAGGTAAAGTTCAAACCCCCTCATCCATCTCATCATTGCAATCATTGCCACCACCACAAATCCAGACTGATTTTTTTATAAAGCCTAATTGTGTTTAAATTTATGAACAGAAAATGCACCTTTTAGATACAATGGAATACATAACAGCCTTGATTCCACACAAGTACAACAAAATGTTCACTATATTTTATACAAAGTAAGAGTAATGAGTAAAAGTTACTAATTTTGAAAACCCAGAAATCCTGAAAATATGTCAGTTTATATATGAAAAATAAAGGAAATCAACCATTTTTAGACATAAAGAAACCTGAATTTCATGCATTATCCTGAAAACTTTCACCCATGTAAGAGTTCATGTTTAAAAATATAAAAAAACAGCATTGCCTGGCCAGTTTTCAGTATAGTTATTAATTGGCTTAATTTTCATCATGTAAATAAACAGCAACTTTGATAAACCATGACTTATATTTAATAAATGACAGCTTACCAAAGAAAGCTATGACATCAGTGCATTCCTCTTATGCCCAGAGTAGTTAACAAAGTGATAAGGAAATTAGGATACTACTGAAAACTGGCAGTAGTACTATACATGATACAAACCAAGAAAGAGATTTAGTTTAAACTTATTTATTTTACATCGATTGTGAAACAAGTTCTTCCAACTTATATTAATCACGCTCGATGACTGCTTCCTGGGTTTCTAACCAGTACTCGCGCCAAATGTGGATTGGGGAAACTGCAGTAGAATCTCATCCCTGGTGTGATTCGAACCCACAGTCTCCGGATCTGGAGTCCGACGCTCTACCCCTAGACCACTGTTGCTCCTAAAGAGAGAAAGAGAGTTTTGTTTTTCACAAAACATTTTTTTTTCGCATTGTAGTAGCATCCTTAACAGGTAGCCTTGGTAGCTCAATTGGTAGAGCGACAGCACAGTAAGCTGGAGGTTCGAATCCTGATCGAGGCCTACACATTTTCTCCCTCCTGTTTCATTTGGTGGCCAGACTGGCAGTGTAAATCAATTTCCCCTTGGAGCTCTACTGGGCACAGCATTGGCTGGGGTAGTCCATCTGAACCTGCGTTGTGTAGACATTTGCCCATTTGGTGGCTTGTCTCATTTAGAAGGGAGGAATGTGTAGTAGCATCTTTAACAGGTAGCCTCACTAGCTCAATTGGTTGACCGACGGCACGATAAGCCGGAGGTCCGAATCCTGGTCGAGGCCTACACATTTTCTCCCTTATGTTTCAGCATGAAAAAGTTATGTAAACTGCACAAAATATTTGTACTGAAGTTGTGACATGTATCTTGGCATATTATATGGATTGAACAGGTCGCGGTCATGTAACATGTAGGAGACATATTCTAGGTTCGAAATGTTCTTACAACGAATCTTTGATAACAGGACAGTTTCTTTTGTTTTACCTCATCTTTCTCATCAAGCAAGATAATCTTGTACTTTTTATGGTTATCACCAATACGTTTTAAACAATGAATCCTTGATGCCATTTCGGGGAAATACTAAAGTTATTGTAACATTTGTCACTTTCGCTACTTTTCGCTCTTGTTTCGAATAATTTCTTGCGCGTTTACATACACTCGGAAAGCTGCGGATATTTTCCAAGCTTACAGGCCAGTGTACACTAAATTTTCCCAATACGCTGGTTGACTTTAACATTGCGCGCGTCACTACTTCTGTAGCCAGACTTCAGTAGTAAACCAATTTTGACCAGTTAAGACCCCATAAGCTTGCACATCTGCAATCCAGTTGGAGTCTTCATTATTCGCTAATCCAGTAATTCAGTTGAAAATTTGTAAGTGTGGAAAACTTTCAACAATAGATTTCTCAAATGTAAAGAAGCAGTTCGGGTTAAATTCTAACAATTAAAAAATACAAATATACGTACATAATCTAGGTAAGTCTGACCACATTTAGCACAATGTTAACGCAAACAATCAAAAATAAAATTGGTAACAATGCCAATTTGTGTACTTTCCCATTTAGAGAATTGCTGATGCGATGGTACCGCTGTAATAAACCCACAACTCATGTGAAAATATCTGCTGACATAAATATAACTGGCATAAGGTCTTTTAACTGATTGACGTCAATAATGATTTGAAACGCAAAAGTAGTAGGTTTGATGATCGCAAAAATCAAGCTTGCTGTTTTACTTTATTTTTCTTCGATGGGGCATTGATTGTTGTCTTTTTATTTCGTTAGTTTTTTTTGTTTATTTTTTACGTATATTATCATTAATTATTACTATTGCATTATTTGATCATTTCAGCACTGTCCGCTATGACATTTTCATTTTAAATTGGATAAGAGGATCGATTTTATTGGTTTTCTTATCTTATTTCTTGTCTTATTTGAAATTAATATTTTTAGAAACACATGCTCTCTTTCCCTCTTTTCTTTTTTGCTGCCTGAGGAGGCTGTGTTCTTGAGTGTGGCTTTCCCTGATATGCATATTTCTCTCTTTTTTTAAAAAAATCTCACAGTGACACAGTTTTATTGTCTCCCATGTTCTAAAAATATTATCATTTATAAATGTACACTTCATACAAATAAACATTGCTTAGGTAAAACGTAGTTGTCCCACTTACAAGTATTACGTATCTTCATTTTGTAAATTAATGTTTATCTTTGAAATAAATTACATTTAGAAACGGAAAGCTACAAACCGTGGCAAGTATAAATATAGTACAGTTTATTTAAAAACATAACATTAATGAAACTTAAAGAACGATTTTTACTGGAAAGCACTAATAAACAAACAAGAAGATACCGAGAAAAAAATTGCCTAGGAAAGATCTAGGAAATTCTTATCTTTTTAGAACTCATTATTTTGTCAGTTGAAAGTGGACAGACATCTCTATTGTGCACTTTTTATAGATAAGACATCATCGGTGACATAAAACGACGACGTTCTTTTATCTTCTTGAAATTCCATAGAGACCGGAAAAGCGAAACCTTTTTTAGATTAATTGTAGTTGATGGCTTTGACAAACTTCACAAAAATGCTGGATCCGAATAATTATGTATGCTTTAATTGGGGGAATTAAATACACGAAGATCATTTATAGTATTTTATAATAACATAACATATCATCTTAGGTTATATTAAATTAACGCAAAATACGTCATTAGAATTTGAAAAACAAATGATGGCGCACCTTGAATAATTTGCGGTAATTCATATTTTCTAAAATTTTATTCGTCAAGATGATATTAATACAATGACCCCCACCCCTTTCTGCCTTTTGCAAGATCGTTTAAGCCTTTTTCTTGATATTAAACTTACAAACGGTAGTCGTGAGTAGTTATCTGGAAGAGAAAGCAAGACTTGGGGGCAGGCAACTCTGCCTAATGCGTGACCATACGGAAGCATGGAGTTTTGTCCCGCCATTTCTCCGAGGTGAAGTGTTATCTAATTTTGCTCACTTCGGATTTAGTACATTGTATATATACGACAAATTCAGACAAATCACGACCGCTTGTTATTTAAGTACTAAATTCCCAAAGTAATATTTACATGATGCTGTACACACGGGCAGTAGGTAAGAAATGAATGTTGAAAAATATATTGTTTGTATTAGTACGAAATTTGTTTTGGCCAAAACTTGAGATTTGTCGTAATTTGTGCTAAAATAATTAAACAAGGGAAGACTAAATGTGTGTTGAAATATGGTTGGCAATATCTGACATCTCAATTTTAAGCTAAGAATAAGCAATAAATGGTTGTTAGTGAATTTTTCCGCACCAAAGCATTTTTTTGACTTTCAGGACCTTACTACACCATTCTAAGCAACAACGAAGGTACCGATTGAAAGCTGTTATTAGCGCGCAATCTGAGCACAACATGGCTTTTAGAAAATAAAAGAAAATCTTTAAATAATAACATTTTTTCTTCCTAGCAAGCGTGCAAGTTCTAAAAATGTTCGTGAACAGTACTTTTGATTCCACACAGTGAATAGTAATTCGGTGATTAGTGAACATAGTGTAATGTAACCAGCTCAGAATAATTATAATTGTTGTCATTTATGCGATATCATTTTCGACTTAACCGGTGGCACCAGCATCAAATAACGACTATTCTTATGTCACGAGTATGTTATTAGAAACGTTTGTAACCACGTATCACCGCATAACCGTTCTCAAAATATATCCTGATATCATCTTACGATGTAACTAGTGTTAACAATGTTATCACGTTTCACCACATTAAGCCTTAAAAATATATACGCAATTTAAAAACTTTGCATAGTAAACATGTGCATTATATCATACTTTTTATATACGCGATTTAAGAACTGTGCATAGTATACATACATGTACACTCAACAAAAGTTCTAATTGGTCACTTTTTGTCCCTAATTTTTTATCAGAAAGACATTGAATTCACTCTTTATTTATGATCATATGCCAACAGCAGTCTCCAACTTAAGCTTTAATCTTGTAATAATTGACCTTGGCGAGAGTTATCCTTAATTTTGCTAAAAATGCATTTCTTGCATAAAAAGGTCAAGCAAACAGAAATTTGCTCTAAAGTCCTTGTTTTATTTTAATAGGACCCCTCATTAGTAGGAAAAACAGAAAACATGATTAATCAAAAGCACATTTGTTTAAATAAACCTATTTCAAAGTATCCAATTTTAAAATTACCTCCCTTTCAATTAAAGACTGTTCTTATTTTGACCGTACGGTGTAAGTAAATGGTATTGGATTCATTTAAGAAAACAATCAATAAAGATTAAAAAGACATTAAATAATTGGTTTTAAGACAAAACAGTTCTTTCCAGAACCTCTCTTGACTTAGGGAAGAAACGAAACTAGCAAACATAGTAAACATATACAATTAATGACCAATTAGAACTTTCTTTGAGTGTATGCACTATATCATTTTTTTATATACGCAATTTAAAAACTATGCTTAGTATACACATGTATTATTTTATACTGTTTTATATCTACGATTTAAACAACTGTGCGTAGTACACACATGTATTATATCATACTTTTTATAAACACGATTTAAAAACTATGCATAATAGACATATGCATTATATCATACTTTTTTTTTATAAATGGGTGTCAAAAGACAATACATGAAAACTGGTTTCTACGATTGTCATTGCTTGTTAGATCTTTAATTAATTTTTCAATGAAATCCTTGTGGTTTTTGCATTAAATGAATAACAAATCCTATTTCTAATAGTTAACACAGTTTTTCCTCACGCAAAGTTTTGAAATCGAGTCAGTATATTTAAAACTATTATTAGAAACGTTTCTTTAAATATCCAGTAAGAATATATAAAGAAACATATTCAGATAAACTCAAAATACTAACGGGAATGTCGATATCTAAAGTTACAGTTATATTTTATTTTCATTGGAATACATGAAGTCCACCAAACTAGGTCAACAGGCCAAAACATAAAGCTTACATGAAAAAGTGAAATATGCATATCAGGAATGGCCACATTCAGCAGACACAGCCTCCCCACACAGCCAAATAGTAGAGAGGAAAAGAGAGCATGGTATTACAATAATCAGTTTCAAAATGGACGACACAAACAATTAACGAAAGTGAGAACCCGAGAGGTTACCGCCTTGGAACGGTCAGTGGCAAAATCATATAATAAAACTTTGATTTTTGTGTCGCCCTTTCGAAGAAATGGCGATACATAGGGACCGCTTTGTCCGTCCGTCCGTCGGTCCGACACGAAAACTTAACGTTGGCTATAACTTTGCCATTTCTTAATATTTCTTTATTAAACTTGCAAATTATATTGCTTATGACAACACGCTCGAGATGATGCCAAATTCTCAAGGTCAAGGTCACATTTGATGGAGTTATGCCCCTTTTTGTACTTGGATTTTTACACGAAAACTTAACGTTGGCTATAATTTTGTCATTTCTTAATATTTTTTCATCAAACTTTTAAATTATATTGCTTATGACAACACGCTCGAGATGATACCAAATTCTCAAGGTCAAGGTCACATTTGATGGAGTTATGCCCCTTTTTGTACTTGGATTTTTACACGAAAACTTAACGTTGGCTATAACTTTGTCATTTCTTAATATTTTTAGATCAAATTTTCAAATTATATTCCTTATGACAACACGCTTGTGATGATACCACATTCTTTAGGTCAAGGTCACATTAGATGGAGTTATTTCCCTTTTTTACGAAAACTTAACATTGGCTATAACTTTGCCATTTATTAATATTTCTTCATCAAACTTTCAAATTATATTCCATATGTCAATACGCTCCTGACGATACTATATTCTTAAGGTCACGGTCACATTTGATGGAGTTATGCCCCTTTTTGTACTTGCATTTTTATTCCGACAGCACCAGAGGGCGACACAAGTGTTCAACTGAACACCCATCTAGTTATTCAATATTGATAAAAGCTCTTTATTGATTGTATTCTTGCCGATATGTTCTTTCTTTTTTAAAACTTGCATTACAATCTACAAATTTGGGTCCTTACATCAATTATTAACGCTGTTTGACGACATCACAATGAGCCAAAGATTTTCTACGAGTGTTGATGATGTTTTGTTAGTTGTTTTTAAATTAAAAACTCTGTTTTTGCCGAACACAAATGTTAATGTAACGTTGTCAAATCAAAGCAAAATAATGATACAGTGTACTTCTATCATTAGCTAGTTTATCCACAGGAACCTGAATTTCTTTCAATAATCACCCCGATCCTGCATATATGACGTTTGACCCTATATACATATATAAACACGTTTATTATATATGTATATAGGGTCAAACGTCATATACACTCAACAAAAGTTCTAATTGGTCATTAATTGTATATGTTTACAATGTATGCTAGTTTCGTTTCTTCCATACGTCAAGAGAGGTTGTGGAAGGAACTGTTTTGTCTTGAAATCAATTATCTAATGTCTTCTTAATCTTTATTGATTGTTTTCTTAAATGAATCCAATAATATTTACTTACACCGCAGGATAATAATAAGAAGTCTTTAATAGAAAGGGAGGTAATTTTAAAATTAAATACTTTGAAATGGGTTTATTTAAACAAATGTACTATTGATTAATCATGTTTTCTGTTTTTCGTATTAATGAGGGGTCCTATTAAAACAAAACAAGGAATTCATAGCAAATTTCTGTTTGCTTGACCTTTTTATCCAAGAAATGCATTTTTAGCAAAATTAAGAATAACTCTCGCCAAACTGTTCTAAAGTCAATTATTACAAGATTAAAACTTAAGTTGAAGACTGTTGTTGGCATGCGATCATAAATAAAGAGTGAATTCAATTTCTTTGTAATAAAAAAAAGGACAAAAAGTGACCAATTAGAACTTTTGTTGAGTGTATGTGGGATCGGGGTGATTATTGAAAGAAATTCAGGTTCATCTGGTTTATCCTACTTTCATACTTATCTTGGCTAAAGGTTTTTAATTCATATGTACTGTGTCCATCTCTTGCATGGTTTGCTGGAAGCTGCCGCTGTATTTGTGCGGCTTTGAGGTTATCTATGTATTATGATTACACAAAAATGTGCTACCATTCTCAACTGTTTTGATAGCTAAAAAATTGGGGAAACCAATAATGCTTTAAAACTATTATTCCATGCCTATTTTGTTTATTAGATTGCCACAAATTGTACGGACAAATTATAAACCTTGTTATTTTTTAATTATGAGGCATAGTATCCCAATGAAAACAAATCATTTCAATCTTTCAGAATGAATAATGACAAAGGTGGTTTTCCTTAAAACACAGAGAAGAACCAGATATCGTAAATAACCAGATTCTGTCTAACTATATATTTGCCGCTCAAGATTTATAGGGTAATTCATATAATGAGACTGGGCCATTGATAAAGTCTTTCTCTATCTCTATCATATATTCAAATATCGGAAAACTGTTTGTCATTCTACAGTTGATCCGATAGAGAGAACGAAGTGTTATCCGTTGCGGATTTATGTTGGGATATTTATTATTGCATGGGATTGTGTAAGAGTTGGTCCCCGACAGGATTAAAACTGCAGTGGTATCAAAGTGATTTCTTGCATTCTTCAATTTATATCACACAAGAAGATTTCGTATTGCTACAATGTACTGAAATATTGTGTTTGATGTAAAACTGCTATCTCTGTATTTGAAAAATAAACATAAGATAAACTGTCAACCGTTTTTTAATGGAGTAACGAAACCGCCTCTTATATTATTTAAGCATCGTTTTCTTTAAATATATATTATCAAAGATAGATTTTACTGAAAATTGATAAAAAAAAACGATATTTAATTTGGTTGGACAAAAGTGTACGTCGGCCAGATACGTACTCTTATTTTCAGCATGCAGTCCTAAATGACTGCCTTTTTAGAAGACCATTATCTCATCTCAAAATACACACACGGCGAGGCAAAAATGAATATCATTATTTCAGGAATTATTTGATTCAGAGGCTGAGTGGTGTTATTCGGAATTACATGATATTGTGGAAAATACAGGCAGTATTTACAGATGAATGTAAAACAGTAAGGTATACTTGATATTTTTATTTGAATTTTTAAGATTTGTTTAAAATTTTGATCTGTAATAATTTATATTCTTTCAGGTAATTTCTTTTACAAAATAAAATGTGAAATTGACAATATTTTTTCTCGATTTATTTAGAATATTTTAAATAATTTTGAAAGAGTTATATTGACATGTTACATCAGACTCTCGTATTCTATTGAAAGTTCGATTCTTAGTTATATTCCACAAACCACATATAAAAATTCGGACGTAGCCTACGATTCTCATGGTTAGTTAAGTAGTATCTAAAAAAATTGCCACATTCAGAAGACACAGCCTCCCTACACAGCCAAGAAGAAAAGAGGAAGAGAGAGCATGGTTTATAAAATGACCAATTTCAAAACAGACACCACAAACAATTATCAAAAATGGGAACCTGAAGGGTGACCAAACAAAACAGCCGAAGTGAAATGAGATATAAAACTAGTTTTTATCAAAGGGGAACATGTTTTTGGAACATAACAGTCATGACAATCTTATGGATTTACTTAAATCATCTTTGATAAACAGAACTCGGTTAACAGCCTTTGTGGATATATGGTAATTACAACAGTAACGCTTGTCTTTACATGTTATTCTGTATTTGGCGTAATTCCGTGAATGCTCCAATTAGATTTAGATAAACATACGTGGCTAAAAAAATTGGATTTGTTTTTACTTAGCGAGTTCAAGGCCCGGTCACACAGCGATTTACGGCTTAATCACGGCAAAAAACCGTCAAAAAGTGGTCTCCCGTGAAGCAGACAATGTTGTTCGCCTTGGTGTCGAGTTTAAGACGAGCTAAATTCGATTTATGGACGTGGCAGGACGCGGGGAGAATTCGAAACGGCGTCGGACGCGGCAAAAAGTTTTGAACTGCTCAAAATTTTAGCCCGCGGACAACCACGGGCGACACACGTGGTAAAGACTTGCAACACACGTGAAACACACGTGATAATCCGTGTTCCGGCAGTGATTAAAACTTGGGGAGACGCAGTGAGACGCGAAAGTTTAGCGGTCTGTCACTGGCAGAGCACGGTCATCGGACGGGTGTTACGCGTTGGTATCATGGGAAATAGCGTGTGTTTTGCGGCTTATCACTGACAAGTGGATTTTTCAGCGTACATAGCACTACCTAAGCCCGTTTAAACGACGTCTGGAACAAGTGCTAAATACGATTGTTCACTGCCTAATCACTTCTGTATCACTTCTGATTTGCGGCATATAAATACCGCAATTTTCTGAGACCTCAGCACTTGCAGTCTAGATGTCAAGGGGTGAAAATGAACCCTCAACGTCGTGATGCCCTCATCTTTATGCTTCAGCACCAACAGAACCAACTGATACAGGCCCAACATATCCTTGCTGAGAGAAGAAGAAGAAGAAGGAGGAGGAGGAGGAGGAGGAGGGTGGTACGGAACATCTGGGTGCGTGACTGGATTGCGAGGAGACCTCAGCTGGGGCTTTACGACCGTCTTATGGTCGAGTTGCGTAACGAAGATCCAAGAGCCTTTCAGAACTTTATGAGGATGCCTCCTGCGATGTACGATGAAATTGTGCAGAGACTGACACCAGCCCTTACCAAAGAGACCTCCAACTGGAGAGCACCCCTTGCACCAGGACTCAAGGTTGCTATGACCCTGAGGCACCTTGCTTCTGGCTCCAAGTACCGTGAGATGCAATATGCCTGGAGGGTCCCCCAGGCAGCCCTCTTCTGCTTGTAGCCCTTCTTGCTTCGCATCCAGAGGTAGCAGTTGGACTTCAGCCACTCGAGAACGTCCTCCTCTATAGCAGCGTCAAGGCTCCAGTCCTTCTTGGGGGCAAGGCAGGCAGCCTTCTCCTTACCCTTGCCATGTCCACGGCCCTTGCCTACGAGCACTGGCTCTTCCTCCTCGACCAGAGCAGCTTTGGCGGGAGGAGTAGAAGGCCTCACTTCTTCCACAAGGAGTGTTTCTCCCTCCTCAAGGGCTGGGGGGCCGACTTCTCCAAGCTCCATGGGTGCCTCAGGGGCAGCAGCAGGGGTGTCAGCAGAGGTAGTGGTAGCAGTGGTAGTGGCAGCAGTGGTGGTGGCAGGAGGGGTGGCGGCAGGGGTAGCACCTGTACATGAAAAATAAATTTATTTAGTGACAATTTATTTAGTGACATGCTTCTTATTTTCATTGTTAAATAGAAATTTGAAATGTAAATTTGAAAGTAACAAAATTTGCAAATGAAAAGACAGTGAATTGAATAAAAAAGGTACTGACCATCAACAGCAGCCTCAGCTTCTCCAGGAGCATCAGGACCAGCATCAGCCTGAGGGTCAGGGTCTGGACTGGCAGCACCAGCAGGAGGAGCATGCACCTCGCCCTGGACCTGGACTGTCACCTGGGCCTGTGAGTCTTGAGGAGCCTCATCCTCAGCTGGGGCCTTGGCCTTGGTCTTTATGGTCTTCGTTGGCCTCTTCTTTGCAGGGGAACCCTTCTTCCTGGGCATGATTAAAATAAAAACAAAAGAACGAACTTGCCTGAAGGTGTTGGACGGTAAAACTGTGAAGACCAGCCGTGCGCGGCCGCTTTTATACATGGCAAGCTGCGCTTCCGACGACGCCGAGCCGTGATTAGGCAGTGCTATGGCAGTGAACTTCCCGTTTTTCGTCCGTGTTCAACACGTGATCAGCAGTACTACAGACGCGATGAAGCCGCGGCTAGCCGTGGTAACTTGCCGCTTTTTTTCCCACGTTTAAACACACGCGAACCTATTTTTAACCTTACACGTGGCTGGAAGCGGTAAGCCGTGCTTAGGCAGTGTTTCAGCAGTGGAACAGCCGCTGACAGCCAGACCACGTTCAAAGCACGGCCAAGCCAAAATTGACCAAAAATTACCACTTACGACCACGTCCACTACATTTTCATGACTTTTTGTACGTGATTTAGACGCGGAGTTCTGTGTGACCGGGCCTTCAGTAAATGTAATTAACTCAACGTAAACGAAATACATGTATAAAAGACCAGATTGATTTTTGGGTAACAGATGTTTGGCTAGATTTGTTGTTTGCAGCTGTATTGATTTCGTTGATTGTTCTACGAATGAAACATGTTCATAGACACAAGTTCAATACATACGCCAGTCACTATTTAACTACCGTTATTAGTCTGGTAAAACTTAAGTAGATTTGCTCTAAGGACCGTCTTTAGTCGTTAAGGCACTGTCATCGATAAACAATAAACATATTAAAATCTCTGCAACGCAAAATTCAGTTTAATAAAACTTTGCACAAATAATCGCTATTAATCAACATTTTACACGGGTTAAGAAAAGTTAGTAGATAAAAATATCTATAGACTTAGAATTCCCTAAAATTCTATTTACATAAATTCACAAAAAATAACCAACACAAAACATTTTTTAAATGCCCAAATGAGTATATTGATCCTGACATCAATATGGTGTCTTCTTTCTAAAGAACTTTCAGTTATAAAGAGAGTAATAAAGTTTTATCACATATTTACGCGACCAGGAAACCAGCAAAGAATTTAAGGTCAAACACACTTTTCAAATATCTCATATTGTTTACACATGTAAGTAAAAAGGACACAATATATTATCGTCAGTATCATATCACTCTTGTGGGCATTTAAAATGATTTTTTTTGTGATGTTCAATCTTTGAGAATTTATGTAAATAGAATTTTATTGAACTTTTAGATCTAGGTTTTTGTTATACCGTTGCAATCTTGTTTTAACATATGCAAAATAAAGATACATAAACAACATTCATTTTGTGCAAAGTTTTATTTACAAAATTTAGCTGTCATTGACCTTTTTTATCAGTGAACGTGAAATGATGACTGTAGACGGCCCTTAAACATGATATGAAAGATCAAAACTAAAATGAGATACGCTTTTGTCAGTGAAATACATATTGGGTAAGCATTATGTGCCTAGTAAGATATAGACCATGTTAAACAGCCTAACACTTCATCAGTCCTGAAAGTCTAGTGCTTAATCTCTTTACGATATAATTTCTGTTAAACGTAATGCTCAATACTGCGATAAGGTGAATATGTGAAGCTATTTAGAACAAAACTTTTACCGTTAAAGTAAACTTCCATAATAAATGTTCATATTTGTTGTGATTTCATATGTTTAAAAACTTAAATGTATTTTTACAGCCTTCACTTCATCTCTATAACCAACAGGAGATGGAGGTTACATGAAGTAGACGCACAGAATGTTTTTGAGTAAACAACATTTTTACATCAAGGTTATCATGATGTCCATTGCTTTTTCTGTTTCACGTACGTATCTCTAGAATTTTAAACAAAGAAACATTAGCACATATCCAGTTGGTAACACTCTGATGTTTTACCTACTTTGCATTATTATGCAATGAACATATCGACGCATTTGCTAAAATCTGTAACAGATATGTTAGATAGAAGTCAAAAAGAAAACCCACACAATAGTTAATAAAAGTGGTATGAACACGATGTTATGTGCAGATTAACGTCCGAAAAAACTATATTTTATACTACCTGATCTGATGGAATTTCGCTTATTGCATGCTATCTTATTGGGTTTAAATTTCACAGCTTGTTCGGTTTTGGAGACCTTGTAACAATGTCAAAGGTCTTAATAAACATAATCTAAACATAACATATAAACTTTTAAAACAGGGGTACCGCAAATTAAGGAAACCCTTTTGCAAGTTTTATCGCCGATACCCAGATTTAATGAAAAAATACAGCTGCAGTTGCCAGTCACTACTGCAACAAGGCATTTCTCAGCCAGTGTTTAATGGAAACTTTGTTTATAAATTAAACCCATTTGTTTGCATAACGGTAGCAGGATTGAAGGAGTTTATGAAGGTTTCTAGGCACATCTTGTAAAAGAACGTAGAAGCTTTATTTGTTTCTTTAATGACTACCATAGTGTTCTTGTTGATTTGACTGCAGGTGCTCTTGTTTCAGTTAGGTCAATGACTACCAACCTATTTTGTAAGAAAATGCCATAAGCTTCTTGTGTTTTATAAGTGTTTGTGCTTTTGCACGCAACATTGTCCAGTTGATGAGTGGGTTGGAGCGTATGCAGTAATACATTGTGATGTTGTTTGTTCATATGAGAACCAGTTGGGAGGTTGGTGAACTCTAGCAGCTGTTTCAACCTCCAGTGGCGAATTGTTTAACGCGATGTTTTTTCAGCAATTAAGAACTTGATTCTTTGTGTGATGCGAATAAGAGTGTATTTATCTTTTTTTTTACACACAAACCTCGTTTAATTGAAAATGAAAGTGCATTAGTAATCAAAAGCGATGTATGCATCGTTAGATAATAAATGCACCAGATTATTTCTAGTCTTTGTAACTGTTGTTTATAATCAGTTGTACATTAACTTTTAAAGCTTTGCTTTATGCTCTTGTCGCTATCTGTCACATGAATTCTATTAATTTATTTGTAATGCTCTTCAATCGCTATCGCAGTATTCCAACAAAGCTTTTAACTTTGCAAAACCTTATCTCGTCTCGTTGATTTGATTTATTTAATTATCTTTTAATTACGACAGATGTTTAAGAATACTTCGAATATTTAAATAAAAGTTACAGATGTTAAATAAGTTTATTTAATAGCGAAAATGTCCCTACAGAAAACACTTATACTGACTGGAAAAAATATGCTTATCAGAAATGGCCACAACCAGTAAAAAACAGCTTCTCACCCAACCGAAAAGAAGAGAGGACAAGAGAGCTTGAATCGAGAGAACCACTGGGGTTACCGTCTTGGAACGGTCTATGTCCAACCAATTTGCCACTGGGGGTTAAAGCAGGTTCGAGGAGGATGCACCAACCTCATACATGGCCCAATAGGTTCTCATATGAACAAACAAGTACACATTGTGTTGGTCACATAAACCCTAACCAAACCATTCACCTTTGTTTTTCTGCAGTTGTTTTTTGTTCAAAAGTCCTTTGAGATTTAATTAAAACAATTAGATATCTGTCAGACGATTAAGAGTATATGTATTTGTTTTTATCTAGAACTGATATAAAAAGCTGATTTTTTTCTGATGTTCCATAACATGCTTGTAATTTGAACAAAATTACAGCAGGACACTTTTGTTATTATCTGGGAAATTTTTCATGTCTGAAATCAGATTTGGAAATATTCAGTTGGCGGATAAGCTCTTGTTGATCAATATCGATTCGAATGCTTAAAGTCCATTTGTGAAACGTAACTTTGGTTTGACATGAGAAAGCAATCAGTAAACAATCTTGGGGAAAACATGCACAACTGCATGTATCAGATTCAATAAAGTCCAAACCCAAAAGCTAAAGACACAATGCATATGCAAAACAATATATTGCATCGTCAGTGTCATTAAGGGACTGAAATACTGGAATGTAAATACTGTAAATAAACGAAATACTGGAATGCTAATACAACTGACATACCAATAACACAGAAATAAAATTTAACCTAAACTGTGTTTAACGAGTTTCATCTAAAATCTAATATAAATCTCAATCAGAATAAAATGAAGAAGGGTAATAATAATAACCGTATTTATAAAACGAGTACATTTATTATAGAGAATTATTTGTGTCTGATGAATGAGCAAAACGATTTATTTCATATAGATATGCCGTACTAACAAAGAACGAATAGACTTAAGAAATTAAGCAATTTCTGAACAGAACATATCTTTTATTAGAATCAGGTTCAAACATGCCAAATATAATGAACAACATAATTTTAAGTATAACACTCTAAGAAGGGCTATTGTGTTTATTTTTATACGTGTGCATATATTACATTGTGAATTTATTACTAACTAAAAGCTTTGATGCGTTCATATCAACGTAGATCTGCAACTAAGAAACTTACGTTTACATAAAGTTTACCTAAATTACTTAGTTTCAAACAAATGTCATTTCTTTCTTTTAGACGGAGTGATGTGTAAATGGTCCAATGAAGACTGCTCAGCCGATGATGAGTGTTGCAGTCAACGTTGCATCACGAAGCACGAGGGAACAGATCCGCGATGTGCCAGCTCACCAATGCATTTCCCGTGCTTTTTCGATTACCAATGTGATGACGATCTAGCATGTGGAGAATTTTATAATTGCTGCTCCCCTTTTTGGGGTGTGTGTTCAGTCCAGAATGAATGTTGTGACGTCACTCACGTGTGTAGAGAGGAAGATGGCTTTATATATAAACGATGTCTGCCGCCAAGTGCTGCCAATAAATTGGCTGTCAATTGCTTAATGCTCAGTATTATTACATATTTCTATATTAGATGGGCTATATTTAGACCCTAAACATATAGAAGTACTATGCAACCAATATTGCCTTGACATACAAAGCCATGGTTGAATGTATACATTTGATCATTATATTTCACCGTTGACTTACTTTAAAACGAAATAAATTGTGGACAAACTTGCGTAACATTAAAACAGTTTTAAAACTTTAAATGGGAATGCGAGAGTAGTTTTATATAATAGTAATAAGACGAATTCTGATATAAATTAGATTGCCTGCCAACCGAACACTAAATTGAACATATTCTGCACTATTATCATGACACTTTTTAAAACTTATATACTTAGTCGGTTTAAGCCCCTTGCTTTAATTCAGTGTCGTAGACTATTATTGATTCTGTAGCACATTGTTTCGGATTACACAACCAATCATGTTGGTTTTAAACTCTATTCTTTCATTAAAATCGGTTGAAAGCGAAATCTGAGATCTTAGTTGTATCTTTTTTCATATACCCATGAATGATTTTAGCATAGTGCATCGTTAATCCGCAAAATTGATACAACTCTTCAGATTAGAAATTCCGTATCGAACAATGCCCAGCTTTCCGTGTTATATGTGACGTCATATACAACGTCACGGTAGGTTGTCGTAATTTTCCGGCACATAACGAACTCCAAAAAAGGAAATTTCAGTCGCAGTTTTACAAACGTTACGGTATTTTTACGCCATTCACAAATTGTCTACGCCATTCATAAATTTACTATCGCGTTACTATTTTTATTTCTGCTATTATGTATACCACGTTTTTGACTAAAATTTTGTTGTTTAGTTTATTTAAATTTGTTTTGAGCGAGAAGGGTATATAATAAAAGGAACATTATGACAGTATGCATTCTGGGCTATTTAAAAAAAAGGCTGGTTTGGGTTTTCCTGTTATTAAAATGTACAGCAAACAGTTACTTCCATTTTCCAACTTGGCAGAGGTGTCTCATCATGCCCTTTAAAGATTTGTGAAGTTTTATCAAAATATCACCATCCGTTTAAAAAATATTCTAAAATAATGGGCAAAAAATGTCAGGAGTGTGACAAAAAAGTGTGACACTTTTCAAAATCACATTTGTTCAGACCATTATTTTACAAAAAGCTTGAGTAAAGACAAGTTTTAGTGTTGTTTTAGTAAAAGGTGCATTTATTAGGCATCAAATAATGATAAAATTAAGCATGATATACTTAAAGTTATCAAAATTTATGCTATTAAGTCAAGCGTGGTAGATTAGAAAATACCTCAAGAAAATCAATACATGATTGCTTTATAAATTTATAGGACTTTAAAGATTAATACTATAGTACATAAGAAATGTTTGTGTATCATTAAGTATTATGTTTCTAGATGCAATAAATATAATATTATCACCTCTATTGAAATTATATTTGTCTGCAGCTCCCTTCAGAAAAAGTCAGCTAAATTTGTCAGGAGTGTGACATTATGCACATATTGCAATATTTGTTAACATATCCTTTACATGAAAACAAGAGCATGTTTTTTCCTAGAAGTTTATGTCATGTTTTGTTAAATTGTGACAAACAGGAATGGCCTTAGTGTAACATGTTTGAGTACACTGCAATTATGTGGTTGTCAGGAGTGTGACACACTTTCTTAACAATATGAATTTTTTATCTTTATGCTATACCACAAGTTCTAAAGCAATTATATTTGATGCTTCAATATGTTTTTTAACAGAAATGCACATTTAAATAATAAAAAACAGTAATACTTGTATTTTAAGCACATAAATTAAAATTCTATGATTTTTTTTAAATATTGGTCAATAAAGCTCCATAAAAATTTTATTCTGCCACATATGAGTATAACTTGATTGATTTTGATCACAATAAAGAGTGTACAAACATATGGACCAACCAGTCTGGACTTTTTTTGAACATAAATTCTTTACATTTTTTCACTTCACTTGCAATTTTTCAAATGACAATATCTCAGCAACCAGTTGACCGATTCCAAAAATCTTTTCAGTTCTTTACTCAGTTTCAATAAGCACAAAATACAGAATAAGAAGTTTGGAATTTTAATGAACTTTAATTTTTCACTATTTTTTCACTTTTCCAGCCATTTTTTTTGAAACAGCCCTTCTGTAGGTTCGTATTCTTTCTCGTTGCGTATGTCTCGCGCGATATTGTTTACATACCCAACTCGAAAAATACGAACCTACAGAATGCATACTGTTATAATATTCCATATAAAAGTATGAATTGGTTCGTGTGTACCTCTATTGCTTTGATTATTAGCTATTCCACCACAAAATAACAATGCCAAAAAGAAAGTAGCGTCTTTGTGTTTGCAAAACTCTTTTTGTCGCTAACCGAAATTTATCCAGTTGTAAGCCTATTAATTTACCAAAACTTGGCCATCACTAACCCAATAATTTAATTTCCATGTGAACAAATTTCAGAGATTTTATATTTTTGTTCGTAATATCTTTATTTTTATCTAGCTTATTTATCATTCTGATATATGCCTAGGTTTCTTATTTCTGACTACGACTTCTCCTTCGAGGTAGTAATGTTCAAAATCAGTACTTCTTTTTTGATTCCGATGAATCGTAACTAACAACTCGCAGCAAGGTACCTTGTAAATTTCTTACTGCTGCACGCCACACAGCTAAGTTATTGCCAATATGATATCCGTATTTGTAGTAAGCAACCGGACATAAGTAACATAGATTCATGTCTAGCGGATGCACAGTTCAAAAGCGAAAAAGGAACATCCCATTTAAGGGCTTACCACACTCCTCCCAAGTTTGTTCACCGATAAAAAGATAATTATCAAAATCTCAATAGCGGCAAAATGCCAATCAATGAAACTTTGCACAAATGAGTGTGACAAATGTATCGTCATTTTACATAAGGTAACACACGTTAGAACATTAAAGAAAAATAGCGAGATCTTAAAATTCCCTGAACTTCTATTTACATAAATTCTCAAAAACTAAACAACACAACATTTTCTTGTCAGTATCATAACACTCATGTGGGAATTTAAAATTATGTTTAGTATTGTTTAGTTTTTGTGAATTTATGTAAATAGAATCTGAACTAATTTTTAGGTTTAACTTTTTTCTTTACTTTTCTAACGTGTCTTACTTTATGCAAATAAAGATACATGAGTAACATTCATATGTGCAAAGTTTCATTGAACGGCATTTTGCCGTTATTGAGATTTTGATAATTTTCTTTTTATCGATGAACAAAGTGGGGAGGAGTGTGGTAAGCCCTTAAAAAGCACAAACTAGTAAAACTATACGTTTTATGTTTTGGTTCACACGCAAGTTAACATAGAACAATGTTCAGCAGGTGTACGGTGCAGCGTCCATTGTGTTCTTACTAAGTGCTCTTGTGGTGTAAGACCTGTAAATAGACTTCCCTATAAACTGTAGTAAACATGACATGTTTCAAAAGGCTGGCAATCATAGCTGGTACTATTTGAATAAGGGCTAACTTACATGCTTTTGAAGCTAAGTGTTTCTACTGCCAATTTCCAGCAAGAAAAGTAGGGGTCATGTATCAATTAACAGAGATTTGACACATTCAAACCGATGGTCTGTTTTTTTCACTTCTGTATGAACTTCAAAACTGTTTTACATATGCCATCCTAAAACCAGGGCCTTTTTCATATACTGCATTTCCAAACATAAATTTGCTATTAGTCTGTCAATAAAAGCATCTCATTTACTAAACATGTTCCTTTCAGGCCATACTAGCCATTTAACGCCCCCAAAAGTAAAAAAAAATGGGACTATTTAGTGTCGGCCATTGTCTGGAACATCCGGTGGACTATTTACAAGTAATTAGCCTTGTCTCAGAAAGTTCATCTAGTACCTGGGCCCAATATCAAAACTAAAGCTGGAGACCAGTCTCAAATCTCAAGCATCTGATTGGCTGAAATGGCGACTTCTCGCCACTGTCTTTTCATCTGAACTGCTATTATCTACTAAATGATTTTTGTGCTTTGGCTGACAGTTTTGTGAGTAAATGCATCGGGTTTAATTAATAATTCACTATGGCACCTATACCTTTTTGTTTAATAGAGAACATGACGGAGCAAATGTGAGGTTATAACATCCTGAAACCTTGTTTAAATACTAGAGGCAGTATGGTTTGTCGTTTACGGTGCCGAGGCGTTTTATTTTGTTAATGTCAAAATAAAACAATACGGATCAATATAAGAACTTGAAAATTTTGCGTTTTGGGCGAAAAGAATGACAATTATATTTTGATGAAGAGACCTAAAGCCACTCAAGGTTAGTTGTATTGTGAATGTGTGTTTTTTAAATAAATAACAGTTATCTCTAATCCTGTCAGCGACTTAGTTCCTTAAATGCTGCAACATATTATGATATTTTGATAGATTATATGGACACATAGAGATACAGAAATGCTATATTTGGTTAAGTAACGTAATCAAATTAACAGCAAATACAATATATTCAATATGGCACTACTTTGATAAGTAAATAAACGAAATTCATGTATAAAGGAGAACATTGATTTTGGGGTAACAGATGTTTATCTTGATTAGCCGAGTGTCTATGTTGGTTGCATCTATATTGATTTCAAGAATTGTCCCACGAAATTCGTGCGATGATTGGAATACATTCATAAACGCAAGTCTAGACAGGACAGTTTTGCTTTCGTTTCTTCAATAATGGTATTTAATGATAACTCACAGTCATAACAGATGACTGTGATTTGAAAAAATGAGCAAACCTCACAAACCTTGTTTTACGTAAGTGTTTCGTTAAGTTGATGTGTGTTAAGTTGATTAGATCATTTTAACGCTTTATTATATATCTACGCATTTTAACACATGTACGACCACTGTAGATCCAGATCAGCGATTTGGATCTAATTCTACATTGGTTTCTTCTTGGCCAGGAATAACATAATGAATCAAAAGCTACCAGTCCAGATCCTGTACCGGCTGATCTGGATCTACACTGTTCGCTCACGGAAAGACTGCCATATTCCATGGAGTAAAAGACCAAGCTCATCTATCCACTATATTTTATGTTATGACCTTTTCAGATAACAGCAGTTGCAGTCGTTTATTTTTAATGTTTAATCTCTAATTGTCAAGTAAATAAAATACCAAACGCAACTGTCAAACCCTATAATAATTGTCCATTATTCTTATGCACTTGTTTGATCTTTTAAAACAAATTTAATGCTTCTTTCTATTGTATTTTTGAAAAAGGAACTTTGAAAGCCACCAACTAGACCAATAAACCAAAATATTGCAGGTTTAGATTTATCGAACCTGTTCATAAAAAAGCACTCCCACACGACACAAACGACACCACTCTTATTTAAATAATGAAAAGGATTTTTAAAATAGATGACAAAGGAAACTTTAAAAGCCACCGAAAATGACATTATGAAGAATTTTGCAGGCTCTATTTGATTGGGCCTATTCGCGGGATTAATGAAAATGGACATTACTGCCCACGCCGTCTAGCCACGGGATGAGCGCAACTCAATATTTACACAAGTAATGTGTACAAATTGATTCATCTCAAACGATGGTTTGCCTATGGCGGTGAACATGGGGCCTTAAATGCGATATTATGCGAAGATTAACACAATCCCATGATCGGCGTATGGTCCCCAAATTAAAAATGGGTTTGCCCTAAACGATAAAAACTAGAGGAATCAGAATATAATAGTATTTTGAGAACATATATCCTGCACATCACAGAGAACGCCAACGCCTAAGCAGGAAGTATATATATATACTAGGGGTGACTGAATGTCATAGGGTTAAATAAATATATTAAAACCTCAAAGTGAATTTCTTCGTTTGTTTTTATTTTTCCCAAATTACTTACCTTTTGTTATTTTTGGCGTTCCATACTCCCATTTTTTTACTCAGCCTTTTCAATATAGTCTAAGGGAAACAACTTCTTTTATTTCTTTTCTTTACCTCGGCACGTGATAACTAACAACCAATCACTGCATTTAAAAACATTTGAAATAAGGTAGCCGCTGGTTTTTATGTAAATAGCAAATGATTGTTTTCTGGAAAGTTAAATACTTTTTCAGGTAAATACATTTTTATTTCATTGTTTTATGTCATAGCGATACTAAGTCTTTATAGAATTTAAGTTAATATGTAAACAATTTTACCTTTTACCTGTATAAATTATTGTAATGTTCTACATCAATGATTTCTATCACCTTATGCACGGGTCATGTTTGTTTACGTATTGTGACATGTGTCAACTGTCAAATAGAAACTTAAATATTTGTAATCGCTATATTTATATCATAACTTAATATGTTGTATTATTGTTTTTCAGATAAGACACTACACTCATGATACATTATTGATGTTCATGTTCCACGTTTACATGATTATGTGAATAAACTTCTATATTCTGTCTGGAGTTTTAACGAACACATTAAAATAATAATCACCCAAACCTCCCAGGACCCACAGAAACAAGGGGTCGGTGATAAATGGCGCCCAACGTGGGGCGCCATTTATCACCGAGTAGACCAATGCGTTCAATTCAATCTCTACCCGATAAGCAAACTCCCACAAATAAACTTTTAGGGAAAAACAGCAAAAGGAAAGAGAAAGAAGTGCTTATAGAGCATGCGGGGTTATGTGCAAGGTTGAATTTAAGGGGTTCTCTGTCAAAAATTGATTAAACAAAAAAATCTACAAACAATCTACTAGAAAATATAGAAAAAAATTATATAAATATGTAAATCAAAAACTTAAAATTTTAACTAAAGAAGCACATAACTAAATAAACAAACAAAATTGACTCACATTCAGTCCTGACACAAATCCTCCAAAATAAAAAAAATCACAACAACACAGTTCACATCACATTATAAAAATGTCAAGATCCTGAATTCCAAGTGTCCTTTGTCCCGTGCAGTAATCCTCCAGATCCATCCTCTTGAAGACGTGTAGATTTGAAGATATGTAGGGCCCTACTCCACTAACGTAATCCGAATACGCCGGCACGACGTCGATCCCAATCCAAGCTTTTACACAAAGTGTAACAGCTGCAGCACTCCAGGAATAAAAATCCCTGAACACCGGTTCACAAAGCAAATAGATATAGTCTTATGTGATTCAGAACACAACGTTGGGCGCCATTTACGTTGTACGCGTGTACCAACGGAGCTACGTGTGACTTCCAGTCCGCCTTTAAATTGTTGTCCAAAGTCCCTAGCATCTTCAACAAAGTTGAATTAAAACGCTCTACGGGATTTCCCATCGGATGGTATGGCGTCGTATGCGACTTGGCAACACCAGCTAATTTTGGTAGGATATGCCTGTGCGTATCTAGTGAAAAAGTCAGTACACACCAGAATATGTTCCTGACCACCTTTAGACCGTTCCAAACTGAGAAAATCAATGCACAATATTTCCATTGGAGCTGAAGCTTTGAAGTTGACTAGTGGTGCTGTAACTGGATATTTCTTTCTTTTTATGCAACGTTCGCAGCGCTGAACTCTGTTTTCTATCCAGGTATCCATTCCAGGCCAATAGAAGCGTTGTTTGAAGAGTGATGTCGTGCGGTCTCTACCCTGATGTCCAAGGTCATCATGAAGTGCCAAAAAGATTTCTTCTCGGAGATGAACAGGTAACACCAGTTGTATATATTCTTGATCTCCCACTTTCCCACGACGGTAGACCACTCCGTCCCTTAATTCCAATTGATCCCATTCCCTCAGATACTTTCTTAAAGTCGAATCTTGCGTACAAGCCTGCAGAGCATAGGGCTTCGTACCCTCTTTAAGGTAGGTAACTATCTGAGAAATGGTAGCGTCATCATGCTGTGCCTTGCGCCAATCCTTGGAACAAAGTGACAGAGAGTCAATGATGTCATCTGGTAGAATCTCTTTTGACGGCTCAACTGAGGATAAACTATCTGGTGCAACCAAACTGTATGCAATGGGTGATTGAAAATTATCAGTTGTCGCAGAAATTGAAAGTGCATTGATGACATCACTTGTAATGCTTTTGTTGAATTCAGTTTCAAATTTCCTGGAAAGTCCATCTGCATCTGAATTTTGTTTCCCACTTCTGTATTTAATTTCGAAATTGTAATTTGAGAGAGCAGCCATCCATCGATGCCCCGTTGCATCTAACTTTGCCGTCGTTTGTACATAAGTCAAAGGGTTATTATCCGTCAATACTTCAAAGCTGTTGCCGTACAAGTAATCGTTAAACTTTTCAGTTACGGCCCATTTCAGCGACAAAAACTCTAGCTTGTGTGCTGGATAATGCTTCTCTGACGGTTTCAGACTACGACTGGCATATGCAATTACCCTATCACCTCCACCTTGCCGTTGATACAAGACAGCACCAAGTCCTGTTGATGATGCATCAGTGTGCACAATGAATGGAAGTTGATAGTTTGCGTATGCAAGAATGGGTGGATGGGTTAGTTTTTCAATGATGTCGTCAAATGCCTGTTGCTTTTCTGCATCCCAAACAAAAGGTGTTTTCCGGTTGGATTTCTGACCCTTTTTTGTGGAATGTCCAATTAAAAGGTTATTCAATGGTTTCACGATTGATGCATATCCTTTAACAAATCGTCTATAGTAGCCTGTGAATCCTAGAAACTGACGAACTTCTTTAATAGACTTTGGAACAGGCCAAGATTTAACAGCAGCGATCTTCTCCGGATCAGCTTGGATGCCCTCTTCGGAAACGACATGACCCAGGTAAGTAACCTTTGATTTAAAAAATTCACATTTTGATGGTTTCAGCTTTAAATTGTGTTCAGCGAGCTTGGCAAAAACAGCTTCTAGACGTTTCAGATGTTGCTCAAAAGTTGATGAAAAGATGATGACGTCGTCCAGATAGATGAGACAGTCTCGAAGATTAAGATATCCCATGCATCTCTCCATCAGCCTTTGAAACGTCGCTGGTGCGTTGGTCAGGCCAAAGGGCATTCTATTACATTCATAAAATCCCAGAGGACCCACTTGGAATGCTGTTTTGTAACGGTCTTCCTCTTTAACTGAAACTTGCCAGTATCCGGCCTTCAAATCCAACTTTGAAAAATATCTTGATCCGGAAAGTAAATGAAGAGTGTTTTCGATTCTTGGGATAGCGTAGGCATCTTTTATAGTTCTGTTGTTTAGTTTCCGAAAGTCAATGCAAAATCTGATGGTTCCGTCTTTCTTTCTTACTATGACCACATTTGAAGAAAAAGGACTGTTTGATTGTCTTATAGCACCACACTCAATCATTTCTTGAAGGTGTTCTTTCACTTCTTGTAATAATCCAGGAGCAATGTTTCTGTAAGGCTCTTTAAATGGTGTGTCATTGGAAAGATGAATTTCATGTTCAATTAAATCAGTGTTTCCAAGGTCAGTTGGTCCTTTCGAAAATATATGTTTCCACTTCGCAAATGTCTGGTTTACTTGTTTCTTCTGATCTTCAGTTAAGTTTGTGTTGTCTAACGTAATTGTAAATTCTTGTTCATCTTCTTGGTCTTCTTTGTTGTCACCTGTTGTCTGATTGTTAAGTGTTACATGTGTTCCATGGTTTTCTTCAATTATTGGAGCTTTTCGTATGACGTTAACTTCCTGAAGCTGACATAAGTTTGATTTTGGAGGCAATGAAACTGCTTTAGCCGATAAGTTGAAAATCTTTACTGGAACTCTAGTAGTTTTTCCTTGATTATTGACGGAAACTACTCTAGGACAAACATTTACTCTTGATGAGCAATGTTGATCATCACATGGTTCTGTGACAGCACTTTCAACAGACAATGTACAATGTATTGGCTGGTATATCGAAACCACCCATCTTAAACTGGCCTAACAAAATTGAGTTTAGAAGTTCTGTAAACATACATTAGTATATATTAATATTAAAGGACGTTATTAATAACAACACTTATTAAATGTACTTGGAAACTTGAAAACCACCAAAGACGACATATGCAAATTCATTGTAGTTGAAGGCTTGGTTTGACTGAGTCTGTGCAACCACAGAGAGCATTGAATTAACATGAATTAGTTGAACAGAATGTTCTTAAATAAACGACATTGCTACAACATGGTCGACAAAGTGTCCATGTTCTATTCTATTTCGCGTATACGTATTTTTGTATAAAATGTTGTTTTTTTTAACAAAAGCGAACGAGAGTAATATATGCATACAACTAACGGAGTATTTGGTGAAATCAATCCGTATGCTATTAACAAATAATTGTCGATCATCCTGATGACCGACATATTATAATGGACCAAACTTGAGCTTTCTACCTGAACACCGGTTAACAGTGATGTAAAGCAAAGATCACGTTCCAACGGAACGGATAATTTAGATAATAAGACTCTTACTCAGTCGTTATTTATGGATAGACTCTTACCCAGTCGTTATCTATAAAAACCCAGAGACCTCTAATTGGCTGTTGAAGGACGTCACATTTGGAGTCTGTACCTATTCTTAAATCCTCTCTCCAGTTTCTTATCAGCTAGGCTTATTACTCATAAAGATATTTACGACAACGAACAATAAACATATACATGTACATGGATTTTGTCTAGTAAATGTACACTCTGTTTGATAAACAAACGATGTACAGATTATAAATTTATTAAGCCAAAGCAAATAAAATGTGTAGAGAACAATGACAAGAGATTAGCTACTTATTTTGCAGCATTTTGTGAAACTCGGGGATCAGAGGTATCCCAGCGAATGTTTTACATGGTTTAGCTAGCTCGATATGGATACATCCGTCGGTACTTTCTTGATAATTTTGCTTAACTGTTATCTTGCATTTTGCCACTAATGAACTGGTTGCTAAAGTTTTATAAGGTTTTGAATGTAAAAATTATCTTTGGAACACCAGAACACACGGTTTTGCAGAAATCTTAAATCGGGTAATGAAACTGAAAATAATAGACACTACAAGTTTAAGCTTTACTTAGTTGTAGTTTGGTTTTGAATCAACAAAATGATCTTTGGAACATGCGAACACACATACTTTTGCAGAAGTATCAAATCGTGTCATGAAACTGTCAATAATAGACAATACAAAATTTTGCTTTCCAAAAAGCTAGTCGGTCATTGGCAAAAGCTTTTAACAAAAGAAAAGACGGCGCTGTAGTGCATACTTTTTGCGAATTTGAATTCAATGCGTTAGGTTGTTATTCGAAGACATGAGACATACTAAGTGAATACCAACATTCTAACGATATTGTTCTAGATCAGAAAGAATAATTTTATCATACCTGTGAGTCCCTGACAGACTGTTCACGTTTTTCTCTCCCATTCTATGACTGTGAAAAAACTTTGGTTTTTAACATATTCTGTAGCTTTGGATATATATATTACAGCTTGATAAGCATTGCTTTCTAACACTTTCTGACACAAAAATATTGTTTGACAAACTTTTCCATTTTGGTTTACTTCCAAGTAAATTATTAACTTGTTCGCAAACAGGGTTAGATTTATCACCAGATTAAATACATCTCATTCGAAAGAGGAAATACCTATAAGTAAACTTACATTTTTGTATGGCATCCAATAAAAGTGCCTTAAAATTCAAACTTTTCTGCAGTCTTGTCAAAAGGTTGTGCTAATAACCGACTAGCTTTTTGGAAAGCTAAAACTTGTAATAATAATAAATCAGTAACATCCTTTATAGGAAAAAGCAGCTAAAAGAGCAGTCATTATCTTTAGCGCTGCGAGTACTGACTATCGACGAACACTTAAGGTCATTGGATATTGATTGCGTCCGAGAAAATTACGTCTTCGGTGAAGCTATTGGTCAGCTCTGTAAAATTTTGTTAAGTGTATTATTTTTCAATGTACGTTTCATGAAATGCACGAATTGTGTGAATTATTTAACAGTTTTTATCTCAGTCAGTAAAGTCATTTCTAAAACCAAAAATGGTTTCGACACTTTTATTTAATGTATTTAAGTATAATTTATCTATAGCAGTTTTAAACATTCTTTAAGAATACAAGTTTTAAAGGTGAATCATTGCATATTAGGAATAGCCACATTAAGAAAACACAGCCTCTCCCCACAGCCAGAATGTGTTGAGGAAAAGTGTTCATAAGATTTATACCGGGATCAACTGCAAAAACCCCCAAAAATTAAAAAAGAGAACCTCACGAGTTTCTGCCTAGGAAAGGTCAGTGACATAGCATTTTGAACTTGTGTACTAACCTCATTTTTACACATCTTAAAGTTCTCATATGACAAAACATGCATGCGTTGCCGTTGTGAATTAATTCACGCACTACTTAATAATTTGCTTAAAAGCACACACAACATACATGTAAAAAATGGCACTGTCATGGAAAAAAATACGCGCTCAATGACGTAAGTGAGATAAAACATCTGGAGTTAAATTCAGCAAGAACCCGATGTCGGAAAAAATCTGATTATATCTATATGTTTTCTTTAAAAAAATGAAATATGCATATCAGGAATTGCCACACTCACAAAAACACAGCCTACACACGCAGCCATAAAGTAGAGAGGAAGAGAGCATGGTTATATCAAATGATCAATTTCAAAAGTGAAGCCACGAACAATTAACGACAAAGAGAACCGGAGGGGTACAGCCTTGGAACGATGTTTTAGGTACATTTATAAACTCTTAAATTTCTGCCATCGTCACGCATTCAAAAAGGTAAGCAAATCTGAAGATAGGCTTATTACAAAACATGTAGAGCACTGTACAGTATCAAAATGGAAACCTTTACAGATTTATCACTTCGTTAAATTACACTGAAAACACGATAGGGGTCAGGCAAATTACATCGTAATGATTTCATTTTATATAAAACTGCTACATTAATGGAATTGATCAAAACGGTTAAATTATTGATCTAAAATTGCGAAATTGTTGAAATTGAAATAAAATGGCTAAATTGATTTAATTGATGTAAACTGGCTAAATTATTGACATTGTGTTAAAATAATTTCATGTTCAAATATTTCATTCAATATGTTTGGTAAACTTTACATGACGTTATTGTGACGTCATGACGTCTTGACGTTATGGACGTTGGATACGAAGTGATTGAATAAAAAAGCAGTATTGTTAGCATTGAATAAAGTGATTCTACTTAGTTGGTGTTCGCGTTAGCATTAATAAGGCGTTGGCGTTGGATTAACAAGTGGTAGCAGAGCGAACCATTGATCTTTTTGTGTGAAATAGTTGTGTGCTGTTTATTTTTTGTGGTGTGGAATTTTTCTTTGTGTTTGCTGTTGGCTTCATCATGACAACTAGACTGAATCCACCGGTATTTGGAAAAGGGAAGAATTACGAGAGATTTAAACAGGAACTGTTGGCATGGAAGGAGATAACCGAACTAAGTAGAGAAAAGCAGGGAATTGCGGTTGCATTATCTTTGCCTGAAGATGATGAATCTCAAATACGAGAGAAAGTTTTTGACCAAATACCTATTCGTGACTTAAAGGGCGTTGATGGTTTGTCAGTTCTTCTTGATTTTCTGGATTTGCATCTTGCAAAGGATGACTTAACAGACAGTTTGGATAAATTCGAAGATTTTGAGGATTTCGAGAGATCAGAGGGTCAGTCGATTACTGAATATATTTCTATTTTTGATGCAAAGTACCGGAAGATAGAGAAGAAGAGGATGTCATTGCCTGCTGAAATTTTGGCTTTCAAGCTACTCAGGAAGGCTAATATTACAAAGGAAGAAAAGTTGCTTGTCTTAACTGGTATGAATTATGAAAACAAGAAAACTTTGTACGAGGAGGCTAAGAAGTCACTGAAGAAGTTTAAGGGTGACACAAGTGTGACAAATGGCAGTTCCAGTATCAAACTTGAACCTGCATTTCTAGCAGCAAATGAAGAGGCGCTGCTTGCAGCGGGTTACTCAAAGATGAGAGGTAATCAACAGGCTCGTTATAGCGGTGATAGAGATAGGAATGCAAATTGGGAAAAATCTGGACATTCTGGTGCTAGAAAGAATGAGAGATCTGGGTTCATTCCTGATGGTGGCAAGAAGAAGAAAATTAACCCCATTGGTCCAGATGGTCGAACATTGACTTGCAAGTCTTGTGGTTCTTTTCGACATCTGCTTCAGGCGTGTCCGGACAGCTGGGAGAACATGAAGAGGGTTCATGCTGTAGAAGAGGAGAACGCAGTATTGTTTACTGGGTATGACACAGTTGAGGTTCAGCGATTGAGTGTTGATGCTCGTAATTGTGCTGTTTTAGATAGCGCATGCAGCAGTACAGTGTGTGGTAGGAACTGGATCAACAACTATATCCAATCTTTGGACATGGGCGATAGACAAAAGGTGAGGAAATTAGGCAGCCAAAGAGTTTTCAAGTTTGGAGGTGGTACATGTCTGACTTTCCAAGGGGAATACTGTTTACCTGCTATGATTGCTGGCAAAGCTGTGATGATCAGAACCGATGTTGTGGAGTCAGATATTCCGTTGTTGTTGTCGCGGATGGCGATGAAAAGGGCTTCAATGAAAATGGATCTTGAAAATGACACAGCGAACATTATGGGAAAAGAGGTGGCGTTAAATCTGACATCATCTGGTCATTACTGTGTTCCCATAGATAAGACTGTGGAGGTACCTGTCGAAAGTGTTTATGCTGTCAGTCTTGCTGCTTTAACCAGAGATGAGAGATACAAAACTTTTGTGAAATTGCACAGACAATTTGCTCATCCTCCAAAGAAGAGACTTACAGCACTGTTGAAGGATGCGGGTATCTGGAAAGAAGAATATGAGGAGGACCTTGATCAAATCACTGATCAATGTGAACTGTGCAAAGTCTATGCAAAAACTCCTTCAAGACCTGTAGTAGGTTTGCCTATGGCTTCAAAATTCAATGAAAAAGTTGCCTTGGACCTAAAGCAATGGAATGGCCGATGGATTTTACACATTATAGATATGTGGTCTAGATATACCGTGTCAACTTTTGTCGACAGAAAGAGGCCAGAGAAGATCATAGATGCATTAATGAGGGAATGGGTGGGTAAATTTGGAGTAATGGGCTCATTGATGACTGACAATGGTGGCGAATTCAACTCGGATGAGGTAAGAGAGATTACATCAATTCTAAACATTCAATTATGTACAACAGCTGCTGAAAGTCCTTTCCAGAATGGTTTGTGTGAAAGAGTTCATGCTATAACTGATATGATGTTGACAAAGATGCAGGCAGATTGTGGGAAAGTTAATGCGCAGACTTTACTATCATGGGCAAACATGGCGAGAAATTCGTTACAAATGTGGACTGGATTTAGCAGTCATCAACTAGTGTTTGGACAGAACCCTAACATACCAAATATAATGAGCGAGAACTTACCCGCTTTACATGGTACCACCAGCAGTGAGGAATTCGCAAGGCATTTGAATGCTTTGCATGCAGCTCGTAGAGCATTTATACAGTCAGAATCTGATGAGAGAATCAGACGAGCTTTGAGGAATAAAGTGAGAGCATCTGAACAGGTTTTTGACCATGGTGATAAAGTTTTCTACAAGCGAGAGGGAAAAGAGCGTTGGCTCGGTCCTGGCAGGGTGGTTTTTCAAGATGGAAAGGTGGTGTTCGTTAGGCATGGTGCAGTTTTTGTGAGAGTGTCTCCTAACAGGCTGCAGAAAATAGATGATTACATTGTGCCTGATGGATCTAAAACTGATCTTAATGTTGACAAGGAGAAAGAGAGTGGCATTGTTAATGGGTCAGATGATCACTCATTAAATCGAAGTGACATGGCAGGTACTGACATGACAGTAATTACTGAGGAAATACCAAGATCACGTTCTGCCGAGAATTTGCAACCTAATTTGGGAGATAGAGATCAGCTCCAAGAGATTCATCATGCTAAAATGACATTAAAGTCAAATGACAGTATTCGGTATAGGACACCGAATTCAAATGAATGGATACGGGCAAAGGTACTGGGAAGGGCAGGCAAGGCTACAGGAAGAAACAAGTTTTGGTATAATATAGAGGAAGACAGTAGCAAAGAAAGGAAAAGTGTCAATCTGGAAGAAGTTCAATGGGAACTGGTTAATGAGGTGAATATGGTGGAAAAGCAGGACTGTGAAAATGGTGATGTCACAACCGCTAAGATGTGTGAACTTCAGAAACTGCAACACTTCAAAACATATGAGGAAGTAGAGGATTGTGGTCAAGCCGTTTTGTCAACACGATGGGTGGTGACCAACAAGGATGGACAAACCAAGGCACGACTCGTAGTAAGGGGATTTGAAGAAGAATATTTGATGCGGTGTGATAGTCCGACGGTGGGAAAAGGAACACTTAGGATTTTTCTTATGTTTGCAGCTGTAAACAACTGGACTGTGAAAACCACTGATATAAAGTCAGCATTTCTGCAGGGCAAAGAAATCACGAGACATGTATATATCAAACCCCCAAATGAAAGTGAAAGTGCGGCTGGGTTTATATGGAAGCTAAAACATGGACTTTATGGACTTAAAGATGGAGCCAGGCAATTCTACCAGAGTGTAAAAGAAGAGTTATTTAAATTGGGATGTAAGATATCAGAGATGGATCCAGCAATGTTTTTTCTACACACAAAGGACAAGCTGAATGGAATAATTTGCTGTCATGTAGACGATTTTCTCCATGCTGGAGACGAATGCGTGGAAGACATTCTCACACGATTACGAATGCGTTTTGTTGCAGGAAAAATTGAGGAAGGACAATTTGATTATATTGGGTTTAGGATTTCTCAGACCAGCGGAGCAGTTAACTTAGACCAGACCAGATATATTCAAAACATAGAGAACATACAGATAGATCCAAAGAGAGTTCAAAATAAACATGAAGTGTTGACATCCAAGGAACAGACAATTTACAGAAAACTCGTAGGAAAGATTAACTGGGCAGTGCAAGGCTCAAGACCGGACTTGTCGTTTGAATTGATTGATTTGAGCACTAAGTTAAAGGCAGCTACGGTAGGAGATCTTTCTCGGGCCATCAAAGCAGTCAATAGATTAAAAGACATCAATTCAGTTATTCGTTTCACACAATTGAGCGAATCCGTGAGTGACTGGAAGATTGTTATGTTTACAGATGCGTCTTTATGCAATCTTAGCAATGGCACCGGCAGCACTGCTGCCTATATAGTATGGTTGGTGGACAATTCCGGGAGTTGCTGTCCGATATCCTGGCATACCAGTAAAATTAAAAGGGTTGTACGCTCCACGATTGCTGCTGAGGCACTCAGTCTACAAGAAGGTTTGGAATGTGGGTATTATTATAGGCGAATGCTTGAAAACATTCTCGGAATGCCTAATAACATTATATCGATCATAGCCTATGTAGACAACAGAAGCATAATAGAAGCCTTGCATTCTACCAAGCTAGTAGATGATAAACGTCTTCGAGTCGATATGGCTGCGATCAACGAATCGTTATCAAGAAACGAAGTTAAGGAGATCAGATGGTGCCCCGGGAAATATCATTTGGCTGACTGTATGACCAAACGTGGTGCATCCGGATATGACCTGTTGAGTGTGATACAAGAAGGGACAATTTCAAAAGACTTTATATAGACTTCTACCATTTTTGTATATTTACCTCTTCTCATATTATTTCTTAGAACTTCAAAGATAACAAACAGAAAAGAAGAAAAGAAAGTATAATTAATGTTAAAATAATTTCATGTTCAAATATTTCATTCAATATGTTTGGTAAACTTTACATGACGTTATTGTGACGTCATGACGTCTTGACGTTATGGACGTTGGATACGAAGTGATTGAATAAAAAAGCAGTATTGTTAGCATTGAATAAAGTGATTCTACTTAGTTGGTGTTCGCGTTAGAATTAATAAGGCGTTGGCGTTGGATTAACACATTGATCTGAATTGCTAAATTATTAAGATTTATCTGAAATGGCTAAATTGATTAAATTGATGTAAAATGAATAAATTAATTAAATTGATGTAAAATGACTAAATTTTTGGCAGTGACCTGAAAAGCCAAAATTACTGAAATTGATCTGAAATGGCTAAATTATTTAAACTGATCTAGGATAAATTATTGACAGCGATCTGAAACTGCTAAATTATTGAAACTGATCTAAACTGGCTAAATTTTGGACAATGGTATAAAATAGTTAAATTATCGAAATGGCTTCATTACTGACATAAAATCTGGTAAAATAATGAAATTGATCTAAAATGGCTTTTTTGTCATAACAATAATCTGAAATTGATACATTATTGAAACTGGTCTGAAATCGCTATTCAAAAGCGTTTCTATAACCTTACTGTAATGCATTTGGGACATTTCTTGGAGTTAAAAGCTAACGCTTTCATGCAGGACCGGCAAGGTCTTTTTTGTATATGGTTAATTTTCGCATAAAACGTCTGTTTTGCTTATTGATTTGATGCACGCGCATTCATGTGGGTGAATTTACATATAGTCATCCCAAAAGTAACTAATCTTGTAGTTTTTCAAACAAAGGTGACATGGTGCGTGGAAAGTCTGATTCTTGATAGCAATCAAATTCCCACACACTACTCTAAGCACGTTATCTACCAAATAAGGCGCCCCCACCGCCCCCCCCCCCCCCCCCCAAAAAAAAAAACAAAAAAAAAACAACAACAAAAAACGAGAGGCAAATACTCGTCAACGATCTTTTGTAATTGCATTCCTTTTTTAAGAAAAGACACCGAACATAAAAATGAATCACACAGATTTTAATTTGAATACTACACGAAATTTAAAATATTTTTGCAGCCACCCTCCAATTAAAATCTATATTAGTTTAAATTAGTGAAAGCTTTAGTATGCATGCCTAATTTTACATCAAGTTGTCTAGCGATCATGACGAGAATATGTTATTTATCTAAATTTCAACAATTGTAAATTACATCCGCCAGAACTTAATAAGGTTATATTGACATGAGGAGGCACAAAGCTTATTTAATGAACATTGTTTCCTCGTAGTACTCTCATATCAGAGAGGAGTTAGTTATCACGGAAATCTTAATTTTTTGTATTCTGCATTGGTTTTCTAAAGTATCAATAATTATAAAAAAGAATAATTTTCAGGAAAAAAAATCGCCACTTGTCAGTAACACAACATTTAATTCCATTTCTAAAGTAATATCAAATTGTCAAACATTGTTATGATACATTTGACAAGAAGAAACCTGATGACACTTGTCCATCTTGATGGCACTTCGCCGCTGTGAAATTTATTAATATTTGTTTAGTGACACAAAGGCTCGCTTTATATGGTATATCTCATAATTTTACACATCGTGCTTCGGTACTTGTGAAAAGTTTCGAATTATTTTCTCGTTTCTGTGACAACACTGGCAGATAATCTTCCAACTAAACAGTGGTTTTCCCACTTTGAATTGAGGCACGCCACGGGAAAAGGTATCTTCAACAAGGTCGTCCGTCCGTCCATTTGGAAAATTCATCTTGAAACTTGTACATTTTCCAGATGGAAAATTGGCCTTGAGCTGCATTACTTCTAAAAAACAAACAGATAAAATATGGGTATTTTTGATGTTTCTGGAAATCACGTAGACCATGTTAGATTGAATATTACAGTAAAGTCAATTATTTATAAATAATTGCAACCGGCCTCTGGCTACAATCTAAATTTGTATAGGTTTAAGGAACGTTTTTTCATGCACGCATAACTGAAATCTATATAGTTTCCTAGAATAAACGAAACGAATCGTCGACTTTTTTAATATATTTTTTAAATATGGTGATTTAGAAGTTAAACGTAGCCCACTGTCAATACAATATTTTTCAAGCTTGTAAAAAGAAATGTTGACGGTGAAACATTACAATGTACTTCATTTTAAATTTCTCCCTGATGCAATTAACAGTTTTTGAGAACGAATTTCAATTAGACGTGATTGTATAAAAACTATTGGCATCTCCATTTTCGAGAAGATGTGCCTCATGTGGGTTAACTGATAAGAATCAATAATGAGCATCCTTACTGAATACTGTCAATCGCTGTCACATTTTAAAAGATCAACGCAATAATCGGGTTACGTAACGGGAAAATGTATCGGTCCATGAAAAAAATCATAATTTAAAATATTTGGAATTTGAAAAATTTATTATAAATTAAAAGGTAACACTTATTGCAAACGGTAGTTTGTACTATACCAGGCTCTATGAATTATAACAAGGATCGTATAGTGGATTTTTGTTTTAAATAAAATTCACGAACAAACCAGACCACTGGACTGACGGACACTAGGTTTTAGCTAAATAGACGGACGGACGAACAAAGCATTCATGGAGTGTGGCAATAATCATAAGAAAATAAGACAACGAGTAAAAAATAGTGCTACTATTTTATTCAAGGTTACTCTAAATAATCAGTTATTTAATATTTTTCATAAAATAATACTTGAAAAAAAATAAATTTGAACCATAATATCATGTAAGACGAAAATCGCGAAAATGCGAGAAAAAAAAACAAAAATAAGGGAGAATAATCCCTCAGAAAATTGACCATAAAAATGAAGAGAAGCTCTAAGGCTTCGGAGACCACCGACCTATTGGACGGTGAGTCCTGCTTTAAGATAAAAAGACTGGGAATCGGATTTTATACCGTGCACAGTCATGTGACAATGGTAACATAGATACCGACAAAACAAGTTTAAATGGCCAATTAGAATGTAACCAACGAAAAACTGTGTTACAAAACTAAATAACCAATGGAGTTAATTATAATAGAAACTCTTCGTGTTGTAACTGAGAGTAGAAGAAAAGACCATAGCAACAACAGGTAATAATAATACTAATAATAATAAAAATAATAATAATAATAATAATAATACAATAAAGGTATCCTGTTACAGTACTTTGTGATCTCTCCACTATTAAAATGCAGCACGCTAAATTCAGTAACAATAATCACGAATGACATATGTTAAATGCTTGTTTATCTAAATTTCTGAATAAAAAAATCAATAAATGCATATCAGGAATTGCCGCATCCAGCAAATACAATAAACTTCAATCTATCTACCCACGATTGTCAAATATTCAGTTTTCAAGAAAAAAGATATGCAAAAGCACATAAATAAACTAAACATGTAGCTTTGGCTTACATGTAACAGTGTAATACAACTATACCTGGTAGTGTAAAAATCCTTTTGCAATTTTTGAATAGTTAAAATTAATTCTTTACATATTGCATATTAATTGTGTTTATATTCATGTAGCGTTTGTGAAAAAGCGGCCAAACAAATCTCATATCTCGAATTTCTATACATGGTGTTGTTACAGTTACATATAGTTCGGCTTGAGCTAGAAGTCATAAAGTTTTCGCAAAGATGTTTATGTTAATATATGCTTTAACATTTCAAATAAGAAGCAGTTTATACGAAACGTACTTTTATGAAAGAATAGTAAACAATTAAGGAAAGAACTGTAGATCTATGTCAAATTGACGTTCTTCGAAAAAGAATCTCGGACCTTAATGCTTCATTTCTCTGAGAACGAAATATTTTTGTAAGCTGTTGAAAAGTATGAAAACAGTTTGCGCTTTTGATTTTGTCTGGAACTGGAACTTAATACAATGTAATTTTAACTAATTGTGCATATTCTTTATTAATATTTAAACTACTTTCGACACAAATCAACTATTCCGAAGCATCATGCAAAAAGATCTGGCACTGTCTTTGATATTGATTTTGTATAAATAGATGAAAAGGGAACTTTGAAAGCCACTGAACACGGAGAAAGCAACGTGTAGAACTGAATTGAATGAAATTTTGACAGGTGATCTGAGATTATAAATCCTGCACATCACAGAGAATGCCAAAGGCAAAAATTAAAAAGCAGGAAGTATATCCTATGGGTGATTGAACAATATCCAAAACAATGATAGCTGAGATATAGAAACCACTTTTCTTAAAACTGGCCGAAATATTGAAACAAAAGTAATTTTAGATATACTTTAAAAAGACATACGTTTTGTGCTCAACCGCCTTCGAAGGAAGTAACTGATAACAGCGATGACTGAATGTAGTGGGAGCCTTTTTACAGCAACTATTTTTTTTTTACTAAAATAACATATTTTTTTTATAAAGATTGATAACTGTATTATTCCAGGATAATGAATATTTCATAATATTTAATGCGTAAGAAAGCCGCATTTTTTCAATTTTTGAGAAGTTTTAAACTACACGAACTCACAATACATAGAAGTTTACTTCAGTATATGACAAATTGTATACCAAATTAACGAAAAATACATTAAAATGCATTAAGCTAGATATCAATATTGACACCCTAATGATGACATTGGTCCCTATTAGCTCTAAAATACTAGAACAGGCTATACATCAAAATAAACAAGTATTCAATTATGTGGATGTTTTAATTAACAAAAACTGGTAGAAGGGACACCACCTTATTCTTCCACTTCAATGTAGGGGACGACATTAAATTTTTCACTATGGTCTAGGTTTAAGGAGAAACAATTCTTTACGATTTTTAAAACCATTTTCACCGCCGTGCAAAGAGGAAAGCTAAACAATTAATAGTCTAATACTTTACGATAAAGCCTGACAATTACAATTAATTGTCGTAAAGGTACTTAGGGTCTAAAGTGGAGACCCTATTGTTCAAATCTGCAAGAACACGATGACAGGGATATAAGAAACAGATCGAGCTTCTAAAATAACAAGATTTCCCCATAAACCTTTATAAACTCTTAACCATTTCACAACCAAAGAGGTACGCATAAAGTTCGACTAAAACACAAAGTTTCAATTTGCATAATAATTCGTTGACATATTTCACATAATAATTCTGCTTTAATAATTAAGGCGGGTAATCGAACAACACCTTACCAATCATTTTGAAAACAAAAGTTATTTACAAAACGAGTAAGAGTATAACATTACTAATTTTTATCCAAAATGGCCGACTTTTGTTTACAAAATGCATGGTAAAGTGCAGGTCGATTACCCGCCTTGATAATAAATAGAAAAATGAGAATGATAACTGGTCAAAACTGACGTTGTCAAATATCTCATTTAAAAATTGTGTTTTTGTTTTGTTTTGTTGTTCTTCTTTACGAATTTTCGAATGCACTTTATAATGGCACTTTTTTTGATGCAAGCTTTCTGAATTAACCAACAATGTTTTCTGTGTTCTTCTGCAAAATTAATGTCACATCTATTGAACGTCCCTTGGTGATTTATTAAAAGCAATTTCCTGTTATGGTTTCATGTTATGCCTGTTATATGATTTCAGCAATTTGTTTAAATAGCTGTGCAAATGCTGAGAGGCAAGAGGCAACAGAGATGTTTTATTGTAACATCTGCATGACTTTGTTGATGATTTTAATACCATTGTACTTTACATTTAACTATCGTGACCGTTTGCTATATAAAAATACAATGTTTAAGAACAAACAATTAAATGTTCAGAAATACAATTACAAACAGTTCTGTTAGAGCATATTGTAACTGAACTAACTTCTAAGAAATAAGAGTTCAATTAAGTATATGGAATCCATTAAGTATATGCGTTTAAAAGGCCAAAGGGCATTCAGCCCATCATTTTATAATCACAAATGGAAGCTCTATTATAACTTAAGTAACATTTACCTAGCTAGATGTAGTGAAAAACTAACAAGAACTAGGTTATGTGCTTAAGGAAATCTGTACGAGCGTTATAACATACTCAACGTAAAAAGTTAAGTCAAACGTTGAAACTGATTGTGATGTGAGATTTACACAGTCATTTTTAAAATTTGACTAAACAATTCTGCGTTAATCATCATTCTCCCCACTATGTATATTACTGTTAATATAGGAATCCCTAGAGTACTTCTTATGCTTAAAAGTAATCTGAAAACAATTATATAGTGGCAAATGGTATCTTTTCAGGCCAAAAGTCATTAGTTTGACTGACTTTCTCGACATTTAAGATGTAAGTAAGCATCGAGATAATAAACTCGACATATAAAGTTTTCTGGCGATATGAATATACGAATGTGACAAGAATACGCAGTATGTAAGCAATACTGTATTTCATACATTGTATCGCGATCTGTTTTTCTAACTAAAAAGAGACTAATAACTGTTTTCTGGTTACCTTTGTAAGTATTAATTTAAGTTCTAGCGTGGCTAGGTTGTGATGAATTTATATGCGTTTCCATAACTAAAGAATCCGCCATTTGATTTCAAAAGGTCCAAAATATAGAATTCCATCGGACATCAACTTTAATACCTGTCGTGCGGAAATTAAACACTTTTTGCAATAAAAGGTGTATTATAAGCGAGAAAATGCTGAGCCTAATGCTCTTTCAAACTGGAAAAAAAAACAAATGTTCAAGATAATTGACACTCGTATATCATTCTACAAATTCAGCATAGCTTTATAACCACCTAGACATCGTCATTTGTAAAAGGGTATTCAAGACTTTCACAAAAGATTTGTTTTAACACCTGCTGTCTACTTATGATTTCTCTACTTTATACACTTTGCTCCCTCATAATTTAATAAGAGACAAGCAAACCAGTCCCATTGAAATAAAAGTTTGCTAGAGAAAATAAAACCTTCATCGCTTGTATTGAAGATAGGGCATTTTTACAGATGGTTCTTATAATAATTATACCTTATGGAATTGTCAAGGCCTAAAAGAGTCAATAACGGTTTTACTGGATAATATTTATGTTAGATTCGGTACCTCTATTTCTCGTAAACAAGTAATTGGCATCCCAATAGGTACTAATTGTGTACCTCTTGTTGCTGATCTGTTTTATACTGTTATGAAAGAGACTTTATGTTATCTCTTTCTACCGAAAATCAAGATGATATTTTTACAGCTTTTACCAACACCTCGAGGTACCTTGATGATTTATTAAAAATAGATAATAACCTTTTTCTATCACTGGTTAATATGATTTATCCTAAAGAACTGCAACTAAATAAAGCGAACACTTCAGAAAAGCAAGCAAACTTTCTTGATCTAAATCTGTCCATTGAAAATGGTTACGTCACTACTAAAATATATGATAAAAGAGATGATTTTAATTTTAGAATAGTAAAATTTCCGATTTTAGACGGCGATGTTCCTCGTGCAACATCTTACGGGGTTTATATCTCACAGCTTTTTAAGAGCTTGGAACCATGTAAATGATTTCAATGAACGTAATCTGTGCATTACAGAAAAACTTTTAAACAAGCTTATCGGTATCACAAAGTAAGGAAAACCTTTTGCAAGTTTTATTGCCGATACCCAGATTTAATTCAATAATACAGGTGCAGTTAAAGATCACTTTTGCAACAAGGTATTTCACAGCCAGTTTTTATGGAGATTTAATTTATAAACTGCAGAAAATAAAAGCAATTTTAATTTCTCCCGGTTATTCGTAAAAACCATCTGTAAATTCAAAATAAAAGGTTACCAACATGATATTCTGCAGCGCTCTGCAGGCCTGGTGATCAACCCATCTACAGTTTATTATTATGCTTACCTCTTTGGTTGCACGAAGGTGGCAGGTATTTAAGAGGTTATGAATGTTCATCGAGAAATTTTTCTTTAAAGAACCTAGAAGCTCGATTTGTTTCTTTTATCCCTGTCATCATGTTTTTTCTTATATGACTCCAGGGGCTCTGGTTGAGTACTCGCCCCTTTGGCTTTGCATTGATATTAGCTTCTTATGTGTCATATGTTTGCATGTTTTTGCTGGCAATATTGCTAAGCTGATGTTTAAGTTGGAGTTTTTTTTACCAAGACAACTTGTACTTGTTTGTTGATATGAGAACCTGTTGGGGCAAGTGTGAGGTTGGTGCACCCTAGAACCTAGTTTAACCCCCCCTCCCCCATTGGCAATTAGTTTTGCCACTGACCGTTCCAAGGCGGTAACCCCAAGGGTGCTTGTGGCGTCTTATTTGAATGGAAATACTTTTAACAAACATGCTCTCTCTTCCTCTGCGCGGATAGGCTGTGATTAGTGGGTGTGGCGATTCCTGATATACATGTTTTACTTTTTTAAGTAAGAACATTATACCGAGAGCACCTGCTTGTTTGAATATCGATAAGTCTACCACTGAGAGCTATATTTGTTTTAAATATTACCCGATAGTGATTCGGAAGTATTTGAGAAAATCATTGCAAACTGAAATAAACAGAGGAAGTCTTGCAACCAGGTACATACAGTCGGTTGAAGACCAGTAGAGGCTTTCAGACTTTCTGTACAAATGCTGACAGCCCCTTCTGGCTTTCAATAGACGAAATCAATTACCTTCATTGATCCGACTGTGGATAATTTATCGGATAAAACCTACTAGTTTGTGTTATTCAAAAAAGTGAAATATGCATATCAGGAATGGCCACATCCAGCAGACACAGCCTCCCCACACAGTAAAAAAGGGGAGAGGAAAAGAGAGCATGGTATTACAATAATCAGTTTCAAAATGGACGCCACAAACAATTAACGAAAATACAACCCGATGGGAGATACCGCCTTGGAACGGTCAGTGGCAAAACAGTTTGCCACTGGGGGTTTGCAGCAACGTCAATCAGTTTCACTCCAGTAATATGTGACTACCAGCGAAAGTCATGTTGAATGTTTCTATATGTTTGTTCATATGAGAACATATCGGGGCAAGTTTGAGGTTTGTGCAACAGAGAATCTTATTTTATCCCCAGTGACAAAAAATAAGTTTTACCTCTGACACTTCCAAGGCAACACATCCTTACCTTGTCTGGGGAGTCCTATTTGTAAAATGTTAAAATTCTCAAATAAATCTCACCTTTTTTCTTTACTAATTGGCTTTGCGAAGTGTCTTTTCATAAGCTGCTGGCATCAATTGGAAAAACAAATAATCATACCGGCACGTCATACCGGTACGTGTATTGTAATTAATGCCTTCAACAAGACGTGCCTTATAAACGAACATTGAACTCCTGAGTCATGTATAGTTTCTTGTAAAGCAGCCATATTTCTATAATTATAAAACACATGCTGATAGAGTCGGTGTTTCGTGTGGTAAGTATTTTGATGTAACGTTAAGAACAATGTTAAAGGGATTATTTTGATTGACAGTACAATAAACTAAACTGAAGTATGCCAAAACCCGGCAAGTTTAGATATTTCTCGTTCGAATATCAATAAGATGGGGACCGTGAATACAAATATTAAAGGGATAATTTACATTACTATTTAGCAAGTCGAAACCAAATGCAAATGGGTTTATATTTTTTTTAATGCTTGAAGGATATACAAAGATCGACCTATTCGTTCATTAAATTCCATGCACAACTTGAAGTAGCGCAGTAGCGCACCGATATTGGATTATTTCTTTCTCCAACAAAACTACAGAGGGCAAAAAGTAATTTCAATCTATTTCCTGTCTGTGTTCGCTATCGACTGAACTGTAATGTTCTTTTGAGTCTGATTGCATTCCGTTTTTTTTGTCTCGTTGAAATAACATAACTGTCAAAACATGAAATTTCACATTGAGCATTCACTGGTGTTTACGTCTTTGCAGAACTTAAAATGCACAAAACGTGAAAGGCATTTCCTCAAAGCTGTTTCTATTAGACTTTTAATGTTTAAAACCTTTCCGATCTGATATAATACTTTATCTACATCATCGCTAACTATTAAGAAATCTTTTGCCGTAATGTCATTCCAAAATTAGTACACAATTTTAAATTTTTAACAGTGACTTTTAACACGCAGTTTTCTAAACAAAAGTGAAATATGCATATCAGGAATCGAAACAATTACAAAACACAGCCTCCTCACGCAGCGCAAAAGAAGAGAAGAAAAGATAGCATGTTTGTTATGTCAATTTAAATAAGATGCCACAAACAATTAACGAAAAAGAGAACCCTTGTGGTTACCGCCTTGGAACGGTCAGTGGCAAATCAAATTGCCACGGGGGGTTTAAACCAGGTTCTAGGGTGCACTAACCTCACACTTGCCCCAACAGGTTCTCGTATCAACAAACAAGTACCAGCTGTCATGGTGAAATAACTCCAACTCACCCATGAGCTTAACAATGACGCATGCAAAAGCACACAAACATATAAAACATAAGTTCTAAGCTAAAGCATAGTAAAGCCAAATGGACAGGTACTCAATGATCTTATCAAAACCAGAGCCCCTGGAGTCAAATTATCAAAAACACGATGCCAGGGATAAAAGAAACAAATCGAGCTTCTAGGTTCTTTAAAGAAAAGCTTCTAAGTTCTTTAAAGAAAAGATTTCCCATCGTGATACGGTTTCATGGTGAATTTGTTATTATTTTTGTTATATAACTGTTACTAAAAGTGATTTGTTTTAAAGAAAAGGGTGTTAATTTTATCTTTTTTAAACAATATTAACATTTAAACATACTATCGACCAAATATTTCGACACTCGATTGATTGTCGAAACCATTTTATGTCTCTAAAGACATAATAAAGCAAATATTTAATAAAGAACATACAACTGCGCAATGAAGAAATAGAAATAAGATTCATTTCCTACTAGACAAAACTAGCAGTCAATGACAAGTCAGTTCCATGAAGCAACTCCGGATGACAATTATGCGCAATCAAGTTTTCTAAACTGGAATTATAAAAATGATACTAACACAGGACAATCCTTTCACGTTAAGTAAATAACGCTATGATTCTATAACGTAATTACATTTGACGAAAGAAATCTATCCAATCATTGCGGGTTCCTCTTGTTTATATTTGTACTTCAATTGCATGTTGACACTATTTCCTTTATTATAATTTGAAAAGGGCATTCTTTATTGTTATTATGTGTGCAACTATGCGTATGCTTTTATGAAGCATTATGAAGCATTACATGAGCAGGGCCCAAGATCATAAAACTAAAACCTGAGACCAGACTCAAATCTCAAGCATCTGATTGGCTGAAATGGCGACTGGTCGCCATTTCAGCCAATTAGATGCTTGAGATTTGAGTCTGGTCTCCAATCTCAGTTTTATGATCTTGGTCCCTCCATGATCGTCTGATTCTCTCAGAAGAAAAGCAGGTGATTGCTTCGTTGAACGAAATGCATAAGAGTCATGAATGAACCGACAAATGGTATTACCCCAGAAAAGTCAGTACGCAACAACAATTACAATTTGTCAAACTGACCACAATATCCTTGGATATTAGATAATTCATTGTATGTGCACAGCCTTGCAAAACTTAAGGGATGATTCTGATAAATCAAAATATGTTTGATTTAAGAGCTGTTTCATCATTAGGGAAATTTTGATAACCGTGAAGGAATGTTAATATATTACTTTATCCTGATTATTGGTATCATCGGAGTTGATAATATTTTCTGAAAAATTCTTAAGAAAAATATTAGAAACTTTTACCACATGGTTTATTTTGCTAAAGGCGTCTTAAATTGTGGGCGAATCACGGATTTTCACGCTATAGTTACTTGCTGATCTATAAGTCCAGTGCTTAGTTCTAATTTTCAGTTTTATGCTTTATTGCATTAAGGGACCTCAACCTTTTTACGAACACTGATAATTATACACGGAAATCAAACTTGCTTCCAGCAAAAGTGTTCTTCTGGGAGCAATGTATGTTTACTAGAGAGACTCTAAAATGCAACTTCCGTTCTTCCTGTGTTTTGACATGGATGGTAATTATATTTTATATGTGTGCGTGCAAGTATGCTTGGGTGTTTATGGGGCATTATAAGAGCAGTATGTTTGTCTTCTTCTCTCGGAAGCAAAGAATGTGCCAGTTTTAGTTTTAATGATTTATTGCATTAGGGACCTCCACCTTTTTACGAACACATTGATAATTATTTAAATACGTCACACTTGCTTCCAGCAAAAGTATTCCTCCGGGAGCAATGACTGTTAACAAGAAAGACTCTAGAATGGTTATTAAATCAATTTATCAGCGAACATTGGTTGTCTGTCTGCAATTACCTATTTACACAGAATGAGGTTACGACGCGTTCTTTGAATGCATTTAAAATTAAATATTCCGATCAGATGGATTTTGAACTTCGAAAAAAAAACGAATTTGAACATACTTCATTATTAACAAGGAGATTGTCTTTTAAATTTTATTTATTTATTTATTTATTTATCTTCCTTAAGGTAAGCCATTCATCATTGGCGATATTCAGAAATCTAATTAAATTGTTATTTTCATTAAGAGTTGTGGTATGTTATAAATTTTAAGCGGCGTACTTCTGCAGTTTTCAAGCAACTGACTTGAAACCTTTAAACACGCGACGGAATCGAGTGTAGCAGTGACAGACCTATTTATTAACAGTCCATTGTGTGTTTCGGTCGCATAATCTACCTATTGACGTGAAACTTTTAACTAATGTTTGGTATCACGTTTTCTTTTGTGTAAGTCTATTTTTCTGGAGAAGATATTATTAAATTCTACAGTTTCAAGATCTAGTGCTGTTAGTGATTAATTTGTCCAGAGTTGATTATTTAATCTAAAATTCCAGCTTATGTTCGATTTTGTTTTGCATATCTGAATGAAAAATAGTTAAAATGTAACGTGGCGACTGCCGACTTTAACATTTTTTTATCTTAAATAAGCATAAGATATGTTAGTCAACAATCTTCAAATAAGCTTAACTTTATAACGATTTTTGGACAAGGATATTTTTGAATAAATCAAAATGTATTTCTTTCTGTCATGTTTGTATGATCTGCTTTAACTTTTGTCTACACACAACATACTAATTCCAAACGAAAAAATATATAGATAAAACTACCAAAAAAACTGAAATTGTTTAAACCATGTCTGTCCGCTGCAGACGTTCATATTCTCATGTATATATTTCTTTTTGGACGATATCAGCAAGAACGATAGTCTGCACAATCGGTATTTTAGACAATATATTCGAACAACAACATTTATAATTGATTTTTAAATACAGTTTTCTTTGACAGGAGATAGGTTCTAAGTAATGAGGAAAGTCTACTGTAAATCGAGCGGGTATTCATAGACAGAATACTGTAATATCTTAAAATAGATGAAAAGGGAACTTTGAAAGCCACCGAACACGACAAATATGAAAATACTGCAGGCTCGGTTTGATTGAGCCTGTTCATGGGCAGTAATGGGAATGCTTATTACTGCCCACGCCGCCTAGCCCCGGGTTGAGCGCAACTCAGTAATTACACCATTAAATAGTACAATTTCGATCCATCCCAAACGATGGTATGCATATGGCGGTGAACATGGAACCTTCAATGAGGTATTTTCAGATTAATACCATTCCATGTTCAGCGGCGTATGGTCCCCAGATAAAAGAATAGGTTTGCCCTAAACGAGAAAACAATGGGCGGAACTAAACAGAATAGAATTTTGACAGGGGATCTTAGAATATAAATCCTGCATATCACAGACTACGCCAAAGGCAAAATTTAAAAACCAGGAAGTATATTCTTGGGGGTGATTGGACAAAATCCAAAACTATATTGGCTGGGATATTGAAACCACCTATCTATAAACTGGCCGAAATATTAAAACAAAAGGAATTTTAGAAGTACCATAAACATAGTACATAAGTATCGTGCTCAGCCGACCTTCAAAGGACGTAACTGATAACAGCACTGATTGAATGTACGGGGAGACTTTTTACAGCCGCCACACGGCACAAACAACGCTACTGTGATATTGAAATAGATGAAAAGGGAACTTTGAAAGCCACCGAACACGACAAATATGAAAATACTGCAGGCTCGGTTTGATTGAGCCTGTTCATGGGCAGTAATGGGAATGCTTATTACTGCCCACGCCGCCTAGCCCCGGGTTGAGCGCAACTCAGTAATTACACCATTAAATAGTACAATTTCGATCCATCCCAAACGATGGTATGCATATGGCGGTGAACATGGAACCTTCAATGAGGTATTTTCAGATTAATACCATTCCATGTTCAGCGGCGTATGGTCCCCAGATAAAAGAATAGGTTTGCCCTAAACGAGAAAACAATAAGTAAACAATTATACCGTATTAAAATATCATCTTAAAACATTTCTTCAATCCACTGTCTACAATTGACGTTCCCCTTCATGAATTGATTTCTTATTGACTTTATTGATGAATTGATTTCTTATTGACTTTATCAACAATTAACGGTTACCTACAAAATAGGTTAACTTATGAATTTTGAATTTTAAGAAACTATATGACAAGAAAAGTTTGGATTCTTAAGTATTCTACTGAAGTGTTCTATTCGGAATACAACTATTTCTGTTTCAGACATTCTAGCCTGGTGACAACTTTACATTTTGAAAGTTTTTAAATCACTATAATGTCACTGGTTAAGATTTACATAATCCACTATACTTCAATATCAGAACAACCGTCCTTAAAATTTTTACTATATTTATCCTTGTTTTATTCTTATCAAAACAACATGTTCTGTATGAATAATTCCTATATTTTATCTAGCTGCGCGTGTCATCTTCAGTTTAACTTATATTACTCTGGCGCGACGGCCATTCACAATAGAATTGAAAATGCCCCAAAGAACATACACTTTTCCGAATTCTATTTGCAAAGATGTTATTTTAAATAGATTGAACTTAACAATTTAGAAACTGTCAACCTTTTGGGGGATTTTCTTCTTGTAAATATTATGTGTACAAATGTAAGATCTTCAAAAGTTATTTTTTACGAGATTTTTCAAAGCTCAGATTTAGTTCGTTTATATTTGGATTCGATCGGTATGCTTATATTTATTCAAATCATTACCAGTATGGTAGAATATTACGCATTATATAATTGATAAACAATCATATATAGATAGGTATTGCATATAAGTGTAAAAGGTTTCTCATTGTACAACACTCCGACACTTTTTAAAGCGCTTAAAATCAGAAGAGATGTGATTTAACTAAGTTTTCTGAAATAAATTATCCATGATGCCTTAACAATATAACCGAATAATTACCCCGTTCTTTGTTTTTTGTTAGTTCTAGATCGAGAAGAACAGCTTCAAAAGATTAGTCAAAGTGTTTAGGCCAAATTGTCTTTGGGATTGTATTATTCATGAAAGGAGTCAAACATCTATAGCAGATAACTGAGATAAGTGATTAATTTGTCTCGAGTTGAACGCTTTCCTTACTTTTTATGTACCATGTTTTGCACTTGAAATTACCACATCGCGAAAAGAGTACCTCCCTGTCTATTTTATTTTCGTTCACTAACCATACAGTGCCGTCATTTCAGGATATTCATACACGTTTTCTTCCGTCGGCGTGTATTGGGGTCGTTTTCAGTCATCAAACGATAAGTCGCATTGTCTCCAGTGCCCAAGGTTATAAAACTGAGCATGGAAACCAGTCTCAAATCTCAAGCATCTGATTGGCTGAAATGGCGACCAATCGCCATTTCAGCCAATGAGATACTTGAGATTTGAGACTGGTTTCTAATCTCAGCTTTATAACCTTGGGACCTGGTGAAACGCCAGTGTCTCAGCTCACGTGCCTGTCTTTGTCTTTCACCGCCTAGCTTCCTCGGAGAAGTTCCAGATGGTATTTGCATTCTTTGAATTAAAATATAATTGAAAATATACAAGTAAGAAATGATAAATAAGCTTCAAAATAGTGTCTTTTTAAGTTTAATTTGATTTAGCCTTTTGTTTACATACCCATGGAATCCAAAAATATGTCGTGTTGTATCAAAAACAAACTGGAACCAATTTCTGTGATGGTTTACATTTAAACTGACGCGTTTTGTCATTGCGTAGTTACGCATTTTCTTATGTTAATTGGTAGACCATTGACAAATCCATTTTGCATTAAATAATTTACCGCCTGGTTAATGCGCTGTCATGTGACAGTCGAATAGCCCGATTTCGCAATATTTGGCAGAGGGGTGGCATACTGTTAAGTGACTAAAACTGTTTTTTTTAATGTTTCTATTCATGCACTTAGCCTCTACCGCACACTGTCAAATATGGCGTACCAACCTTGTTTTGTAGGAAATGCATTTGTAGAGTCTTGGTTTCATAAACAAGAGGGTCCATAGGACCCTGGGTCGCTCACCTGTCAACAACTGCTCAATGGTTTCAAGAGTTGTGTGCATGTTTGGTAAAATCAAGTCAAAATTTAAAAAAAAAGCTGCTATTGTGGAGAAAATGTAACTAGATGATGCTCTATACCAAATATCTAAGCTCTAGGCCTTACGGTTTCAGAGAAGAAGATTTTTAAAGGTTTACTATATAACACTATGTAATAAAACTAGTGACCCCCGGGGCAGAGCCATTTTCGACCCCAGGAGAATAATTTGAACAATTTTTGTAGAGGACCACTACATGATGACACATACCAAATACCAAGGTTCTAGGCCGTGTGGTTTTAGACAGAAGATTTTTTTAAAAGTTTTCCCTATATAAGTCTATGTAAAACAAGTGACCCCTGGGGCAGGGCCATTTTTTACCCCAGGGGGATAGTTTGAACAATTTTGGTAGAGGACCACTAGATGATGCTGTATATCAAATATTAAGGCTCTAGGCCTTGTGGTTTTAAAGAAGAAGATTTTCCTGTTTTTCCTACATAACTATATGTAAACCAAGAAGATCCTAGGGCGTGGCTGATTTTGGCCCAGGGGACATAATTTGAACAAATTAAGTAGACGTCCATTAGACAATGCTACTCACCAAATATCTAAGCTGTACACATTGTGGTTTGTGAGAAGAAGATTTTTAAAGATTTCCTATATAAGTCTATGTAAAATGAAATGACCCCTGGGCCGGGGCAAAATTTGGCCCCAGGGAAATAATTTGAACAATCTTTGTAGAGTTCCATTAGAGGGTGCTAAATGCCAAATATCTAAGCTCTAGGCCTTGTTGTTTCAGACAAGAAGATTTTTAAAGTTTTTCCTATATAAGTCTATGTAAAATGACGTGACTCCTGGGGCGGGGCCAATTTTGACCCCAGGGAAATAATTTGAACAATCTTTGTAGAGTTCCACTAGAGGGTGCTAAATGCCAAATATCTAAGCTCTAGGCCTTGTGGTTTCAGACAAGAAGATTTTAAAAGTTTTTCCTATACAAGTCTATGTAAAATGAAGTGACCCCTGGGGCAGGGCCAATTTGACCCGAGGGAAATAATTTGAACAATCTTTGTAGAGTTCCACTAGAATGTGCTAAATGCCAAATATCTAAGCTATAGGTCTTGTGGTTTCAGACAAGAAGATTTTTAAAGTTTTTCCTTTATAAGTCTATGTAAAATGACGTGACCCCTGGGGCGGGGCCAATTTTGACCCCAGGGAAATAATTTGAACAATCTTTGTAGAGTTCCACTAGAGGGTGCTAAATGCCAAATATCTAAGCTCTAGGCCTTGTGGTTTCAGAGAAGAAGATTTTTAAAGTTTTTCCTTTAGGTTGCCATGGCAACCAGAGTTCTGCATGGAATTGATTTCTTTGAACAAATTTGGAAGAGCTTCATGCAAGGAACATCCGTGGCAAGTTTCATCAACTTTGGCCCAGGGGTTTAAGAGGAGATGTCGTTTACAGTAAAAGTTAACGGACGGACGACGGACGACGGACGGACGGACGGACGGACGCCGGACAAATTGTGATCACAAAAGCTCACCTTGTCACTACGTGACAGGTGAGCTAAAAACACGGCTTAAATTTCAATGACACACCAAGTTGATTTTTTCTATAAATTGAATCTAAAAAAAAACAACTTTTTTCCCTGTTTTTTGTCTAGTGTATATTTGCCAAACTGTTCCGGAGAATAGTGAAGGTTATAAGTATTGTCATAATCACGCAACAGCACACTCGAAATCCTAGATTATCCGCCGAGATTGACTTGATTGCTTATTGAAGGTGACTTATGGACATAATTAGTCCCACTGTTATTGAGCACATGATTTATTTTCCCCTCTAGAAGTCAGCGAAAGAAAAAATGCTACACTATTACAACACGGGATATAAATATTTATTTAATATAGTTTATCCAAATCTGTTATACACTTAAAAACTTTTCTATGGAGAGGGAAATGCTTTTAGGAATTTGAAGTAATTTTCAATGAACTTTAAATAAATTACCTCTTAAGAAAGTGTGAGGTAAGTGCACCCTAGAACCTTGTTTAAAAACCTTCCCCTAGTAGAAAATATTTTTTGCCCATGACCGTTCCAAGACGGTAATCCCTCATGTTCACATTTTTATTGTTTCTGGCTCCAAGGTTATAAAGCTGAGATTGGAAACCAGTCTCAAATCTCAAGCATCTGATTGGCTGAAATGGCGACCAGTCGCCATTTCAGCCAATCAGATGCTTGAGATTTGAGACTGGTTTCCATGCTCAGTTTTATAACCTTGGGCACTGGTGTCTACTTTGAGAATGATCATTTTTAAACACATGCTGTATTTTCCTTTCTCCTTTTTTGGCTGTGAAGGAAGAATGTGTCTTCTGGATGTAGCCTGACCTGATATGCATACCGTTTTAAAAGATAAATTGCATTTTAAACTTTTGAAACGGCCATGACATTGTCATGTCATTGACTGCTTTTAAAAATATCTAAAACAATACGAATTATTTCTACTTAAGACTCTTCTCTTTAATTAAAATTAAATACAGCTTTATCATGTGCATTACAGTAATAGGGGATGGAAAGGGAAAGGAAATTACTAATGTTGTTGGTTTCTAATAACGTCTCGAGCCAATTCCAGTAAAGCGAAGTTATACGGTTTCAAATGATTACAAACTAACCGACCATTACAAATCACGTTCTAGCATTTAATCATACTTAATGATATAAAATTAAATAGTAAGATTTTTCCATATCTCAGCGTTGAACGAACGATTCCATCAAGGATAAGACCATTTCTTGCTGCTTTCATTGATTTCTGTATTCTTGGATATATATAAAAAGGATTTAGATCAATCTTAAATTATAGTGGTTATGTATGGAGCCCATGGACAACGAAAAATATGCAACTTATAGAAAATATGCACTGTCGCGCTACATAGCTAGTTCCAAAAAAGAAATCTCAATTGTAGAAAGCTAGTTCCAAAAAAAAGAAATCTCAATTTTAGAAACCGTCTAGAATGTCTCAACTTGCCTTTGCTTTATTATAAAAGAAACAGATATGACCTTATTGAAATTTTCAAGAATTTATTTTTCCAAAGACAACAACTTTAAAACAAATCTTCAGATTCAATGATGATATCACACGTGAAGACATATTTAAGGGGTCACTAACATTGCAAATGGCAAAAATTTGCTAACATTTCAAAAATGAATTTTGAGGAAAATACTCTTTGCCACCTAGATTATAGTGAAGAAATGTATTTATCATAAGATATACTAATGTTTGCAAGCTCAGTTAAGTCTAATTCATGTTCTAATTACCAAGCTCATACTAAAACAAAAGGAAAACCATTTGCATGAGAACTCTGAAATTCATGGGCAATATACCAAATGAAATATACACATGAAATAAGTATATGCTGGCCTCAATCATTAGTCCCAATTCATCAAAATTTATTTAGGATTTCAAAGAATTCAAGAAAAACATTCTTCCGGGAATGTCATTAATCTTCTCTACCATTACTATACTATCCTATTAATTCACAATTTTATGTAAAATAAAAAGCCTGCTAAATCAAGTTACACTATTTTGACCAGATAACGACAAATTGCTGGAATGAAAATAGAACTTTCATAATAGTTTAGTCGCCATTTCAGACAATCAAATGCTTAATAGATTTGAGAATGGTTTCCATTCTCAGCTTTATAACAAGAGCATAGCGCACCTTTACAAAATAAATTGATCCAGCAATATCAGCACAGTATATACATTACTGTTGAAGTAAATATGATTGTAATCTAAAAAAATCTTCTTCGATTCGTTTTTCATTGAAATGTCATTTCATACATGTAACTAGTGTGAAAATGGTCGGCAAATTAAGCGTATCGAAATAACGGTCAAATGAATAGCATTTAAAAGTAGTGAGAAAACACATAGATTGTGTGATCAACGACTTATTAATAAAATATAACAGCCGTGGGATCTAAACAAATAATGTAAGAAATGTTCAAACTTTCCAAAACTATTACTAGTATTCGAAGTTTCTAACTAACCCACACATTAATATCAGCGCCCTGTGAAATTCGTTATAATTAATTATACTGAATGTATGTACTGGAATCTTTTCACGACCGGCTTACTTCACAAACAATCCTCTGTGATAAAAAAAGATGAAAGAATCCTGACACATAAGGTAGAAATAATTCTGCAAAATTTCTTCTTACTGCTAGATGTTCATGCTATTTCAGTGTGGAATCTTTTCACGACCGGCTTACTTCACAAACAATCCTCTGTGATATTAAAAAGATGAAAGAATCCTGACACATAAGGTAGCAATGAGTCTGCAAAATTTCTTCTAACTGCTAGATTTTCATGCTATTTCAGTTGCTTTATCATCGACACCAGATGTTGCAGTAGAGGATGACGATGCTTTTTTTCTCAGAAGGTCGAACGTCTTAGATCTACTTTATTAAAACTGCTAACAAAGGTAAAAATCAATTAAACTCATCAGTAAATGAACAAACAGTACCAAGATGAATAATGATGCAGAAAGACTGGAATACTCAAACTTCTTTTTCAGATTATGCTTATTACATACAATCATTATATAGAAACCGCTTTTTTATTAGGTATATATATGAAATAAAGCAAGTTCTTACTGCGGACCATTAATACTTGTACTTTTATTATATACCCATGAATGATTTTAGCATAGTGGAGCGTTAATCCGCGAAATTGATACAACTCGTCAGATTAGTGATTCCATATTGGACAATGTCCGTTTTGAACAATTCTTTATTTTGCAGCATCCCGTGTTCTCTGTGACGTCATATACTACGTCACACTATGTTGTTGTAACTTTCCGGCACATAACGAATTCCAAAATAGGAAATTTCCGTCTCAGTTTAACAACCGTTACGATATTTTTACGCCATTCCTAAATTTTCTACGCCATTCATAAATTTACTATCGCGTTACTATTTTTATTTCTACTTTTATGTAAACCACGTTCTTGACTTAAATGGAGTTGTTTAGTTTATTTAAATTTGTTTTGAGCGAGAAGGGTATATAATAAAAAAACATGTCGCGGATTGGACAATTTTGTGTAGGGACGATTCGGGCATACTTTATTTTCAAAGATTCATTGGCCAAAACTATAGAGAATAAAAATAAAATTTTTATTAACAAAAATGTAAAATGACTTTAGTTATATACTTTAAAATGAAAATAATTTTTTAAAACACTGTTTGCAAGGTGATTTGTGGCACTTTAATGAAGTTGGTACTTTCCTTATTTTGAGTTTAAGATTTGTATACATTCTTGCGATGATTACTTTCGGTTTAAATGCTGAGAGAATGAGTTGGTGAAGACCCTGATTTCTGGTCATTTTTTATTTGACCAAGAGTGCCACTTTGCTAATCTGTTGTAGTTTTGGAAAAAGTCGTGTAAACTAAATCACATGAGGACCAAATCTTACAACTTAAGTCAATGGGAAACTGTTTTTGGTCTCTGACCTAATATTTCTCGTTGCGTATGTAAACCACATCATGCTCGACCTTCCGTCTCGCCACTCTCTTACACTATCGGCTCATTACATTCACCTCTGTTATAGGCTGGGACTACTTTCAACTACTTTTACTTTAACTCCAAGAAATAGTTCACCAATTACATTTACAATAGTTTGGGTTTCTTCGGTTTTAATGAAAGATAGTAAAGATTTCTGTCATTCGTTTTACCTCAAGCTTTCAAATTCATAATTATGACTGTATAAAATAAGGCTGTCGAGTTTGTCGAATCTTGACATTGAGCCTTTCGCAGAGATGTAAAGTGAGTGTAAGGAACGACAACTCTGCGAAGGAGATTGCCGTCTCGCGTGATAATGTTTACATACGCAACTCGAATAAGACGAACCTACAGAATGCATACTGTTATAATATTCCATATACGTATATAGCTTATTCTCGGTTTAAATGAATATCGTAATGTATACAGTTTTAAATTTATAACTGCTCAAAACGAAAGATTTTCAGAGAACACTTTTAGACTTAAGTATAGGAAAGACAAGATAGAAGGAGAATTATATCAAATATTTGTGGATCTTATACCATTAGAGTCGACCGTACGCCACTAGACTGTTAATTTGCAGATTTGATGTTTTATCGTCTTAATCTACCACCCTTTTCATGAACATATTGGTATGTGTTATACAATGAAGCTAAAACCTGCTACTCGAAAAAGTATTCTTCTAAGAGAAAAAAAACGGTAATCTGACGATCGCTAGAACAGTTATTAAATCAATTTAAAAGAGAAAATTGGCTTGTCTGTGTTAAATTCTCAATTGATACGCAGTATGAAATCAATAGTGCGATGGCCATATACATTAAAAACCGCTTGTATCATGCGGATTTTAAGGAAGACAACACACTTTTTTGAACATACTCAGTATACATTAGAAAGCGGGTGGCATATCTTTGAATCTGTGCCCAAGGTTATAAAACTGAGCATGGAAACCAGTCTCAAATCTCAAGCATCTGATTGGCTGAAATGGCGACTGGTCTCCAAACTCAGTTTTATAACCTTCAACCCAGTTTATCTCTTAGATAATTTTTAACTGATATATAACAGTAAAATTATCGGCACGGGTTTCCATTATTGCCATTATTAAATAGTGGCTCACATATCTGTTATTTTTGTTGATTTGGAATATGTTCCATTTTACTCCTGGATTGCTATAAGTAGTTGTATGTTATCATGAAATCTTTTATGATGAATTGTTGAAGACATAATTGATATTGGTGGTATAGAGTTTATTCAAACAGGCTTTTTTGTTCGTATGCGAACCTGTAGTGGCTAGTGGATGATGCAACATAGATACTGGTTCCTAAGGCTCCAAGTTTCGTTGCTGTGGTGTTTTCTTTCTTTTATTGATCAAATTATTACATTATACCTAAACTATTACAACATACTTACTCTTTCTTCCTGCTCTTTGGCTTTGTGGGAAGACTGCGTTTTCCGAATGGTGCTACATTGTAGCTATACCTCATATGCTTATTTTACTTTTTGTATAATTGAAAAGCAGTCTCATTATAACTCTACTGATTGGTGATCAAAAATCCTAATAAAAATAAATCAAGAACATTTGTTCCTTTTGAAACGAATTATGTCCACATTGGCATTGATTGTCTGCCCGTATTAAAGCATCTCAGCAATACTGTTTACTGATGATATTTTGTTTGTTTAGATAAAACTACACTACAATGTCTTCGTGATTTTTAATACAATACGTCAATGCAGTTTTTATCTTTGTTCAATATTTTGTTTAAAAATGCAAATAAAACATCACGACAGAACGGAAACAATCCATAAAAACAGACCGCTCTGGATTTCTAAAAATCAGTAACTATGAACATGAGAAAAATGTAGATTATTTGCATTTTTATATTGTCCCCTAGTGCACTTTCTTTATTAACCTCTTGTGTTGAGTTTCTTATGTAGGCAGATCTTAAGCCAGATCTTCTTATGGACTTCTCCGCTGCTGACGGAAACGAAGATTGAATTCATGGCATTTAAGGTCATGTAACGGTAACCTTTAAACGAAATATTAATGAGCAGATAGAAAAAGCTGATCAATCGAAAAGAAGTTTGGGGACCTATCTATATCTTAACTAATGTTGGAAATTATGCCCCTTTTTAACTTCCAAGATGATAGCCATGCGTTAAGAATTGCCTAATCAGAGACGACACTTCTCCAGTAAGGTCAGAGATGACTGGAAAGCTGTCCGATTACTCACTAATAGTCTTAATCACGCTCCAACTCACGGGAATTTTTTAATCATTTGGCAAGACTGACTTCTTCGCAAATAGTGATTTGTGGACAGCATTTTTCGTATACTTTGATATACATATAATTTTTACTTCTAGCAGTTAGCAGGGTTTTTTTACAAATCAAAAACACCGTTTATCGATCGTTATGCAATGAAAGTAATACACATTTGTTGTATTTCGACTAACAGTAAAAAAAGAAATAAACTTTTTAAAATGTAATCAGTTATTTTTAGAATATAATAACACATTTTGAAACTCGCATATTAAATATGAAATCGAATAAGATATGATATTGCATTAATCACAAATGAAACAAAGACTTCTGAAAAGTGCAACCTTATACCAAAAATTACAATCCAATATCAACAATCTTAGTAAATTCTGCTATCAAGAAATACCACATTTAGAAAAAAAACAGCCTACCCACACAGTCAAATATAGAGATGAAAAAACAACAACGTGTTTATAATTTGATAATTACAAAGCAAACACCACAAACATGAGATAACCGCCTTGAAAAGGTCAGATGCAAAATAAGATGTCACCATTGGTTTAAACCACATTCTAGGATGCACCTATTTGCCAGGTTCTTATATGAACAGAAAAGTACGAGTTGCCGTAGTGGTTGTACTCCAATTCCCCCACCACTCGAACATTTTGTATGTGTATCCACAAAAACATATAAAAATAAGAATGTCTATGCTCCATATAAGAAACTATATCAGGAGACAAAGACTACTTTTTAGCGATTCCATTGCTCATCAGATAGATAGAAAAAAAGGAGAACATATTACTTTATTTAATGATAACTTATTTAGCACAAAGCCAGTTTAATGACCACAAATCTACGTCAGATTATCACATAAATCAACATTGTAAGTGCTTTCTGAGATTTCTAGATTTCTAAAGGGCCATTGATCTCTGTCGTATTTTTCCTTTACGTGTCTTCTCGCAAATTTAAAATAATCATAGGAAAATCAAGAATTATGTGAAATAAAGCAGATTTACGATTGATCATTAAAATCTCTGCAGTGATTTTAAAGAGGAAAAAACGGTACAATTTTATTACACGCCAGTACGTACGAGTACAAACATAACTCATTTGAATTATATTCTAATGGATAAAAGAAAAGACGATTATCTCAATACTATTTTCACATCTAATAACCCATCCATAGTTTTAACAGAAATTGGTAGTAAACGAGATAGGGATGGCAACATGTCCATGGCAAAACGATTTGTTATGAGACGAAAAATTCTTTATAAGAATGCTTTGAAACACCGTATTGGTTTTCACTAATCATAAACAAGTGCAGCCACTTAATTTGTTTATTAGTAATGAAAATTTATTACTTTTTGTCTGTTGATAATTTGACAAACTCTCCATACCTAATGTCTGAATCCCTTTAATGAAGACACTGCCATTAAAATTGTACTGATACGAAACAATGATCTTTAATGAATGCTACTTCAAGATGAAGCCCTAACGACAAGCATTCGCTCCTTAGATGAAGTCGCCGCTTTAATTTCCAATTATGTTATAACGTTAAACTCCCTGTCATGTGGATGTATACAGGAAGTTGAACGCTCCAAGGACGTCAAAGACGATATCCTAATAAAGGTCTATGCTATTACATGAAACGAGAAACCAGACAGTTGCATAAAGCGTAATTACTTGGTAACACCTACGCAAGATGACATTAACCAATTAATCGACTTAAGTTAAGATCATCGGTTTTTGAAAAAAACCATATCACATATGAAATGTTGTGGAATACAAACTACAAACAGCTCAAAATCTTAAAAAGAAGTGTTATAGAATACACATTTTGCCATGACTGGTCTTGTTGATAAAAGATAAAAGTATATTATTACATAATTTATAGAGAATCAATTCATAAATGAAGTTGAAATAGATGAAAAGGGAACTTTAAAGCCACCAAACACGACAAATATGAAAATATTGTAGGCTCGGTTTTATTGGTCATATTCATGGGCAATATTGGAAATGCATATTACTGCACACGCCGCCTAGCTCCGGGTTGAACGCTACTCAATATTTACACCAATAAACAGTAACATTTTGATCCATCCCAAACGATGGTATGCATATAACGGTGAACATGGAACCTTCAATGCGGTATTTTCAGATTAATACCATTCCATGTTCAGCCCTAAACGAGAAAACAATAGTAGGATGTAAACAAAATTGAATTTTGACAGGGGATCTGGGAATAAAAATCCTGCAACGCCAAAGGAAAAAATTAAAAATCAGGAAGTATATCCTCGGGGTGATTGAACAATATCCGAATCTATATTGGCTGGGATATTGAAACCACCCATCCATGAACTGGCCGAAATATTTAAACAAAAGCAATTTTAGAAGTACTATTGACATAGTACATAAATATGGTGCTCAACGACCTTCAAAGGACGTAACTGAGCTCGGATTAAACCTTAATTAAACAAACTAAATTACTGTTAAATTATTCAAGATATAGTTATAGTAACCTAAATTAAACAAACTAAATTACTGTTAAATTAATCAAGATATTGTAATAGTAATCTAAATTAAACAAACTAAATTTCTGTTGAATTAATCAAGATATTGTTATAGTCGAGTTTATAATCATTTTTATAATCTGTTTATTGCTGTTTTAGTGTTGTCACCAAAAATATTATTCGTTTCAAACAGATATAGGAAGTTTAAAATTACTGTAATCATGTCTTATAGGCATCTTTTTGTGCTAAGCAGTAACATTTTTTTAACGAAATGAACCGCTTTGACTCAGAATCTGGCGGGCTGATCTGTGTCTTGAGTCAGTATCATGGTTATTTCCTTTAGAACGAAATGTTTTTGGCAATACAGCAAAGGAGCAAACAGGCATGTAGCGAGGTCTTTCGGACAAAGAAAGCCCTACAATTAATAACAATTGTTTGGTTGTTTACTTTGTTCTTTACCAAAATATCAATATAAAAAACACAAACGATTTCTAGTTTCATATTTATTTTCAAAACTTATCCTAATTTAACTAAATTTTGGGAATATTTGGTAACATGTTTTCATTATAAAAGGCGAAAGTTCTGTGAGCAGGAATCATTTGTGCATCAATCAATGCTAACAGTTATCTCATACATTAATCGAACAGGGAGAAAGAGTGACATGATTAAGATATCTTCCTTTGAGTTTTTTTCGCTATTAAGCCGACTCAGTATCGCAAAAAGGCGACTCAGTAACACGACAGAGCAAACAAAAGGATTATGGTCTTGCCCGAAACCCCATTTATTGTATAGTCCATAATATAGCTGGATCTTATATTCAGCTAAAGACGAGAACGTGATATATTTCTGTTAAAACAAACTTCTTTTTAACATTTGGCTTCTCGCATTCATAAGGGAACATTATGTCATTAGAGTTTTCATAGTTACTCACTCAGCCATTTCCATTTCCGAACACTTCCCGAGGGCATAGGTGGATATACATATGCACTTAAAGCATTAAAATAAAAGGCAGCTAGAAAGACAAGTTTTGCATAGTAAAGCTTTCTTTTTATAATTTTTACGAATCACCTTTAAATGTCGATTCTCGATAAATCTGTTTGCTGCAATGCAGATGATATAAAACTTAATGGTCCTTGATAAATGTCCAATTAATGTCTTTCTGATGTTTGTATAAATACTCTTGAGGCTTCTCAAAGCTATTTCCATTAAAATGCATCATGTAACCCGATGGCATGACAATTAAAGTTAATGGAATAACTTTATAGAGGGCGTTTTAATATCGTGTGCCAATTGTTACATATCATTCGTAATGAAACCATGGTAAACGGTTTCTTTGAATGATATTTTTTGTTTATTGTTTCTTTTCAAATGTAATTTGTAAAGTTTATTTAATAGAGAAAATGGAAAGCCGCTGAAGTCGACAAAAATTAAAATTTTTCGGGCTGGGTTTGATTGAGCCTGTTCATGAGCAGTAATGAAAGTGCATCTTACTGCTCACGACGCCTAGCCCCGGAATGATTGCAACTCGAAATTCACACAAATATAAATATCGTGCCCAAACGCCTTTAAAGGACTTTAAAATTGATAACACCATTGACTGAATGTACGTGGAGGCTTTAAAGGCTGCCAAAAATTCTTATCAAATTCGCAAATAACATAAATTCATTCAAACAATAAAAAAATGTAGGCATGCTACAAATAATTATAAACGTAAAAACCTGTATTTGCAATCACAACGTTTAAATGTTAAATTGGGTTATTATAACTTTATCATGCGGATATTGTAAAACGTTATAATTGTATCGTAATGTTTCATGAAACTGCTGCCTTTTTAACAGTACGGTGAAATACTTCAATGCGACCTCTTTTCACTAAATATTTCTGAATATGTAAAGAGAAAACTTACTTCTGAAATAAAATAGATGCGGTTCCTTGATATTCGGATCTAGAATTTATTCGACTCAACCAATGGTTAAGCCCACTTGACAATAGCATCTTACGAATTTCGTTAAACTATATAGTATCCCGGTATGTAGCCAGGTCAATTCAAAATTACAAAAATCTGTGCTGCATCTTCTTCCTGAAGTCTCAGTTTTTGCAAAAGAATATTTTTGATAATACCCTTTAGTATGGGGTTTTCACCTAAAACAAATTAATAACGCATTCTAAATGAACATAATAAACAAGACAAATGTTGTTTTTATACATGTAGGGCTATTTCATGAAACTTATATCGCTGAACATAGTAAATACGTCAATTAAATGAAGGCATCAAAGCAAAATATTTCGGTCGATTCGGCATTCGCAAAAAGGAGTAGGTTCACAAAGGCCTAATATTGGCCTAAAATATGTAAAATTTTTAATTTTGTTACATATCTTAAATTTTAATGCCATTGAATACATAGATAGTTATACTTTTCATATCTTAAAATTTTATATTGATTACTGCTAAAGGAGTTTGACCATGGGCCATCAAAAATTGCTAAAAATAAGGAAAATGTGCAAAAATTCATATTTTTGTCCTTTTTCATAGCAAATTTTAGACGATTTCGATAAGGGCTTACTTCTCGACCAAAACCAAATTTTGACCATGAATTCAGCACACATTTATACAAAGAAAATTCTTTAAATTAGTTTGGTCGAAGCCTGTGCCCATTATGAAAATCACCAAAATATGATGAAAATTTAACAAAAAATTGCATTTTGGCAAACATTTTCAAATTTTAGACACATTTGTCATACCTAATTTTTTATTTTGGTTTATGGGTTCGTCTTGACTGTTTATCTTTTTTTAAGAAAACAACCATTATAGATTATAAAAAGCACACTTTCAGTGATGTAAATGCAATTTGAAAATTTGAGATAATTTGAGGCCAATTTTGAGCCTTCATGAATCTACCCCTTTATTTGTCAGTTTTTGATTGGCTTAACGATAACCACACGGGTTCTTTTCGTTAATCGTTTGTGATGTTTAATTTTTAAATTGATCATTTTGTTACCCATGCTCTTAATTTCTTTCAACTTACTGGCTGTGTTAAGAGGCTGTGTAAGCTGGATATGGCAATTCCTGGGTTGAAGGTTATAAAGCTGAGATTAGAAAATAGTCTCAAATCTCAAGCATCTGATTGGCTGAAATGGCGACTGGTCGCCATTTCAGCCAATCAGATGCTTGAGATTTGAGACTGGTTTCTATGCTCAGTTTTATAACCTTGGGCACTGATATGCATATTTACATGTTTGCAAACAAGTAAACACCTTTCTTTACAATTTAAGCACAATGGCACCCGAAATAACCGAGAATCCAATGCTCTCCTGTAGTTAACGTACGAACGACCTTCAGTTATGAATAGTTTTTCCCATTGGCGCTAAACTGGTATTGTAAGATTCTGACCAAAGTGTTTTTACAGGCATGTAGCAACTTGATAAAACATTAAATTTACGAGGATTATATTGTTATAAGAAATCGTTGAACTTTCGGTTGAAGTAGTTATTTTGAACCCAAGACATACTGTGCTTCAACAATAAGCGGTAACTTCGCTGGTAGAGTTCGTCATCACTGAAAATAAATCTGACTTAAATCATTTCATACTTTTTATAAATAATGTACAATCTAGTTTATATAGTAACAAATGTGTTCATAGTCATTAGTGGGCCCGAAAACATGAAATTTAGCTTTCGATGTTCCGAGTTGAAAAGTTTTCGGAACAAAAACAACCTGATGGGTTAAATAATTAATGAATTTGTTGATGGTTGTTGATGACAAATTCTGGTTTATTCAAACTTGTTGGTTGAGAATCACTTTCCAGCTGCTCGAGAAATTTGGCCAATATCAAATATTTGCATTGACATAGAAAGTGTTTGACTTGAAGTCTTCTATCAGAACATGTTTGTAGGTTTCTAATTATTTTTAAGTATTATTTTAGACCACAAAGTGAAACATGCTTACCAGGATTGCCACAATAAACAGCCTCCCAAAACTGTAAAATCAGAGAGGAAAGGAGAGCTTGATTGATTTTTTAAGATGATCAATCTCAAATAAGACAAAGTTTATATTGGAAAATCTGGAGGTTCTCTCAAAAAATGAATGTCAAAAAACTTGAAGAAAATGCAGTGAAGAACAGTTGGTAGTGGTTTGCATGCATCTTGATCGATTCAACAGTTCAAATACAACGAAATGTAAGCCAAAGTGAGGTTCCAGACTAATGATAAGTTTTAAATGAAAAATCACTTTCAAATAAAAAATGAGTTGTTTTTTTAAAATTGATTTTCAAAATCGTTTCAAGATGCTTTATCCGGTGGCATTGATATATTTGATCTAAACTGACATGCAGCGAATTAAGGAAAAAGCAAGACACAGAACGCATCAATCAATTAAAGCGCTGACAGAGTTGAAAGTACGAAGGAAACTGATTACAGTTGTCTGGCTGTTTTTGTGTAAGGATATTAGTTATTCAAGTGTGACTAGTCTAGTTCGCAGTATACAATACTCAAGCAGAGCTGTTAGTTAGTTACTTTTTACTATTTTCTTGCTTGATACGAAAACGCTAATTTCCTAACGAATATGAACCTATCCTAGAGTTCTAATCTGCGGAAACAGAAGACCAAAGGTTACTTAATATATAAAATCGGACAACAACAGACCAAAATGTCATAAGCAGGCCAATATGCTTGGCTGCTCTTTAATTATAGTGTTGCCAATTTATAATTTGGTCATATGGGCACTCAGGCTTTAACTGATGGTGCGATAACCCAGGTGTCGCATTTTATTATAAGGGTATTTTATTATAACCAGTACACCATCAAGCTTATGCTTGCAATAAGCAAATTAACCGCTGTAAAATACATTTTTCAGTTAATTCTTGCTGGTCAGTTAATACCAATGGTTTAAAATGCAGTCAAATATTTAAGTTCGTTGCTACATATAAACAAGTAAACAATAATTCACGGAAAATGTCTGATAAATAACTTTTCACGAGCTTTCCTTTCCTTTAATGAATAACTGCTTTCATTGGGCGAGTGAATAGAGCGGTCAATCAGAATTTGGCACATCTTGCGTTTTGAGATACAATGTTTTCCAAATACTGCCAAAAGGAGTGTTATTAGTTTGCACATTTTGTTCCATAAATAGGAATCTGATCTGGAAAACACGTTATCGAGTTGTTGTAACGAAGCGAGATTTCAGAGAAGTTTTTGGTCTTGCATGATTAATCAACCGGTCTGAGCAACTCAATAGCGTGTCTTATGTAAATTGTATACATAAGCGGTCCTTTGCGTGAGATGCCATTTCCTATTATACTTGACCCATTTTTACTGAGATGCGAATCTAAAATCAGGCTCTTAAAGTTGGCTAAAACTGGCAAAAATAAAACAATGAATTTTGGGGAAAATACTCATTGCCACCTAGGTTTTAATAAAGAAATGTATTTATTAAAGCTGTACTAATGTTTGCAAGCTCAGTTTAGTCTAATTCATGTTCCTATTACCAAGCACATACTAAAACAAAAAAACCGTTTGCATGAGAACTCTGAAATTCAAGGACAATATACCAACACAACTCATACTTGATATAAGCATATGCATGTCTACACTCATTAGTGCCAATAAATAAAAAGAGCTCTCGGGTCTCTTTTCGGTTTGAAGTCAAAACATTTTCAACCTGTCACATTAGTTTCGGAAATAGGTGAATTTAATTATTAAAATTTGTTGAGAGAAACCTGTATTTTCCCTAATAAATTCGTATTTGCCTTCCATGGTGTGTCAAATTATGTTAAATGTGTCATCAAAACAAAGACGTATGGGCTAAGCTTCTTAACACTGTCTTTCATGAAGTTCTAGAAAACATCACTGCAGAACTGACGATTAAAGATAACAGAGATTAAAATATACGGTATCGACCATTTTAGTTTGCAGGAGAAATTCTTGTGTTGTGTACAGAACATTTTACAGTCTCCATCTTTCTTGTTCTAAAAAAGTAATATATGCATATCAGGAATCGCCACGCTCACAAAACACAGCCTCCCCACGCAGCGAAAAAGAAGAGAGGAAGAGAGAGAGAGAGCATGTTTGTTATAATTATGTCAATTCAAATAGGACGCCACAAACAATTAACGAAAAACAGAACCTTTGGGGATACCGCCTTGGAACGGTCAGTGGCAAAACAAATTGCTCCAACCCACCCAACGGCTCAACAATGTTGCATGCAAAAGCACACACACATATAAAACATAAGACATAATGTAAACAATTCATGCTAGATTTAATACATCCAATATGTTAACAAATGATATGCATACCAATGGGTACTAATTGTGCACCTTGTTGCTGATCTAAGTTTATATAATATGACAGAGATACTAACATGAGTTTCGTTTGAAAATAAAATATAACATTATGATAACATGTGTTTAATAAAATGAATTAATTTTCATAACATATTTTTTTAAAATTTCATTTAGCATTCTCCTACACTCCTACATGGGGCTTCTTTCATGGTATAGATTGAAGATTGGTAGCGTTAAGAAGAACTATACACAATATTTTGCAAGTTGTATTGCTCATTTGCTATTTTTTTTTTACTGAAGTTTAATATAATTACTAACTGCAATGATGTATTTCTAAACAATTAATATATGTAGATATGAGTAAATTTAAAAAAAAGAAAGTATCAATTTCTTCACGTTCTTCGCAAATTTATAATTTTAAAGATGCTGCCAAATGATATAATCTCCACTGCTCGGTGGGCTTTGTATTATTTTACTTTTGGTTTAGCAAAATGATACAAACTTAATTGACGGAAGCTTCTTTGGTATTATAGAATTGACGAGCTTGTCTGTTGAAGACACAGAAAAAAGACATTACAACAATACTTTTATATCGAACATTTATAGCAAAATTCTGAAATTGCGGACATTAAGGACATTAAGGAAACGTATCTTAAATTAAATGGCGATTCTCGATAAAATCCTGAAATTTAGATGATATAAAACATATTGATCCGTGATAAATGTCCAATTAATGGCACTCTGAGGTAAAAAATTATACTCTGGAAGCTTATTGAAGCTAATTCTATTATTTCATTATGTAACGCAATGACATGCATGATAATCACATTCAATGGAATAACCATATTGTTGTCAAAATTATTTCTTTTCAAAGGTATTTACTTTTGATTGACATCAAAACTGGTCGACATATTTAACATAATATCAACATTTCTTTTAATAAGGACAATTTTATTTTAAGATATTTAAAATTTTAAAGTGTGAACTTAGAACTATTGACAAGTATAACATACCTAAAGAAATTAGAAACACAAATTCTTTAAAAACGAAATATATTTTGTGTTTAAAGAAGTTGCGCTTCTAATTTTTTTAAGTATGCACAAATCAATTTTGTGTGAACGATTTTCGAAAGATTTTAATAAATAATCACTTGCAAACACAAAATGAATAAAACATCTTTAAAAGAAAGTGAATTCCAAAATCTTTTTAAGACGCTTTATCCTGTGACATTGATATATTTGATCTCTACAGACATGCAACGAAATAAGGAAAAGAAGGACCAGAGCACATTAATCAATTAAAGAGCTGAAAGCGTTGAAAGCCTGAGGGAAACTAATCACAGTTGTCTGGCTGTTTCTGTGCAAGGATATTAGTTATTCATGTGTGACCAGTCTGATTCGCAGTATTGTATACTCTAGCAGCTGTTAGTGAGTTAGTGAGTTACGTCTGTCAATCTTGTTCAATGCTTGATACAACTGCGCTACTTTCCTAACGAATTGGAACCTTTCATAGAGAACAAGTTCTTTGAATAATCTCCGGCAACAGCAGATTAACATTTACATAAACTCGGGCAACAACGGACCAAAATGTCATAAGCAGGCCAATATGCATGGCTGTTTTTTTTTAATTATAGTGTTGCCGATTTATTATTAAGTCAGATGGCCACTCAGGCTTTAACTGGTGGAGAGAGAATCCAGGTGCCACATTTTATTACACGGGTATTTAATTATTGCCAAGTAACTTTCAAGCTAATGCTTGTTATATAAAATTCAACCGCTCGAAAGGTAATTTTTTCAGTTTATTTTCGCTTGTCAGTTAACACCACTTGTTTTACGTGCAGTCAAATATTTAAGTTCCATGCTTCCCACAATGAAGTAAAAATAATTCAGGAAAATGTCTGATAAATTAACTTGTCAGGAGCTCCCCTCTCCCTTAATGAATGAACGCGTTTTTTGGCAGGAGTTTGCACATTTTTTGACATTAACGGGAATCTGATCCGGCAAACTGAATGTTTAGACGGAATCGAGCTGTTACAAAGAAAGATTTCAGAGATGATATCTGTCTTGCATGATAAATCAACGTGTCTGGGCCACTCTATTGCGTGCCTTATATCAATTTTATACATAAGGGCGCAGGGTACAGTTTCCGATGCGGCTTTCGGAGTCTGGGACTGCGCGCGAACTATTGTTTACTGAAAATACAAATTTTGTACTGCTAAAATTGTGTTGTTGTATTTTCTGTGTTGGAGGGGGGTGGTATCATGTAAACAACAAGCAACTGGTCTACATTAATTATCCTTCAGGATTTAATAAGACCTATAAGCTCACCCCTACCCCTGTTTTTCCATTGCAAATTTGGCTAAAATCCTACATATCTGAAAGCCTGCAAAATATTTCCTGCAGGAACTTTTGAAATAAAACCCCTTTCCTGTTAATATTTAATATGTGCCCAATGCCCCAAGCAGATGGAAAGTGTCTCCCATCCAGCTTGATTTTTCAGCATTTGTCATTGAAATACCTCACCGTCAAATTAATCTCAGATTCAGCCGAGCACACTGTGTTTTCATCCGGTTACTATTCAACTCAGAACATACAAAGCTACCATCCATGCATTTTAGCCACCATGATCAGATTTCTTATTGCACAAACTATACATAATTTAAAAAGAATCTCACATTTTTAATTTAAACAATCATTTTAATGCATTTATTTCAAGGGTACCCCAAATATTTAAAAAATCGACCGGGACCAAAGTGCGAAACTGTACCCTGCCCACTTAAGAACTTGCGTCTCCCTCTAAAGTCTCAAATATCCCCCTTTCATCTCAGGTTTGATCCTTTTCGGGTTCAACAAAGCACTTTAATCATGTTTTATTAATCAAATGAGGTAAATAGAGCCAATCTGACACCTACACCCTTATAAAGGGAAATAAGCAGAATATCACCCCCTAGGGCAGGGTGATAGTATTTCTGTTACAGATGCCAAACCTCCCATCAAAACTGAAAAAAATGACTGTTTTCAACTCAAACTATGTTCAGATATTGCATTTGCATTTCATCAAAGTCAACTTTCGCATACGAAAAAATTCAGGTTTTTACCTTAAGGGCGCAGGGTACAGTTTCCGATGCGGCTTTCGGAGTCTGGGACTGCGCGCGAACTATTGTTTACTGAAAATACAAATTTTGTACTGCTAAAATTGTGTTGTTGTATTTTCTGTGTTGGAGGGGTTGGTATCATGTAAACAACAAGCAACTGGTCTACATTAATTATCCTTCAGGATTTAATAAGACCTATAAGCTCACCCCTACCCCTGTTTTTCCATTGCAAATTTGGCTAAAATCCTACATATCTGAAAGCCTGCAAAATATTTCCTGCAGGAACTTTTGAAATAAAACCCCTATCCTGTTAATATTTAATATGTGCCCAATGCCCCAAGCAGATGGAAAGTGTCTCCCATCCAGCTTGATTTTTCAGCATTTGTCATTGAAATACCTCACCGTCAAATTAATCTCAGATTCAGCCGAGCACACTGTGTTTTCATCCGGTTACTATTCAACTCAGAACATACAAAGCTACCATCCATGCATTTTAGCCACCATGATCAGATTTCTTATTGCACAAACTATACATAATTTAAAAAGAATCTCACATTTTTAATTTAAACAATCATTTTAATGCATTTATTTCAAGGGTACCCCAAATATTTAAAAAATCGACCGGGACCAAAGTGCGAAACTGTACCCTGCCCACTAAGCGGACGGTTGCGTGAGATGACATTTCCTAATAGACTTTACCAAATGTTATTGAGATGCCAATCTGGAATTATATTCTTAAATATTTTGTCCAACTTCGAGTTTGCCAAATATTCTAGTAACATTAACATAGAGTTTAATTAGCATTTTAGTCAAACCTCCTTGTCTTTCATGGTTAATTTAGTTTAAGCTATCACATAAGTTTCGACAATAGTTGAATGAAACCTTTAATATTTGTAGAGAGAAGCCTGCATTTTTTACAATAGAGAACAACTTACAATGTATTCCCTTTCCGAACATTCGTTTCGGAGTGAAAAGTTATACTGTTTACATGTATAAATATTGAGTTGCTCTCAACCCCTACGTTCGGCGGCGTGGGCATAAATATGCATTTTCATAACTGCTTATAAATGGGCTCAGTCAAACCGAGCCTTCAAAATGTTCATATCTGTCGCGTTCGGTGGTTTTCGATGTTCTCTTTTTATCTTTTTGCATAACGCTTGAAATTTATTTAAATGCGCAATTGAAACGTTCATAAAGCACTTTTGAATTTGTTTCGCAACATTTTATTTCATGAAGTTCTAGAAAACAATACTGCAGAACTAATATCCGTTTCCAAATATTAATTTATATTGTTGTACAGTTTTGTTTGTGATTTCCTCGCGATATAATACGACCAACATTATCTGTCTGATTTATTAAAGTTTTGAAGGAGAAATCCTTGTATATGTACACAGCATTTTACAGTCACCATCTACTTACTGGAACAATTTATGCTAGATTTAATACATGTTATTTGTAAACAAGTGATATGCATACCAATTGGTACTAATTGTGCACCTTCTTGCTGATCTAATTTTATATGCTATGAAAGAGACTCCTCAAATTTTCAGATAGTGATGTTCCACATGATAAATCTCACCCCCATGGATATACTTCCTGCTTTTTAAATTTTGCCTTTGGCGTTGTCTGTGATATGCAGGATTTATATTCTAAGATCCCTTGTCAAAATTCTATTCTGTTTTGTTCCGCCCATTGTTTTCTCCTTTAGGGCAAACCCATTCTTTTATCTGGGGACCATACGCCGCTGAACATGGAATGATATTTATCTGAAAATACCGCATTGAAGGTTCCATGTCCACCGCCATATGCACACCATCGTTTGGGATGGTCAAAATTGTACTGTTTATTGCTGTAAATATTGAGTTGCGCTCGACCCGGGGCTAGACGGCGTGGACAGTAATATGCATTTCCATTACTGTCCATGAACAGGCTCAATCAAACCGAGCCTGCAATATTTTCATATTTGTCGTGTTTGATGGCTTTGAAAGTTACCTTTTCATCTCTTACAAAGCTGTTTCAAACGTAAAGATTCAATAATTAGAATCTTTGCATGAAAGGTCATCTTCTGAAAGAGTAACATGTATGTGGTATTTTTTCTGGAAAATATGAAAACGTTGCAAGTTTCAACGCTGATTTGATACAAAATTTAAACTGTAATTTAATATCATTACTGCAACATTGTATTTCTAAACCAATGATGTAATAAGATATGAGTAACACATTGAAAAAAAATACAATATCAATATGTCCACGTGTTTTCGTAAATATGTAAGTTCAAAAAGGCTGCCAAAGTGATATTCTCTCCAGTGTTCTACGTACTTTTTAACTGACCCTTTTACAGTAGATTGTTTTTTTTCTTTCCTTGAGTAAGTTAACATAACTTTATACCAAAAGGATCAAATAAATATTCATTATTGTAGTTTTTTTTAGGAAAAATGATGAAAATCTCCTGACTGAATATACTTATTTTTATTTAAAGGACGAGGATTCGTAAAAAAAGAGTAAGTTGTTTTACTTTTTTTAAACTTTTATATTGAACTTTTATATCAAACTCCTGACATTGCGACATAAAGGTAACGTCAAAACGACAATCTCCGCGGTGGGACTCCGTAGATATTGGATAAGCACTTGAATACACGAACCCAATTTCTCAAACTAAATGGCGATCTCCATTAATCATGAAATGTAGATGATATAAACTTACTGGTTCGTGAAAAATGTCCAAGTAATGGCTCTCTGATGTGAAAAATTAATACGCTGGAGGCTTCTTGAAGCTACATCTGTTATTGCATTATGTAAACCAAGGGCATGCATGACGATCACAGTTCATGGAATAGCCATATTAGGCATTTATTAAAGTGTTGGTCAGTTGTAGCACACATGTACCATTTTTAAAGAAACCGTGGCATATTCTAAGGATATATTTCCATGTTTACTTCCATTACCATTACGTTATTGACAATGAGATTGAGATCATCAGCTTTCTTGATGTTAGGGGTGGGCCAATCTGATTTTTTTTCTAAATAGTATTTTTTCGATTGCCATTTAGTGTATTCAGAATAAATTCGGTCAAAACTTCAACAATTTTTTTTATTTCGGTTAGAACAGTCCATTTTTATCAAAATGGCCGACAAAAATCATAATTGATATTAAATTTGCTGGTATTTCGTAAAGATTATTTATATTTATGTGGTTTCTTGTATACATTCTGCTTCTTCTTACACCTATAATATATAGATGCACTAGATATGTGCCAATTGGTTAAATTTAGCCATTTTGAACCAAACAAAATTCAAAATGGCAGTCAAAATGTTCTTAAAATGAATAAAATAAAGGAATATTTTTGATAACATATGGATTATCATGAAAACAACAGATGTTTAATGTAAATCTAACAATTAAAATATGTTACCCTCATATGAAATGTAAATTTCGCATTACAATACATATATGTATCCAAAACCTGATCAAGATAACAGCTGGTGAGAAGGTATTCTGCTCTCCAAGTTCAAGCATCCACACATTAGGGTTGATAGCAATTGCTAAACTCCTATCTACAAGCCATGCAGCGCATTCCGTGTCACTATGTAATGAGTACATAGCATGGATGAGTGCAAATGACATTCCCCATACAGGATTCAAAGGGTTTGTTGCGAATCGGTTTGGGCGAATAGCTGAACTTGCAAAAGAAAACTTAGCTAGACGTGATTCCATACTCGAATTCTTTGTTGCAATAGTGGACACAAATTCAAACAAGCTTGTGTTAGCTGTCTCAACATACATACAAAATGAATGGTTTCTGTGTTGCAAGGAGTGTATTCATTCATTGGTGATTTGATTATATTCCCATTGATGAAGTTACTGGGAATTGATGATCAAAATCAAGATAAGAACACAGAGAGAAATTGGATTGGTGTTAAGAAATTCTTTGATGAAAAGTGGAAGGAAATCAAACAGGAACAGGAAAAACAATTTAAAGTCTGATACAGGAAAAGGGAAGTTAATAGCTGATGTGCTTGATGAAGTATTGGACACACTTGAACGTCAGCTATCTGAAATGGAATATTTCAACACAGAGGAAGTAGACTCAGAGTTTGATGAAAGGTCACAGAAAGCACCACTGACAAATCTCGGTTGTGAATCTGAATTTGCAAAACTGGACAACAGAATCAAAGTCAGCGGGGGTACAGCTTCAGTCTCGACATTTTCAAAGAAGAACGTAGTAGTTACAAATGGGTTACTTGTTGACTCATCTTTCTGCGATCAGCCTGAGGATGAGCGTAAAGGTCGTTGGAAATGGGCGAGGAGTTCTGAAGCTGTCAAACGAGTATAGAAGCTAGAAGCAGACTTTATTGGAACAGTAAAAGCCGCAAAAAAAACCTGTCAGTTCTCAAAAAGGAAGATTTAAAGAAAAAGAAAATGGAGAAAACAGTGAAACTGTTGGAGGCTTGTAAATCACATTCGGGACCAGTTACCCCGAATTCACTGGGATTACTTGATAAACTGAATGAGAAACAACTCCTAGAGGAAGTAAAATACCTACGCGCAACAATTGCTCCTGACATAAGGCAAATGAGGCGAATCAAAACAACAGACGGTAGATTCAAAATGTTGACATTTTCAGATAATGAATTAAGAAATTCAATTAAAAATGCCATAAGACCAGAAGACAGTTTTTACAAGGATGTTGATGCACTACTATTGAACGCTTTGTGTAAACCTATATAATTCTGACACTTTTAAATATAACAAAAGTCAGCCAGATACTGTTTTAGATAGTGTTATATGGATATAATTGATAAAAGTTGATGACAGAATGTGGTTTTAGTAAACAATGACGATTTTCTAGTATTTTGGTGGATATTTTGCTTAAATTACACATATGAACTAAAAAATAAAGAGCTAAAATAAGTTTATAATATGCCCTTTGTATTTGTAAAGTAAATAAATGCATATAAATCTACACTTTATTGAAAGAATTTAACAATTATAAAGACATATGTCATTTTTTATCCTATTTTGGCGGCCATTTTGAAAAAAATGGACTGTTCCAACCGAAATACTTAATTTGAATCCCTGGTCTTACCATATTTGATTAGTGTGGACCTATTGGCAGTAGAAAAAATACTATTTATAATGATTTAAAAAAAAGAGAATATATTGGCCCACCTCTCTTTTCATAGGTATTTACCTTTGATTGACATTAAAACATCCGCGTTAACGAGCAATGAAACATTACATTATTGCCAATGAGATAAAGATCATCAGCTTTCTTGATGTTAGTATTATTTCTTTTCTTAGGTATTTACCTTTGATTGACATTAAAACATCCGCGTCAACGAGCAATGTAACATTACATTATTGACAATGAGATAAAGATCATCAGCTTTCTGGATGTCAGTATTATTTCTTTTCATAGGTATTTACCTTTGATTGGCATTAAAACACCTGCTTCAACGAGCAATGTAACAATTGCTTTAATTTGCATTCCGACAAATTATTCCGAGAATGCTCTCAATTGGTTTTTTTTATTACGTTTAATATCTTTAATGTTAACCAGTAAACATTGTTTGTGCCGTGTGGCGTACAATCAATCAGTATTGTAATCAATTACCATCTATGGGGACCATTGAGCACGATACATTTAGTTGTGTAAATTTAGAGTAGCGCTCAACCGGGGGCTATGCAGCGTGGGCAGTAATATGCATTTCTGTTATTCTCCGTGAACAGACTCAATCAGCAATATTTTTATTTGTTTCGTATTCAAAGGCGTACAAATACATGTACATCGATGGAATAGACATCTATATGTGTAACTGATGCGACTTTTATAGTGTAGGGTGACCTCATATAATTGGGAACAGAAACTCTGTCCAATGTTTTGCATTCATTGTCGACAAAAAGTGTTTGGTACTTCGTGATGTTGTAACATATTTGTTGATGATTGCTCGAGTATCTGTTTTGTCATGTTCGTTCATCTAATGTGTAAAGTTCTCCACTTTTATACTGAACTTGTAGGTAACAGTATAAGTAAACTTTCATTTATATTAAATGCGCAGACGTCTGAAATATAGCACAGAATCTGGATAAAGTACACATTTTCGCTAACATTTCTTTGAATGAAAGGCAGTCAATTACAAATCTTCCGAAGATACTTTATCCACAGGCGTTCATGTATATCATCTTAACAGACAAGCAATCACATTGGAAATATCAAAGCACACAAAACATGTTAATCAAGTATAAAAGTGACTTTCTGCTAGACTTAAGGGATGCGTTTAAATACATAATTAAACAAGACGATCATTAAAAAAAAGTTGAATTATGACTGAAGTATTATTCTGAAAAACAAGATGAAACTTAGCACCAAAAGGAAGTTTTTGAAAGGGTTGTTTATTACTTCCTATACGCCTTTCCAATAAACAGTTTCGCAGTCCTGTACGAGTTACTTCCCGTGACCAGATATCAACCCAAAACGAGGCTTCACAGGAAAGCTGAACTATCGGACTATGGCTTAAGCACATAAGGCCTAACATAATCCATTAAATTTCAGGTGTGTAATCGTCGCCGCCGGTCGAAAATAAGTTACTGGTCTGTTATTCTAGTCATACATTTTTATTTTCACTATTTGTTAGATATTTGCATTTTTAATATTGTAAGAACATGTACCCTTCTTGTTGATAGTGGGCAGTATGAGACGCGTTTCGGATAAACGTTAATGTTACGAATTTCTATACAGCATTTTCATCTTTATGTATTTTATACTTAAAATTATATTTAACTGGTATGAAATTCGCAAATTGCTAAGACTGGTAATGTACTATACTCCGGAAATTGTGACATGTCAACATTCGGTTACAGTATCTACGTTATACTTGTACTCATCTATTACTTGAATTCATCGTACCGTTAATGTTCAACGAACAAATAATTTTGAATTTTTGAAAACGTCACGTATACTTCACAAGCAAAAATACGGTACGATTGATTCTGTCTTGAAATTAAGAAGGATCAATAAGGTTATCTGATTGTTCGTTTACGTAAGAGTATCATTCATAGAATAAAATTCAAGGATTCTGATGCTGGCTTCTAATAAAGATGGAGATGCCTGCTTCAAATAATGATGGGAACATTTATATTAACATTAAGACTGCTAAGGTTTGAAATTCTGTCATTTTGGCGTAAACGCTCAATCGCTTGATTGAATATTTATAAAATGTTCTGCTAAGATGAGTTTCTAATTGATGTCTTATGGTTCTAGTTGTCGTATTAAGGATTAATAATTCATATAACTGCTATATCAAATACTTTTGATACCCGATTCAGTAATTAAGGATTTCGATATACTTATTAATTGGGAGGTGGAGGTACATACAAAAGTAAACCGATCTCTATTGGTCAGTGATATCTTCTTCTTAGTAATTGACAGGGGACGCCTTGTGCGCGACAATTTGGCATTTTTATGACATGTCGCTTTCAAAATCAATCGTAGCCGGCATGTCAGTAGTTGATAAGACACGCTAAGCCGGAAACGACATTCAATTTATCCGTGGATAGAACACAGGCTGTTAGTTTAAGTCGTTTAAAGTAAACCTTGGCGCGAGGAATGACTTTACACTTTTAGTCAAATTAGATTTGTTGTTTTATATATAAACTATTCTTGATAAAAAAATTCATTACTAATTCAACGAGAAAATATATTTTAAAAAAGAAATTTCTTGATGAAAAACGAAAGTTGTAGGTACATGTTCCCTATTACATTAATACAGCGAGCAATACTTTTTCCTGTATAGTAGTCACGTGACTGAATAGAGGAGGTAACCGAAAAAATCACCGAATTATTTGAAAGGCGTATACAAAAAAGTGAAATATAATTATATAAATTATATCAGGAATGGCCACCTTCAGAAGACACAGCCTCGCCACACTGCTAAAAAGCAGAGAGGAAAATTGAGAGCATGGGTTTATTAAAAGTTCAGATTTATAAAAGACAATGAATTTACTCGAATGAAAACAAGAGAATTCACCGCCGTGCTACGATCTCATGTTTTAAGATGTTAGTGTGCTTTTGCCTGCAACATTGTCGAATGGATGGGTGGAATGGAATTATTTCATAGAGATAACTTGACCTGTGCTCTACTATTGCCTAGGCTATATTGTTGTGTCAGCATATTTCAGTAATACGGTGCAGGTACAAACTGGTATACAACTTATTAAACTCTCTGGAGCTTTCTGCAATTAACAGGGACTCATAATCATTCCGAGAAGGAAACTTGTTCTAAGTTTATAACTTTCAAGACGTGTAACGAGTTTGGGGCTATTTTTTGCTTTAAATGAGACAGATTTCTTCAGTTAAAGTCCATGCAATGACTCGCACCAATCGCTAGATTTTTGACGATCATGCTTAAGCTAAGACTTTTTGACGTGAATTCTTTAAATTGAGTCTTTAGATTTTTTATGTAATTTGGAGAACTTATAAAATGATAACGTTTTTAATTAAGAAACTTTTAAGAGATGGAGAGAGATACAAATGCGGATTTCAAATGAGTAATTTAAATATGAAGAACTACCCGTTTTGAAGTAAATATTCTGATTTAACGGAAAGATGTATTTTAAACAAGAATAAAAACTGTATTTGATGGGCAGTGTACCTTGCTTGAAAAATAAATCAACTGTTCGATCAAGAGTATGTTGAACGGCGGTTCTTATGAAAACCTTTTTAAGATGATTTTAAAAATCTGCGGTTTTCCTAGAAATGTCATTCCATATCTAGTGTCGAAATTGTCATCAAATAACGCGTATCACAACAAAAACAAAACGAATAATTTGAAAGTAAAATGAAAACCATTAAGGTTTTATAAATAATGACTATAGCTATACATGTACTAGCTGGGGCTTGTGATAAAATAATGTTAGAAATGGAAAAGCAATTCATTACATAAAAAAGGGATATCAAAGCCCTGCAAAATTCGTTATAATAAAAATACCTAATGTATGTAATGGAATCTTTTCACGACAGGCAAACAATACTACAAAACAATACTACTGTGACATTAAAAAGATGAAAGAACCATAATACAAATAAGGTAGCAATGATTCTACAAAATTTCTACTAGATCTATATTGTCATGCTATTTTAGTTAATTTTTCATCGACACCAGTGCTGAAGGTTATAAAACTGAAAATGCATATTACTGACCACGCCATGTAGACCCGGGTTGAGCGCAGCTAAATTTTTACACCAATAAACAGTAAAATTTTGGTCCATCCTAAATGATGGTATACATAATTATGCCGGTGGACATGGAACCTTCAATGCGGTATTTTCAGATTATTACCATTCCAAGAATGGAACTGGCCCTAACGAGAAAACAATGGGCGGAAATAAACAGAAAATAATTTTTGGCATGGGATCTGAGAATATAAATACTGCATATCACAGACAACTCCAAAGGCAAATAAAAAAAACAGGAAGTATAACCTTGGGGTGATATAACATTATCAAAATCTATATTGGCTGGGATATGGAAACCACATAATTTTATTTGGCTGAAATATGAAAACACAAGTAGGTAAGGCTGAGTACTTAAAAATTAATATATATTCAGATCATAATGCTTCTCAAATAAAAAATAGAATGCGATTTGTTTTTTATTAGATACACATGTGAAAATTAGTAAGGTCTAACTGTGGACCAAAATCACGTACATATCAAATATAAGGCTATTCGATATGAAGATAATCACAGCCGAGAAAGGAGAAGAATGTGTGGTTTTATAAAATTATCAATTTCAAATAAATACACCACAATCAGAAAACGTAAAAGAGTCGGCTACTGCCTTGGAACAGTCAGTGGCAAAATAATTTGCTAGTGGGGATAAAAGCCAGTTTTAGGGTGCACCAACCGGGAAAGGCACTCCAAGACTACATTTTTCTGTTTTATAATGAGACCATGATCCTACCAATTTTTGTTTTTGTGGTAAAGGAAACAGAATATAAAACTAGAATTTATTTTGTATATTTGTGGATCTTATACCATTGGAGTCAAACGTACGCAATTTTGACTGTTAATTTCCAGATTTGATGTTCTATCGTCTTAATCGACCAACCTTCTCATGAACATATTGATATGTACAACACAAGTAAGCTAAAACTTGCTGCTCAAAAAGTATTCTTGTATTCTTTCAGGAGAAATAAACGGTAATTTGACGATCACAAGACCAGTTATTAAATTTGACAGAGAATAGTGGATTGTCTGTGTTAAATTCTCAAATACGCAAAATGAAATCAATATGGTGCGATGACCACAGCCTCCCCACGCAGCGAAAAAGAAGAGAGGAAGAAAGAGAGAGAGAGTATGTCAATTCAAATAGGACGTTTTTTTAGTTTTCATGCGTAAGTAGTTTTAAAACGATATTTAATTGTTATAGGTTAAGAGACATGTTCGGCACGGGTTTCCATTATTTCCGTGATTAAATAGTAGCTTGCAAAGCTCAAATATCTGTTATTTTTGTTAATTTTCAATATGTTCGACTTCACTCCTGGATTACTTTTAGTAGTGCCTTGGTCTCCTGAAATCATTTGTTTGAAGAATTAGTGAAGATATATTGATATTGGTGGTTTAGAGTTGATTCAAATATATGTATGCAACTTGTACTTCTTTGTTCGTATAAGAACTGTAGGGTCTAGGCTGAGGATGATACCTTTAAAACTGGTTCCTTAGGTTCATAATTTCGTTGTTTGTGGTATTTTTCATTTTTTAATTAATCACAATTTTACATTGAAATTCTTTTTCTTCCTGTATTTTAGCTTTGTAGGGAGATTGGATTTTCGAAAAGATCCTATAGCTGACATTGATATTTTACTTTGTGTATAACTGAAAAGCAGTCTTGCTATTCTATTGATTGGTGATCAGAAATTCTAATAAAAATAAATCCCGAACATTTGTTGCTTTTGAGAAATAGTTTTACGGCTACAATGGGAATGATTCTCTGCCCGAAGTACAGTATATTGTAACATATAGTTTATACAGGTCATATCACTATAGTGTCTTGCACGCAAACAACTCATAAAATAACTGGCCGCTCCGGATTTAAATAAAATTTAAATAACTGTGAGCATCAACACAATTAATTGTGGTACATTAATATTTTGATTTTGTCGCCTGGTGCCTTTTCTTTAACGTACTGTGTTGAGTTTTTTGGCCTTTAACGTAACCATTAACGAAATATTAATAAAAATACAGAAAAATGCTGATTAACGTTTGAGGACTTACCTATATTGTTGTTATTACGTCTCTTATCCAATTTCAAGATCTTGATAGCCATGCGTTAAGAATCGCGTAATCAAAGATGATAATTCTCCACTAAGGTCAGAGATTGCGGGAATATGTCCGATAACTTGCTTATAGAGTTAAGCGCGCATCAACTCACGGGAACTCGTAAATCATTTGCCAAGACGCTCAGGTTGACTTAGATGGAAAAATGTGTCGTAGAAAGCATTGGTCGTATATTTTTTAGATATTTATTGATATTTATTGATTTTTTTTCTTTCAAGGAGAAAGAAGTATTTTGTTTTGTTTATAATTAAGTTCTTTTGTTTACATATGCCATTGTTAAATCTTGAACTTGAACTTGAACTATAATCTCAATCTACCATCACCAAGCAGTTGAGCAAACATAATTAAATATGCATTAAAGCCACATTCAGAAAGAACCCAGCATACCTACACTGCTGAAAAGAATAGATGAAAACAAGATTATTAGTTTATAATTTAATAATTTCAAAATCTACAAACAATCCAGAAAAATAGGTTTACTGCCTTGGAACGGCCAGTTGCAAAACATGATTTAAACCGAGTGCTACATGATCTTCCACCTCATGCTTGCCCCGATTCGCTTGGTTTTCATTTGAACAGAAAAGTACAAGGTGCCTTGTAATTTCACTCCAATTCTCAAACCATTAAAATGTTGGATGCATATCCAAAAAACATATAAACATAAGTAGCTTATAGTTATCACCCACACTCAACTCTCCCACCATAAAGTTATCAAAAAATCGTTCACAAAGCGAGCGACTGTACATTATTTGCTTTTATCTTTTTTAAGTTCGGCCAGAGATTTTCATGACACAAACGAGATTTATGCAAGTGGTTCCAAAACGTTTCCGCAATTCCCAATAACATGAATTTTTGCTGTAAGAGAAATGATGCTTAGAGCAAAGACAAGATAGTTAAGTACGTGTACATTAATTAATGTTTGCGATAAATAACGCTTTATTTGGTAGTAGGTACGTAGTATTGCTTCGTCTCAACGAGGATGGTAAATTTGTTATTTAGCAGAATATGTCCAGTTATCAATATCTTTCTCTGATGTAAAAGTAGGTGCATAAGCTTGTATAGTATTAATCTAATTCGAACAAAAATGAATGAAATTATAAAAATAAATGTAAAGAAAGCTTTGAAAGCCAGCAAACACAAAAATATGAAAATTTACAGGCTCGGTTTGAAACTGCCCATGCCGCAAGTTTGATATTATTAAACCGGATATTAATTACGCCATTTTAAAATTACGCTCTGATAAAAACTTTACATTTAACGATCGTTGTAAATCATAAAGACTTTAAATGAAGTTGATAATACAACCAAATGGCTTGTGCACGTTGTCAAACCTAAGCCTATGCCCAAGGTTATAAAACTGAGCATGGAAACCAGTCTCAAATCTCAAGCATCTGATTGGCTGAAATGGCGACCAGTCGCCATTTCAGCCAATCAGATGCTTGAGATTTGAGACTGGTTTCCAATCTCAGCTTTATAACCTTCAGTTCTAATCATCCTAACATTTTAAAATGAAGATTACAAAGAAGGAAGTTGCCGCGTTTTCTATGTTCTACTTAATAGTGTTATTGTAAGAAACTAATAAAATAAAAATAAAATCGCTTAAATTTATTATAAGCAAATAGTTTTCATATTAGAAACTACATGTATATCAGTAGACAACGAATACTTTTTTAGCGACCCCATTGCTCAGCTGAAAGATAGAAAAAAGGAGAATATATTACTTCATTTAATAATAACCTAACCACATTTAGCACAACACCAGTTTAATGACCACATATCTACGTCAGATTATCACATAAATCAACATTGTAAGTGCTTTCTGAGTTTTCTATAGGGTCACTGATCTCTGTCGTATTTTCCTTTATATTTCTTTCACGAAGTTTTAAGAATTAGAGGCTAATCAAGAATTATGTGAAATAATGCAGATTTACGATTGATTATTTAAATCGAATTGTCAGATTTAAAATACAACATAACAAGTATTCTCTGCAGTGATTTTAAAGAGGAAAAACCCAGTACAATTGTAACAACACTCCAGTACGACGAGTACAAACATAACGGATTTGAATTACATTTTAATGGATAAAAACACGAATTTTCTCAACACTATTTTCAATCTAATAATCCATCCATAGTTTTAAACGAAAATTGGTAGTAAACGAGATAGGGAGGGCAAAATGAATTTTTTATGAGACGAAACATTCTTTATAGGGATGCTATGAAACACCGTATTGTTATTCCCTTATCTTAAACAAGTGCAGTCACTGAATTTCTTATTTAGTAAAATATTTAATTACTTTTGGTCTGTTGATAATTAATTTGACAAACTCTCCATACACTAATGTCTAAATCCCTTTAATGAAGACACTGCCATCAAAATTGTACTGTTACGAAACATTGATCTCTAATGAATGCACTTCAAGATAAAATACTTCCGAAGTCCTAAGACAAACATTTGCTCCTTAGATGAAGACGCCGCTTTAATTTCCAATTATGTTATAACTTAAAACTCCTTGTCATGCGGATGTATACAGGAAGTTGAACGCTGCAAGAACATCAGAGACGATATCCTAATATAGGTCTATGCTATTACATGAAACGAGAAACCAGACAGTTGTATAAAGCGTAATTGCTTGCTAACACCTACGCAAGATGACGTTAAGCAATAAATTGACTTAAGTTAAGATCATCGTTTTAGAAAATTACATAATAAATGTTATGGAATAAAATGACACAAATTTCCCTTCAAATCTTATGAGGTAACCCCTGACGGTAGTTGTGATACATATTTTGCCATCTCTGGTCTTTTTGATACCCGGTATAACAAAAATGTATGTTATTATATAACTTTAAGAGAATGAATTCATAAATGAAGTGGAGCCCGGATTAAACCTAAATTAAACTAATTAGTGTGAAATATTCAAGATATAGTTCTAGTCGAGTTTATAATCCTTTTTATAATTATTATAATCATTTAATTGCAGTGTTAGTGTTGTCAACAAAAATGTTATTTATATAAAGGTGAAATATGCATATCAGGAATCGCCACATTCAGAAAAAACAGCCTCCCCACACAGTCAAGAAGAAGAGAGAGGGAGAGAGCATGGTTGATGAAATGATCAGTTTCAAAAAAGACACCACAAACAATTAAAAAAAATGAGTACCCGAGGGTTACCCCTCGGAACGGTCAGTGGCAAATCAGATTGCCGATGGGGGTTTAAAACAGGTTCTAGGGTGCACCAACCTCACACTTGTCCCAACAGGTTCTCATATTACAAAACAAGTACAAGTTGTCTTGGTAAAAAAACTCCAACCCACCCATTGGCTCAACAATGTTGCATGCAAAAGCACACAGACGCATAAAACATAAGAAGCTTATAGCATTGCAAAGCCAAAGGGCGGGTACTCAACGATCTTACCAGAGTTCCTGGAGTAAAATCAGCAAGAACACGACGACAATGATAAAAGAAACAAATCGAGCTTCTAGGTTTTTTTAAAGAAAAGATTTCCCCATACACCTTCATAAACTCTTAAATATATGTTTTAAACAGATAAAAGAAGTTTAAAAAATAGTTTAATCATGTCTAATATGCATCTCTTTTGTGCTACTCGGTAGCATTTGCTAATAAAATAAACTGTTTCGACTCAGCATCTAGCGAACTGATCTGTGTCTGGAATCAGTATAATGGTCATTTCCTCTAGTACGAAATATTTTCGGCTGTACAACAATGGAGCAGACAGGGTTCGGACAAAGAAATACCAACAATTTAATAACACTTGTTTAGTTGTTTACTCGCCCCTTCGGCTTTGCAATGCTCTTAGATTCTTATGTTTTATATGTTTATGTGCTTTTGCATGCAACATTGTTAAGCCGATAAGTGGGTTGAAGTCTTTTCACCAAGACAACTTGTACTTGTTTTGTGATATGAGAACCTGTTGGGGCAAGTGTGAGGTTGGTGCACCCTAGAACCTGGTTTAAACCCCCAGTGGCAATTTGATTTGCCACTGACCGTTCCAAGGCGGTAACCCCTCGGGTTCTCATTTTTGTTTATTGTTAGTGGTGTCTTTTTTGAAACTGATCATTTGATTAACATGCTCTCTCCCCCTCTCTTCTTCTTGACTGTGTGGGGAGGCTGTTTTTCTGAATGTGGCGATTCCTGATATGCATATTTCACCTTTTTACTATGTTCTTTACCAAAATATCAAATAAAACACTTACTATAGATTCAACAGAAATCAACATTTTAAGAAAAATGATAAACACAGTACAGCTTTGACTTCTATTTTATTAACAGCGAAGTGCCACATATATAAATATATCAATGTATAATCAAATCGTCTGTACCTGTGATTGAAGTTTTAATTGTTGTGTTCAGTGGCTTTCAAAGATAATCCTTTTTATCTATTTCACAATATTATTTTAAGATGCAGAAATCATTGGATGCCCATTGCAACGTGTATACATAAATCAATTTTGTGTGAAGGCTGTTTCTTAAGTTTTTTTTATGAAAAATCACTTGTTAAGTGAATTTAATATTTTCAAGATGCTTAATCCGGTGGCATTGATATATTTGATCTTAACAGACATGTAACGAAATAAGGAAAAGAAGGACACAGAGCACATTAATCATTTAAAGCGCTGAAAGAGTTAAAAGTCCGAAGGAAACTGATCACAGTTGTCTGGCTGTTTTTGTGTATAAAGATTAGTTATTCAAGTGTGACTAGTCTGGTTCCCAGTATAGTATACTCTGGTAGCTGTAAGTGAGTTACGTCTAACAATCCTATTGATTGCTTGATACAATGGCGCTCATTACCTAACGAATTTGAACCTATCCTAGAGAACTATTTTTTGACTTATCTTCAACAACAGCAGACCAAAATTTACATAAACTTTGACAACAAAGACAAAATGTCAAAAGCAGGCCAATATGCTTGGCTGCTTTTTATTAATATTATAGGGTTGCCAATTTATTATAAGGCCTTCTGGCTTTAACTGGTGTAAATAAAACCAAGGTGCCGCATTTTATTACACCTGTATTTTATTATATAGCCGGCACACTTATATAAGCTAATGAGTGTAACAAGTAAATAAATCGCTGTACTAGTCATTTTTCAGTTATTCTTTGCTGCTCAGTTAACTCCCCTTGCAGTCAAATATTTAAGTTCGATGCTACATTAAATCAAGTGAACAATAATTCACGAAAACGTCTGATAAATAAATTTGTCAGGAGCTCTCCTCTCCCTTAATGAATGAACGCGTTCATTGGCAGGGTCATTAGAGCGGTCAATCAGAATTTGACATGTCTTGTGTTTTGATATACAATGTTTTCCAAATGCTTCCAAAGGAGTGTTATGAGTTTGAACATTTTGTGCTATTACCAGGAATCTGTTCTGACGAACTGAGTTTTAACACGGAATTGAGCTATTGTAAAGTAAGATTTCAGAGATGTTTTCTGTCTTGCACGATTAATCAACATGTCTGAGTCACTTTATAGCGTGACTTATATCAATTGAATACATAGGCGAACCGTTGCGTGAGATTTCATATGATACTTTACCCCTTTTACTGAGATGCGAATCACTTTGAGTTATCAAAATGTTCAGTTAACATTTACATAGAGTTAAATAAGCATTTCATCCACACGTCCTAGTGCGTCATGCTTTATTAAGTTTAACCTGTCACATAAATTTCGGCAATAGGTGAATTAAGTTATTATAGTTTGTTGAGAGAAACCTGCTTTTTTTTCAATAAACTTTCTTTTAACCTTCCATAGCGCATGAAAGTAAATTAAACGTGCCATCAAATCAAAGACGTTTAGGCTTTGTTTTGCAAAATTGTTTTTCCTGAAGTTCTAGAAAACATCACTGCAGAACTGATCTCCGTTTTTAGTGATTATTATATACGGTTGTTCACTTTTGTTTGTGATTCAGTTTCTCGTAACTTAATAAGACTATTCGCATCTGTCTATTTTGATACAAGTTTTCAGGAAAAACTCTTTAATTATGTAGAGAGCATTTTACACTCACCATCATTCTTCATAGTGGAAACAATTTATACTAGATTTAATACATCAATTTGTAAACAATTGATATGTATACCAATGGGTACTAATTGTGCACCTTGTTGCTGATATTATTTTTTATGCTATAAAAAGATACTATGAATACTTTCGGTATCAATATAATATATATAATAAAAGAAATAATTTCGAGTTTATCATGAGATTTTTTAATCGCAGTTATACAGCAATGGAGCATCTTTCAGGGTATAGATGAAAGATTTCAATAATCAGAATCTTTGCATAACAGGTAATCTTCTAGAAGAGTGGTATCCGTTATGTTACTGCAAAAATATATTTCTAAATCATAGGTGTTCGTAGTTTGAGTAACAAATTAAAACGACAATAACAATTTATACATGTTTTTGCAAAAGTTCAAAAAGGCTGTTCACTGATATTCTCTCCGGTGCTCTGTGATTTTGTTTTTTTATTATTTTACTTTTGGTTCTGAAGCTTCTTTTTTATTTCAAGACGAGCTTGTTTCTTGAGCATCCAGAATAAGACTAAGTATATCGAACTTTTATATCCGAAGTCGCGACATATAATAAAACGCCAAAACGACAATCGCCGCTGTGGGATTTCGTCGAAATTGGATAAGCACTTGAATACACGAACGCAATTCCTAAAATTAATACATGTAGCTATTCTCGATAAAATCCTGAATTGTAGATGATAAAAATTTAGTGGTCCGTGATAAATGTCCAATTAATGGCTCTCTGAGGTTAAAAAATAATACTCTAAAGGCTTCTGGAAGCTACTTCTATTATTGTATTATGTTACCCAAGGACATGCATGTCAATCATAGTTAATGGAATAATCATATTAGGCATTTATACAGTCTTATGCCGTTGTAAGACACAAGTACCAGTCTTAATAAAACCGCGGTAAATACGGTCTCACAACGATGTATTTCTATGTTTACTTTCATTAACATTAAATAATTTTCAGCTTGAGAGTGAAATCATCAGATTTCATGTTATCAGCATTATTTCTTTTCAAAGGTTTTTGCTTTGGATTGGCATCAAAACACCTGATACAGGAGCATTTTGTACAATAAGTTAAGGAATGCTAAGACCTCGTTTTTTTATTACTTTTTATTCTCTAAGTACATAGATAACACAATATGCAAAAAAAACATAATTCATATACAATTAGAACTAGTTTTCTACAATATATTGAGAAGATGCAATCTTTATCTATAGTCAATATATAAGTACTTAAAGTTTTTCTTTTAATAATATCTAACTTGTTAGTCATAATAACTAATATTCATTAATATTAAGGAAGGGCAGAGAGAAAGAGAAAAAAGATAGAGAAAAGATAGAAGAGAAAGATGGAGAGAGAGAGAGAGAGAGAGAGAGAGAGAGAGAGAGAGAGAGAGAGAGAGAGAGAGAGAGAAGGGTGTCTTTCTGTGTTCCAGCATTGATTTTTAGTATAGAACAAGTTAATTTTAAGTATTAAGATCGATAAGATTATTCCATTTGGAGTAGAAAACATGCAGTCTGTCTCTAAAGCTTGCAATATGTTGTTCAACCTTAATTCTTTGATCTAGGTAGGTAATGAAATCTTCAGTTGTAGGTCTGGTTTTGTTATATTTGTTTTTAGAAATAAAGTATTTTGATAGTAAGATAATAAAATAAAGAACCGGTGTATTATAGTTACCCACGTCTTTTGTGATCCCAAATGTAATTATTGTATAGTCTTTCTTGACATGTAAGTTTTTTGTTTGTAAGAATGTCATCAAGTCCATCCAAAATTTTTGAACGCATTGGCATTCCCAAAATAGATGCTTTACTGTTTCGGTTGACATTAAACAAAAATCGCATATGGTTGACTCTGCAAGTTTACATTTATAAAGGAACGTGTTGCTTGGCACAATTTTCCGTAGATATTTATATTGATATTCTCTAAGATTTGTATCGATTGTACATTTTAACGGAATAATAAATATTTGTTTCCAATTAAGTGTCATGTTATTAAATTCATTTTGCCATTTTACAAGTTTTGTTTCTATGGGTTTTTTCTTTTATATTTGTATGTTATATATTAGTCGAGTAACCTTTGTATTTGCTGTTATTCTGTTTATCAAAAAGTCTATATTCTGTCTTGGTCGCTGTAGATTTATAAGTTCCGATTTCCACCGTTTTTGAATTGTATTCTTAATTTTATAGTATTTAAGAAAATATCCGGCATTTAGATTAAATCTGGTTTTTAGTTGATCGAACGTGAACATGATTTTGGTGTCAAAATCAAAACTATGCCCTATGTTTATTATGCCTTTCCGAAACCACTGTTTGTAAAAAAAATAGTTGATTTCCAGTTTTAATCCTACTATTGTTCCAAAGAATCTCTTCACTAATAATGAATTGTGTTAAGTCAAAGTTGACTGTGCTCCAAGCGTATATTATATTTTCTAAAAAATTCAATTTAATATCGAGGGCTTTAACGTCTTTACTTTCAATATTACATTTAAAAATCAGCATACCACCATGTCTTATCAATTCGTTTAAGTAAAGGTGTTTCCATTTTGCGTCGTTGTCATAAAGAAGTCTTTTTACCCAGCTAGCTTTCAATGAATTCAATGATAATTCTATATCAATTATTTTTAGACCCCTCGTAGTTTTGGAAAATGGTATTTCTCGAAATGTTATCGGGTTTGTGATCCCATAAAAATTGAAACATCATGTTTCTAATGTCATTGATCATAGTAAGAGGTGGGTTGCTTAAAACTGTTAAGGGATATATTAATTTAGGCCAAGCAAACGTTTTGAGGACTGTAATTTTCCCGTAAAGTGAAAGTTTCCATTTTTTTCAAAATTGTAATGTGTGTGAGAAGGCTTCTATTTTTGGTTTGATATTTAATTCTATAAGCTTTCTAATGTTATTCGTAAAAATAATACCAAGAGTGGATGCAGTTTCAGAATTCCAATCAAAGTTTTTGTTGGGACAGTACACTAAATTAACAGAACGCATTGAGCCTAGTTTAAACACTGTGCATTTTGATTCATTTAAACATAACCCTGACACTAAACTAAATTTGTCAATGGTATCAATTAGATTTTCAAAAGAGTTTTTTGTGCCATTTACAAAGAAACTAGCATCGTCTGCGAAAAGTGTTTCTTTTAAATGGATATTTTTTTATCGTAATACCTCTTATATTTGAATTGTTTTCAATAGAGTGAGAAAAAAGTTCAACACAGAGAATAAATAGATAAGGAGAAAGCGGACATCCCTGTCTAACACCTCTTTTAACACTAAAAATTTCTGACATATGACCATTATTAATAATAGAACCCTTTGCATCACTGTAAAATTGTAAAATAATTCTATCCATTGAACAAGGGATTCTCCGAAATTAAAGTACCTTAGACATTTAAACATGAAGTTGTGATCTAAGCTGTCGGAAGCTTTCTTGTAATCTGCAAAGAAAATTAAACCTTCTTCATTTTCATCGTTTACTTTGTTAATCACTTCATTTATTTTTCTTATATTTTCACCGATTTATCTACCTTTTATAAATCCAGTTTGATCAGTACTTATTAGTTTTTCTAAAACTCTTTTTATTCTGTTTGCAATTGTTATTGCGGAAATCTTATATTCTATATTCAACAAATATATGGGTCTCAAGTTATTGATTTCGGTTAAACTTTTTGGGGTATTAATGTTTTAAAACTTTGGTTTTGCAATTCCGATAAGAAACCGTTTTCATGTGAATAATTAAGCGAGTTTATCAAGTATTGTTTTATATCGTGCCAAAATATTATATAAAATTAGACAGAAATTCCATCTGATCCTGGACTTTTACCATTTTTCATGTATTTAAGAGCATCAATACATTCTGTTTCATTTAGTTTACCATCACAGGATTGCTTTTCTTCATTATTTAGAGTTGAGTGATTGTTGGGGAAAAATTAATCATTATCATTGATGAATTTATCTTTAGTTTAAATATTTTCATAAAAAAAACTTAATATAAGACAAAATATTTTGTGTACCATGATTTTCAATACCTGCTTCTGTAGTCATTGTGTTTATAGTTTTTGCTTCTCCATTTTTCTTTTCCTAGTTTGCAAAATATTTAGAGCATCTTTCTGCTCCTCGTTTAGTTTTTTTTTATTTTGTTTTGTTTCTCGAATTATAACCTGTTAACATTGTATGGCTGTGTCGCAGGTGTATAATATCTCCCTGCACATTCAATCTGCTCTGTTATTAATTACCATCATTGTGGCCTTTGATCATGATACAAACATTTCTGTAAATATTGAGTTGAGGTGAACCGGGTGCTAGGCGCATGGACAGTGCGTATTTCTATTTCTCTCAGTGAACAAGCTAAATTAAACCGAGCAGGCGATATTTTTTGGGGTTTGTTTTGTGTGCGATTACTTTCAAAGTTGCTTTTTTCATCTATTCTTTTAAGGATATGGCAGATAAAAGATCTGGCTTTGTTACCAATAAATGTTTAAACTAAGTATATTGATTTTTCTCACCATATACACGTTTATTACAGGAACTATGCATTCTGTGGACCAATATAGAATGGATACCCAGTTATCTTCTCGAAGCTTTGATATTATAAATATGGATTACTTACGCAAACATAAGCGCTTGATATGTCATTTTATTAAAGACTCGTTTGCATCGACGCCTTTTAAACAAAAATCTATTTAAATAAAGAAATCAAATACAGTCTTACACGTATTGCCAATAAGCCATGTTAAATTGAATTTTGACAAAGGCAGTTCCATTTTCTCGAGACATTGGTATTTAAAGCCCCTAAAAGGGGTCTACCATTCAAGAAACAATATCTGCACTATTGCAACTAATTTTAGTCACAGTCTAATAACAGAATTTAATTTCAAATCTGTTGGACTACATTTAAAGTCTCTACTGGTCATATCGGAATCGGAGAAAGGTTAATCGCAAAATAATCAGCCACTGTTGGTTTAAACCAGGTTCTACATTTCACCAACCACACAAGTAACACAACAGGTTCTCATATAAACAAACAAGTATAAGATGTCCTGGTGATTTAACTTCAACCCACCCATCGACTCGACAATCATGGTGCATGCAAAAGCACACAAACATAAAAATATAATGACTGTCAAGCAAAAGGTTGTTTAAAATAACCTTACTGAGACCAGAGCCCCTGGAGTCAAATCAGCAAGCACACAATGACGCGGTTAAAAGAAACCTATCGAGCATCGATGTTCTGTTACAAGATTTTCCTATTAACCTTCATAAACTCTTAAACACTGCCGGTGTCGTGCGAACAAAGAGGTAAGCATAAACACAACTGTAGATGGGTTAAAATCACCAAGCATGCGCTCTAGTGTAGAATATTATGTTTGTCGCACTTTTGAATTTACAGACTATCTTTACGAATAAAAAAAAGAAATCAACATTGCATTTTATTTTCTTTAATTTATAATTTTAAAATCAAATCTCCATAAAAAAAACTGGTTGAGAAAACTTTGTTGCAGTAGTGATTTTAAATCGAAGTTGTATTTTTGAACTTAATCTAGGAGACACATGCAAAACATAATGGTTCCGATACTGTTTTTGTGTTTAAAATCATGAAACCTTTAACATTATTTCAAGCTCTACAATAGCTGTTAAATATATCAACCGTAAGATGTTGCATGCATGACATGCTCATAAAAATGGAAAATTTACAAATTTTACACCAAACAATATTCACTTTAACATTGAGAAAGTTTTCTTGTTGTTCTGAATTGATGGATTTGCGAAACTGGGGCTCATTAGGAAAAATAGGACGACAACAGATGGAAAATGGTTATTTAACATATCATCAAGATACACCGAGTCAACCTAAGTGATACGTTGTTGGTATTGTAATAATGTAATGTTGATCCTCGATAGAAATGAATTAAATATCTTCATAGCAGTATAAAACAGGTCAGTAACCAACAATTCACAATTAGTATTAATGGAGATGCATATTACCTAATTCTAAAGAGAGGTGCCAAAACAAACATAAATATTATCCAATTAGAGAGTGACCCGATCAGGTCTTGAGAAGTCCATAAAGTAATCAATATAACCATCTGCAGAAAGCTCTATGTTCATTAAAAGCATAATGTTTACTATTTTCTCTTGCAACTTTTAAGTTTATTCAGTGAGTTTCTTGAGCTTGTCTTTTATTAAATTACAATAGGATGAAGGTGTACAAAGTGGAAAAATAAACTAAAATACTGAAATACTCAATCTAAATAAAAGAGCGTATCAGCTTAAGATTTCTCTGTTTTATAACACGTGTGCTTAAATACCTAGCCATCTTTTGTTTGATTGTGCTACAAATTCTCAACATTGATGTACTGTTATAAGAAATACTGAAATAAATATTAAATTGATATTCTTACGATTTAGAAACTGTTTGTAATCGCAGTCATGAACTTTTGTTAAATGCGCTTTCCCCAAACATCTTAAAAAGAAAACATAAAAAGCAATAAGAATAAAATTTCATTTACCATTTCGCTTGTTTTTTATGTTATATTGTACTCCAACTTTTTGCCAATAGAGAGTTATAAAACGGAGGTTCATTTTACCGAAGGAGAAGAAATCTTGGTGAATATAATTGTTCTCAGACAATAGAGGAAAAGAGCATTTATTTATGTCTTAAATTATTCCTTTTCTAAAACGGAGTGAACATTATTGTTTTTCAAATACAGGGGTAGGAATCACGTGGTACAATGTTTTGGTACCAAGCACTAGAAAATGGCGGCGCCCAGTGAAACGGTATTTATTTTCTATTTGTTTGTCTCGAATATTAAAGAAATAAATTTCTAACATAGCCTATTTTCCAGCGCACAATTTGCCACGCATTTTGATACCTTTCTTATGCCGAACATTGCTATAGTTTGCCTGAAATGCTTGTCACAAAATTTGAATCGATGCAAAAGTTGCTACAGAAATTTATTGACCAAGCCCGAACTGTCCATATTTTTGAAAATAATCGACGTAAATATACGCAGTATTCTTTGTACACCTACTCAAATAAAATGCGCGTATACCTGATGGTGTTCCTGCAGCTTGGTTTCGAAGACTTTTAGGCATTTTGGAGAAATCGTGCTACATTCAAATTTTGAACCTGGCACTCATGAAATATTTTCAGAACCAAGCACTAACCAAATGATATTTACAATTCTTGCTGATTTGAAGAGCATCTTTCAAAACGTAACACTTTCCACAAACATTGCATTCTCCTTTTTAACTTAATGTATTACGTATTGAAAGCATAATTGTTTTTGTTCCTAAAGAGTTAATCGTACTTTTTGAGACATTTATATTAAGGTGCATATAGAGTTTTATTATCTTTGCAGGCAATTTGCTTATTGTACGTCAAAGGAGAAAGTTTGCCCAGTTGTTGACGAAAGCTACGACTGTAGTGATATTCATAACGAAATGTGCAGAGTGTGAAAGGATTGATGTGACGTTTTACCCAACTACATTTTAAGAAGGTCGGGAAAATTAGTTAACTTAAATGAATGCCTTTTCTTTTAAATCTAAGTTATTTTAACTAGCATTTTGTTAACATGTAATACCTGCGTTTGATGTCATTTCGTATTCAACTTATTTTGTCTGTAATTAAAATTTACAGAGACCACGTGTTTGATTCATCAACACGCATACTACCACCGGGACGGGTGAAGCTAGCACCGAAATCAACAGAAAGAAATGCTTAATGGGGACGCATGGTGTACGTTAGGAGAAAGCCCGACGAATGACTCTAAAATGTTAACAACGAAAATGATTGCCTGAAATAAATATTTTTAAATAAAGAATGGTGTAAACTGCAATTGATTTCAATGTGCACCGTTTATACTCTTCAAACTCTTCAATGTGACAGTGATGCAATTTTTGCCCTCGTTCTGCTTTATGCGTATGTTAATTTATAAAATTAAATTTTCTTTCTTTTGCTTTATAACTAAAAAATACTTGGTTAGATTGTATCTCTTTTATTCAATCAAAGAAGACATTTTGTATTATAACAAAACATTAATGAACAAACATTATTGCAGTTTATTAACTGAGCGTTAATATAAATTGTAGCACATATTGTTGTATATAAAAAGTTGTATGAAAGCAAAACAATGTTGTTTTCATGGAGTAAATACATGCATGATTTCTTTTCTTTTCGGTGTGGCTGGGTAAGGTCTCTAGCGGTAGAGAAAGCCCTCTCACATTGGGCACATTTTTAATTTTCCCTTCACCATGGACACAACCTCTGAAATAAAGAGTATTTGCTAATTTTAACTATTCGTACCTAAAAAATTATATAAGATTTGATGCATACTTGTCTAATATGTATTTCAAAACTTGAAATCGAAATCGCAGGGTTGCAGGTTGCGTAAAAGATGAGAAATGCATGGGATACTTCTAAGGAATTCTTAACAGACTAGCTCGTAAAAAAATGTTTATGAGCTTGAGTAGCATAGTTAAACTTTAATTCAATTTGGTAAACCAAATGATAAATAATTGATTTATAGAACGATATCATGAGGTTGACAGTCATGAAACAAATTTATAAATTTAAATATGGTTCGACAGCAAAACAATAAATAAGATCATGTTCAGTTATTAATACACGGTATCAAGTTCCTGTCTACTTATCAATAACAAGTTAATACATTTAAATCTTGTGCCAATATTAGCCTTTGATAGTATGGGTCATGTATATCAGTCTTTTGTCTTTTACATCTGTGCCTAAAGTTTTTGGGTCGAGAGTTCAAATTTGGTATATCCGAGTTATCTCTTACTTTAAGTCATGTTTTAAAATAAGACATTCACTAGTATCTTTTTATTGTAAATCCTAAAACATATTTTAAAAAATTGAATTTGAATTTGTTTTCTTCGTGTTAGATCATACTTTTCGGTTACACAAACTGTGACATTTAAGCAACGCTCGTTTATTACGGCATTTAATTGTTAACACTCTTTATAGCTGGGACGTTTCACTGAGCGCCACCATTTTCTAGTGCTTAATTCCAAAACATTGTACCACGTGATTCCTACCCTTGAATTTTGTGAGGCGGAACAGGCCAGTTTTAGTGAACGTTAAGGCTATAGAACTAAACTTTAAAGAATACCCAAATATCATCCCGGAAAAAGGTGTACCGTACTAATGAGAGAAAAACAGAAAGCAAAACCCAATGACCCAGTTAAGAGAATAGAAAAGAGTTCATTGAAGTTCACAGGGTTAGGAATCACATGGTACAAGAAAATGGCGGCTATTGTTTAAACGAGCCACATTTGAATGAATGGTTTACCTGTGAAGTTTTAAGTGACTTAAGCTGTTAAACCCCAAGCCACAGCATCTGTAAGGTGCGGCACCAGAATGCTTTCTTTCGTTGACGCTCATCAGGCTTTTCGTTTTGTAAGCTTTACCGCAACGTTTGCATAACATCATCTGTAACGACACATGAAATCGGTTAGTGCTTGGTTCTGAAAATATTCATAAATGCTTGGTTCAAAATTTGAATGTAGCATGATTTCTCCAAAACGCCTAAACAGTCTTGGAAACCAAGCTGCAGGAACACCATCAGGTATACGCGCATTGTATTTTAAATTGAAGCTGTTTCAGAAGAGTTTGTTCGCGTTTAACTAGCTGGTTTTATCAGCAATTAAAAAAATCCAAATTGTCGATAAAAAGCCGCATATTCATTTCACAGTGGAATACGGCAGAATCCTAGCGGCGGTTAATATTTATTGTACAACTATATAATGCCTATAAATCACTGAACATGAGCAGGGCCCAAGATCATAAAACTAAGTTTTGAGATCAGTCTCAAATCTCAAGGAATGCTTGAGATTGAAGACTGATCTCCACATTTAGTTTTATGATCTTGGGCACAGATTTTTTCTGGAATTTAGAACGAATCACATATTGGAGGAAGTGCTTTGAGTGAAATTTGACTGCGTTATTAATGCTATAACAACTGAAACTTCAAATATCTTCACTCGTACATTGATTGTGTAAGATTAATAAATAATAAACATTTATTAAGTTTACACGTCTTCTATAGATTATACAATTATATGTTTTTATATTTGAAAACTTCATTTGTTTCGTCCTTTTACTTGACCAGGCACCTTGAATACAATAACATACTCTAGCTACATTATAGTTCCTTTTGAATGAGTCAGTATTCTGCCTTCGAGACGATTTATATCTAAATAATGATTAAAAAACACAAATCAGGTTTATGTTTTTGCACAGATATGTCGTCATAGAGAAATGAAATTGTTTTCCTATCAGACATTTGATAACTCTTCAGAGACAGGACTTGTATTAATGAAGGAATAAGACATAGCATTGACACTGATGAAAACTCCGAGAAGTCAAACAATTATACGGAATACATCTACATTTCTTAATACAAAGCAATAAAATAACTGTTTACACATCTCCATTTGGGCGTTTTGATAATACTAAGAAGGTACAGCTACTGGCTGTTTTTTCTGTTCGACTAAGTCTATACAAGTTTATGTTTTATGGCGAGTTTTTGTTATTTATTTGTTAACTGGTTCACATATCGGACTTCCTTGGTCTATGTCCCAAGATCATAAATATATAGAGACACGTTTCTATATTGAACTCTATGAACTGGAACAAAAAAGTGATTCTAGAGCAGCATAACCTGGCATATCTTTACGTCCTAGTGGAAACATCAATGTTAGTTTGTCAAAATAGTCATGTTTTCTCCACACTTATTATTTCCCAATCAATCTTAAATAACTTTTAGACTGATATGATAACGCACGACGATTAAGGTATTCAATTAACGTTACAATGTCATATTAAATGTTCGACTAAAATGGGATCAATAAAACAGACGTTTACTCGGAATTTCACATTTATATTTTCGAGAACATCTGAAAAAAGTCAAACACAAAAGGACATTTATCGTTAATCAACTTAAATGGGAAAACACTTTTCTCGCCAAAAACTGGAAGAATATTCTATTAAAATAATTATGCTCACAAATTTTACCAAACAAAATATATATAATTAAACAAATTTTTTAAAATTAGTATTTCTAAAGAAAGATTCTCTGACTAGTCCCTGGTTACGTAAAATTTGACCAACACTAGCTAACTAGTTAACAGCAATAGCTGTATTAGCCAACGCAATAAAGTTCTGTTAATAAATCCGTTCAAACGTATCCATTTTTAGCTCGACTATTCGAAGAATAGGGGAGCTATCCTACTCGCCCCGGTGTTGGCGTCGGCGTCGGCGTCCGTTAAACAAACTATGCACTTTGGTCCATAACTTGAAAACTACTAATGATATCAACTTGAAACTTGGAATATATATTCACCATCAAATTCTACATCATTACCAACAAGACCCATAACTCTGCTACAAATATTTTTCAAGTTATGCCCCTTTTTCACTTAAATTTTGCGTTAAGGAAAATATGCACTTTGGTCCATAACTTATAAACTACTTGAGATATCAACTTGAAATTTGGAATATATATTCACCATCAAATTCTACATCATTACCAACAAGACCCATAACTCTGCTGTCAATATATTTCAAGTTATGCCCCTTTTTTCTTATATTTTGTGTTAAGCAAAATATGCATTTTGCCCATAACTTTAAAACTACTTGAGATATTGCCTTGAAACTTGAAATATATTTTCACCACCAAAATCTACATCATAACCAACAAGACCCATAACCCTGCTTCCAATATTTTTCAAATTATGCCCCTTTTTCACTTACATTTAGTGTTAAGCAAAATATACACTTGGCCCTTAACTTCGTTTTGAATGGAGGGATTTCAAAATAACTTGGCACAAATGTTCACCATGACAATGCGGTGTGTCGCGTTCAATACCCATGCCTGTAGGTCCAAGGTCAAGGTCACTGTTACTAAAAATAGAATTTTCTTGCAAAATCTTGTCCGCTCTAACTTAGTTATTTCTTATTGGATTTTTAAATAACTTGGTATAATTGTTCACCATATCAAGATGGTGTGTCAAGTACAAGCCCATGCCTGTAAGTCGAAGGTCAAGGTCACTGTTACTAAAAATAGAATTTTTTTGTCCAGGCTGTTACTTTGTTATGAATGGAGGGATTTCAAAATAACTTGCCACAAATGTTCACCATGACAAGGCGGTGTGTCCACACAATACACATGCCTGTAGATCCAAGGTCAAGGTCACTGTTACTAAAAATAGCATTTTCTTGTCCAGGCTGTAACTTTGTTATAAATGGAGGGTTTTCAAAATAACTTGGCACAAATGTTCACCATGACAAGGCGGTGTGTTGCGTACATTACCCATGCCTGTAAGTCCAAGGTCAAGGTCACAGTTACTTAAATTGAATTTACTTGTTCAGGCTATAACTCTTTTATGAATGAAGGAATTTCAAAATAACTTGGCACAAATGTTCGCTATGACATTGCATTGCATTACCACCAACTTCTTCGCAGACATTTCCGTAATGTGAAGACAACAGTGCCACAAATACAAATAATTTACTTATCTTCAAGTTTATGCATATTCTTATAATTCCTCCAACATCACTGTCGTTGAAATGCTATTATTCCCATCATTTCACTTGAGTGTCTGAAAATGATGCATAGCAGGGGCATCTGTGTCCTATGGACACATTTCTAGTTTCACTTATATTTTCACTTAAGTGCACCTCATCGATAACTTTGCACAAAATACTTAAGGTATCAACTTCAAACTTCCATTATATTTTCATTTCAGTTCTTTTCTTTAACATTACTGAAGTGATTGATATTTGACTAAAAGTAAATGTCTCTCATAAAAAATTACTAACATGTTTTCTAACAAATTCAGAAATATTTCATAGTTATTCCCCTATTCATTTTAATATTTATGGTACAATAAGGAATTATTTCTGTTATTTGAAATGAATTTCTCCCTTACCATTCACTTGTTAATATTTTTCCTGATTTCACACCAATATATGGCCATAGTTGTTATTGTTTTAATCTTCAAATTGCATTTGTTTCAAATGATTCGAATAGTCGAGCATGCTGTCTCCTCTGACAGCTCTTGTTATAATTCCTTTCCTTTTAATAGATGACTGTATGAATAGTGTTGAATCAACAAAAGGAAGAAAAATCAATTAACATTTATATTGCTTCAGATAAATTATTCAGAGAAAAAAACATTCTTTTTAAACACTTTCCTGGCTTAGAGAAGCTACGTAAAAAGCAAACTTTTTAAATATTCGCAGTTGATGCAAAATTTGATATTTCGTGGGTTTTAAACTTGATTGTAATTTTTTGGATTTTGCGTTTGCATCTAATGGATTATGAAATTTCTGAATTCAACGCAGTTTTCTAATACAGCAGTATGTTAAAAGGCATACAAATACAAATACATCAATGGATCAGACATAATTGTGTATTTGTGATTGTTGCGACTTTTATTGTGTCGGTTGACCTCATTTAATTTAATTTATTTTTTGATTTTTTTTTGTTTTAATTTTACCTTTGCACAATATGTGGTAATGTTATTACGCATTTGTATTTTTTATTAATTCATGCAGAAAGGGGTAATAACTCCATTCAAGGTTTTTTGGTCCACATACACACAAGTGTTCTTTTATTTATAAATTCATGGTAATTCTTATGGAATTTAAAATGCAATTTCTCTTAAATTTAATTTCAATGTGATTAACCCTGTCAGTATGGTCGATTGAGACTTTTTATTTAGTGTTTTAAGTTATAATGTTCCACAGTGTCTTTTAACTCTAATTGAGTGGCATTGTACAATTTTTAGTATGTACATATGATGAAAAAATGTATGTACAATGATGAGACTTAAATAAAAGATTAAACTATAATTGGGATGTTGTAACATATTGTTAGATGATTGCCAGAGTATCTATTTTTGTCGTGTTTGTACTTCTAATGTGTAACTCCCCTTTTATGCTGATCTTGCATGTAACAGTACAAGTAAACTTTCCTTTATATTAAACACGCATGAAATACTTAGTACAAAATACCGTTGTAGATATCATTAGACCTTTTAAAATGATTATTTTAATATTTTTACTATTTCCCTTATATTGCTCAACACTGTTTTATTATCGTTACATAATTATAACTTGTTCTTTGTTTTTCCCTTGGTTGCAATTCATGGATATTCCAGTAATTGTTTTCATTGATTTTGAATTGCATGTCTCAGTCTCACAAAAGTTATGAATTATTGCAGGATCGGTCCTATTGTATCTTGTTTATAAATATCAAACCTCCTGGACCAAAAATACTTACAGTCGTTTATCAATATAAAGAACAATCATCGAGGAAGTTTGAGGGATTATGTTAATACTGTATCATTATCGAAATACCACATTATCACGAACAAATCTGGCTCATAAAAGACTGGTCGCTATTTTAGCCAATCGAGAAAGTTTAAGAGAATAATGTTAATACTGTAATATTTTAGAAATACCACATTATCACAAATCTGGCTCAAACATTATAAACTAAGAATGGAAACCAGTCTCAAATCTTAAGAATCTGATTGGCTGAAATGGCGACCGGTTGCCATTTTAGCCAATCAGATGCTTGAGATTTAAAACTGGCTTCTAATCTCAGTTTTATAATCTTCAGCCCTGAAGTATCAAATATCTGAGTCAATTCGCAGATCATTTGGATGCTCAGATACCAAAAGTGGTATGTAGAAATGCAGAAAATCATACTTGAAATATTTTAAAATGGGATATTTATGAAGTCGTGTTTTTGTTCAATGGAAAATATAAACGCAGTCCAGTTGTTTTCATTTTTATGATAGTGATCACATTTTGCTTTGTTTTCATCATTTCAGTTTTTTATAACGTCCAATTTATGCAGCTACAATTATGTTCACCAGTTGCATATACACATTTAACATGAAACTATTTATTTTGCGCAGACGTCTAAAAAGTAGCATATAATATGTATATTTCACACATTTTCGCTAACATTTCTTTGAAAGAAGGCAGTCAATTACAAAAACCTTACGAAGATACTTTATTTGTAGGCGTTCATGAATGTGATCTTAACAGACAAGAAATAAAAAAAGAAATAACAAACTGCGGCACACAACCTTAATAAAGAATAAAAAGTGGCTTTCTGTGAGACTTTAATACTGCGTTTAAATACAAAAATTAAATAATTAAAAAAAGGTGAATTATAACTGACGTATTATTCTGAAAGAAATTAATAAAACCTAGCACCAAGAGGAAAGTTTATGAAAGGGTTGTTTATTAATTCCTATACAAAAAGTGAAATTAAATTATATATATACAGAATGAATGGCCACATTCAGAAAACACAGCCTACACACACAACCAAAAAGCAGAGAGGAAAAGTGAGAGCATGGGTTTATTAAAAGGTCTTATCCAAAACAGACAAACAATTAACGCACATGTTTCGCTGCCGTGCTACGATCAGTGGCAAAACATTTTGTCATTGTGGATCATGAAGCCACGAACGATTCTACCAAAAAGTAAAACATGCGCATCAAGAATAGTCACACCAGACCATCTTCCCAACACAGCCAGAACACCGAGAGGAAAAATAGCTTGGGTTTATAAAATAATGCATTTTAAATAAGATACCACAAACAATTAACGAAAAATTGAAACACAAAGCAATAACGTTTGAACTATACAATGCACTAAAAGTGTAAAAGGTGTTACACCACTGCCGCTATGAAACTGGCGAATAAACAGCTAGTCCGTTAGTGAACATACCGAAGAAAGACAGCCGCACATTGGTTAGTTATTAACGGCGTATTCTTATTTCACTAATTATTGCCAGTTTATCAAACAAACAGGTCAACACCGTGCCATCCCGGTATGATTTAGAAGCTCTTTTAATTTGTTCTTAAAGATTAGCTAAGGACGTGTTCCCTGAGCATCAAACATCAAATCTAAGACACCTGGATTTGCAGTGGCTTAAAATAAATAAATATTTATTACTGTAAGTTTTAGTTTTTATAACATCGAAATAGGGACACTATAACAAGAGAGATTAATCGTGCCGTAACCTACTTAGCTGATAAAATATTAAATAATGTATTATCATGATTCTTGTTTAACCAAATTCCTTGTTCAGTGTTAAAAATAAACGAGAAACGAGGAAGATAACAAGTGCATTACGACCTTTTTTTCTCCCGTATGAGTATCTAATGCAAGATGAAATCTTTTCTGAGAACACATCACATGTTTGAAGCGACATTTCGTAAATCTGATCATTCCCGGGATACACAATCTGAGAAATAAATGGACGAAACAAATCGACTTTCTTGAGAGATGAATTGATTCAAGACCTATTGTGACATATGTCTTGCAAAGGCCTTTCATTAGGTAAGTTAATTCCATACAGACTGCTTTATACCGCCATTTACCGACCAAAGGATAAATCTTGCATACAAAGCAAGCGTCGCTCTATGAGATAGACTGCTGATAAAATTATTTGTCGGAAAATGAAACGTTTTATAAAGTCTGTAAGCGAAATGTTGTAGAATTATTAATACAAATTACATTTAGACTAAAACGTAAGGTTAGAAGTTAATGTAAAAACATCACAGCCTTTTTGTTAAATTTGATAAGTTTTGTTCATTTTATTAGTATTCCATAGACGTAGTGTTTTGATAGAAATACAACCAGGGAAAACAATCTCAAACTGAAATGCTTTCCATTAGCTTTTAACCCAGATAACATTCTGAGATAAGTAAACCCGGGATACAAGTCTTGGTAAGAACTCTGTTTAAGTTATAAAAACACAGTCCATCCTGCAAACGAAATTTAAAAAAAAAGCATGCTTTCATTTCGTTATGCTGAAAATACAAGTTTCTGAACTTTCACAAATTTGGTTCTGTAGACATGACGTTTAAGGAAGTTACAAGACAAGATTTTCGGTTGCAGTATAATAAATGTGGCAATCAATCTAACTTGTCAAACTCTGTAACATTGTAAGGTTCTAGAAACACATTATTTTTCTAGACGTCGGTTTATTGACGAAAGAGAAAGAACCGTTCAAAAATTCTGTCGGAAATATGAATTGGAAATGGCATTTATATGACAGAAAAGAATTTACGTGCAACCTTGCATTTGCGCCGATTAATTTTTCCGCCGAAACAATGAACAACCTTTATGAAGAGAAATTTGTAAACGAATAGTTTTTTCCTTTTAAATCAGTGTGAGTAGATTGATTCCATGGTTCATTTAAAAATTAATCCCTACGTTTATGCCTGAAATGCTTGTAACAAAATGTATCATACAAATCATTTCTAGACAGTTCATTCTTCCAATATGATATTTGTAATTAATTATATAATTGCTGTTAAAACTAATAGGCCTGGTCATATCGCGTTTTATTCGAATATATGAATCAAAATACACGTTTTAAAAACGATTTGTTGTAGTCAGTATATATCGGTATGATTCATGTGGGTATATGAACACGAGTTGGTGAGGTTTTAGTTGTTAACGAAATATGAATCAAACGAGTTAAAAGTAAGAACTAGTAGATTTATCAATACGTAAAAAGGGTTAGGCTTTATCTATGAAATGATAAAGGATAAACTGTAGATCCTGTTTGGGAAGTTTATTAATAACAAAACATAACACGCGGTGGTAGCTCAGATGCTGAACATTCGGAAAATTTAATTATTTCGGAACCTGTTGGTGTTCTGCTTTTCTTCTAGAAATTTCTACCAAATCAAGAGGTCGTTTGTCCCTTATTTTTGACTTCTTTAGTTAGTTTCTTGCTGATAGAGTTGAGCCCTAGTAACCACGAACTTAAGAAAAGCAATTTGCTGGCTGTCGTTATCATGATAACCTCATTGTCTAAAACGGCGTAAACAACCCAAACACATCATCAACACCAGCCAGCTACATGACTTGAATCATTAGAAGCTATTCCAAAATAACTTATAACACATTATATTTTTTTATAAATTGGTACTAAATATAACATTTTGGACATACAGTTATTTTAGTGAAAATATGTACATGTACGTTATATGGAAGAAAGATTTAACTTAATGGAACATTAAAAAGGAATCATAATTTAACCAAAAAATATATAAAAGATTCAAAGACTTTTCCTGTCAATGTTTCTGAGAAGACGATCGGCTCATGAGGGTGTCAAATTCTTCCGCTATCCCTGTATTAGGCTTTTACACAAATAGTTTTGTAATTCCCCTAATTATTTACTTTTCCATCCTATACATAAAATTATTTTGTATATTATAAACGAAATATTTATTTCATTTACAACAAATGATTATGTTAATAAATTAATCTACGGAGCCCCTTCAGTGGCATTCTTCATACCATTTAGTGGTATTTTACGTTTAAAAGAAACAATATTTCGCTGATGTACTAGTCTACCCGAAAAGAAAGACGTAGAATGGACGTTCGCTATACATGATTAAAAGAGCACCTCAAAAGACCTCTATTCATGTTTTATTCAATAACACAACTCATTGAATGATCAAACGTATAAAATGTCTTTATGCACCTAAAACTCGACATTATCCAATTTAATTAGTCTGGCGATTGCAATAACTATTTGGACAGTTACAGCACGGAAGCGCGTAAAAAGATGAATACTGATGGCGTCCGTCTCGCAAAGGTCTGCGTGCACCTGTCCATTCTCTTTTCAATTCTAAAATACATTTTTATGTTACTGTGGTTAGGTTTTTGAATGCAGATGAGTTGAAGTTTCTATTAGGTTGTCAAGGCTTCCATGAACAAAATGAAAAAATGAATTTCGATTCCTATTCAGTAAGATTCAATTATATTTAAGTTTTCTTTGAATCTTTTATTTGTGAGTAGTTACTTTTAGCATTATATAACAATACCTGTCATTTATGTTGTCTTTCAAACAAATAAATGCTTTTATTTTTGCAATTTACTAATGTATTCTGTAACCTACTAGAATAAAAATAGAAGATGATTACGACATATAATTTATATCGCCTATTAAAACTTCTGCAAGTGGTCGTTTATTTTCTTCCTGGATTTCGAGGAGTCAACATCGACGGAAATCTTGAATGTCATCTTTTTTTACACAAATTGACACAATAGTGAAAAAAAAACTATCCCCGTTATCAAGATAACAACAGACGAAGCTGCGTGTTGAGCATTGTACATTAAAAAGAGCTAAAGGTGAGTAATATTATTCATTATTCGTGCACAGCTATAATGAGGCTCAGAACTGTTATGCAGGTATAAACAATTCTTACAGACTTTCATCTTACTGTATTTACAAACATGAATTTTGTTTAGAAAAATATCTACTTTTCGTTTATCCATGACGTGAAATAATATTCACAAATGTATTTAAACTCTTTAATTTCAAAACGTTTCGGCCATCGGCCTTCTTCAGTTGATATTGCCACAACAAGTTTACATTTCCTTATTATCACAACATACATACTGGAAGTTAAGAGATATGTTTGTATGAAGTCATGACATCGTTATTGACGTCTGACGTCGCATCAGTCCCACACAGTTTTTTTGACGCCAAATTTCTGTGGCGTATTTTCTAATCAATTGATGATGACATATATTTAGCAAAATATATAATTAAAAGAAAATATAAATAAATAAATTACATTACAATTAAAATTTATAATTAAAACAATACATTTACATGATTATCACTTTATAATTATCATGTTTCAGCATTCTAAGTCAAAGAAGATCTACCGATTTTCTATCATCTGGATGCAATATACGTGACCAACAATATGAAAATACGTTAGTTATCAGATTGTTGTTGGTAATTGATGATCTAATGATGATGATGATGATGATGATGATGATGATAAAAGTTAAAGGATGATGCTGTTGATGCCCCAGCCATCGTGAAAGAAATACATTTTGTACATACAAAAACCAACAGAAATGATAAATTATGTGAACACTGCAATATGAACGTTATTGAAACAGAATACCATTTTCTTTTAAACCATATTTCTGCAGATGGCCAAATTGACAAAAAAATAAATCTATTATGTCGTCAAGTAATACAAAAATGATTAACAACTTAGAAATATCGTTCATATGACATTTAAATCCAGAAATATATCTAGTATACTCAAATTAGGTACTAACACTAGGTACTGTGATCAAATAACCTTGTGGTATTGTTAAAATTACGATTTGTATTGTTGTAACTTCTCGAAAATATTGACTTGGAAAAAATAATACGTCTTTGATTTTCATGTCTTTATGATACATGTATTATTCTGTGGCTATACATTTGCTATATGCTATGTTACGCCAATAAAGTTTATGTTATGTTATCAGAAAACTTAAAGAAATAAGAAGCAGAATAAACAATAAGAATAAAATTTCATTTAACATTATTTATTAGTGTTTATGTGATATTGTGCACGTACAATGTAACATGCTGTCAATAGAATAATATAAAAAAGAGGATCAAGTTACCTAAGGAGAAGAAATCGTATTGAATATACTTGTTCTCAGACAATAGAGACACATGACATAAATTTCCGTCTTCAATAACTCCTTTTCCAAAACGTAGTAAATAAAAATTATTATAGTCTTTCAAATATCATGATGGGATTATTAGATGCTTTTAAGACTTACGCGTTTTCTCGATGAGATATTTATAAATATAGGAAATAACAATGGTTAATGAGGTCAATTTTGTATACATACGATAATGAAATTTGACTGTGTTATCGAGAAATGTGTCTTTTGTTCCTATTTTTAAACTAACCCTCAATATATAAATTTTCTTAAAAAAAGGTGAAATATGCATATCAGGAATTGCCACATTCAGAAAACAACAGCCTCCCCACACAGTCAAGAAGAAGAGAGGGGGAGAGAGCATGGTTAATAAAATAATCAGTTTCAAAAAGGACGCCACTAACAAAAAACAAAAATGAGAACCCGAGGGGTTACCGCCTTGGAACGGTCAGTGGCAAATCAAATTGCCACTGGGGGTTTAAACCAGGTTCTAGGGTGCACCAACCTCACACTTGCCCCAACAGGTTCTCGTATCACAAGACAAGTACAAATTGTCTTGGTGAAATAACTCCAACCCACCCATCAGCTCAACAATGTTGTATGCAAAAGCATACAAACATAAAAACATAAGAAGCTAATAGCATTGCAAAGCCAAAGGGCGGGTACTCAATGATCTTTCCGAGACCAGAGCATCTGGAGTAAAATCAGCAAGAACACGATGACAGGGATAAAAGAAACAAATCGAGCTTCTAGGTTCTTTTAAGAAAAGATTTCCCCATTAACCTTCATAAACTCTTAAACCCCTGCCACCGTCGTGCAATCAAAGAGGTAAGCATAATGATCAACTGTAGAAGGGTTAATCACTAGGCCTGCAGAGCGCTGTAAAATATCATGTTGGTAACCTTTCTTTTTAAATTTACAGATGGTTTTTACGAATAACCGGGAGAAATTAACACTGCCTTTTATCTTTTTAAGTTTATAAATTAAATCTCCATAAAAAACTGGTTGTGAAATACCTTGTTGCAAAAGTGATTTTAAACTGCATTTGTATTTATGAATTAAGTAACGGGAAAGTTATATTTATATAGAAACTGTTTCAAACGACTTAGTTCGCGTTTAACTAGCTGTTTCTATCAGCATTTAAAAACAAAGCCAAATTGTCATCTATCACAATATCATACTCTAGCTGTATTAGTTTTCTATTTAAATGAGTCAATAGTCTGCGTGCAAGAAGATATATATCTAAATAATGATTAAAGACATACATCAGTTTTATCTATATGCAGAGATATTTTGTCAGACAGATTGATAAAAGAACTGAAATTGTTTTTTCTATCAATCATTTGATATAAAAAAAGCCAGAGAAAGAACTTGTATGAGTGAAATAATGAGATAACATTTGTCTTGTTATTGATTTTTTTTGTTGGTTGACATATCGGACTTTCTTTGTCTATGTCCCGAGATCATAAATGTATAGAGACATGTATATCGAACTCTACACTACGAATAACAAGAACGAAACTGCAATTCTAGAGCAGTATAACCTTGCATATCTTTACGACCTAGCGGAAACATCAATGTCGGTTTGTCAAAATAAACATGTTTTAACCAGACTAATTATTTCCCAATCAATCTTAAATAACTTTTAGACTGACGTGATATCGCACGACGATTGTGGAATGTAATAAACGTTGTCATATTAAATGTTCTACTAAAATGGGATCAATTAAAAACAAACCGTTATAAACGTTTACTCGGAATTTCTCATTTATATTTTCGATAACATCTGAAAAAAGTGAAACAGTATGGGACATTTATTGTTAATCAACTTAAAGGGAAAACATGTTTCTGGTCAAAGATGGAAGACTATTGTGTTAAAATAATTATCTATCTAAAATTTTACCAAACAAAATAATAAAAAAAACTCAGCTTTATTTTATTTGTATTTCTAAGGAAAGATTCTCTGACTTGTCCCCTCGCTACGTAATAATATTATTTGGTCAACACTAGTTTATTAGTCAACGCAATAAAGTTTTGTTAATTTATCCGTTCAAACGTATCAATTTTTATAATGAATTTCCTTTTAACAGATGACTGTATGAATAGTGTTGAATCAACAAAAGAAATAAAATTAACATTTATATCACTTTGGACAACTTATTCAGAGAAAAGAATGTTCTTTATAAACTTTCCTGGCATAGAGAATGAAAAAAAAATAGAGAAGCTACGTTATAAGCAAACTTTCTAAATATTTGCAGTTGATATAAATTAAATATTTTGTGAGTTATAAACCGGGTTTGGAAATTTTGGAATTTGCGTTTGCATCAAATGGATAATGAAATTTCTGAATTCAAAGAAGTTTGCTCATACAGCAGTATGTTAAAAGGCTTAGAAATAAATATACATCGATGGATCAGTCATCTTTATTTTTGATTGTTGTGGCTTTTATTGTGTAGGGTGACCTCATTTAATTTGGAATGATATTGCCTCTACCTGGGAGCGAACCTGCACCGCCGCGTCGACAGCGCCTAGCTCTGCAATTCCGACGCTGCAACCAATTAGGCTAACCGGGACAAACCCAAAAAAGGTACACGGGATAGCCCTGATATACGTTACCATCACTGCACGACATCGGTTACTGGTTATTTTACTATAACAGTACTAAATATATGTACGGGGAGACTTTTTACGGCCGCCACACTGCACAAATAGCGCTACTGTGAATGTCAAATGATATAACCACTACCAGGGAGCAAACCCGCACCGCCACGGCGACAGCCCTGCAATTCCGACGACGCAACCAATTGAGCTAACCGGGACAACCCCCAAAAAGTTTGATCGGATTGTCCTGATATACGTTATCATTACTGCACGACATCGGTAATCTTGAAAGTCTGTCCAATGTTTTACAAGTATCGTCGACAAACAATATTTGATACTTTGTGATGTTGTAACATATTGTTTGACGATTGCTCGAATATCTCTTTTGTCGTATGTGTACGTCTAATGTCATATTATGTGCAACTCCACTTTTATGCTGAACATGTAGGAAAACAGTTCATGTCAGCTTTCCTTTATATTAAATACGCAATAAATACTTAATAAATTGCCGTTGTGGTTATCATTAAACCTTTCAAACTGATTTTTATTATTTCCCTAATATTGCTCAACACTGTTTTATTATCGTTACATAATTATAACTTGTTCATTGTATTTGCCTTGGTTGCAATTTATGGATATTCCTGTATTGTTTTCATTGATTGTGAATCGAATGTCTCAGTCTCACAAAAGATATGAATTATTGCGGGATCGGTCTAATTGTATCTTGTTTATAAATAGCAAGCATCCTGGACCAAAAATACATAATCTACAGTCGTTTATCAATATAAAGAACAATCATCGAGGAAGTTTGAGGGAATTATGTTAATACTGTCATTATCGAAATACCACATTATCACGAACAAATTGGCTCTAAAAAAGACTGGGCGCTTTTTCAGCCAATCAGATGCTTGAGATTTGAGACTGGCGTTTAATCGTAGTTTTAACATCTTCAGTCCTGAAGTATCAAATATCTGAGTCAACTCGCAGATCATTTGGATCCCAAGATACCAAAAGTGGTGGGTAGAAATGCAGATATAATACTTGAAATATTTTTAAATGGGGTCATTTTTGAAAGCATGTTTTAGTTCAATGGATTATGTACACGGAGTCCGGTTGTTTTCATTGTTATGATAGTGATCACATTTTGTTTTTATCATTTCAGCTTTTATTACGTCCATTTTATGCAGCTACAATTATGTTCACCAGTTGCATATACACATGTCACTATATATTTTGCGCAGACGTCTGAAATATAGCATATAATATGAATAAATCACACATTTTCGCTAACATTTCTTTGACAGAAAGGCAGTCAATTACTAAATCTTTCGAAGATACTTAAACCGTAGGCGTTCATGTACAATGTATGTGATATTAACAGACAAGCAATCAAATAGGAAATAACAAAGCACACACAGCCTTAATAAAGAATAAAAAGTGGCATTATGTGAGACTATTAGACTGCGATTAAATACAAAAATTAAATAATTAAAAATCAAATAATCTGAGTAATGACTGAGGTATTATTCTGAAAGAAAATAATAAAGCATAACACCAAGATGAAGGTTTTTGAAAGGGTTGTTAATTAATTCCTATACGAAAAGTGAAATTAAATTATATATTATCAGGAATTGCCACGTTCAGAAAACACAGCCTACACACACAACCAACAAGCAGAGAGGAAAGTGAGAGCATGGGTTTATTGAATGGTCAGATTCAAAATAGACAAACAATTTGAGCAAATGTTTCGCCGCCGTGCTACGATCAGTGGCAAAACATGTTGTCATGAAGTCACGAACGATTCTACCAAAAGGTAAAACATGCACATCAAGAATAGCCATACCACAAAACACAGTTTATCTAAAAAGCCAGAACTCTGAGAGGAAAAATAGCATGGGCTTATTAAATGATCCATTTTAAATAAGACATTACAAACAAATAACGAAAAATAGAAACACAAAGCAATAACTTTTGGAAAGAAAACCACTGTACAATGCACTATAAGCAAGAGAAAAGGTGTTATTTCCACTGCCGCAATGAAACTGGTGAATAACAGCTAGATAGTGAACATACCGGGGAAGGAAAGTCACACAGTTGTTAGTTATTAACGGCAAATTCTCATTTCACTAATTATGACCAGTTTATCCTACAAACAGGTCAACATAATGCAATCCCGGTATGATTTTCAAGCTCCATTAAGATTAGCTAAGGACGATATTTTTCCCCAATGAGCATCAAACATCAAATCTAAGACACCTGGATTTGCGGTAACTCAAAACAAATAAATATTAATTTCTATTTAAGTTTTTATAATATTAAATTAGGGACACTGTAGCAAGTAACGTGCCGTAACGTACTTAGATGTTTAAAAATAAAAAAAATGTTATCATAGTTAAAATGCTCTGACATGATTCTTCTATAAATACTTTGTAAAGTCTTAAATAGAAAAGAGAAACGAGGAAGATATCAACTGCATTACGACATTTTTCACCAGTATGAGTATGTAATGCAAGAAGAAAACATTTCTGAGAACACATCACATGTTTGAAGTGACATTCTGTAAATCTGATCATTCCCGGGATAAACAATCTGAGAAATTAATGGACGAAATAAATCGACTTTCTTGAGAGATGAATTGATTCAAAACCTATTGTGACATATGTCTTGCAAAGGCCTTTCATTAGGTAAGTTAATTCCATACAGACTGCATCGTACTGCCAATTACCGACCAAAGGATAAATCTTGCATACAAAGCAAGCGTCGCTCTATGAGATAGACAGCTGATAAAATTATTTATCGGAAAATGAAACGTTTTATGAGTCTGTAAGCGAAATGTTGTAGAATTATTAATACAAATTACATTTCGATTAAAACGTAAGGTTAGAAGTTAATGTAAAAACATAACAGCCTTTTTGTTAAATTTGATAAGTTTTGTTCATTTTATTAGTATTCCATAGATGTAGTGTTTTGATATAAATACAACCAGAGAAAACAATCTCAACTGAAATGCGTTCCATTAGCTTTTAACACAGATTACATTCTTTGATAAGTTAACCCGGGATAAAAGTGTTGATGAAAACTCTTTATAAGTTATTATAAACAACAAAGTCTATCCTGCAAACGAAATTAATAAAAGCATGCTTCCATTTCGATATGCTGTTTCTGACCTTGCACAAATTTGGTTCTGTAGACATGACGTTTAATGAAGTTACAGGGCAAGATTTTCGGTTGCAATATAATAAATGTGGCAATCAATCTAACTTGTCAAACTCTGTAACATTGTAAGGTTCTAGAAACACATTATTTTTCTAGACGTCGGTTTATTGCGAAGAACCGTTCATAAATTCTGTCGGAAATATGAATTGGAAATAGCATTTATATGACAGAAAAGAATTTACGTGCAACCTTGCATTTGCGCCGATTGATTTTTCCGCCGAAACAATGAACAACCTTTCTGAAAAGAAATTTGTAAACGAATAGTTTTTCCTTTTTAATAAGAGTGAGTAGCTTGATTCCATGGTTCATTTATAAATTAACCCCTACGTTTATGCCTGAAATGCTTGTAACAAAATGTATCATACAAATCATTTCTAGAAAAATTCATTCTTCCAATATGATATTTGTAATTAATTATATAACTGCTGTTAAAACTAATAAGCCTGGCCATATCGCGTTATTATTCGAATATATGAATCAAAATAAACGTTTTAAAAACGATTTGTTGTAGTCAGTATATATCGGTATGTTTCAGGAGGGTATATGAACACGAGTTGGTGAGGTTTTAGTTGTTAACGAAATATGAATCAAACGAGTAAAAAGTAAGAACTAGTAGATTTATCAATACGTAAAAAGGGTTTGGCTTTATCTATGAAATGATAAAGGATAAACTGTAGATCCTGTTTGGGAAGTTTATTAATAACAAAACATAACACGCGGTGATAGCTCAGATGCTGAACATTCGGAAAATTAAATTATTTCGGAACCTGCTGGGGTTCTGCTTTTCTTCTAGAATTTTCTACCAAATCAAGAGGTCGTTTGTCCCTAATTTTTGACTTCTTTAGTTAGTTTCTTGCGGATAGAATTGAGCCCTAGTAACCACGAACTTAGCAATTTGCTGGCTGCCGTTATCATGATAACCTCATTGTCTAAAACGGCGTAAACAACCCAAACACATCATCAACACCAGCCAGCTACATGACTTGAATCATTAGAAGCTATTCCAAAATAACTTATAACACATTATTTTTTTTATAAATTGGTACTAAATATAACATTTTGGACATACAGTTATTTTAATGAAAATATGTACATGTACGTTATATGGAAGAAAGATTTAACTTAATGGAGCATTAAAAAGGAATCATAATTTAACCAAAAAATATATAACAGATTCAAAGACTTTTCCTGTCAATGTTTCTTAGAAGACGATCGGCTCATGAGGGTGTCAAATTCTTCCGCTATCCCTGTATGAGGCTTTTACACAGATAGTTTTGTAATTCCCCTAATTATTTACTTTTCCATCCTATATATAAAATTATTTTGTATATTATAAACGAAATATTTATTTCATTTACAATAAATGATTATGTTAATAAATTAATCTACGGAGTCCCTTCAGTGGCATTCTTCATACCATTTAGTGGTATTTTACGTTTAAAAGAAACAATATTTCGTTGATGTACTAGTCTACCCGAAAAGAAAGACGTAGAATGGACGTTCGCTATACATGATTATAAGAGCACCTCAAAAGACCTCTATTCATGTTTTATTCAATAACACACAACTCATTGCCTTGATTTATTGAATGATCAAACGTATTAAATGTCTTTATGCACCTAAAACTCGACATTATCCAATTTAATTAGTCTGGCGATTGCAATAACTATTTGGACAGTTACAGCACGGAAGCGCGTAAAAAGATGAATACTGATGGCGTCCGTCTCGCAAAGGTCTGCGTGCACCTGTCCATTCTCTTTTCAATTCTAATATACATTTTTATGATACTGTGGTTAGGGTTTTGAATGCAGATCAATTGAAGTTTCTAAAAGGTTGTCAAGGCTTCCATGAACAAAATGAAAAAAAAATGAATTTCGATTCCTATTCAGTAAGATTCAATTATATTTAAGTTTTCTTTGAATCTTTTATTTGTGAGTAGTTACTTTTAGCATTATTTTACAATACCTGTCATTTATGTTGTCTTTCAAACAAATAAATGCTTTTATTTTTGCAATTTACTGTGGCTATCTATTCTGTAACCTACTAGAATAAAAATAGAGGATGATTACGACATATACTTTATATCGCCTCTTAAAACTTCTACAAGTGGTCGTTTATTTTCTTGCTGGATTTCGAGGAGTCAACATCGACGGAAATCTTGAATGTCATCTTTTTTTACACAAATTGACACAATTGTGAATAAAAAACAACTATCCCCGTTATCAAGATAACAACAGACGAAGCTGCGTGTTGAGCATTGTAGATTAAAAAGAGCTAAAGGTGAGTAATATTATTCATTATTCGTGCACAGCTATAATGACGCTCAGAACTGTTATGAAGGTATAAACAATTCTTACAGACTTTCATCTTACTGTATTTACAAACATGAATTTTGTTTAGAAAAATATCTACTTTTCGTTTATCCATGACGGGGTAGTAAATTATATTCACAAATGTATTTAAACTCTTTAATTTGAAAACGTTTCGGCCATCGGCCTTCTTCAGTTGATATTGCCACGACAACTTTAAATTTTCTTATTATCACAACATACATACTGGAAGTTAAGAGATATGTTTGTATGACGTCAATGACATCGTTATTGACGTCTGACGTCGCATCAGTCCCACACATGTTTTTTGACGCCAAATTTCTGTGGCGTATTTTCTAATCAATTGATGATGACATATATTTAGCAAAATATATAATTAAAAGAATATATAAATAAATTAATTAAATTACAATTAAAATAAAGTAGATCTACCGATTTTCTATCATCTGGATGCAGCATACGTGACCAACAATATGAAAATACGTTAATTATCAGATTGTTGTTTGTAATTGATGATCTAATGATGATGATGATGATGATGATGATGATGATGATAGTTAAAAGGATGATGCTGTTGATGCCCCAGCCATCGTGAAAGAAATACATTTTGTACATACAAAAAACCAACAGAAATGATAAATTATGTGTACACTGCAATATGAACGTTATTGAAACAGAATACCATTTTCTTTTAAACCATATTTCTGCAGATGGCCAAATTGACAAAAAAATAAATCTATAATGTCGTCAAGAAATACAAAAATGATTAACAACTTAGAAATACCGTTCATATGACATTTAAATCCAGAAATATATCTAGTATACTCAAATTAGGTAATAACACTAGGTACTGTGATCAAATAACTTTGTGGTATTGTTTAAATTACGATTTGTATTGTTGTAACTTCTCGAAAATATGGACTTGGAAAAAAAAATACGTCTTTGATTTTCATGTCTTTATGATACATGTATTATTCTGTGGCTATACATTTGCTATATGCAATGTTACGCCAATAAAGTTCATGTTATGTTATGTTATCAGAAAACTTAAAGAAATAAGAAGCAGAATAAACAATAAGAATAAAATTTCATTTAACATTATTTATTAGTGTTTATGTGATATTGTGCACGTACAATGTAACATGCTGTCAATAGAATAATATAAAAAAGAGGATCAAGTTACCTAAGGAGAAGAAATCGTATTGAATATACTTGTTCTCAGACAATAGAGACACATGACATAAATTTCCGTCTTCAATAACTCCTTTTCCAAAACGTAGTAAATAAAAATTATTATAGTCTTTCAAATATCATGATGGGATTATTAGATGCTTTTAAGACTTACGCGTTTTCTCGATGAGATATTTATAAATATAGGAAATAACAAAGGTTAATGAGGTCAATTTTGTATACATACGATAATGAAATTTGACTGTGTTATCGAGAAATGTGTCTTTTGTCCCTATTTTTAAACTAACCCTCTTTATATAAATTTTCTTAAGTAACGGGAAAGTCATATTTATATAGAAACTGTTTCAAACGACTTAGTTCGCGTTTAACTAGCTGTTTCTATCAGCATTTAAAAACAAAGCCAAATTGTCATCTATCACAATATCATACTCTAGCTGTATTAGTTTTCTATTTAAATGAGTCAATAGTCTGCGTGCAAGAAGATATATATCTAAATAATGATTAAAGACATACATCAGTTTTATCTATATGCAGAGATATTTTGTCAGACAGATTGATAAAAGAACTGAAATTGTTTTTTTTATCAATCGTTTGATAAAAAAAGCCAGAGAAAGAACTTGTATGAGTGAAATAATGAGATAACATTTGTCTTGTTATTGATTTTTTTTGTTGGTTGACATATCGGACTTTCTTTGTCTATGTCCCGAGATCATAAATGTATAGAGACATGTATATCGAACTCTACACTACGAATAACAAGAACGAAACTGCAATTCTAGAGCAGCATAACCTTGCATATCTTTACAGTAGTAGTACATCAATGTCGGTTTGTCAAAATAAACATGTTTTAACCAGACTAATTATTTCCCAATCAATCTTAAATAACTTTTAGACTGACGTGATATCGCACGACGATTGTGGAATGTAATAAATTTGTCATATTAAATGTTCTACTAAAATGGGATCAATTAAAACAAACCGTTATAAACGTTTACTCGGAATTTCTCATTTATATTTTCGAGAACATCTGAAAAAAGTGAAACAATATTGGATATTTATTGTTAATCAACTTAAAGGGAAAACATGTTTCTGGCCAAAGATGGAAGACTATTGTGTTAAAATAATTATCTATCTAAAATTTTACCAAACAAAATAATAAAAAAAAACTCAGCTTTATTTTATTTGTATTTCTAAGGAATGATTCTGACTAGTCCCCTCTTTAAGTAATATTTGGTCAACACTAGTTTATTAGTCAACGCAATAAAGTTTTGTTAATTTATCCGTTCAAACGTATCAACTATTATAATGAATTTCCTTTTAACAGATGACTGTATGAATAGTGTTGAATCAACAAAAGAAATAAAATTAACATTTATATCACTTTGGACAACTTATTCAGAGAAAAGAATGTTCTTTATAAACTTTCCTGGCATAGAGAATGAAAAAAAAATAGAGAAGCTACGTTATAAGCAAACTTTCTAAATATTTGCAGTTGATGCAAATTAAATATTTTGTGAGTTATAAACCGGGTTTGGAAATTTTGGAATTTGCGTTTGCATCAAATGGATAATGAAAATTCTGAATTCAAAGAAGTTTGCTTATACAGCAGTATGTTAAAAGGCTTAGAAATAAATATGCATCGATAGATCAGTCATCTTTATTTTTGATTGTTGTGGCTTTTATTGTGTAGGATGACCTCATTTAATTTGGAATGATATTGCCTCTACCTGGGAGCGAACCTGCACCGCCGCGGCGACAGCGCCTAGCCCTGCAATTCCGACGCTGCAACCAATTAGGCTAACCGGGGCAAACCCAAAAAAGGTAGACGGGATAGCCCTGATATACGTTACCATCACTGCACGACATCGGTTACTGGTTATTTTACTATAACAGTACTAAATATATGTACGGGGAGACTTTTTACGGCCGCCATACTGCACAAATAGCGCTACTGTGAATGTCAAATGATATGACCACTACCAGGGAGCAAACCCGCACCGCCACGGCGACAGTCCTGCAATTCCGACGACGCAACCAATTGAGCTAACCGGGACAACCCCCCCCCCCCCCAAAAAAAAAAAAAAAGTTTGATCGGATTGTCCTGATATACGTTATCATTACTGCACGACATCGGTAATCTTGAAAGTCTGTCCAATGTTTTACAAGTATCGTCGACAAACAATATTTGATACTTTGTGATGTTGTAACATATTGTTTGACGATTGCTCGAATATCTCTTTTGTCGTATGTGTACGTCTAATGTCATATTATGTGCAACTCCACTTTTATGCTGAACATGTAGGAAAACAGTTCATGTCAGCTTTCCTTTATATTAAATACGCAATAAATACTTAATAAATTGCCGTTGTGTTTATCATTAAACCTTTCAAACTGATTTTTATTATTTCCCTAATATTGCTCAACACTGTTTTATTATCGTTACATAATTATAACTTGTTCATTGTATTTGCCTTGGTTGCAATTTATGGATATTCCAGTAATTGTTTTCATTGATTTTGAATTGCATGTCTCAGTTTCACAAAAGATATAAATTATTGCAGGATCGGTCTAATTGTATCTTGTTTATAAATATCAAGCATCCTGGACCAAAAATACATACAGTCGTTTATCAATATAAAGAACAATCATCGAGGAAGTTTGACGGATTATGTTAATACTGTATCATTATCGAAATACATCATTATCACGAACAAATCTGGCTCATAAAAGACTGGTCGCTATTTTAGCCAATCGAGGAAGTTTATGAGAATAACGTAATACTGTAATATTATAGAAATACCACATTATCACAAATCTGGCTCAAAGATTATAAACTAAGAATGGAAACCAGTCACAAATCTTAAGAATCTGATTGGCTGAAATGGCGACCGGTTGCCATTTTAGCCAATCAGATGCTTGAGATTTAAAACTGGTTTCTAATCTCAGTTTTATAATCTTCAGCCCTGAAGTATCAAATATCTGAGTCAATTCGCAGATCATTTGGATGCTAAGATACCAAAAGTGGTATGTAGAAATGAAGAAATCATACTTGAAATATTTTAAAATGGGATATTTATGAAGTCGTGTTTTTGTTCAATGGAAAATATAAACGCAGTCCAGTTGTTTTCATTTTTATGATAGTGATCACATTTTGCTTTGTTTTCATCATTACAGTTTTTTTATAACGTCCAATTTATGCAGCTACAATTATGTTCACCAGTTGCATATACACATTTAACATGAAACTATTTATTTTGCGCAGACGTCTAAAAAGTAGCATATAATATGTATATTTCACACATTTTCGCTAACATTTCTTTGAAAGAAGGCAGTCAATTACAAAAACCTTTCGAAGATACTTTATTCGTAGGCGTTCATGTATGTGATCTTAACAGACAAGAAATAAAAAAAAGAAATAACAAACTGCTGCACACAACCTTAATAAAGAATAAAAAGTGGCTTTCTGTGAGACTTTAAGACTGCGTTTAAATACAAAAATTAAATAATTACAAAAAGGTGAATTATGACCGACGTATTATTCTGAAAGAAATTAATAAAACCTAGCACCAAGAGGAAAGTTTATGAAATGGTTGTTTATTAATTCCTATACAAAAAGTGAAATTAAATTATATATATATACAGAATGAATGGCCACGTTCAGAAAACACAGCCTACACACACAACCAAAAAGCAGAGAGGAAAAGTGAGAGCATGGGTTTATTAAAAGGTCTTATCCAAAACAGACAAACAATTAACGCACATGTTTCGCTGCCGTGCTACGATCAGTGGCAAAACATTTTGCCACTGTGGATCATGAAGTCACGAACGATTCTACCAAAAAGTAAAACATGCGCATCAAGAATAGTCACACCAGACAACACATCTTCCCAACATAGCCAGAACACCGAGAGGAAAAATAGCTTGGGTTTATAAAATAATGCATTTTAAATAAGATACCACAAACAATTAACGAAAAATTGAAACACAAAGCAATAACGTTTGAACTATACAATGCACTAAAAGTGTAAAAGGTGTTACACCACTGCCGCTATGAAACTGGCGAATAACAGCTAGTCCGTTAGTGAACATACCGAAGAAAGACAGCCGCACATTGGTTAGTTATTAACGGCGTATTCTTATTTCACTAATTATTGCCAGTTTATCAAACAAACAGGTCAACACCGTGCCATCCCGGTATGATTTAGAAGCTCATTTAATTTGTTCTTAAAGATTAGCTAAGGACGTGTTCCCTGAGCATCAAACATCAAATCTAAGACACCTGGATTTGCAGTGGCTTAAAATAAATAAATATTTATTACTGTAAGTTTTAGTTTTTATAATATCGAAATAGGGACACTATAACAAGAGAGATTAATCGTGCCGTAACCTACTTAGCTGATAAAATATTAAATAATGTATAACATGATTCTTGTTTAACCAAATTCCTTGTTCAGTGTTAAAAATAAACGAGAAACGAGGAAGATAACAAGTGCATTACGACCTTTTTTTCTCCCGTATGAGTATCTAATGCAAGATGAAATCTTTTCTGAGAACACATCACATGTTTGAAGTGACATTTCGTAAATCTTATCATTCCCGGGATACACAATCTGAGAAATAAATGGACGAAACAAATCGACTTTCTTGAGAGATGAATTGATTCAAGACCTATTGTGACATATGTCTTGCAAAGGCCTTTCATTAGGTAAGTTAATTCCATACAGACTGCTTTATACCGCCAATTACCGACCAAAGGATAAATCTTGCATACAAAGCAAGCGTCGCTCTATGAGATAGACTGCTGATAAAATTATTTGTCGGAAAATGAAACGTTTTATAAAGTCTGTAAGCGAAATGTTGTAGAATTATTAATACAAATGACATTTAGATTAAAACGTAAGGTTAGAAGTTAATGTAAAAACATCACAGCCTTTTTGTTAAATTTGATAAGTTTTGTTCATTTAGTAGTATTCCATAGACGTAGTGTTTTGATAGAAATACAACCAGGGAAAACAATCTCAAACTGAAATGCTTTCCATTAGCTTTTAACCCAGATAACATTCTGAGATAAGTAAACCCGGGATACAAGTCTTGGTAAGAACTCTGTTTAAGTTATAAAAACACAGTCCATCCTGCAAACGAAATTAAAAAAAAAACATGCTTTCATTTCCTTATGCTGAAAATACAAGTTTCTGAACTTTCACAAATTTGGTTCTGTAGACATGACGTTTAAGGAAGTTACAAGGCAAGATTTTCGGTTGCAGTATAATAAATGTGGCAATCAATCTAACTTGTCAAACTCTGTAACATTGTAAGGTTCTAGAAACACATTATTTTTCTAGACGTCGGTTTATTGACGAACGAGAAAGAACCGTTCAAAAATTCTGTCGGAAATATGAATTGGAAATGGCATTTATATGACAGAAAAGAATTTACGTGCAACCTTGCATTTGCGCCGATTAATTTTTCCGCCGAAACAATGAACAACCTTTATGAAGAGAAATTTGTAAACGAATAGTTTTTTCCTTTTAAATCAGTGTGAGTAGATTGATTCCATGGTTCATTTAAAAATTAATCCCTACGTTTATGCCTGAAATGCTTGTAACAAAATGTATCATACAAATCATTTCTAGACAGTTCATTCTTCCAATATGATATTTGTAATTAATTATATAATTGCTGTTAAAACTAATAGGCCTGGTCATATCGCGTTTTATTCGAATATATGAATCAAAATAAACGTTTTAAAACTATTTGTTGTAATCAGTATATGTCGGTATGATTCGTGTGGGTATATGAACACGAGTTGGTGAGGTTTTAGTTGTTAACGAAATATGAATCAAACGAGTTAAAAGTAAGAACTAGTAGATTTATCAATACGTAAAAAGGGTTAGGCTTTATCTATGAAAGGATAAACTGTAGATCCTGTTTGGGAAGTTTATTAATAACAAAACATAACACGCGGTGGTAGCTCAGATGCTGAACATTCGGAAAATTTAATTATTTCGGAACCTGTTGGTGTTCTGCTTTTCTTCTAGAAATTTCTACCAAATGAAGAGGTCGTTTGTCCCTTATTTTTGACTTCTTTAGTTAGTTTCTTGCGGATAGAAATGAGCCCTAGTAACCACGAACCGAAGAAAAGCAATTTGCTGGCTGTCGTTATCATGATAACCTCATTGTCTCAAACAGCGTAAACAACCCAAACACATATAAATAAACTTACAAAATATAAAACTTATAAATAACTTATAACACATTGATTTTTTTTAAATTGGTACTAAATATAAAAATTATTTTGGACACACAGTTATTTTAGTGAAAATATATACATGTACGTTATGAGGAAGAAAGATTTAACTTAATGGAACATCAAAAAGGAATGATATTAACGAAAAAAATATATAGAAGATTCAAATACTTTTTCTGTAAATGTTTCTAAGAAGACGATCGGCTCATGAGGGTGTCAAATTCTTCTGCTATCCCTGTATTAGGCTTTTACACAGATAGTTTTGTAATTCCCCTAATTATTTACTTTTCCATCCTATATATAAAATTAGTTTGTATATTATAAACGAAATATTTATTTCATTTACAATAAATATTTTTTTTAATAAATTAATCTAAGGAGCCCCTTTAGTGGCATTCTCCATACCATTTAGTGGTATTTTTACGTTTAAAAGAAATTATATTTCGTTGATGTACTAGTCTACCCGAAAAGAAAGACGTAGAATGGACGTTCGCTATAAATGATAATAAGAGCACCTCAAAAGACCTCTATTCATGTTTTATTCAATAACACACAACTCCTTTCCTTGATTTATTGAACGACCAAACGTCTAACCTATCTTTATGCGCCTAAAACTCGACATTATCCAATTTAGTTAGTCTGGCGATTGCAATAACTATTTGGACAATTACAGCACGGAAGCGCATAAAACGATGAATACTGATGGCGTTCGTGTGCGGATTCCGTCTCGTACAGGTCTGCGTGCACCTATCCCTTCTCTTTTCAATTCTAACATATATTTTTATGTTACTGTGGTTAGGTTTGTTTTTGAATGCAGATGAGTTGAAGTTTCTATTAGGTTGTCAAGGCTTCCATTAACAGAAATGAATTTTGATTCCTATTCAGTAAGATCCAATGATATTTAAGTTTTCTTTGGATCTTTTATTTGTGAGTAGTTATTTTTAGCATTATTTAACAATAACCGCCATTTCTGTTGTCTTTCAAACAAATAAATGCTTTTATTTTTGCAATTCACTGCGGCTAGGTATTCTGTAACCAACTAGAATAAAAATAGAAGATAATTATGATATATACTTTATATCGCCTTCTGCAAGTAGTCGTTTATTTTTCTGCTGGATTTCGAGGAGTCAACATCGACGGAAATCTTGAATGTCATCTTTTTTACACAAATAGACACAATACCACAAGATAACAACAGACGAAGCTTCGTGTTGAGCATTGTACTTCTAAAAAGAGCTAAAGGTGAGTAATATTATTCATTATTCGTGCACAGTTATAATGTCGCTCAGAACTGGTATGCAGGTATAAACAATTCTTAAAGACTTTCACTTTAGTGTATTTACAAACATGAATTTTGTTAAGAAAAATATCTACTTTTCGTTTATCCATGAAGGGATAGTAAATGATATTCACATATCTATTTAAACTCTAATTTCAAAACGTTTCGGCCATCGGCCTTCTTCAGTTGATATTGCCACAACAACTTTAAATTTTTTATTATCACACCATACATACAGGAAGTTAAGAAATATGTTTGTATGACGTCAATGACGTCGTAATTGACGTCTGACGTCGCATCAGTCCCACACAGGTTTTTTGGTGCCAAATTTCTGTGGAGTATTTTCTAATCAATTGATGATGATATACATTTATCAAAATATATAATTAAAAGAATATATAAATAAATTAATTAATTAATTAAATTACAATTAAAATGAACAATTAAAACAATACATGCACATGATTATCACTTTAGTTGTTTCAGCATTCTTAACTCAAGTAGATCTACTGATTTTCTATCATCTGGATGCAAAGTAGTCTACGTGACCAACAATATGAAAATACGTTAATTATCAGATTGTTTTTGGTAATTGATGATCAAATGATGATGATGATGATGATGATGATGATGATGATGATGATGATGATGATGATGATGAGGAGGAGGAGGATAATGATGATGATGATGATGATGTTGATGATGATGATGATGATTATAAGGATGATGCTGTTAATGCCCTAGCCATCGTGAAAGAAAACATACAAAAAACCAACAGAAATGATAAATTATGTGTACACTGCAAGTAATACAAAAATGATCAACAACTTAGAAAATATCTTTCAAATGACATTTAAATCCAGAAATATATCTAGTATACTCAAATTAGGTACTAACACTAGGTACTGTGATCAAATATCCTTGTGGTATTGTTTAAATTACGATTTGTATTGCTGTAACTTCTCGACAATATTGACTTTGAAAAAATAATACGTCTTTGATTTTCATGTCTTTATGATACATGTATTATTCTGTGGCTATAAATTTGCAATATGTTATGTAACGCCAATAAAGTTTATGTTGTGTTATGTTATGTTATCAGAAAATTTAAAGAAATAAGAAGCAGAATAAACAATAAGAATAAAATTTCATTTAACAGTTTTTACTTGTGTATGTGATATTGTGCACGTGCAATGTAACATTTTGTCAATAGAATAATATATACAGAATATTATGTCAGTATGCAGTCTGTGGGCTTTTATCTTTTCGAGTCTCGTATGTAAACCGTATCACGCGAGACCGAAGGATCAAATCCCACAGACTGCATACTGACATAATATTCCTTTTATTTTATACCCTTCTCACTTAAAACAAATCTAAAATTCAATATGCGTATCAACAACATTTTATTCAACACAAATTAATTCAACAACAGGTTTACTACAGCGTCATGACGTGTTTATAATTTTATGAATGGCGGACGAATACATTAATTTTAATCTGACATGGTTATTAATAGAATATATAGGCCACCGACGGGATTTTCCTATACTAATTTTGAGTTCGGTGTGCGTCGTAGACTACCGGAAAATTACGAACATACATGTAGGGTTATAAATAAATGTACATGAGAGTTCTGACATTCTATTTATAGATAAATTCCTCGAAAACATTATGACATTGAATTATCGGAAAAGTATGCGTTTTGAAGTTTTAGCGAGCGTTTGTTTTGAAATTGGTAGAAAAGGTGTCGAATTGAGTAGCGAGTTCAAGAATGTAGCCGTATACATGTATGTTTAATGACGGATTATCTATTGCTGAAATTTCGCGGAGATTGAAAAGATCTTATAGTACAGTCTCATCAATTTTAAAGAAGTTTAGGGAAACAGGATCCGTTGAAAATTTACACAGTGGAGACCACGATTAGTGACAGACAGACTACCGCCATTTTGAAAGAACTGTCAAGTGTAATCGTAGGGACTCATTATCAGAAATTACCAGTATTTAATGAAGGAAGAATAAATCCAGTGTGAAATATAAGAACTGTCCAGATTCATCTTCGGAAACATGAATTTTCGAAAAGAGTAAATAAGAAAAAGGTTGTAGTATCTAAAGCCAATAGGGCCAAGCGACTTCTGTGGTGCAGGGAGAAGAGAAGGTGGCCTGTTTCTTGGAGGAGGGATAAAGTTATTTTTTCGGACGAAAGTCAGGTTGTGATAGGCAGTGAAAAACGTGTACTGATTTGGAGAAAAGTTATTTTTTCGGACGAAAGTCAGGTTGTGATAGACAGTGACAAACGTGTACTGATTTGGAGAAAAGTTTTTTTTTCGGACGAAAGTCAGGTTGTGATAAGGCGCACTTGTTTGTATACGCCGTAATGTCCCGATAGGTATATGCCGAGTACTTCGATCACGTGATAGGTACACCGATCCGGTACATATGAATAGAGTGCAGTTCGGGATACCTTGAAATGGCCACCAGAACACTATGTGAATGGAAAACAAATATGGGTCCTATAATATGCAATTTCTCAATATTTGAACTGACATATTTTGTTTCGTCGCCATCTTGGAAATAAATGCGCCGAGCTGTTTTGACCGGGCCATGCGATATGTCCCGACTTTACCGGAAATACATGCGCACGCAAGTAGCCGGACTGAAACGAGCGTAGATCGGTGTCCCGCGGTATACCAAGGACTGATTCGGGACACCAATCAAGTGCGCCTATAGGCAGTGACAAACGTGTACTGATTTGGAGAAAAGTTATTTTTTTCGGACGAAAGTCAGGTTGTGATGGGCAGTGACAAACGTGGACTGTTTGGAGAAAACGCGGCGAAGGCTACAGACCGGACCTAGTAAAATCATGTAAGAACAAAGTGTTAAAAGTGATGGTATGGGGTTGTAGAAATTTGTTGGAATGGTGTAGACACTTTAGTAAGAGTTGACGGCAATATCAATGCACATAAATACGAACAGGTTCTTGACAAGCATCTATGGCCAGTGATAGCTTTCCGGACAATTCATACTTATTCCAGGATGACATTGCCTAGTGCATCGCGCAGGTACCATCTCTCTTTACAAAGTCAGAAATAACATTAAATCAATTTCATGGCCTGCACAATCCCGGATTTGAACCCAATGGAAAACCTCTGGTAGAACATTAAACGTAAGCTTTCGTGTAGGGTGTCATTTATTAACAGTGAGCAGGATTTGTTTGATGAAATTTCGAGGATCTGGATGAGCATTCCATCAGCCTATGTTCAGAACCTTTATACATCGATTCCGAGACTTATAATGCAAGTTATAAGATGTAAAAAGGTGAAATATGCATATCAGGAATCGCCACATTCAGAAAAAACAGCCTCCCCACACAGTCAAGAAGAAGAGAGGGAGAGAGCATGGTTAATAAAATGATCAGTTTCAAAAGAGACACCACTAACAATTAACAAAAATGAGAACCCGAGGGGTTACCGCCTTGGAACGGTCAGTGGCAAATCAAATTGCCACTGGGGGTTTAAACCAGGTTCTAGGGTGCACCAACCTCACACTTGCCCCAACAGGTTCTCATATCACAAAACAAATACAAGTTTTCTTGGGGAAACCACTCCAACCCACTTATCGGCTCAACAATGTTGCATGCAAAAGCACACATATAAAACATAAGAATCTAATAGCATAGCAAAGCCAAAGGGCAGGTACTCGATGATCTTACCGAGACCAGAGCTCCTGGAGTAAGAACACGTTGGCAGGGATAAAAGAAACAAATCGAGCTTCTAGGTTCTTTTAAGAAAATATTTCCCCATAAACCTTCATAAACTCTTAAACCCTGCCATCGTCGTGCAACCAAAGAGGTAAGCATAATGATCGACTGTAGAAGGGTTAATCACCAGGCATGCAGAGCGCTGTAAAATATCATGTTGGTAACCTTTCTTTTTAAATTTACAGATGGTTTTTACGAATAACCGGGAGAAATTAATAGCGCCCTTTATCTTCTTAAGTTTGTAAATTAAATCTCCATAAAAAACTGGCTGTAAAATACCTTGTTGCAATAGTGATTTTTAACTGCACCTGTATTTATGAATTATCGACGATAAAACTTGCAAAATGTTTTCCTTAATTTGTGATACCGATAACCTTTTTTTAAAAGTTTTTCTGTAATGCAAAGATTACTTTCATTGAAATCATTAACATCGTTGCAAGCTCTTGAAAAGCGAACAAGCTGTGAAATATAAACCCCATAAGATGTTGCACGGGGAACATCGGGAAAATTTACTATATTAAAATAAAAATCATCTCTTTTATCATATATTTTAGTAGTAACGTAACCATTTTCAATTGACAGATTTAGATCGAAAAAGTTTGCTTGCTTTTCTGAAGTGTTCGCTTTATTAAGTTGTAGTTCTTTATGGTATATCTTATTAACAAGTAATGGAAAATTGTTATTATCTATATTAAATAAATCATCAAGGTACCTCGAGGTGTTGTTAAAAGCTGTAATAATATCATCTTGATGTTCAGTAGAAAGAGATAACATAAAGTCTCTTTCATAACAGTATAAAAACAGATCAGCAACAAGGGGTGCACAATTAGTACCCATTGGGATGCCTATTACTTGGTAAAGGTCATATGACGAAGTATTAAGGTAAGGAATTCATCTTAAAATGTTCGTTTATTGTTACAGTTCATTCTTATATCGATCCGAAACACATGTACATTTTCCGCGACTAAATCAATATGGCGGCCGACTTACGAATACTTATTTCGTCGCACTCTATTACACAAAAAGAAGTTCCGTCACCGCATAGAACACGGGAAGCTTCATAAAAAGAATCGGCGAAAAGGACATTGTTCGATACGGAGTTTCTTATCTGACGAGTTCTATCAATTTTTCGGATTAACGATGCACTATGGTAAAAACATTCATGGGTATATAATAAAAAACAGAGGATCAAGTTACCTAAGGAGAAGAAATCGTATTTGTTCTCAGACAATAGAGACACATGACATAAATTTCCGTCATCAATAACTCCTTTTCCAAAACGTAGTAAATAAAAATTATTATAGTCTTTCAAATATCATAATGGGATTATTAGATGCTTTTAAGACTTACGCGTTTTCTCGATGAGATATTTATAAATATAGGAAATAACAATTGTTTATGAGGTGAATTCTGTATACCTACGATAATGAAATTTGACTGTGTTATCGAGAAATGTGTCTTTTGTCCCTATTTTTAAACTAACCCACATTATAGAAATTTTCTTAAGTAACGGGAAAGTCATATTTATATAGAAACTGTTTCAAACGACTTAGTTCGCGTTCAACTAGCTGTTTCTATCAGCATTTAAAACAAAGCCTAATTGTCACAATATCATACTCTAGCTGTATTAGTTTTCTATTTAAATCAGTCAATAGTCTGCGTGCAAGAAGATATATATCTAAATAATGATTAAAGACATACATCAGTTTTATCTATATGCAGAGATATTTTGTCAGGCAGATTGATAAAAGAACTGAAATTGTTTTTTCTATCAATCATTTGATAAAAAAAGCCAGAGAAAGATCTTGTATGAATGAAATAATGAGATAACATTTACACTTACTGGTGAAAACTTGAAGTCCGAAAATTTTACCAAATTCATCTACATTTCTTTAAATTTAAAGCAACAGTTTACGCATCTCCTTTTTGGCATTTTGATAGTCCTGTGAAGGAATAACAATCTGCAGATATTTCTGTTTGACTCGGTCTACATAAGAAGTTTTATGGCGATTCTTGTTATTGATTTGTTGGTTTGTTGACATATCGGACTTTCTTTGTCTATTTTCAGAGATAATAAACGTATAGAGACATTTATCTTTATCGAACTCACTTTATCGAATAACATTAACAAAATTGCAATTCTAGAGCAGCATAACCTTGCATATCTTTACGTCCTAGTGGAAACATCAATGTCGGTTTGTCAAAATAAACATGTTTTTTCCCAGACTAATTACTTCCCAATCAATCTTAAATAACTTTTAGACTGACGTGATATCGCACGACGATAGTGGAATGTAATTAACGTTTCAATGTCATATTAAATGTTCTACTAAAATTGGATCAATTAAAAACAAACCCTTATAAACTTTTACTCGGGATTTCTCATTTATATTTTCGAGAATATCTGAACAAAAGTGAAACAATGTGGGACATTTCTTGTTAATCAACTTAAATGGGAAAACATGTTTCTCGCCAAAAAACTGGAAGAATATTCTTTTAAAATACACTTAACAACTTTCTAAGTATACACCTGCGTACTGGGGCATTACTGGCTTGATAGTTGAACTATTGCTCTAAAACTTTAAATAAAACATGCTAAAAATACTAACTGCTTTATTAGGAAAATATTTTTCAAAACGACAGACAACTGACTGCTCACAATCATTTAGAGAACAGGCACCCACAGAATACAAATTCACAAAATCCGTTAATAACGCGTATTACTACCTTCAGCGGTAAACGGTTAAATCGCGAAAATATTGTTCAAGCGGATTTTTTATTGTGGTGGATCAGTTTTAATGCTGTGGGCTGGAATGCCAATGCACAAGAGGACTGCAGCGGTTTTAATCCACGGGAACTTAAATTTTGAAGAATATCAGCGACACGTCCTTGTTTCGACTATCCTTCCATGTCTTCAAGCACTTAGTTGCATGCAGTTAATGCATGATGGTGCACCGTGTAATCGTTCGGCGAACACCAGACTTTTTCTTGAGGAGAACACAGAAGAATATATCCATGGTGTGCTTAAACTCCGGATCTTAATCCAAAAGAAAAACTGTGGTCTGATCTTGGCAGAGGAGTATGAAACGGGAGGGACCAACTATGCAATATTCGCCAACTTGGAACTTCGCTTCTTTAGGTATGGGCTTAAGATTCCCACAAATGAGTCATTCAGAACTGAATAAGCTCAATCAGATCAATGTGTCTTGCAGTTATACGTGCTGTTGGTGGTCATACCCATTATTCACTGATGTGAATTTGTATTCTGAGGGTGCCAGTAGTCTAAATGATTGTGAGCAGTCAGTTATCTGTCAATTTGAAAAATATTTTACTTATAAATCAGTTAGTATTTTTTGCATGTTTTATTGAAAGTTTAAGAGCAATAGTTCACTTATCAAGCCAGCAATGTCCCAGTACGCAGGTGTATACTTAGAAAAGTTGTTAAGTGTAATTATCCTCCTAAAATTTTACCAAACAAAATAAAAAAAAAATAACTGCTTTATTTTATTTGCAATTCTAAGGAAAGATTCTCTGACTAGTCCCCTCGTTACGTAAAATATGGTCAACACTAGGTAATAGCAATAGTTGCATAAGCCAACGCAATAAAGTTTTGTTAATAAATCTGTTCAAACATATCAACTTTTAAAATTCATTTCCTTTTAACAGATGACTTTATGAATAGTGTTGAATCAACAAAAGAAATCAATAAACATTTATATCAATTTGGACAACTTATTCAGAGAAAATAAAGTTCATTATAAACTCTTTCCAAGCAAAGAGAAGATACGTTATAAGCAAACTTTCTTAATATTTGCAGTTGATGCAAAATTAAATATTTCTTAGTTATAAACTGGGTTTGCAATTTTTGGAATATGCGTTTGCATCAAATGGATTATGAAATTTCTGTTTGCTTATACAGCAGTATGTTAAAAGGCTTAGAAATACATGTACATCGATGGATCAGTCATCTTTATTTGTGATTGTTAAGGCTTTTATTGTGTAGGGTGACCTCATTTAATTTGGAATGATATTGCCTCTACCTGGGAGCGAACCTGCACCGCAACGGTGAGAGCGCATAGTCCTCATGTAATTCCGACGATGCAACCAATTGGGCTAACCGGGACAACTCCCAAAAAACGTTGATGAGATAGCCCTGATATACGTTATCATTTCTGCACGACATCGGTAACGGGTTATTTTACTGATTACAGTACTGACTACACGTACGGGGAGACTTTTTACGGCCGCCACACTGCACAAATAGCGCCACTGTGAATTTTAAATGATATTACCTCTACCTGGGAGCGAACCCGCACCGTCACGAAGACTGCGCCTAGCCATGCAATTCCGACGACGCAATCAATTGAGCTAACCGGGACAACCCACAAATATTTTGATCGGATAGCCCTGATATACGTTATCATTAAAGCACGACATTGGTAGCCTAAGTCTGTCCAATGTTTTACAAGTATCGTCGACAAAAACTATTTGATACTTTGTGGTGTTTTAACATATTGTTTGACGATTGCTCGAATATCTATTTTGTCGTATGTGTACGTCTTATGTCACATTATGTGTAACTCCACTTTTATGCTGAACTTGTAGGAAAACAGTTCATGTAAGCTTTCCTTTATATTAAATACGCAATAAATACTTAATAAATTGCCGTTTTGGTTATCATTAAACCTTTCAAAATGATTATTTATTATTTCATTTATATTGCTCAACACTGTTTTATTATCGTTACATAATTAAAGCTTGTTCATTGTATTTCCCTTGGTTGCAATTTATGGATATTCCAGTAATTGTTTTCATTGATTTTGAACTGCATGTCTCAATCTCACAAAAGATATAAATTATTGCAGGCTCGGTCTTATTGTATCTTGTTTATAACTATCAAGCCTCCTGCACCAAAAAACTTACAGTCGTTTATCAATATTAAGAACATTCATCGAGGAAGTGTGAGGGAATTATGTGAATACTGTAACATTATCGAAATACCACATTGTCACAAACAAATATGGCGCAAAAAGAATGGACGCTATTTCAGCTAATCAGATGCTTGAGATTTGAGACTGGTTTCTAATTTTAGCTTTATAATTTTCCGCCCTGAAGTATCAAATATCTGAGTCAACCCTATCATTTGGATGCCAAGATACCAAAAGTGGTAGGTAGAAATGCAGATATAATACTTGAAATATTTTAAAATGGATATTTATGAAGTCGTCTTTTAGTTCAATGGAAAATATAACCGCAGTCCAGTTGTTTTCTTTTTTTAATGATAGTGATCACATTTTGTTTTGTTTTTATCATTTCAGTATTTATAATGTTCAATTTATGCAGCTACAATTTTGTTCCCCAGTTGCATATACACATGTCACATGTTGTTTTTTTTACACAGAGTCTGAAACTATATATTTTGCGCAGAAGTCTGAAATATAGCATGTAATATGAATAAATCACACATTTTCTCTAACATTTTTTGATAGAAAGGCAGTCAATTACTAAATCTTTCGAAGATACATTATCCGTAGGCGTTCATGTATGTGATCTTAACAGACAAGCAATCAAATAAGAAATAACAAAGCACATAAACAACATGTTAATAAAGAATAAAAAGTGGCATTCTGTGAGACTTTTAGACTGCGATTAAATACAAAAAATTAAAAAAATCAAAATCAAATAATCTGAATTATGACTGTCAACGTATTTTTCTGAAAGAAAATATAAAAGTATAGCACCAAGATGAAGGTTTTTGAAAGAGTTGTTAATTAATTTCTATACGAAAAGTGAAATTAAATTATATATATATTATCAGGAATGGCCACATTCAGAAAACACAGCTTCCCCACACAACCAAAAAGCAGAGAGGAAAAGTGAGAGCATGGGTTTATTGAATAGTCAGATTCAAAATAGACAAACAATTTGAGCAAATGTTTCGCCGCCGTGCTACGATCAGTGGTAAAACATTTTGCCACTGTGGATCACGAAGTCGTGAAGGCGATAACGCCTACCCCGGCAATTCCGATAACGCAACCAACTGAGCTAACCGGAACCCCCCCCCCCCCCTCAAAAAAAGGTTAATCGGATAGCCCTGATATACGTTATCATCATTGCACGTTTTTTTAACGGGTTAACAGGTTGAACATATCGAAGAAAGACTGTCGCACAGTGGTTTGTTATAACGGCGTATTCTAAATTCACTAATTGTGACGAGTTTATCCTACAAACAAGTCACCATCGTGCAATCCCGGTAGGATTTACTTGCTCCATTAATGTCTTCATTAACATTAGCTAAGGACGATCTTTATCCCCACTGAGCATCAAACATCAAATCTAAGACACCTGGATTTGCAGTGGTGGCTCAAAACAAGTAAATATTTATTACTGTAAGTATTAGTTTTTATAATATCGAAAAAGGGGCACTATAGCAAGAGAGATTAATTGTGCCGTAACGTACTTAGCTGTTTAAAAATTAAATAATGTATAATCATGATTCTTGTTTAACAAAATTCCTTGTTCAGTGTTAAATATAAAAGAGAAACGAGAAAGATAACAACTGCATTACGACATTTTTCACCAGTATAAGTATGTAATGCAAGAAGAAAACATTTCTGAGAACACATCACATGTTTGAAGTGCCATTCTGTAAATCTTATCATTCCCGTGATAAACAATCTGAGAAATAAATGGACGAAACAAATCGACTTTCTTGAGAGATGAATTGATTCAAGACCTATTGTGACATATGTCTTGCAAAGACCTTTCATTAGGTAAGTTAATTCCATACAGACTGCATCGTACTGCCAATTACCAACCAAAGGATAAATCTTGCATACAAAGCAAGCGTCGCTCTATGAGATAGACTGCTGATAAAATTATTTGTCGGAAAATGAAACGTTTTATAAAGTCTGTAAGCGAAATGTTGTAGAATTGATAACACAAATGACATTTCGGTTAAAACGTAAGGTTAGAAGTTAATGTATAAACATCACAGCTTTTTTGTTAAATTTAATAAGGTTTTTCCACTTTAATAGTATTCTATAGACGTAGTGTTTTGATATAATACAACCAGGGAAAACAATCTTAAACTGAAATGCGTTCCATTAGCTTTTTACCCAGATTACATTCTTTGATAAGTTAACCCGGGATAAAAGTGTTGGTGAGAACTCTGTATAGGTTATTATAAACAACACAATCTTTCCTGCAAACGAAATTAAAAAACATGCTTCCATTTTGTTATGCTGAAAATACAAGTTTCTGACCTTGCACAAAATTGGTTTTGTAGACATGACCTTTAAGGAAGTTACAAAGCAAGATTTTCGGTTGCAATATAATAAATATAGCAATCAATCTAACTAGTCAAACTCTGTAACATTGTAAGGTTCTAGGAACACATTACTAGTATTAGGAACTCATTGCCTAGACATCGGTTTATTGACGTACGAGAAAGAACCGTTCAGAAATTCTGTCGGAAATATGAATTGGAATAAGCATTTATATGACAGAAAAGAATTTACATGCAACCTTGCATTTGCGCCGACACAAAAAACAACCTTTCTGAAAAGAAATTTCTAAAGTTATAGTTGTTCCTTTTTAATCAGTGTGAGTGCTTGATTCCATGGTTCATTTAAAAATTAATCCCTACGTTTATGGCTATAAACAAATAAAGGAAGGCAAACTCCAATATTTCACTACGCGTTTCGGGTTTATTTATACGTTTATGGCTGAAATGCTTGTAACAAAATGTATCATACAAATCATTGCTAGTACAATTCATTCTTCCAATATGATATTTGTAATTAATTATATAATTACTAATGTTAAAATTAATAAGCCTATCCATATCGCGTATATTATATTTGAATACATGAATCAAAATACACGTTTTAAAAACGATTTGTTGTAGTTTTGTTTATCGGTATGTTTCAGGTGGGTATATGAACACAAGTTGGTGAGGTTTTCGTTGTGAAAGAAATAAGAATCAAACGAGTTGACTACAGAGATTTGTTGATAATTTAAGAATCTAAATAAAAGTTAACACTAGTAGATTTTTGAATACGTAAAAAGGGTTAGGCTTTACACATGTATCTAAAAATAATAGAAAGGGAAACTGTAGATCATGTTTGGGAATTTTACTGATAATGAAACATTACACGCTGTGGTAGCGCAGATGCTGACCATTCGAAAAATTAATTTATTTCGGGACCTGTTGGGGTTCTGCTTCAAGTTCCTAGACATTTCTTACGAGAGGTCGTTTGTTCCTATTTCGACTTATTTAGTCAGTTCCTTGCGGGTAGATTTAAGTCCTAGTAACCACGAACTTAAGAAAAGCGATTTGCTGGCTACCTTTATAGTGATAACTTCGTTGTTTAAAACAACCCAAACACATCATCAACACCATCTGTATGACTTGCATCATAAGATGCTATTGCATAATAAAATTCTCTAAGACTTACAGTTATTTTAGTGAAAATATGTGCGTTACGTGGAAGAAAGATTTAATTTGATGGAACATTAACACATGAGGAATTGTATTATCGGAAAAAAATATTCAAAGACTTAATGTTTCTTAGAAGCCGATCAGCTGCCAAGGTTATAAAGCTGAGATTTGAGACTGGTTTCCATGCTCAGTTTTATAACCTTAGGCCCAGCTCAAGTTTCAAGTTTATTTACAATCTGTCTCAGTATGTACATACACATAAACATGAAAGCACATTTACAATATTAATAGCTTGGCTCATGTGTGTGTCAAATTCTTCCGCACGTCCAGGTATCCGGCTTTTAGACAGATAGTTGAGTTTCTCCCCTTGTCATTTACCTTTCCATTGTCAATCTCCTTTTCAGAGTTGTCGTTCCTTATACTCACTTCACATCTCTGCAAAAGGCTCAATGTCAAATTTTGTTACAAAACTCGACAGCCTTATTTTGTACCGTCTTAAAGGCAATTTCATCAAAATTTTCCCAATAATAGATTTCATTCAAACTTTGTGTATGTCAAGAACATGATGTTATGCAATGAAAACCCAAATAAAAATGGGACCTTACCGGGGTAACATGTTTTTTATTAGACATCAAAGATGTCACATTTTGAACAATTTTTACGATTTTCATAGACTTGATTGTCGGCATGAAATCATAGAATGCATCACAGGAATATCATAAATAATTCTATTTTTCAGTTAAAGACATTCTATATTACAAATAAATTGCTAAATATTGCAATATAAATAATGAAACACATATAAAAAATAAGTATTACCTAATTTACGACAAAGGATTTGTCGGAAAATCTTTTCATTCTAAGGGATGTTTTTAAGTTTACTAGAATTTTACATAATAGAATTTCACCAAAAACTACCAATACATTCACCAATGTATAACAAACATACAATAAAAAAGAAAAATGTAGGTTACCATATTAATTTTTTCTAAATGGCAATTGTAAAGGGGGGTGGGGGGTAATTATGTATACACACAATTACTTGAAGGTTTAAAGTGTACATCATTAATGAATAAATGTTTGGCATTCTAAGTATTATGACGACAATTTATGACATAAATTTAATGAAAATAATAGATAAAAAAGCATAGTACTAATGTTCAATGTCAATTTTTTTTATCTGACACTGAAATGAGAGAATCTGCTAACAGTTAGTACGAAATACAGAAGTCGGCCAAAATTCCTGTATATATAAGCATTTTATATTGAATATTAACTCGCACACCTATTATTTTGTTTGAACATAATAAAGCACTAAGCATTTTAAGTTCTATGCAACTTCTGCAGATCCAGACTTTATATGTAGGCTTTAGAGGCAGTAAGCACATTGATCAAGGGTTTCATACAGCGTATGACAGGACAAGTTCGTGTTAACAATTAGTACACATTTTTAAATGATTTGACATGTGACCAAGTTCAATGATTCTTTGGTCTTTCAAAACATGCTCAGGGACATAATTAACACCAGACCCTACATCGGGGACAGCGCCGCTATCTGTCACAATGTCTCCCACTTTCGGTTCATAACCCTGAAACTTGTATCATTTTTTGTCGGACGAAACATTCGACAGCCAGGTTTTCACTGGCAAACGCGCAGAAGACAGAAGTCCTTTTACACAAGCCATTTTCGATATAAACCTACCCTTTTTTGGCCCGCATTATTAATTTATTATTGCAAAAAAGAGCAAAATATCTTTAACGAATGTTTCACTTTATCAGCGCGTTAAAAGATTTTCGTTGTGAGAATTACGCATTTAGTATAAAACCTAGATTGGCCCGTGAACTGTGTTTTAGTCATTGCATTTAGGCGGTGGTACGGTAGTTTAATACCCGCTTTAAAAAACTGTAGCGACCGCCTAAATCTTCACTATCTTTCATTCAAACAAAAGAAACCCAAGCAATTTTAAATGTAATTTTATTTTTTTTACTTAAAGTAAAAGTAGTTGAAAGTAGTCACAGCCTATAACAGAGGTGAATGTATTGAGCCGATAGTGTAAGAGAGTGTTCCATCCTGTATATAAAATTATTTCGTATAAACACGAAATAATTATTTTTATTAATTAAACTACGGAATCTATGGCATTTTCCATACGTTGTAGTGTTATTTTTACGTTTAAACGAAATGGTTTTTCGAAAAGAAAGACATAGAATGGACGTTGCCTAGACATGATAAGAGCACCTCAAAAGACCTCTATTCATGTTTTATTCAATAACACTTAATTCCTTGACTTGATTTATTGAACGATCAAACGTATAACCTATCTTTATGCACCTCAAACTCGACATTATCCAATTTAATTAGTCTGGCGATTGCAATAACTATTTGAGCAGTTACAGCACAGAAGCGCGTAAAAAATAGCGTTAGGATGCTGATTCGGTCTCGCACACGTCTTCGAGTGTTCCACCATTTTCTTGGCAATGCTTATCTTATGTTCTTTTTATGTGATTGTAATTATTTGAATTCAAATGAGTTGTAGCTACTAGTTACTCGTCATGGCATCCTATAACAAATGAAATGAAGAAAGATTTTGAACCTTATTCAGTGAGGTGCAGTGATATATTTTAATTATCTTTGAATCACATATTTAGTTTTATATAACAATAATTATGTTTGTTTTATTCAAAACTGTCTTAGTAAAAATTGCTAATTCTCCACGGTTGGCTCGGTATTGCTCTAAGCTGCCAACGTCGATAAAATGCAATTGACTTCCTCTGCGCCAGGAATGTTTTACCACATAACAACTCGACGTCATTTTTTTCGATGAGCGTCATATACTACAAAACGCACCACGTGTTTAAATTTCATTTGGTAATTAAATTTTGAAATTGAATGAGTTTAACTTGCCATAGCGGAATCTGTTATTTTTTTGGTGAAATTTAAATTAGACCATACATTTTTTATGAGCTCACCGTTCATGCATATTCTTATTTATGACATTGTTTAACATGCATTTACTGTTCTGCGGATACATTAGGGTGATATATTGCACTTTGATAATTTTTTGTCATATATTTACCAAAAAAATACGAAAGTGACAGATCCAATAAAAACAACATTTATAATTTATATATTTTAATAGAAAAATATTTACGAAAAGGTACATTCTCGCCGCAAAACGTACCATGTACAATATGCACCACAAAACGTCATCACGCACGGACGTTTTGCTTGCTTTGTTACAAAACATCTGCAGCGTATTCAAAAGGATTTATTGCTTTGTTCACTATTCTATTATTTGCCGTTCAACCTATGGTCTTTCTAAACAAAAATGCTGATAAAAATTTAAATAACATTTTTTTTCATTTGCACAATTCTGGATATGAATGTGAAAATATTTTATCTGTATTTATTTTTAAAAAGGTCATAGGCCGAAACGTTAAAATTTAAAGAGTGAACACAATATACGATTATGATAAAAGACTGAACGTAATATACGTTAATAATAAAAGAGTGAACACAATATGACCTAATGACCTTAATTTGAATATACATATCTAACATAGCACTTATACGTTTTGTTTAAATTATATACAACAGTTGTTGCTAAATAGTATCTTCGAAATCCTATGAAAATTGTGCATATACTGTAAATGTTTCCAGACAGGCTGTTCATGATTTGTTATGATATTTATCTGCTTAGTGCTCTCCCTTTATCCAGAAAATCGCAAAATGTCGCATTAAAAAGGAAACAACTATAAAATAAACTTTTAAGGCGAATGTGATAGTTTATTGATGTCAAACAAAGTGAGTGTTCTCCCTTTCATCCAGAATATCTCCATTTCACTATGTTCATGCTTCACAATCAGAACACATTAGTATTGAAATATACTATCCAGAAAAAGACTCCAGTTCACTTTGTCCCATTCTTCACAATCAGAGCACATTATTATTGAAATATAATATCCAGAATTAAACTGCAGTTCACTTTGTTCGAGCTTCACAATCAGAACACATCAAAAGTAAAACAATAAAATCCAGAACTAGACTGCAGTTCACTATGTCCATGTTTCACAATCACAACACATTAAACGTGAAAAAACTAAAAGCTAAAACTTGAAGCAATCCCAGCCAAAGTAATGAGATTTTCAATTGAGCTGCAATTGAACATTCGTCATGATCGAAGCAAAATCTGGTAGTGGTTGGGTCAAATGGCACACTTCCAGCTACAAAAGAAAGTGTTTATTTATATGTTAATAGTTATCAACTACTTTTAAACAATAATATGCGTTGTGCAATGTTGAGAACTGGCAAATCAGAGTATCAATAGGCTGACTTGGTCTTTTGAAAAAAAAATGAAAATCTACAGTCACGACTGAGTTATCTTTCCCTTGAAATAATAGTGTGTCATGATGACGTCAGTGGTTATAAAAATAACAGAGTTTATTGAAATCAGCTCCTGTTGTAGGTGTGAAATCGCAAAAATCTTCATTTATAAAACAACTTGTCATACAAAGCGTCAGTATGCCCAACAATCACCTCCCTTTCAATGAATCTAGTGTCATGTACTGGTTTAGAAATTGTGGTAAGATTGACAATATCTAAGTTCTTTGTGTGGAAGATTTTGTGGTAAGATTGACGATATCTAAGTTCTTTGTGTGGAAGATTTTGTAGACACTAATGATTCAACAGAAAAAAACTCGGCATAAACATTTACTTATCAAATTTAAATACCTTTAAAATAAAGTAAGTCTTAAAATGGATAGTTTCTTTTTTGATGACAATAAATTATATTTAAAAAAACAAACTTGCTCAATTTTTTATATTATTCCTCGACGTAGTGCAGAATGCGACCTTATTTGCGCTACTAAGTACAGTTCACGATTCATAAAAGCTCCAATTAAGCTTGCTTAGTAAAATTAATTTCAAATAACCGTCAGATATGGTTTGATTCCATTGTAAGTTCAACGTGATGCATAAATCAAAATACATTTAAGTCCATTATACCCGTTACCTACAACGACCTTGAACTCTAAAGCCAAGACTTCGAATTTAAGAATAAGACAGTTTGTTTCAGTTAAATTAGACTGGTGGTCATAACATTGTTTATAAAATATATTAATTATATTTTAAAGGTCTTACCTCCCACTGTAAAGTATACATGCTGACTTAGCGTTCCGTCGCCACCTCTACTGAAGCTTAACACACGAACAACATAAACTGTTTGTCTCTGTAAATTATCAATTATAGCCTCGTCGACGATGTCTACTTTGTAATCAACGGCCGTCCTTATATCTTCTTGTATCTTCCACACTCGAAGCTAAAAGTATAATGCAAGTCGTCACCAATGACGGTATAATCAGTTTGCAAGGGAGAGAATTACTTTGTTAAAATACTAGAAGCATTTCTAGTTCCTAAATATTTGGTATCACAATTAAGATTAGATCATAGATACATAGACCGAAAACACAGTGAAGACTTTCTTTTGAAACAGTGTATATAAATATTTTATCATGTCTACTTCTTTTTCCAACAAAACTTACAATATATCCTTCCGGAACTTCTTCCTCCGGTGTTAGTGTAACAATGCCCTGCCAGGTGACCCGGACAGAATGTTCCCCGTGCGGCCACACAGTCACAAAGCGGGGATACTCTTTATTTGCTGTAAAAAGAATAATAACTTTATAAGACGATAACTTGAGCACACAACGACGGTCATTAAAAATAGGAAACAGGGCTTAAGATGATAGAACTAAGAATGGAAACATTTTTCAAATCTACAAGCCTAGAATAGTTTATTCGGAGACTGTTTTCGATTCCAACCAATCATATGATTGGGATTTTAGACTGGTCTTCTGAGTTTTAGCTTTATGGTCATGTGACCTGGTTAAGAATTAAGAATTTTAGCTTTGAGTCAACGATCATGGATTTTCGTTCATTCAAGTCAAGTGTTAATATATACCCTAATCGATCAAGTTTTTTGTTTTGAGGCTGCTATTATATTGCTTTGGTTCGTCAGCATTATATATATATATATATATATATATATATGGGTGAGATAAGTAACCAACGAACAAACCTTCAGACATAAAGGAACAGATCAAAGCACCAGACACGGCGACATCGCCTAGCCAAGAGTGCTGTACATGGTTATAGACGTGCCATCCAAGTTCTCAATAGGGAAATTTTCCGGCAACGCATATAAACCATAACTATCCACAAATGACCCTCTGACTGCCTAGACATTTACATACACTTATTTTTATACATATACAAACATGTAGGACAATTACATATACACATCTGTTAGCATCGTGCTTCCTCCTTTTTATTTTTGGAGTTTTTATGCACACTAGTGCTATAGACAGAGACACACACAATGAAAGTCATCTGGATCTTTCGATACACTGAATTGAAGATAAATATTATGTTAAGGGGAGATAATTCAATTCAAACAGCTAACTTTCGAATTAAGGGATCCCCGAAAGGATTCATGTTCGTGAAAGTAAGATACATATGGGTGAGATAAGTAACCAACGAACAAACCTTCAGACATAAAGGAACAGATCAAAGCACCAGACACGGCGACATCGCCTAGCCAAGAGTGCTGTACATGGTTATAGACGTGCCATCCAAGTTCTCAATAGAGAAATTTTCCGGCAACGCATATAAACCATAACTATCCACAAATGACCCTCTGACTGCCTAGACATTTACATACACTTATTTTTATACATATACAAACATGTAGGACAATTACATATACACATCTGTTAGCATCGTGCTTCCTCCTTTTTATTTTTGGAGTTTTTATGCACACTAGTGCTATAGACAGAGACACACACAATGAAAGTCATCTGGATCTTTCGATACACTGAATTGAAGATAAATATTATGTTAAGGGGAGATAATTCAATTCAAACAGCTAACTTTCGAATTAAGGGATCCCCGAAAGGATTCATGTTCGTGAAAGTAAGATACATATGGGTGAGATAAGTAACCAACGAACAAACCTTCAGACATAAAGGAACAGATCAAAGCACCAGACACGGCGACATCGCCTAGCCAAGAGTGCTGTACATGGTTATAGACGTGCCATCCAAGTTCTCAATAGAGAAATTTTCCGGCAACGTATATATATATATATATATATATATATATATATATATATATATATATATATATATATATATATATATATATATTATACCTCATTTGCATAAGCCCTTCTGTATTTAATATGACGTCATCCAGTCCATAAATCGCATATTGACCGGCTATCCGGTCCATAATTCTTATATTGACCGTTTTTGATTACTTCAGAATCTAATATAAGAATAATTATCTTATAAAGTGCGGGTCTGTTGCCTAGTAATATTTAATTTGATTAACAAAAATGGAATAGTAAAAGGCGTGCTTTATATGCCTGATGGCTTGTAAATAATAAAAAATCTCTATGGGATTTTTTACACACTGAACAAATCAAATTATTATTTAAAAGCAAATATATATATATATGAAAGAATTTAGATTCGGTATAATATAACAAATAAAACATGGCAATGAGGGCAATATGCAAGTTTACGGACTGGTTGGTCAGACCTCGGAAGGTATATGGCCCTCAGCTGCGCTTCGGGCCATATACCTTCCTCAGTCTGACCAACCAGTCCGTAAACTTGCATATTGCCCTCAATGCCATGTTTTATTTGTTAAATATTATACATGTATACATTAGTATATTTTCAACAGGCCAGGTAAATGTTAAGTGAGATTTATTCATATTACCGAAGAACACTATTAATACTTAACGAAATGCTTTGTTTTTCAACAGGCCCGGCAACTGTATAGTGAGATTCATTCATATTACAGATAATTATTATTATTAAAACTTACCGAAATGCCACGTTTCAGCCCATCTGAGTTCTCCTATAGGCCCGACCCCAGCGTGGTTCATAACTTGCACTGAAGCCCAGTACAGTTGATTAGCTTCCAAACCGATAATAAGGGCCGTGTTTTCTTGACCGTATACGTCTCTCCAAGTGACATATTCTGGATGATCCTGATGCCAGTAGCGGATCTAAAACATAAATATATTACATATATTTACATATCAATTTCCTTAATAATTCCTTGCATTTAACAGATAAAATGAGGAAATAATCATAAAAAAGGTAAACACTTATTTAGCGCTAAGGTTATAAACTCGTGGATTAATGCACAGGTTCTAAGCGCTGATATTGCACGACTCACCATCATTTAACAACTATTCCAGTGTATATACTTTTAATTACATGCCGCCCATCAAATTATGTAAAAATTTGATAAATTATGAGTGAGTGAGTGAGTGAGTGAGTGAGTTACTCACCCTATATCCTTTAAGACGACCCTTTATCGCCTCCCTCGAGTCTTCTATCATATCCCATTCCATCTCAAACGATGACTCGTTGAAATTGTTGCAGTCATGCATCTTGACTGTTACAACTGGCACTGATGAAACAAACGCACTAGTTTTACAGTTTGACAAATGAATAATTGCAAAGGTAAATTTGAAAGCCGCAAATTTTCTTAGACTGTATGATAAGCACCAGTGACTATAGATTGATTAAACGTTCTTGACAGATCGGTTATTTGAAATTGTAATCTCGGTTATATTTTTGACAATATACATTTCTTGCTCGTTTTTGAAAAAAAAAACAACGAGATTTTCTTTGATTCTGTAAACAGATTGGCGATTATGTTTCAGTCTGAACTGCATTTAAATTTGAATAATTATTTGAATAATAATTTAAACAATTCAACATGATTGAAATGAATGATTTTTCATAAGAAATCTTTCGCATGGCTCGGCTAAAATACACATTCAGAACTAAGGCACTTCTAACATTGTGAAAAAGGTAAAACAAATTGCATACTTCCTTCTGCAGACATAACTCCTACTTCAGTAGTATTCGGTCCAGATCCGTGTTTGTTGTAAGCACTGATTTTAACAGTGTATTCAAGATAATAATTATCTGCACCAACCAAATGTGTATACATACTGCTTTCAGCGCCGGGTACTTTCGCCTGTAAGTTTTAATGGAATAGTATGTTAGATTGATGGATTGGGGTAAATAGGATCGGAGGATTCGGTAAAAGTATTCATAAACACAAGATTCCGGAATGATTATTAAATAGAAACATAATCAAACGCATTAATTTAATAAACATCACTTAAGTCCACGCCGAACAAAATTACTTCTTTTACGAAACAATTTCTAAATCAATAGGATTTCCATAATAATTTTGCACCGGTGACTGCTGATAAGCGCCCACAAGATACCCGTTCCAGGGCCTAGCCGTACAAGGATGAGTGATAATAAACCCAGTTTTTGTCGAATTTAGAACATTAAAGCTATGTACCCGGAAGAATTCTTTCGGATCGTCCTTCTTCTTGAAGTAAACATTGTAGCCGACTCCACTTCCGCCGTATTCAGACCTGTCTAGAGGCTGCAAATGCGAAACACATACAATATATATAAAAAATAAGGAGACTTTAAAAAGTACAACGTGTAACATAATTCATGAAAACTTACACCAAACTCCAAACACCAGAAATATAGATAACATTCTTGCTTTCATGATTCATGATTCACGTGTACCACACCGGTACAAACCTAAACTCCTCACACAGAAACTAATAATGTCGGGATACATTTAAAATCACCCTTTGAAAACTGTATAACTGAATATAGATACGTAGATATATACGCGTGTTCAATTTTATTCCGGTTTCTTATACTCTTAAACGGTACATTAAGATGTCAAGTTTGTGAGACTATTCCTACTTAACCATATTAAAATTAGTTTATCTGTCACGTGACTGTCCATGTATTGGTAACGTACCTTATTTCATGTTCAATGCACATAAACGAGAAAGCAAACACTGCATAATGTACAAGTCATGAAAAGTAATAAATAATCATGTTAGAAAGCTGTGTGCAAGGTTATAAAACTGAGCATGGAAACCAGTCTCAAATCTCAAGCATCTGATTGGCTGAAATGGCGACTCGTCGCCATTTCAGCCGATCAGATGCTTGAGATTTGAGACTGGTTTCCAAACTTAGTTTTATAACCTTCAGCCCTGTTCTTGCACTTAAAGCCATTTTTCTTAGACATGTACTGTAGTCTGTGTAAGTGTACTTACGTCCCAGAGGATGGATAGCGTCCCGACCTTGGCTTCCGGATGTCCTCTGATATTCTTTGGAGCTACAACAGGCGCCGTTTCCGGTGTCTTTACCGACACTGTAAATATATAATATGAATTCGAGCAGCGTTAAAGATTTTTGTCATTTCAAACATGAATTTAAATATGAAACTCAGAAGCTGCATTAGGTGGCTATAATTCAGAAAAAATATTGCATGGCTTTATTTTCTACATCTTGACCACTCCCTCCAAAGTGATCATTTTTACGTGAAATCTTGAATTATATATCTGGTACATTTTCCTTAATGCACACTGTGTGAACATGAATCAATGCATTTCGGTGATGAAATTCCACTTTAGTTTTGAGGGGTTTTTGCAGGGCCAGGCGCTGTCGCCGTGACAACGCGGGTTCGCTCCCAGGTAGAGGCAATATCATTCTATATAAATACCAATATACTCACCGGAAGGGAAGCTAGCCTCCTGTCCTCGTCCGAAGTCATTTACCGCTCGAACCCGAAACCTGTAGGATATGTCCGGTAATAGACCAGTTACCACAGCTGACCGCTGGTCTTCTCTCAGACCATAATCGGTTGCCACAGTCCTTGCATGGTGTTCGGGAATATCTACAAAATATATGTGTAATCGTGCTCCACATCATGCTCCAAAAATAGCAGTTCAAAAACATACAATAATAATTAATGAATAAATTGGTACAATCATAACAAATATCGATACTTAGGTGGTTTACGTACAACTCATCGTGTAAAAGAATAATTAATGAATAAATTGGTACAATCCTAACAAGTATCGATACTTAGGTGGTCTACGTACAACTCCTCGTGTAAAACAATAAATAATGAATAAATTGGTACAATCATAACAAGTATCGATACTTAGGTGGTCTACGTACAACTCCTCGTGTAAAACAATAAATAATGAATAAATTGGTACAATCATAACAAGTATCGATACTTAGGTGGTCTACGTACAACTCCTCGTGCAAAACAATAAATAATTAACAAATTGGTACAATCATAACAAATATCGATACTTAGGTGGTCTACGTACAACTCCTCGTGTAAAACAATAAATAATGAATAAATTGGTACAATCATAACAAGTATCGATACTTAGGTGGTCTACGTACAACTCCTCGTGTAAAACAATAAATAATGAATAAATTGGTACAATCATAACAAATATCGATACTTAGGTGGTCTACGTACAACTCCTCGTGTAACACAGTATTGCCAAAGTAGACGTCTTCTCATTGAAATCATTGATGCTACATATTCGAAACCAAATTTAATAAAAAATCTTAACAGACATTCACATGCATTTCTAAGTCAATGGACACTCGCTGCAGTTCGCTTGTGAAATTGCCTTTAATTTCATCCGACTGTTATAGTTGATGAAAGAATTTCTCGCGCCGACTTGAATGTTACGAATCAACATTATTCTTATTGTTATCTTGTACCTTGAGCTACGACTTGCCATTCGTCTGGGTAGAGGTCGGTCTCAGCTTCCACATCATATATGCTTATGGGGTTCCCATGATTCATTTCGGTATTGACTGACCAAATCAGCATCACAGATTCTGACGTCACAGAACTTGGTTCTATGTAAATTCCGGCCGGTGCACCAGGTGGCCCTAATGACAATGTACGCAGACGACATAAATACAACAATGGAAACACATTAGCACATGGTAACATTTTAAGGTAATGACACACTCAAAAAAGTTACATTTTAATTTTTACCGGAAAACATAAAGCTGAAAATAAGTTCTTAATTTCCACACAAATGACAAAGGATAAAACAAAAAGCTAGAAAATTTTTAAGAGTAAAAACAATGGTTTTACGAAAGAATGCATCCCATCTTTCCAGAAACTTTTACAGGATAAAGATATTCGTCCCTGAATTATATTAATCAAATGCAAATAGAGAACAGAACAAATACTTATTTTTTGTTCTTTCATAACAATAGGTACAGTCTGTCTGCAGTTACTTTATAGTGAATATTTAACGCCTACGAATATTTCAATGAAATTATAAAACGAATGGCGTTTTTCATTTTAGGACATCAAACTGGCTTTTATCAAACAAAAAAGGAGGAATTTATGAAGTTGTTTGTTGTTGTTTTTTTTGCAAAATATGTGTTTACGCAACTATTTATCTCATCAAATCATAACCGTATATTCATTTGTCCTTCAGGCTGCAAAAATAGTGTGGTAAATTATTTTTACGTTTGAAAGAAGAACTCATATTACCGTCGACATAAAGGTAGGCGCTTTCAGTAGCTGTATGTATAGTGGTCCGCGCTTCACACGTGTACAACCCGGTATGTGTAAACTGTGCAAACCGGATGTACAATCCGTCCCTTCCGTTCTTCCTACTCTGAAATTGAAGTAGTTTTATATTAGTTAAAAGTTTTGGTTGTAAACGTATCAGAAAGAAAATATATATAAAAAAAATTCAATTTTATTTTAATCCAAACTATAGAAGACTTGTAAAATAAGTAAATGTGATATAATACTCTTTCACAGTCAATATACAGGTGGATAACTATTAAATGACGAAATACGCAATCTCCTTCGCAGAGTTGTCGTTCCTTACACTCACTACATCTCTGCGAAAGGCCCAATGTCAAAATTTTTGACATAACTCGACAGCCTTATTTTATACAGTCATAATTATGGATATGAAATCTTGTGGATAAACAAATGACAGATATCTTCACTATCTTTCATTCAAACCAAAGAAACCCAAGCAATTTTAAATGTAATTGGTGAACTATTTTGTTGAGTTTAAGAAAAATTAGTTGAAAGTAGTCCCAGCCTATAACAGAGGTGAATCTAATGAGCCGATATTGTTAGAGAGTGGAAATAACGCAGTAAAATTCACTGACAAAATGCCATAAAATGTACTGATAAGCGAAATTTGCTTCTTTTCTGTCATCTATACAGTATGCATTATACAGTGGTACAATGTAAGCGCTAATTACCTGAACAAAGAACTGATGATGTTCCAAATCAATCAAGTGTCCATTTATCCTCCATAGGTAAGTAAGGTCAAAGTGCATACTATCATAGGACGCTTGGCAATATAAAAACGCCGTTTTGTTCACCAGCACTCTGGTATCCGCAGGGGGCGTTGTTAAGGCTATTCCTCCTAAAATAGACCAAAGAATAAGTTGATTCCTTCTACAGAACGTACATGAAATTGAAGATCAATTAATTCTAAAAGACCAAATAGATATTTTTACAAAGATATGTTCCATGAGATAAGACAAATACGTGTATAAGCCGAATAAAATGACAGTACTTTAAATAAATTTATTTGGGCAAAGTTTTATTGAACTTTATTTTGCCGTTAGAGAGATTTTGGTTATTTTCTTTTTTATCGATGACAGTTCAATTACATAGGAAGAAGTACCTTGACATGATTTAAGATCAAGACATACAATCGAGCCAAGACGACCGTCTGAACATGCTAACAGCTACTGTAATATGATGAATATAATGTTAGTTCCCATTGTAATATGATTATATTTCGCGCGGGTTGAATATTCGCGATTTTAGCAATAGGGAAAGTGTGCGCAAAATAAAAGTCCAGCGACGGGAAGCTGCGAAAGAAAGCAACGTAACTCCATTAACTTACTGACAACGTTTACTTGTGTAGAGTTTGTTGCCTCTCCGTTGACGTTTGTACATTTACATGTGTAAACACCCTGGTCGCTTTGTTCCACAATGTTAAACACAAGGTCATTTTCCAAGGTCATTCCAAAATGACCGCTGAGCTCTCCCGGCGACACGGGTAAGGCTCCGCCATTTTTTAACCAGACGACCTATATGGAAGATACAACTGATAAAATTGTGCACATAATCATTTTGTTTGAATTTCAAACAAAAAGCGCCTCTCTTTCAAATTACATTTATTTTCTTACAGTAACCTACTTCCAGTACATGCGCCCTGTGTCAGTATTGATAATGATTACCTTAGGTGGAAAATCAAGATATATTTTTTCTTTAACTGTTTTCAAAAATGCTAACTCTAATGTGTAGGTAGGAGATATCTAAAATACTGACACTCTGAAAGCAAACTTATATTTTAATATGAAATATATCAAAACAGGCAGTGTTCAGAAGCCAGTTTTGAAGATAATCCAGAAGTAAAAATAAACAGTGCATCGGTTTCAAGGTGTCAGAGCTCTGTTAATTAATTCATGACCTATCCTTTTCTTGCTGGAAAAGCATGAATGCTCATCGGTTATCAAGGGAGACAATAAACTTCTTGAGCTAAGGACCAAACTAGTAAAGTGTTAAGGAATTCATAGTTTTTCTCCAAATAATTACATGTACTTGCAAGTTTTATCACCTTGATCTAATATTTTAATCTTTATATGTTCGTTAAGGTTTGCAATATTCGACAAAACACACATTCTTAACAACATCTACTGTTTTAGCATCAGGTGCAAGATTTCCAAAAAATGGTTCTTTAGGGGCAGTCTTGTAGTATTTTCACGATAATTTCCTTATTTCTAGTCAAAATCCACATGAAAATTAAATACTTCTTCCCTAAAAAATGTTTGAACCTTTGAACGACTTCATTGAACCCCATACTTAATCCTCCACTTTTTTTTGTTATACATTTATTTATACCTCAGGCACAGGTGCAGCCTCAACTCTACATGGCAGTGTATAGTTTCCACCCAACGGAATCTGTACTTCTGGTAACATGGGGTATTTGTCGAAATTAGGCTTGAATGCTGAAATATAACTGTCTTTTGAATTGTTTGTTACACGCGGTCAAGGCAACAAAAACATAAAATCCATGTTATATGCACCAAGAAAGTTGGGGTGGGTTTATTTACATGCATTCCAAACATTGGCATTTAACTGATTATAGATAAGTGGAAAAGTCACGTGACAATATGTGAATATAACCAAGAATAATATTATGGCATTTAATGTTTTTTAGTGATCGATACCATCGATACCTGTCAAGAAAACATTTTGATTCGCGGAAAACATTAAAGCATGTTCTTACACAATACTTTCAGTTGGCCGTAGCTGAAACTCGTTCCGAGAACGTTCGTTGCTCCACATTGATACATTCCCTCGTCCTTCTCGGCGGTCACTTGAAAGATGGTCAAGAGTCCCTTCTTTACTTCAATAGATCCTGGCACATTTTGAATTAATTCCCCATTTTTGTACCATGAATACACCGGTGCAGGTCGACCAACGGCTTTGCATCGCCAGTTCAATATCTGATTAGGATCGGCCATACGATCCCCTATTCCAAACGGGAAATAGGGTTTTGCTGCAAATAAAAACAAAATAGCATATTTTGACCTCGTTCATAACAAGAGATTTGCACTTGGAAAGGTTTTTTTTATTAACTTCATTACCCAAAGATGTTTTGTTGACAAAAAATGTTGGATTTTCTCTTCACAAATGAACATTTACTTAATGGCTTTACATTTTGTTTTCTCTATCATTTTAGATATTACTCATGAATGTACTTGTTTAAATTGTTGTTTTTGTGTTTGGATGTAAAATGAAAGAGATTTTTAGGTCTAGCTTTTTGTCTTTAATGCTCTACCATTTGTTAATGTATGAAAAATTAAGAAACATTAATAACATTGATTTTTGCAAAGTCTTTTGGAAATGCATTCCCGTTCGAGAGATTTGGTTGTTATTTTGCTTCTTTATCGTAGACCTTGCAATAATGAAAGGAGTAATCCCTTGGCTAAAAGGCCAAAATAACACTGGAGATATCATGTGTGCTAATTCAGAAATCGCTTAACCGAGATGATAAACGACATTCAGAAATAACAATAGCTATGCCGGCAGTGCTAAAACATCCCAAAATGACACTGGCGATACTGCATGTGCTTCAGGACATTCAGAAATTGCTTTACAAGCAGTGCTAAAACATTCCGAAATAACTTTGGCTATGCCGGCTTTGCTTATAACATTGAATTCCAAAATAACACAGGTCAACATCGGCTGTGCTAAAGGACATTCAGAAATGATAACTAAGGAACTAAGACTTCGAAAACACACCTTCAATAGCGAGTGATATGATCTTATCGGTAGCACCTGCCCGTCCATTCACACTGCATATATAGTTCCCCTCGGCCTCTAACGAGGCATTTTCTATCGTCAGTACTCGGTTGCGGTCCGAGAGCACTGTACCGGGCTGAAATGGCCTTCCGTCTTCCCTGCGCCAGCTATATATTAATGGTAATCTAAAAGAAGACAAGGTGTCATTTCTAAATAACTTACTGATCAACTATGCAATACCCTTCATTATTTTGAGAAATAATTGAGTTATCTATTCAAAACATATATGCCCGTTAAGATATAAAATTAATGATAAATTCCCACACAAGGAATCAGACTTGTACGGCGACATTGCCTATGCCTATCCGAAAAATAAGCAAACTACGCTAAAATTAAACCTGTGTTAAACAATGATACCGCTGTATATATAAGCAATAGAGACTGGGAACGGGCACCGTGTCACACAACATAAATCCGAGCATGCTCTTTGAAAATGCGTAAACTTTTTTACTTCATACATGTATATATGCCAGTACTTACGAGCCAAATGCGATGCATTCAAGTCGAATTGCTGATCCCCGTGTTGCAGGCGACGGAAAGGAATGAGTGTATATGTATGGTTTGAAATAACCATGTTCTGAAAAGAATGCAATAAAACACATAACAATATATAAACAAGAGGGCCATGAGTTGTAGTTTGACACTAGCAAACATTCTACATGTCTTCAGTTCTTACTATTTAGCACTATGTAAAAATTGATAAGCCCCTGGGTGGGGCCAATTCGAGCCTGGGGTCATGATATATATAAACGTGGTAAAGGTCCACAAAGTGATGTTACATGTAAAAATTCTAAGCTCTATCTGTTATGGTTCTAGAGAAGAAGACTTTTACAAGATTTTTCCTATATAATTCTATGTAAAATGGACGAACCCTGTGGCGGGGCCAATTTTGACCCAAGGGCCATAATTTGAACAACTTTGTTAGAGGTCCATTAGACGATGTTTCATGCCAAATATCTTACCTCTAGCCATTGCGGTTTTGGAGAAGAAGATTTTTTAAGTTTTTGCTATATATTGATATAAGGAAAACCCATGACCTCTGGGGCGGGGCAAATTTTGACCCCAGGGCCATAATTTGAACAACTTTGTTAGAGGTCTATTAGACAATGTTTCATGCCAAATATCTAACCACTGGCTATTGCGGTTTCGGAGAAGAAGATTTTTTAAGTTTTTGCTACATATTGATATAAGGAAAACCCATGACGTCTGGGGCGGGGCAAATTTTGACCCCAGGGCCATAATTTGAACAACTTTGTTAGAGGTCCATTAGACAAAGTTTCATGCCAAATTTCTAACCTCTGGCCATTGCGGTTTCGGAGAAGAAGATTTTTAAAGTTTTTGCAATATATTGATGTAACAAAAACCCATGACCTCTGGGGCGGGGCAAATTTTGACCCCAGGGCCATAATTTGAACAACTTTGTTAGAGGTCTATTAGACAATGTTTCATGCCAAATATCTAACCTCTGGCCATTGTGGTTTCGGAAAAGAAGATGTTTTAAAAAAAAAAAAGCAACATAGCATATCAGGAATCGCCACACTCAAAAAACACAGCCTCCCCACGCAGCGAAAAAGAAGAGAGGAAGAGAGAGAGAGAGAGAGAGCTCATGTTTTATATATGTATGTCAATTCAAATAGGACGCCACAAACAATTAAAAAACCCATGACCTCTGGGGCGGGGCAAATTTTGAACCCAGGGCTATAATTTTAACAATCTTAGTAGAGGACTACTAGGTGATGCTACACACCAAATATCAAAGTTCTAGGCCTTACGGTTTCAGAGAAGAAGATTTTTAAAAATTTCATGTTCAAAATCTACTTTTATCCTCTGTGACCTAGATAGGCAATGGACTGGAACCATTTGAACGATTTTGGTAAAGCTTCATGCAAGTAACATTCCTGCCAAGTTTCAGCAAGATTGGCCAAGGAGTTCAGGAGAAGAAGTCGTTTGAAGAAAAAGTTGACGACGCACGAACGGACGACGGACGACGGACATCAGGCGATCACAAAAGCTCGCCTTGAGCACTTCGTGCTCAGGTGAGCTAAAAAGTGCAAACTTGTTTGATGTATGCCCTACTTTAACACTTTACTTCCTGGGTAATGGCTGTTATCTAAGGGCGAACAGTGTATATCCAAATAAGCCGACGCATCGTATGCCGTTCGTGTTTTTGATTCATTAGATTATTGTTGACCATAAAACAAACAGTGTAGATCCAGATCAGACGGCAGGTTATTTGTAACTGATATGTAAATTGCGATTTGATATAAAAATTAAATGGGGAGAAACTTTACAGCCGCCACACGGCACAAACAAAGCAAATGAAGAAAAGGAATACCATAAATTGACGTTTACCTGTTCCTGTCACGATCAGGTCAACTCCAAGACTGGTTTTGCTAGGTGGTTGGTCAATGGCTCTGGCATACTCTGCCGGTGCTATCAAGGTCACCGAACAAAAGTATCTGCGGTTGTCGGTTGGCTGCACCTCGGAGAAGTATAAATACCCGCTTTCAGAGACAAAGAAGTTTTCATGATCTTCGAATATCGGGTCAAGAATACTGTTAAAAAACCACATGTATGTCACATCTGAAATTATAATGTAAAAAGTGATGTAGTTAAAAAATAATTGAGAATAACGTCCGAACAAGGTATTGTTTTAGTATCATGTTGTGTTTAAATTAAAGATGAATAATCATATTAGGATATTACGTGACATTTTCTGATATTTCTATTTAACTTATAATTTTGAAAATTTATAATGTTTTGTCACTAAGCAGTTTTGAGAGCTGTTATCCGGCTCATGCGTACCTGGAAATGCAGCTGGTGCCTGACAACTGATCCTGGTTCCTTCATATTTGTTAGCCGTTTCCTGTTCTCGTCTAACCGGAGAAAAACCTTGCAGATCTGAAAAACAGTTTAAAACACGTAATGACAGACGACATTTCTTAATAACGTTATGTTGTCAAACTGTTTAAGAAATCCTCAATAAGTTATGAGAAATAATAGATAACTATAAGTTCTTTCTTATTATAGTAACAACTAAAATATGACTGAAAATCCCTTTTCCCGTGGCATGCCTAAATAATATATCCTCTGCATCTACTATTTCAGGCCGAAGTTACTTACTGCACTATGTTTTAAATGTGCACTGACACGGCTATATTAAATGTATAAACAGTTTCAGAACCTTAACATCCGCTATCAACTAAACTTACATCCAAACATGACCTTTGCCGGTTCACTGAGAATTTTTCCAAATTTATTTTCTGCCGCACAATAGTAATTTCCGTCGTCCTTGTCATTGTCTGGGGATTGAACCGTAAACCTGCCGGCGCTTAATGTGTACCTGGAGATAAATGCAAACAATTAGTTACTAATACATGTAAGTGTTTTCCTTTACTCAATGTGATATGGCTTTTACCGTTAAAACATTATCTATACAGTTCGCTTTTTTATTCATTATCTCTTGTTCTCCAAAAATATCTTTCGTTATAGTAATTGTCACATGGAAACAATCGTGTCGTTGCCAAGAAATAATTACAAAAAAAACAAAAACAGAACCTAAATTTACTTATTTAGTTGCTTTATGAGAATGTCTGAAGAAAAGAGAACATTGGTAGAATAAGTAAGATCATATATGTACGTTTCCCATTCAGAAATATCTTTCCAACTGTTCTAGTTACAGCAATACTGCTGACGGTGATAAGGAAAGTGAGAACATGTAATACTGTAACACTTTTAAGTGACCATGATGTTATACATAACCGTCGTTACGATTACATGCAATCAGAATGTGCGTCACCTTTCGCTGTCGTCCAATTTCAATAGAAAGGGTTACGCGTCCCATGAAGTAACAAGATTTACGTGCATGTATAACAAGTGAGGAAAGGCATCGAAAGCAATTTCATGCCTATTAAGTTTTATAGAGGCGTACTAGTGCCGGAACGGCCGATGTATATATGAGGCACCTTATTTGCGATACCGCGTTCAAAGGGTCCGGTCGGTCAGATCTCAGTAATTTTTTTACAAGAATGTTAACCACCAGTTACCTGTGTGTTTTTGAATAGATGAAATGCAGATCGTTACACCAAAATATGGTTGTCTGGAGTTTCGGGTGATAGAAATCATGTTCAATGGACATTGAGTATAGAGAATGAAACATTTGATTTACTTTGGTGCAACCGCCTACATAGCCCAGTCTAATACAGCCCACGAATAATAAAACATTTCACCTGTTCTGCATGGCAGATGTGACTTGTACAGTGTGTGTATCGTTGTCCTTACGAAACCACGTATACGTAGGTGGAGGATTTGCGATAGACTTGCACTCTATAAAAAATGACTGCGGATCTCCAAATATCACCGTGTATCGAGGTTGTGTTATCATCATCGGCCCCCTTTCCATCTCTTTGATATTTAAAAACTTCTGTCCATAGCCTGAGGAGAAACGAATCTTCAGTTAAAACCACACAAGACAAGTTAGAGTTAATTCAAACAAACAGTTTTCCGTGTACAGAAACTGTCTTCTCCTACTCGACGACCTGTTTATATCATGGAAGCAAGCAATAATAATAAAATGATTCTAAAATTATTTTAATAATTAATTTAGTTTCTGAGATCTGTAAGATTGTTGTTTCATTAAATAATGAAATACTAACTTTACTTTAACATAAAAATATGCCAAATTTAAGAGCCTTTCAGAGATTCTTGGCTTTGCGCCTCGTTTGGTAAGAAATGCCAAAAATATTATTTGTTTAAAAATGAGTTAAAAGATATGCTAAGAACTTGCCAAAATCTCGAGACTCTATCTTTAGCTGCTGTGCGTCCGCCTTTGACATTTCACAGATATATGCAGAGGCCAAGCTTGCTGACACAACCTGCCAACCATATCCATCAAAACGAGGCCCTGAAAGTAATAGATAAATAAAAGAAAATTATGTAAATAGTTCATATTATTACCATTACCATCTGTAGTATACTGTTTCAACAAACTTTTTAGTAATTTGACTCTTCTTGTATACCGTTAATTAATAAAACAAATATGAATATTTTCGGAAATGCCTAACCTCAAGTCTGTTAGACTCGTAAATATTTTTGAAAGTGGTGAATCGTCATTATTACCTCCTCTCACGTAAGCAATGCGGCTGTATGGAGTAAAGCCCAGTTGTGGGACACCGTCCGCCCATAGCTGCATATTAGATATAAAGGCATTCGCATCTCCTTCCCATGTGATGCTTATATTAGTTGGGTAGTACACTCCACTCGTAAACCATGTTGATCCACTAACAACAAACAAAATAACATTTACACAAACACCGATTTCGTTAGTAATATTGATGAACGTTGAAAACTATAAACAGCTTTTTTTTTAAATTAGGTGCTAGAGCTTAATCTTTTTTCCTTAACATATCACCTAAATTCCCTAAACATATATTTATTTCTAAACATAAAAACAGACAACATTAAAAAAGTATTAACTGCTCACATGAGTTACTGACAACAATATACTGTTTCGCCTTGTCTAAAAAATGTATAAAATATGTGATTTTTTTTAAAAATTGTGTTTGACCTTGAATTTCCTTGTCGCGTAAATGTGTGACAAAGGCATAAAATTTCGATTTCACTCCATAATCGGAAGTTATTAAATTAAATAAAGATAGGTTCAATAAGGGATGTAAATCTTAAATATAATAAACTTTTAAAAGTACACTTACTCTTGCAAGTCGTGTTTAATCAACCAATCGGAAACAAACTTGTGTTCTTGAAATTCATTTATGCTTAAGAGAGTGGCGCCGCTCATCTAAAAAGAAAAAAAAAATGAAAAATAAAAGATGCATATCAGGAACATAATACAATATAGCTAAACATAGCAAAACTACACAATTTTGGAAAATCGCAAAAAGCAAAAAAAAAAATTAAAAACCGCCTAATTCAGGCAATCGGTAATCTCCTCTTGTAAAGATAGAGAGTTGAGCTCAACCCGTGGCTAGGCTGCGTATGCAGTAATATGCATTTTACCACTGCTTATATGAAGGTTCAACCAGACTCTCCTGGTCTGAAGGTTATAAAGGTTATAAAACTGAGATTGGAAACAAGTCTCAAATCTCAAGCATCTGATTGGTCGCCATTTCAGCCAATCAGATGCTTGAGATTTGAGACTGGTTTCCATGCTCAGTTTTATAACCTTGGGCACTGAAAAGTTCATATTTGTCGTGCTGGATGGATCTATATTATCATTTACATATGTTTCAATATATCACAACTACCCGCGGGCTTAGAGCATTTGAAAGACAGGCCTGTTACGCGAGAGAAGGTCGAGATATTGTTTATCTTATTTATATGTAAACTGACTAATCTATTACAATTTATAATGTTTTTCGAAACAGGAATGTTAAAAAGGCGTGTATATTAGAAAAGTGAACCGCCGCAACATGTTTAAATGCTTTACACGGAAAAGTTTAATAAATATCCAGTTTTATTATACTTAAACACCACTTATTATGTTTATAACTGTAGTGAAGTCTAACGCAATATACAACTTATCTAATTCGTATTTCGTGGTTCACAATCTTTTCAAAATATCTGCCCTCTTTTAAGACCAGGTTATTTAAGTGCAGTTTGATTCATTCCTACAATCCATAAGCATGTATTCTTTATACATTCTTGATCTTTACGACGTGACGATTTCCTTTTGTTATCGTGAAATGTTGTAAATGTCTTAGAAGCTTCAAGTTCGGAAATAGACACTGGCAAGTTACAGAGTGAAAACAGTTAGAGCCAGTATATGTACATAATTCGAAAAAAAAAAATAACATTATTTTCGTTATAACCTAAGTAATAAAAGAAAAATTATTAAGGAAATAAATGTGAAAACATAATAAACAAAACAAAAAAACTGACAAATATTCTGACTGGTAACTTCGTTACATTACAGGGTGAAGTGATCATTCGATTAAATTTAGCAAAATCTATACATCAAAATCGAAATGTTTGTGCCGTATGGCATTGTAAAAAGCCTTCTTGTACATACGGACAGTGATAAAACTAGGTCCTTTGAAAGTCATATAGCAAGGTACATTTTATTTGCTCAAAGTCTTCCTTAAATACAATGTTTTAATTATTTTGGTCGGAATATAGTATCTTTTAAATACAAAGGATCCAAAACCACCTCCATTCTGTCTCATGACCCTGAAGTCAAAGCGTTTTTTTTTTAAAGCTATCTAATTAAATGTCAAAACTGACAAAGAGGTTTTAGTAAAACAAAAATAAGACTCTATGTGCCAAGATGACACTCTATCCAGCATGCGTATTTGAGCACACTCTTCATGGCGGATGAAAGACATATAGCCCTAAGCTTCAAAGATAAACACACGTGTATTTCACAGGTAAAAGCATTTGCATCCATTCACAATACTGAGTATAAAATAAGCTCAAGTAACATTTGAAAATAAAAGCAGATCAATATATCTGAACAATATGTTGTTGAGATATTAGAACAAACCAGAACAGACATTTTTATTAAGACGTTTTCAACGTACATAGACTTCTCAATACTGGAATAAAAAGCAAATTGTAAGAAATTCAAGAAAGACTACCATCATGTCAACTTCCGGGTTCAAGGTCAAAACATTTACATAATTTAGATGTTCAAAGAATTAGTGTGTCGATTTTCTAAACGTTTCAGCCATTCCAAAGTTCCGATACAAACGGTATTTCCATGTTGTGTGTTAATTTGCTACTTGAATACATCATTCTTTTATATAAGTTGAACATCAAGACGTAAATACTGTATAAGACCGCCACTTTATTTATTAATTTGGCAGGCAATGAGTAACAATTTAGCAAATTCTCATTCAATGTAATTTTCGTCCCCTTAAACAAACAAGACGCTCCAGAGACCAAGACGTGCTGCAGAGCAAAAACCGTTTGAAAAAAAAGTTAAACAATACAAAAAGAAATACACGTGAGGTTAAGGAGACGCAACAATGCTCATTGCATAGGGTCAGGGCTTTTCATCCTTATATAACAGAGGCCTTATACAAGCCTCTCCCCAATCCAAAAATATTGTATTTTTTCCCAACTGTGCAGAGCCTCTTCCCAAAATGCTTGGTAAGATGTTGAAAAATAGATCAAAATCCTCTGTGGGGAGTTTTAAAATTAAAATCTGAAAAATAAAGTGCTTTAAAACATTAAATTTAAGTTGAAAATTCTTATTACTATTCAAATTTATAAACTAGTACCCATCTTTCAATAAATTTTGTTTTCCCAAAATAAACAATTATCACGCATAAATTTCCAATATGAAAGGCCAGGGCCTCTTCCCAATTTTCTGCGGGTTATGCACACAATTTAAAGGAGATTTTCTTAGAAAGTTTGGTTTATCTCAAAATAAAATATGGACCATATCATTACAAACAATAAGAAGAATGATTTGTTCCATATATTGAAAAGAGCATAGAACTCGAAAGATAGACATACGTGAATTTTACAGGTAAAAGCATTTGCATCCATTCACAATACTGGAGATTAAAGAATCAAAAGTAACATTCACTAAAGCTGATCAATATGTCCAAATACAATAATATTTTATTGCAATATACTATTGTATTTGGACATATTGATCGACTTTAGTGAATGTTACTTTTGATTATTTGATCTCCAGTATTGTGGATGGATGCAAAGACTTTTACCTGTAATTGAGATAATATAAAAATGAAAAGCCAACTTTAAGAAAGATAATAAAGACTCTCACCATGTCTACTTCCGGGATCAAGGTAAAAAAAATGCTTTTCAAAACACTACACTTATACCATTGCCAACCCAATGAAAGTGAAGAAATAAAGTGGTCTTGCCATGTATTTACATTTTGATGCTCATGTTTATTAAATAATGATTTTTGGTAGCTGTGTCAGCCAACAATGAAATACGGTTTGCTTGAGAACGTTGGCATAGCGTTTTGAAACGTATAGAAAAGCGAATCACTTAAAAATCTACAATAAATTAAGGCCATCTGTAAAAAAAACTGTTGTATTTTAAAATAATTACAAATTGTGTGGGGATTGATGTGCAGGAATAAATATCATAATAAATCTTAACCTGGATGCCAACTAGAAATTTGAGGCAGTCCATGCTAAGCCAGAGCTACACTGGTCGAAAAAAGAACTCGGTTGAATCACTTTCGGTATAAAATACTTAATGATGAGCAGCTACATGTTAATTAAGAATAAAACATACCCAACAGGCGGCGTCAGCCTCGTCAAAGATGCGCGTGTCATCTTTCTCGAACTTATAACATCGATTGTTGTAAAATTCCCAGCCGGACGGACACCCTGCAATTAAATATACTTATGTAATAATTGCAATGTTTACGTTTTTTTCAAAACACAAATGATAGTAATGATAGTGATCTAATTGTATTACTATAATACAATGAATTTACTTGAATTTGATGGATAATTAGTCGTAAATACGAATGCAAGCGCCAGATTTACCGAATGACCTCCCAGTTTTTCGGCGTTAGCTGTCTAAGCTCACTTTTGACCTAGTTTTTCGACCAATGAAATATTGTAAATAAAACTTATTATGCAGCGGGAAAATCAAATAGATTATTTTGATTGGTTATTAGTGGGTCTCGTTAATGATTACCGTAACGATTTTTATATTGTGTGTTAGTATTTACATGGCACTTACATGTTCGGGCATTTTCGTTTTTAAAAGCGATAATTGTATTGGGGAAAAAGATATTTACGGTATAAATAACCAGTTAAGTCAATTGATGGCTTAAATACGATTTTGTATGGAATATTCATGGGTGTCAGGTAAACACTCGAGTACAATACACAGTGTAAAACGACAGAGAAGTGCAGATATTTCTGGTTCTTACTGGTTCCTTTCTAGTTCCTTTGATACTGATTGTTAATTTCATGTCCAGACATTCAAATCGCCTTGGTGTAGTGGTTATCACACTCGCATCTCAAGCGGATGCCCCGGGTTCAATACTCGGGAGGGACACTTTTTTTTAAGTTTATTTACGTGAAAGTTGGTAGATTTCGCTCTTGTAACAAGTTGTTATTTTCATTTTTTGTATTTTAATAACAGTTATTCGTCATTAGTACTAACTCTACAAAAGGTATTTAATTGAAACTGAATAAATGTACAGTTAACATTAGACATTCTTCTTTAATCGACGTATTATCATCAGACGAAATTTTTGCACGCTCTTTATTTCTTTCTTTCTTGTATATAAAAATCTTTTCCATCAACGCCGTTTATCTTTTTTTAAAGATATTTCTTGTTATTGTAGTCCACTATTTATGATTAAACTTATGACACCCAGACCGGCAATATATCCTACCAAGAAACAAAAACAACTATATTACAGTACATGCGGCAATTTTTATTTATGTTTATAGAGATATTTAACAATAGCTGAAAATTAAGTAATACACATACTACTAATCTTTACTTTTATTTTAATATTAGCAATAACTTCACACGTTTAGCAGTAATTTAATTATTTGATAAAACGAAATTTCATCTCGTATGAATATGTTCAAATGCGTTGATAATAAAAAACGAAAGATGCATTTTAAAGAAGGTTTGAACTATGCTGCACATTTTAGACCGTTTTAGGTATTCAAAGTACATACTCGTACTTACAAATCTTTAATGACATTAATTTCATATTAAGCATCTTCAAATTTATTTTCACTGTACATGGGTTCATCTTTAATTCAAACTTTTCAAGTTTTCATGGGTTCATCTTTAATTCAAACGTATCATTTTTGCGCTATTTCTGAGAATATCCCGCTCGCATTCAAAAATGTTATTACGACAATCAATTTTATTTTTATATGTTCAGCGACACTAGGCTTTATAGTATATTACCACTGACAAGATGGGAATGCTACCCCCTACTGCATTGTATCTATTTTTTGTTTGAAACATTCGGAATTTAATTATACCATATTTTGTCGACGTTTGGAGCTGAACGTGCCCAATTTACTGAAGATTTTATATTTGAAACCCAATAATTAAAAAAACATCCATAAACTGAAAACTTGCCGTTCACGGTAAATACAGTAACCGTAGTTCAGTACTTTATTGCCCAAATGTGATTGACAACTTCTTTCTCACTTCACTGTCATCGATAAAAAAAAAGAAAAATAAATGATCGAAATTTCCCTTAGGGCAAAAACAGATAAAATATATTGTTATCAGCATCATATCATTCATGATGACATTTAAATTGTTATGTAATGCTTTGTTTTTTGTGTTTTGTGTTTGAATGTAAATAGAATTTTACGGAATTTTTAGGTCTACTTTACTGTTCTTATTTTTCTTAACTTTTGTGAAATAAAAATGAATATTTTAGGTCTAGCTATTTTCTTAACTGTTCTAACTTTTCTTAATGTATGTAAATAAAAGTAAATTAATAACACTGATTTGTTCAAATTTTATTGAATTGCATTTTGCCGTAAGGGAGATTTTAATAATTTTACTTTTTATCGGTGACAGTGCCATGACGAAAAGATTAAGCCCTAAAGGCATTGCTATTTCAAGGTCTGAAAAGTTACATTTTAAGTCTTATCTTTACTTCATCCTTTTGACATATTTTAATAGCTTATGAATATAATACTTGCCATATTATACAACACTCACCTAGTATTGCAGATAAAGGTACACCTACTCAAGACATTCTTACTTTCACCAAAGCTTTATGATTCAGTTTGTCTGCCCTTTTTTCATAAATTTGACACAAATATTTTAAGAAAAGTACATAAATGTTTTGTTTAAACTGTTAAATGCTTGTAACTGAGGACGATTTTATAGGCTTGCATACACTGGTTTTATGTACATTATGGAACATCAAAGCATACAGCAACAAAAACGTCCTTTATGTATCTAGGTCACCTAAACGTGTACAACATAAACGTTGTCACGTTATCGTGTTCTGCAGTAAATGGATACTAGTTAAACAATATTCAGTTTAGGTGTAGTAAATAGTCAGTGCACACGTTTATTTAAAAATTTAACGGATACCCCACTTCATCAAATGGCGTCTATATTGTTGAAACAGCAATGTTTACATGTACTTATATCTGGTCAAATAATCAGTAACAAATCATTAAATCAAGCGGAGTACTCTCCTTTAATAATAGTCATTTAAAATAAATAGGCTGATCTCATTATGACGTATTTTGTGCATTTATGCATACTGCTTAGTACGAGAATACAGAACTTTGTTTAATTCAATAAAGGGTTACGGTCCTTTCTTCTACATAATGTTATAATGAATTTCGTATTTTTCTTAATACTGGTACGTTCGGAATGGTTAAAATACAGTTAAACGTAACAACCTAAAGAATCTGAAAAAAATTCATCGTATAATAGTTACACGTACAGAACTTTTTAATTTACCGTCCTTACTAAGTTTTTTCCTTCTTTTTTGACATTTTATATCTATTTTAGGTATACACGTAATGCATATACTACCGTCTTAATTATAACAAGTACATGTAAGCAAACATGGACATGAAAGTTCGTTATTACCTTAAACAGATTTAATTATCACAGTGCCTTTGTCAAAGGACTGCAGTTGTTATATTTTCTATATCCTAAAACTTGGAATATCCAACTAAGAATTTTCAACCTAAGAATGAATAAAGTAGTGTATACATACTCACCTAAAGAAGAATATTGAGCAAAATTCCGTTTCAGATATAATAAAATAATAAAAACTAAGCACAAAAATTCATCTCGATTTCGAATCATAGTACTGGTTAATGTGTACAGGACACTGTTTTTGCAACCATCACACAATCACAGTTTCACAAGGTCATGCTTATAATGCAGCAAATCGCAAAATGAATGAAACTGACAATTGTTTTGGTTGAAAATGTGTAACGGACTCAGTACAGGTGAGTGTTTATTAACGAGCATTCATAATTCAATCTGTCTCGCGCGGCGAAGCACATGTCAACATGTCGGTATAAAATTGTTGATGGATGTGACAATTAACATAGTTTCAAATATTTCCTGTATCTTCATAGGAAATGAAACAATTTTTTAAATGTATATTTAAACCTCTATTAGGAAAAGTAATAGTATTAATATCTATTTCTGTTCCAAGGTGATAAACCCTCGGGTTCTCTTTCTCATTAATTGTCTATTTTGAAATTGATCATTTTTATAATTCATCTCTTTTGCTCGCTACTTTTTGGCTGTGTAGGAAGGCTGTGTCTTCTGGATGTGGCCATTCCTCATATGAATATTTCACGTTTATAAATATATGTTACTTTGTAAATGTTAATGTAACCTTGACTTTTGTCGGCTATACTGGCGGCGGAAAAACGGTTGAATTTTGCCAAAACCTTTTACTTGATGGTTAACACGGAAATCAATGTTTCGTGTTGTGTTTTTGAAATTCGTTGACGTCTAAAATACGATTTTCAGCACGTGTTCTTTCGTATGTCAATCTTTTTAAAGTTTCTTGCAGATGGTATGTTTGTCCCAATCAATGGAGCACTCATTTTCATCAATTTATAATTACGCTGGTTTCTTCTTACCCGGAGTTAAAAGCAAACAGTATAAAACTGTAATGATATGTATTACTGGCGACTGTTGTTCTGTTGATCATGATGTCTAAAATAAGAAAGATGACACACCACGCTCGACTGCAACCATGCAAAAATTCACTTTACCGTTGTCAGCAATAAAAGTTAGATTTCGAACAAAGACCGAGTAACCGAAGAACTACTAGTATTTATCGGCGCAAAAGGTGTACTACGCGTGCTTTGAAGATTTATTTTCGGTAAACATCAAGGCAGTAAAGCGCCTCTAAGACGAACCTAGCATACAGCAACAAAACATAGACATTTAAGATTACTTGCATGATAATTTTTATTAATTAATATTATCGACCTTTCAAAGACCTTTCATTTTTGATATAATTAACTGATATCACTCAAAGGTTCAAAGTGTGACCTCAAACTATTTTTAATACGGTACATGTATTACTGAGACAGCGCTCGTAAGAAGAAAACCTTTTTGAGAACCCATCATAGTAATCTTACTTGCATGTAAGGAGATAAGAAGAGAAGAAAAATTAGATCATTATCGTGATAACCAATCTGAAAAATAAAATGTTGAAACGAACTGACATTCTTCTGAGAACGAAGTGACTCAAAGCTATTGTGTCATATGTCTTGCAAAGATCTTTCATTAGTTAATTCCATACAGACCGCTTTATACCGCCAATCATCATCCAAACGCTAACTCTTGCATTCAAAGCAAGCTTTTAGCGTTTGTTTTATGAGGTATTTGTCGGAAAATGATAGCTTTGATAAATAAAGTGTTTACAAATGAAGTTGTAAAGGTAATAGTTTTAATGACCTCCCGGTTTAATGGTACACATGAAAACCCCATCTATGGCTGAATGTGTTAGGGTTTACTCATATTAATATTATTCAATGAACGTAAAGTCATGCGATGACGGCTAAATACGATGAGATAGGTGTACGGCATTATCTGAAGAAGCTGACAGAGAGTTTAGCAAAAGATTGCAATTTTATAATATAGATTAGGTCTTATTCTAATACTCGATGTGTTTTTACACCGATCATAATATGAACATATATATTCATAATTTTACTCTTTTATCGATTTTTTGCTTCTTCTCTCCAAATTTAGGTCAAAATATAATGACATGCCTAAGGCAAAATTGTTTTAAGTTGACATTATCGGATATATATTTAGTGTTTGACGTGAAGAATGGTATTCCGTGTTATAAATAAACATCTTAATAGTTACTACATTCAACTTAATATCAAATGATAAATGTATATTTCTACTAACATTTGACTTTCATTTGATATGGAAATTTAGAAACGTAATTAATGTGTAATTTGATATTACACAGACGGTTGCATTCTTGTAATACAAATAAAAAAATCGAACTATAGTAGATCTTATAAATCACCTCATCATGGATTATACTGTAAGCTATTTGGATAGATTTAAAGGGAACTTTGAGCCACCGACAAATATGAAAATATTGCAGGCTCGGTTTGATTGAGCCTGTTCATGAGCAGTAATTGAAATACACATTACTGCCCACGCTGCCTAGCTTCGGTTGAGCGCTGTTAGACCGTATATGTCACAAAACGTATATGTCACACGTGTGATATATTCAGTCGAATACGTCACACGTTTTTATATATTCGGTCGATTACGTCACACCCTTCAGCCGAATATGGGACATGTGACATATTCGGTTGGAATTAGTTTTTTCACGCTCATCAAAACGTATTTGTCACTTATCAAAAATGTGTCAAAAATGAAAACGGTGTATATAAATAGAAGTCCAATTATTTAAAATATTAAAGAACATTAACCTAGAGCTGGAATTGTTAATATCATCATCATCATCATCATCATCATCATGTAACATCGCGACAACACGATGTTGCTAGATTTTACGTCTAATGGTGTGGTGTACTTTCAATCAATGTTGATAGCGAAATTGTGACATCGACAGTATATTTGTAGTTTTTTCTCATGTAAACTGTTATATAATTTCCAAATTATGTAGTTAGAATATAGGTCTAATGCTGTGATGCTCTTAAAAATAACTAAAGTTATGTCATTATCTTGTTGTTGTTTTTTTTTATTAAAAAAAGATTTTACGTGTAATGATGTGATGTTCTTTTGAATAACTGTTAAAGTTATGTCCGTTTCTTGTTTGTTAAAGTTATAAAAAAGATCCTACTGTTTTAAATTTGATTAAAAACTTGATGTTAGTTTCTCGTCTAGTAAACTATTTGTGTTAAGTTCTTGTGGCCCCTTACTGTACATTGCATATCTGCAAGTCGAAAACGTTCAACAAAAAATCAGTCGTGATAATGATGTTGATAGTGATGTTTCGCTGATGTTAATAAGGGAAAGCTGCTGCTGCTGCGGACAAAGATAATAGCAACAATGTTTAGAATCGGTTCATGGTATGAAATGTGTGATACGGTCAGACATTTATCGCTTATTTGCACAAACGTATATGTCACATGAAGTCAGGTGTGATTAATTCGGCCGAATATGTCACACACGTGTGACATATACGTTTGTGACATATACGGTCTAACAGAGCGCAACTCAATATTTACACCAATAAACAGTACAATTAAGATCCATCCCAAACAAAAGTTTTTTTATCCATGCAAAAGTCACCGCTTTCGATCACTAGAACACTAGATGAACTTTAAGGCGTCGCAAACATTGCAAATGGCGAAAACAGGCTAAAATTTCAAAAATGAATTTTGGGGAAAATACTAATTAATAATAAAATAATGCAAACGAAAGTAGAAATCTATAGAAATCTACTTTCGTTTTGAACCAGGAAGTAAGTTTTCCTTGCATTTCTTGTAAACCCTAACATTATTTAGACGAATTGGCACTAAACATTGTAGACCAGCATATACTTATTTCAGATATGTGTTGGTTTGGTATTATGTCCATGAATTTCAGAGTTCTCATGCAAACGGTTTTTCTTTTGTTTTAGTATGTGCTTGATAATTAGAACACGAATTAGACTAAATTGAGCTTGCAAACATTAACTACATCCATAGCTAAATACATTTCTTTACTAAAATCTAGGTGGCAATAGGTATTTCCCCCAAAATTCATTTTTGAAAGTTTAGCCAGTTTTCGCCATTGGCAATGTTTGCGACCTCTTAAGGTTCCGCAAAGATTGCAAATGGCGAAAAGTGGCTAAATTTTCAAAATTGAATTTTGGGGGAAATACTTATTGCCACCTAGATGTTAGTAAATAAATGTATTCAGCTATGGATGTAGTAAATGTTTGCAAGCTTAATTTAGTCTAATTCATGTTCTAATTACTAAGCACATATTAAAACAAAAGAAAAACCGTTTGCATGAGAACTCTGAAATTCATGAACAATATACCAAAGCAACTCGTACCTGAAATAAGTATATGCTGGTCTACAATGTTTAGTGCCAATTCGTCAAAATAATGTTAGGGTTTTCAAGAAATTCAAGGAAATCTTACTTCCTGGTTCAAAGTGAAAGTACTTTCACTTTCACTTTGAACCAGGAAGTAAGATTTCCTTGAATTTCTTGAAAACCCTTTCATTATTTTGACGAATGGGCACTAAACATTGTAGACCAGCATATACTTATTTCAGGAATAAGTTGCTTTGGAATATTGTTCATGAGTTTCAGAGTTCTCATGCAAACGGTTTTTCTTTTGTTTTAGTATGTGCTTAGTAATTAGAACATGAATTAGACTAAATTAAGCTTGCAAACATTTACTACATCCATAGCTAAATAAATACTAAAATCTAGGTGGCAATAAGTATTTCCCCCAAAATTCAATTTTGAAAATTTAGCCACTTTTCGCCATTTGCAATCTTTGCGGAACCTTAACAATTAAAAAGACAAAACGAAGAATGATAAACGAATAGATTAATACATAGATTACACATATTACATGACTAATGTGCGTGAATGATATATATTGATTTAATATTTTAGGGTATTTTGAAAAGATTCGAACAAAATTGTCATTGAAAACAAGTTAGATTCTGTGAACTTAGTTTGTAAGTAGTAAAAGTCAAAAAAGAATGTTCTACAGAAATTTCACTGCATTCATGGTATGAAGTAAGAACAGCCTGTAAAAATTACCACAAAAAGTTTTGTTAAAATGTGTCGTTTTCCAAATTAATTATATATATTATCACACAACAAATATGTCTCCTGAATTCCCATATATAGTAAGCATTTTGCACATTGTATCAGTTGATAATGCACTTTATTAGCACCTAAAATCAATGTTTAAGCTTATCGCTTTCAGTTTTTTTGCTACTTTGCATAATAATGTAGCGTGACTAATAGCGACTGTGACAACCCTCCTCATGGGCGACAACTCCACATTTGCTGGAATATTTGAACAGCCAGAGTAATTGTAACAGGTAAACAACCAGGGCAACATTCCCAAAACGAAATCCGCTCACATCCGTAAAGTTCTTGGATAAGTTAACCCTGCTTAATAGTGTTTGTGAGAAAATGGTATAAGGTTGAGTCAATTAGAATCTAGTTCAAGAACAACGATATTAACAATGATAAGTTTCCACTTTGATATTTTGTACATTTACATAAGTATAACTATCTGAAATAGTAAAATTTGATTCTCTATTAATGACGACTACGGAAGTTACCACGCAGGACTTTGCTTTAGAATATAAATATAAACATATCGTGGGCCTAATATCAAAACCTCGTATTGTCACTTTTACAAACTTTACTGCTACGACATTTTTTTCTCATTATATCAATTGCTATTTAAATTGCACTTAATTTGAAAGGAAGTAAATTTGTATCATACTTAAATTTTACAGGTAAACACACTTGTTTATAAGTTTGCAAGTAGTTAATAAAGTTGTAGAGAATATATTTACATTCCTATTGATTTCTTCGTTTAAAAAAATTCGGTTCATTTTGCATGAACCGCATGACCCATAATGACGTCAGTAACGTCATGGCTGTTACTATTGAAAACTTCACGTATTACTCACCCTTTTCACTTAATACTAATTTTTGAAAGCGTTCGACTTAAGTTTATTTAAAGAAAAAAATGAATAAAATGTTAATATAAGTAATGATTCTTATTTTGGTGCGGTTCATGCAGATTGGAACGTGCACGCGAGAGCTGGCAAATTTACCGTAAAGCGCTAGCGCGCTTTATGGATTTGCCAGCTCTCGCGTGCACGTCCAATCTGCATGAACCGCACCAAAATAAGAATCATTCCTTAAATGTTCTTTTGATATTTTTTAATCATTTTTAATGCTCGTACGACATTTTGTTTGCTTGTTATTTAAGTTAGTAATACAATTTTATTGCATTGTGTGGTATACATGTACATGTACAAAATAAAAAACTTTCTGTAAAACTGGTTCTTTTAACAGACATTTTACTCTTTATTTTACATTTAGTAACAGTTTATTCATTGGAATAACTAGCAAAACAATATACCGTTAAAGGATTTAACATCTTTATTATATAAAACCAAATACGAATAACTCTAAAACAATCATGAAATACGAACGGTAGTACGAAACTGCAAGTTACTGCAAATAGGTATCCAGGACGCCTATGCTCTTTATCACATTGAACAAAACTAACTAAATAAGCAGAGTTTGGCTAAACTATTTGGCTAAAATATTTTATCAATTGCCTAAAGTAACATAAATAATGAAGTGACAAGGGGGGGGGATTGAACTGAAACGGGAAATAACTATAAAATATTTTGAAAGAGTCGCAGAGTTTGTTGGAAATGTAGTAGGTCATTATTGGGGACATTATTTTAGTTTCATATCAATCATTTAAATAATGTTCCAGAATGAAAATTTAACGCAAACTCTAAGTGAAAAAGAGGCATAACCTTAAAAATAGTGTAGGTCTTGGTGAAAGTGATGTAGATTATGATGGTGAAAATGTGGGTTTTTTTCTGGTTTGAAGTTGATACCTGTATCAGTTCCAGAGTTATGGACCAAGTGCAAATAAACTTTAAGACAAAATCTATGTAAAAAGTGGCATAGTTTTAAAATAGTTGTAGCAAAGTTATGGGTCATGATGGTTTGGTGAAGATTATTAAAGTGGATATATATTCAAAGTTTTGATTTGACATGCGGAGCAGTTTCGATGTTATGGACCAAGTGCATATTTTGGAGAACACAAATTCTGGGTGAAAAGGGGGCATAACTGAAAATATATTTGTAGTAGAGTTATGGTTTTTTTACAATGGTGTAGATTTTTATGATGAATGTGTATTCAAAGTTTCAATGCAATCCCAAGTAGTTTCAAAGTTATATATTGAGGTATTGAGATATTCTGTAAAATACACATGTTTTTGAAGCAGTGACAATGGGTCTTTAGGGATTGGCCGAGAGGACGACTTGGGCGACTTTTTCGCCCCCGAGCTTCAAACTTCGCCTTAAATGCGCACCGAAGCGAAAATCAAGTCGCCGAAATTTTAAAAAAAAAAACTGCAGTACAACACATGTTTTCCCAACTTCTTTTAACCAGAAAGATTTAAATTATTAAAGTTATGGGTGTTGATGTTGTTGGTAGTGTTGTGTATTTGATGGTGAAATCATGTAACAAGTTTCAAGTTGATATCTAAGTAGTTTTTAAGTTATGGACCCATATGCATAGTTCAATCAACTCAAAATATACGTGGAAAGGGGCATATCATGAAAAGTGTTCGTAGCAGGATTATGGGTGTTGTTGGTAATGATGCAGAATTTGATGGTGAATATTTATTTCAAGTTTGGTGATTTCTCAAGTAGTTTCAAAACTATGGACCCATATTTTGCTTAACGGACACCAACGCGAATAGTAGATCAGAAAATATGTTTATTTCTTTTAAAACCACAACAGTTTAAGAATAGCTAAACAACAAACATGCTAAGTGTGTCAATCCGCGTGATATCGAATTAGATATTCAGTAAACCTTGACCAAGTAAAATTACAACTTTAACTTTTGTTCTTGTTTGTTCATATGAGATCCTGTTGCGGCAAGTCTGAGGTTGGTGCACCCTAGAACCTGGTTTAACCGCTTCTGACCGTTCGAAAGCGGTAACCACAGGCATTCTCTATTTCGTTAATTGTTTGTGGTGCGAGATTTTGACAGATTTCGCGCTAGATTTGCTGTATTCCCGGGTTGCCAAAAAGCGATTTTCTGAAAATTTGGTCGATACGAGGTTTTGTTATTAGGCCGACGTTTTACTGGTTCGCTAATAGCTAATGCAATAGAGGGTATATATATATCATACGGCTAATTGGAATGTTTGACATTTTACTGCGCAGTGTCGTGTTAAGACAGATAAGTTTAGTACACACGTTGAACAGAACAAAATTAGGTGTTTTGTTTTAGGATAAACTGAAGCTTGATCAAGGTAACGTATTTTTCAGAAAATCTGCAGTACAACAACTTTTTTCCCATCTTCTCCTTACCAGACCGATTTCAATTATTAAGTTACGGGTCTTGACGTTGTTGGTAGTGTTGTGTATTTTGATAATGAATTCATGTAACAAGTTTCAAGTTGATATCTAAGACGTTTTTAAGTTATGAACCCGTATGCATACTTTAATCAACTCAAAATCTACATGGAAAGGGGCATATCATGAAAAGTGTTCGTAGCAGGATTATGGGTGTTGTTGGTAATGATGCAGAATTTGATGGTGAATATTTATTTCAAGCTTGGTGATTTCTCAAGTAGTTTCAAAATTATGGACCCATATTTTGCTTAACGGACACCAACGCGAATAGTAAATCAGAAAATATGTTTATTTCTTTTAAAACCACAACAGTTAAAGAATAGCTTAACAACAAACATGCTAATTAAGTGTGTCAATCCGCGTGATATCGAATTAGATATTCAGTAAACCGTTGACCAAGTAAAATTACAACTTTAACTTTTGTACTTGTTTGTTCATATGAGATCCTGTTGCGGCAAGTCTGAGGTTGGTGCACCCTAGATCCTGGTTTAACCGCCCCGTGGCAAATTGTTTTGCTACTGACCGTTCAAAGGCGGTAACCATAGGCATTCTCTTTTTCGTTAATTGTTTGTGGTGTCTTATTTGAATCTTCTTATAAAAACGATATTTATGATATTTAAACAAATGACTATCTTGGTCCTTTCCTATTGACATAGAGGTGCGAGATTTTTGATAGATTTCGCGCTAGATTTGCTGTTGCCAAAAAAGCGATTTTCTGAAAATTTGGTCGATACGAGGTTTTGTTATTAGGCCCACGTTTTACTGGTTCGCTAACAGCTAATACAATAGAAGGTATATATATCATACGGCTAACTGGAATTTTACATGTTTGACATTTTACTGCGCAGTGGCGTGTTAAGACAGATAAGTTTAGTACACAGGTTGAACAGAACAAAATTGGGTGTTTTGTTTTTTGGATAAACTGAAGCTTGATCAAGGTAACGTATTTTTATAGAGAATAAATTTCAAGTTTTACAGTGATGCAAACCTATTTAAGAAAAATATTCACCTGTTAAGTTCCTTGTGCGCCTATAATCTATTTTTGAGCTCGCTAGTTGTAAGCAGGTCCCCAGTTTGGTCAAACGTCCCCAACAGAATCGTGAAATAAGTCAAACATCTAAATATGTTAAAACTATTTATAACTATTTGTTTATAACTGTTATAAATATGCACGCCGTTCTGTTTTGCATTGGCTTGCTTAAATGCATGCTTATATTAAAAGACACGTTTTCCCTTGCGCAGTGGTTCTCTCAAAAGCTCACTTACTCAGTGCTGTATAATGCATAAATATTTATTCATATTTTAAGTTTTTATGCAAATACTTCTTAAATACTGCACTAGAAATCGATATTTTATAAAATTTTAAACTGATATAAATCTCATTTTAAATGCCGAGGATCCCTTTGTAAAAGATTTAGCGAGGCATAAAGTTGTACAATGGTTTCTGTAAACTGAGATTTACATCAAACGTTCGTTAAGCTATAAATGGTAAACAAATAAATCTGCAATATTTATGTGCATAAAAAGAATGTTAACACAGGTAAATCATCTTGGTTGATGATAATTTTAAGCGTCAAATAAAAAGACTCACCCTAAAGAATTCTATTTGATTTTCTGTAAAATTAGATAATTGACATGTTTCAAGCGTGAGGAAAATACACACATTAGTTTAAAGTGTTGCCTTATGAGCAAAATAAAGAACAATGGTAGCACACCGTTCAACCCGATAAGATGAATGCCGTGGGTAAGACGACGGCAGTTGCTTGTGTACATGAACGTTTTTCGGCGAAACTGAGTATTGGCCTGATTTTTACATTTTCCGGCAATATCTAAGCAGACAAAAATATACATATTGATTCCCTGTTTGTTAAGGGCTTGCCACACTCCTCCCAATTCTATTCATCGATAAAATAAAAATCATCAAATCTCAGTAATGGCAAAATGCCGTTCAATGAAACTTTGCACAAATGAATGTTACTAATGTAACTTTATTTTGCATACAGAACGACACGTTAGAAAAGTAAAGAAACAAAGCTAGACCTAAAAATTCCTTGAATTCTATTTGCATAAATTCACAAAAACTTTTAATTTCCCTCGTGAGCGCAATGATACTGACAAGAAAATGTTGTGTACTTTGTAAAAAAACTTTCAACTATTAAAAGCGAAATCAGTGATTTTCATCAGTTTACGCGACCAGGAAATTGAAGGTCAAACACACTTTTACTAATATCTCGTAAAGTTTACATATGTAAATCATGAGGGCACAATAAATTGTTGTCAGTATCATATTACTCATGTGGGCATTTAAAATGATGTTTTGTGTTCTTTAGTTTTTGTGAATTTATGTAAATAGAAGTTGAGGGAATTTTTTGATCTCGCTATTGTTCTTTACTTTTCTAACGTGTCTTACCATCTGTAAAATAAAGATACATTAATAACATACATTTGTGCAAAGTTTCAATTAACAGCAGTTTGCCGTTATTGAGATTTTGATAATTTTCTTTTTATCGATTAATAGAATTGGGAGGAGTGTGGCAGGCCCTTAAGGACTCTACTGACGAAATCTTGACGCACACAGGATATTATTTACAAAGAAATTTCAGAAAAAGTGTGCAATTTTTTGACAAAATATGTCATTTGACGAATCGGTCGCAAATATTCTTTTTCATTACCAAATCTGAAATATTTGAAATATACCATGATAAAGTTCAATTATTTCCCTGTAATTATTTGAAACCACAGCTTCCAATTCGCTTTCTCTAGAAAGATATTTACTTTTAAACTTGGAATGTCGTGGAGATTTTGGTAACGACAACGGCCGTTAACACTAAAATATTGGTACAGTTGAATGCAGTTTCGTCAGTGGATTGGATAACGTAAACGGCCGTCAAGCGAAAATTAGCTTTGTCTCTTCAATGATTAACACTGGACCCGAGAACATAATGTTTTTATTGCATCGTGATTTGACCGATGTTTTTTTAACGCGCACATTGCCAATTTCGTTGTATATTTTTTCTTTAAACAGCTGTTGAAAATGACATATTTATGAAAGTTTTTAAAATACTGTTTTACAAATTGAGTTTGATCTGACAGAGATTACGATTCCTTGTATTTAAACTATATTCTAGAGATATGACCATGACGTCTTAGCCGTATTGTCAGCGAAGCAAAGGTGACGACAATGATATATAAAACAGTGAAATATGCATATCAGGGATGGCCACATCCAGCAGACACAGCTTCCCCATACAGTCAAACAGCAGAGACGAAAAGAGAACATGGTATTACAATAATCAATTTCAATATGGACGCCACAAACAATTAACGAAAGTGAGAACCCGAGGGGTTACCGCCTTGGAACGGTCCGACGTCAAAACTTAGTCGCATAAGAATAGTTGTTTTTCGTCTGTTACAAATATGAAGCAAAAGAACTTCAAATACTTCATTCTGAGTTGAATTTTACTTACTTTCGTTGTCTATATAATTTTATTTATAAATCAGAAGTAAATCAAGACCGCCTGCGCTTCGAATATTCTTAAAGAGTAATGGCTACCAAATGAAAATAAAGAATAATAACATTTATTTCCGAATTTTAAAACTATAATATTACGTACTCGGTATGGTTCGTCCCCAGATAAAGTTCGAGCTGAAATAATATACGGTGCTACATTTTTTCTCGTCTGCAGGCGGCTGTGCAAGTGCATTAAATTTCAAGTTCGTAAAGTATATATAGTACATAATATAAGAATTTGCACAAAGTTAGATAAAATATTATATTGTTTTTCATTTGAATGAGTACAGACGGTTGTACTTCTCTTTTGACAAGTGTACGAAATAATTGAATACTTAAAATTATTACAATTCTAAAATTGCATCAACAACAAAACGTTAGGTAATATTATTCAACCTGGAAATCAGGTGTTTTGTTATAAATGTTTTTCTTTAGGTAAACATACGTTTCAATAATTATCTTGATTTATACACAACAAGGAGTAGCCTAGATTTGTTAACACTAGAGTCTGATACACTTTATGCATAAAGCAGACAACAGCGACGTTGAAAATAAGTTCACTTGACGGCCGTTAACGTTATCCAATCCACTGACGAATCTGCATTCAACTGTACCAATATTTTAGTGTTAACGGCCGTTGTCATTACCAAAATCACTACGACGTACCAAGTTTAAAAGTAAATATCTTTCTAGAGAAAGCGAATTGGAAGCTGTGGTTTCAAACAATTACAGGGAAATAATTGAACTTTATCATGGTATATTTCAAATATTTCAGGTTTGGTAATTAAAAAGGATATTTGCGACCGATTCGTCAAATGACATATTTTGTCAAAAAATTGCACACTTTTTCTGCAATTTCTCTGTAAATAATATCATGTGTGCGTCAAGATTTCGTCAGTAGAGTCCTTAACAAACAGGGAATCAATATGTATATTTTTGTCTGCTAAGATATAGCCGGAAAATGTAAAAATCAGGCCAATACTCAGTTTCGTCGAAAAACGTTCATGTACACAAGCAACTGCCGTCGTCTTACCCACGGCATTCATCTTATCGGGTTGAACGGTGTGGGTAGGGCATGTTAAGTAGACACTTCAATAAATTTTGATCACACCTGAAGATAATAATCACGTTCTATCAATAATGAATGCCAAAAGTGCGATGCACTTGATTTTATAACTCTTTTATGGTTATCTGCCATATCTGACTAACAAACCAAATCATTATGAAGAACACTTTAAAAAAACTCATGAAAAGAATATTTTTTATCATTTAAAGGTAGTTTTTTTGTAAAATGATGCGATAATTATAACTTGAAACGTGTTTATTTTCTTTCTACTTTCGGTTTGATGTCAATACATATTAATGTACTACTTAAATCTCTGACATTATTTTGACAGATGACCGTAAATATTGTAAATAAGTGTTCACGTGATAGCTATATCATTTTTCTAGACGTTTTAAACAGCCATTCCTGACTTCTTGTGCAAAAGGTATTTCTTTTTGTGTGTGTCTGTTCAATTTAAATAAAGCATTTTGTTTCAAGCAACTTGAGCATCCAAACTTAAATACAGCCACATGACACTATATTTCTTAACTTTTATTTGTCTGCCAGTGAGAATTAATGTCGAGTTTTGAAAAGAATGTTTTGACTTCAAACCAAAAGAAAAACCCGGAAGAAAGTTTTCCTTGAATTTCTTGAAAACCCTAACATTATTTTGACGAATTGGCACTAAACATTGTAGACCAGGATATACTTATTTCAGGTGTGAGTTGCTTTGGTATATTGTCCATGAATTTCAGAGTTCTCATGCAAACGGTTTTTCTTTTGTTAAAGTATGTGTTTGGTAATTAGAACATTAATTAGACTAAATTGAGCTTGCAATCATTAACTACATCTTTAGCTAAATACATTTCTTTACTAAAATCTGGGTGGCAATAAGTATTTCCCCCAAAATACAATTTTGAAAGTTTTCACCATTTGCAATGTATGCGACCCCTTAATTTAATTTCAAGCTAGAATGTGTTTTTTTATTTATATGCAAAGCAGATAATATTAAAAACCGTGCTGCACTGGAGTTACGTGTAACATTTTTATCTTTAGGATCAATGGTTCTTTCAAATGATCTTTTTTTAAAGTTATCTCCCTAAACAAACATAATTAAGCCTCCAATTTTTATTCTATATGCTTTTTAAAATATTTACTTAGTTGAAACACATGCGATTTTTGATAAATAAATCTTGTAAGTCAACATAATTTATTATGTTTTGTTTAAGAACTATCCGTGATGGACCAAAATGTGATTTATGGAGGTGCAGCAGGAAGTGCTTTTGGGCCTGGAAATGTTTACATAATGAAGAATGAAGACCAGTACAAAATCGGGTGTTCCAATGATCCTGATAGAAGGCTTGGGGAAATACAACGCCAACCTGGGCATGCAAATACAGAACTTGTTGATTTTTATCAGGCGAATGAAATGAATAGAGCCGAGACAGCGGCTCAGAGTGCTGTAAAGGCCATCGGAATGGTTAAAGCAGAGGCAAATGCCACTGACTGGTTCAACAACCCCCACGGCGTTAGTGAAAGTCAGTGTACGGGAGCAGTTAGGAATGCCGTAGCAAAACATAATAAAAGAAAATAAAACTCAATAAAGATACATATCCCCTATATAGTTTGATGTTTTTGAACGTAAGATTTTCTTTCAGTGTAATCGTCAGCAAAATAATTGACAATATGGTTCCACTTGTCATAAGTAAACGTGTTATGTTTATTATTTCTAGTAAACATGCACAATTGTTTTTGCTTTTGCTTAAGTCTTCTCATGGTTTGTTATCAGATTCAAATTTTAATATGTCACAGTTTGAAGTGGGAATAGAATAACAATCGTTATTTAGTATATATTTTGTTACTATGCACATTTTCCCGATTTCCCGATGGTTTGGTCCCAAAAACACTATGGTCGGTCAATAAGTCAATATATGAAGGGTAATCCAGAAAAAAACGGACTGGGTTTATTTTCGACATTTATATTCCAGAATTATATCGATTAATTATTATTAATAGACAAGCTTTTCAAATTTTAATTGACATTTCACAAAAAATCACATATGTACAGTAAATAGTTAAAAAGATACAAACAATATTAATCAAAACCGCCATATAGAAACGTTACCCTATTGAAATAACTTTATTACTCCTAATTTCTCGTACAAATTAACATATTTTACCAAATTTGAAGCATAACAAGAAGCTGTGTTAGGAAAACACATATGCCCCCGGTAGCGAAGTTTGTAACGATACAAATTTTAAATGATAGCACAGTGTTAAAACTGCAACTAAAATGACAAGTTAGTTCTAAATAATGAAAATAACCGTCTGGTGCCAGAACCTGTATATGAAAAGAATTTATCATAACAAGAGCCAGTCGGAAACACATTTAAAACTGGGCTTCATTTAAACTGGGGAGTGATTCAGGAGTTTATGACACCCAACACACACACATGAACAAAAGTTTCTTAATCCAAGTTAGGAAATCAATAAATTACAGTTACTTTATTATTGTAGTTTTTTTAGAGGGTTTACACAACCCAGTCCATACACCCCTGATCCCACACCCATCAACCCACTATCCCTGCCCACCTATAGTGATGTGGTGGGGTGTGGTGTAGTATAGTAAGGTATGGTATGCTGGTTGTTGTCGGTGGTGGTGTGGGTGTTGTTGCTGTTGTTGGTATTGTTGTTGGTGTTGGTAATGTTGGTGTTGTTGGTGGTGTTGCTGTTGTTGTTGGTCTAGTTGTCAGTGTTGTTGTTGGTGTTGTCAGTTGTTGGTGTTGTTGATGCTATTGTTGTTGGTTGTTGGTGATGCTATTGTTGTTGGTGGTGGTGTTGTTGTTGGTGCTGTTGTTGACGGAGTTGTTGGTGGTGTTGTTGACGGTGTTATTGGTGGTGTTGTTGACGGTATTATTGTTGGTGGTGTGGTGGGGTGGTGGTGTGGTGTGAGATGGGGTGGTGTGGTGGGGGTGTGGGGGGTGGTGGTGGTGTGGGGGTGGTGGTGGTGTGGTGGTGGTGTGGGGGTGGTGGTGGTGTGGTGGTGGTGTGTGGTGTGGTGTGGTTTGGTTTGGTATGGAGTGGTGTGGTGTGGTGTGGTGTGGTGTGGAGTGGAGTGGAGTGGAGTGGTGTGGTGTGGTGTGGTGTGGTGTGGTGTGGTGTGGTATGGTATGGTATGGTATGGTATGGTATGGTATGGTATAGTATAGTATAGTATAGTATAGTATAGTATAGTATAGTATAGTAACCACTCAACACTTTCACCAAAGTATGTTAAGTACATCTGTTTTAAACCTTTTCTATAGCATTACCTTAGAAAAACACTAACATTGAAACTTTAACCAAAATTTCTAAGTCTTAATTCTAATTTCTAAGCGAAAAAGGGCAAAAATCAAATAAAACAAGTTAACCATTTATATCCTAGTATAAAATGGGGAGATAATCCCAGAAAAAAGGTAGCCAGACTTACGTAACTTGTAAGGATCATCATCTGTGCACTGTTAAGTATGTATGTAAACTTTAATGCCAGATCTCTTTGTGGATATTGCGAAATATCCAACATGCCGAAATAAGTTAACCATTTTCTAAGTACAAAAAGGGGAGATAACACCAGAAATAAGGTACCCAGAGTTATGTAACTTGTCAGTGTCATGACTTGTGAACTGTTAAGTAAGTGTGTAAACTTTCATGCCAATGCTCTTTGTAGAAATTCAGAAATATCCAACTTGCCGAAAAATGTTAACCATTTATCTCTAAGTACAAATTGGGGAGAAAACCCCGAATTAAGATAGCCAGAGTTATGTAACTTGTTAAGAGTCATACCCTGTGCACTGTATATTAAGTTTGTAAACTTTCATGCTTATGATCTTTGTAGAAATGGAAAAATATCCAACTTGCCGAAACAGGTTAACCATTTTTCTAAGTACAAAAAGGGGAGATAACACCAGAAATAAGGTACCCAGAGTTATGTAACTTGTCAGGGTCATGACCTGTGAACTGTTTAGTAAGTGTGTAAACTTTCATGCCAATGCTCTTTGTAGAAATTCAGAAATATCCAACTTGCCGAAAAATGTTAACCGGACGTACGGACGGACGGACGGACGGACGGACGGACGGACAGACGTACAGACGGACGGACGGTTCAATCACTAGATGCCGGGGGCATAAAAATCTTTTTTTTTCTCTTTAACATTATAACTCATTCACATTCAGTTCATATTCAGTTAAATGTTTTCTCTATGCCCGCATCTTTTGCCATCTTGAAGAACGCACTGTTGGGATTCTGGAGCAAGGAATCCGGTGTGTCGATTTCAAGTATCTGACCGTCAGATAATACTAAAATTCTGAAACAAAAGAATATTACCAATAACAATAGTAACTAAAACTTCAATACAAGAAAACCTTATTTAATAACGCCAAATTTCGTACAGTTAATTTTTTATAGTTGCTGAAATAAACCTTTAAATAACAAACGTCCAAAATCATATCAGCATCGTAAATAAGTCCACCTGTGACGTTGGATATTAAATAATACATATATATTATTTAACAATCTATCTTTCCAGTACTTGTTAAGAAAACTAACATGAAACAAAGTTGGATAATATAACCATAACTATTATATTTCTAAGATTGTGTTGAGCCTATGAACAATACAAAGCTATCATATTTAAGTAATTGCGCACCTCGCGATTGCTTTGTCATAAACAAAAAAGAAAAATATAAAAATCTCTCAATCGGCACAATGCACTTCCATCAAACTTTGCACAAATAAATGCTATAAGTGTATGATTATCTTGATACATTAAGAAAAGTTAGAACAGTAGAGAAAAATATTAAGACCTAACAAATCCCTAAATTTCTATTTGCAATTTATCACATAAAAGAACAACACAAAACATCAATTCAAATTTCAACATGAGTGAAATGATACTGACAAAAATATCTTAAGTCCTTGAAAAGAACTTTCAATTGTAAAGAGAGAGAAATCAACATTTTTATTTTTATGTCATCCATTTTCGCCACCAGGAAATTAAAGGTCAAACACACTTATATCGTGTCAGTAACTCATTATTAATCAAGACATTTAAATTTGCTGTTTAGAGTTGTTTCGTTTTTTTGTGATAAATTGCAAATATAATTTTAGGATTTTTGGGTCTAACTACTTTTCTTTACCGTTCTAACTTTTCTTAGTTATATGTAAATGAAAAATATATTGATAACATTGGTGGAACTGCATTGAGCCGGTCGAGAGATTTTTATATTTTTCTTTTGTTTATGGCAAATCAATAGCGAAAGGCGCAATACCTTAAAGACTTTGTTAAGCCTATGAGCAATACCAACCTATCATAACATAAGACCGTGTTTAACCTATACAAAATACCGACCTATCATAATCTAAGACTGTGTTTAGCCTATGAGCAATGGTAAGTATTGTACAATCTCGGAACTCTGTTCTGATCGTGTTCTGTATAAGTTCATCTGTTTCTAGATCCACTGCCGCTGTAGCTTCATCCAATATCAGGATGTTAGTCTTGTGAAGAAGGGTCCTTGCTAAACAAATCAACTGCCTCTGTCCAACACTAAAACGTGATATTGCTCTATTTTTTATAAATACCAATGCATTTTTAGGTAAAAATATTCTACAAATAAACATTATTATAGTCTTTAGTCGTTAGAAAACACTTTCTATATTTTTTACGCACTGGAGTTTGTCACGAACATATTTAACTATTAAATTAGATGGTAGCTAGTTCAGTTGAACATATATCCCCTTTAGTATTTTGACAGAATAAAATCCAAGTACAAAATGGGACATTTCTCCATCAAATGTGAACCTGACCTAAAGAATTTGGCATCATCACGAGCAATTCGTAAGCAAAATGATTTGAAAGTATGATGAAGAAGTATTAAGAAATGGCAGTCATAAAGTTTTCGTGACGGATGGACGTAAACAGCTATTCCTATGTATCGCCTTTTCTTCCAAAGAACAACAGAAAACGAGAAATTTAAAGCACCGGTAGTTTTTCTGGATTACTTGTTATCCCAAATTAGCAGACGACAGTCACATTTCATTTCAGTTAAACTGAAAAACAAATAAAAACTATACCTGAGATTACTTCCGCCTTCTCCACATTCATAATTTAGTTTTCCATACATATTGTCGACAGCTGTTTTCAAGTGAGCACATTCTAAAGCTTTCCATATTGCAACGTCGTCGAATTTACCAAAAGGATCTAGATTTTCCCGTAATGTTCCAGAAAACAGCACAGGATCCTGACAGGGATAAATAATTGAGACTTTTATACAAAGAGAAATACACCTTAGAATATGAAGTTACATATTTAAATATATACAGTTATCTAAATATAACATCAGTGCTTTCTGAACAACACAGTTTAATGTGAGAAAATGAGCCAACTTCCGCTAAATGTAATTTATAAAGAAAGTGTGGTCATACTTATAATATCAATCAACTTTTTATTTCTTAATCACCCTTTTTATGTTTTATGGCTTTTGGAGTCTGCTGTGATACACAAGAACCAACATTAATAGATCCGCTTTCAAAACTAATAATGCGCTCCAATGTTTAGAATATATCAAAATGAATATCGAGTGGACATTACGAAGCTTTCACCTAGTGCAAGGCGGCGTGGGCGATAATAGGCATCATTTGTAAGGCAAATGAACATACACAACCAAATCGAGCCATATATATTGTTGTATTAGTAATTTACTTCGACTTTTTCATTGTCCTTATCATCCATTTCTTTCTAAATGAAAACCTGAAAAAACTCGTGACCTGGGGAAGAATTGTTAGTTTACTCCGTAGTTCATGCAGTCCGAGATGAGCAATATCCACGCCATCAATAATGATTGATCCTCCAGCAGATTCTATCAGTCTGAACAAGGACAGCGCCATTGAGGATTTACCAGCGCCAGTTCGACCTACTATACCTATCTATTGCAACATAAAAAAAGACATGTTTAAGACAGATGTTTGAGTCAAAGTCACTAAATGACTTCAAACGTGTTTTTGTAAATATCTAGGCATTCAGAAGAATGTTGTCTGCGAAAAATTTGGTTAATAAGATTTGCCTTAAAAATCTCTATTTAAAACTTGCATTGCACGTTCTGTTTACGTTATATAAAATGTTTTCCGTTTTTGATAAAATGTTCTTTTGAGTCTTAATTATACTTTTGTATTTACCTGTGTGAAATTCTATACATACCTTTTCACCTGACGAAATATGACAAGTTATGCCCTTCAGAGTAAGATCGAGACCTTCTCTATATCGTGTTCTATAAGCCTTAAGCTCTATGGAGCCCGTTCTAGGCCAGTCTTTTCCTGGACTACTGGAAGGAATATTCCAGGGAGCCTACAATAAACCAATTATTAAGTATTTTAATAACTAACATCCTATTCATATTTTACTGTGTCTGCTGGATGTGGCCATTCCAGACATGCATATTTCACTTTTTTAAAACAAGGTTTATTGTTCACTCAATGAATAAGAGATTCCGTTGCTTTCCCGCTGTGTTTTCCGAGTCTTGCCATTCCTGATGTGGATATTTCACATTCTGTTAAGAGGTATTTAAGTCTGGCTTGAGTTCGGTTTTATTGTTTACTCTTTCGGCTTACACTAACACTGTATATATTTAGATGTCCATTTGATTGTATCAAACTAAGTGGATATTATACTGGGTGGTTTCATAAAAGATAATTGTGCAGCAAAGGTAATTCTAACCTCCGGTTGTAGCTCTGTGTATTCTTTGACTCTTTCTGCTGACACTATATTCATCTCCATCTCGCTGATTGCTTGTATGACAAGGTTCAAACTTATTGTTATCTGTACGTTTAAAGAGTTAATATTACACATACAATGTCAATGTGTTTGCCATTTGGAGATTACTTGACTAAGATGAAGGACATTAATCTAGTTAAAAAGGGGGTAAATTTAGTAAAAACCCGATACTTCAGGATTTCCTCAAGCCCAATTCATTCTGTAAAAGTGCTTAAATCACTTGCTTTTCCTTATTTTCGAGTAATATCCCTTTTACAAATATTTTATGTCACACACGTGTAAAACAACATACCAATTGAAGCTTTTCGATGCTAACTCTTCTCTTATGTGACCTTTACATTAATTTATTGGTTTACAAAAATATATATTTACGAAATAAAAAAATTCTAAGTATCAAGCATCTGTTACTCTAGTAAAAGGTGGGTGGGGGGGGGGGGGGGGTAACGCAATTTGGTTTAATGACTTCGCGAAGTCGTTGCCTAGACAGCTCGCGCTTTTCTCTCTCAGTGTCTTTCTTTTGTTAGGTTTAACTTCATTAATTATTTATCAATTTTTTACTCACGTGATTAAAATAATCAGGTACAAGTTGTCTTATAAAGCAAAACTATTATTATTATTATATATTTTTATTAATCTATTTTTTAATAACGTGATTAAAATTTTTCGGTACAAGCTGTCTTGTATAGCAAATACTTCTTTCGGGATATTCTTACACTAGCAAGAGCATCACTTTATAACTCGTTCTTAATGTTGGATGTATTGATCAGGTTTTGCACATGTTACTTCGCTATTACATGTATGCTCTCGAGTTGTCAATGGATGCAAATCTTGTACAGGTAAACTTCGGTTTTTATTTTGAGTTGTGTGCTATTTTCGATTAGGCAACAAATAATTCAGCTAAATGTTTTTAATTATATGGTCATTTTTGTCATTTTGAAAATAACTGTTTAAAAATATCGCCTTAAAGTTCGCGCACTACCCCTGTCTATAAGCAAATGTGCGTCTTCTTAACATGACAACGAGTGCCAGAACATATATATGTAAATACGACTTAAAGATTTAATTGTCAAATACCTGCAAGGCATATGTTAATGATAAGCCAACTTCCGCACCATTTAAACCTTCTGTCAGCAATGCAAATATTGCTGCTGCTAATATAAGAATGTTACCCAGAGTTTCTAAACGTACTGCTATCCATCTGTAAATAAGAAACTTTCTTGTATTAATCTTATCAAATTCAGATACATCTGTTTACTAAATTGCTCTTTTATATAAAATTTTCTTTATACAGTTTAAATTATATTCAACTCCAAAAGAAACTGTGCACTTTGTTTTCGGTTGTGTTTTTCATTTACTTCTTTTCGAATGTCTACAGATATGGTGTCAAAATTGAGATAAGATCATTTAACTCCATGGGTAAACTATCTAGATTTAATCTTAGTTTTAATACCAAATATTTGAAGATTCAGAAAAAAACATTAATATCATTTGGAATTGAGTATGCAATACAACAATTTCGGAATTGTGTGAACCATTTTTCTACTTAAGCGTTTTAATCGCATGGTTTATATGTTAATGTGATGATTTGGGTGTCGATGAATCTATTTGAAAGCATTGAAACATTTAATACTTGGTAGATATTTTGTATATAAATCATTTAATAAACGGAAAAAACTGGTAGTTTATTGTCTTTTTAGAAGTGGTATATTTGCAACCAACTTGATGGGATAATGTCAAATCTATATCAGATGCAATTTTAATTGTACTATGTAATTTTGCTATTTTACATGCAAATGTTAATGTTTTCAGAGCCTGATAAAATATTTACAGTTGTTTTTTTAAGATGATTCTATAAATGAATTATTACCTGGAAGCCGAAAGAGCAGCAAAGAAAAACTTGACATTTGTATCAATTCTTTTCTCTGACTCTTCGATGAACCTTTCTGTGCATTTATACGCCCTGATAACTCCCACACCAGTTATAGTTTCACTAAAATGATTGTAGATTGGTGAACGCAAGACGGATTCCAGGCGCTTTACTTGTCTAGCAGTGGGTAAGAAGAATTTCTGAAAGTTAACAAAATATTTTTCTCTCAAATTTAAATACGAAAGTTACTGATAGCGGTCAATACAAAAATTTGTGAATGAAAATTAAACATATCGATATTCCGGAGATATTGACCGTTTTATCATTGTTAGTAAGGATTCAGCAGATAATTTCAGGCTCAAATGCACTTGCAAAGTTCTAATACTGTCTACGCAAGCCAAACGCTTTCCTTTTGCACAACTTTATCATTAGATATTTAAAAATTGTTAAATGTAAATCTTACTAGAAGCATGCAGTATATGATTGTGACTGGAACAATGACAACCATGAAGAAAGGTGTGTTAATTGACACCACGATTATCGTTGCCACGGTGCTAAATATCTGGATATTCCAGAGGCGAAAGTTTTGCGGGAGCCTGTCATCCATCACATCTATATCGCTCGAAAATCTTAAAATAAAAACAAAATATATAAAAAGTATAGAAATATTTTTTATTGTATAGTTTTTGAATAAAATATGCCTAACAACTGAAACGTAAGATCTAAGTAATATTTTATCACGTCAATTAAAGAAATACGAAAAATGAATTATCCATTCTTTCTTCTCCTCTCTACATTTTGGCCGTGTGGGGAGGTTGTGTCTTTCTGGATGTGCCCATTCATGATATGCATATTTCACTTATTTGTTATCGTGAAGAGACTTAAGTCCTACATTGTATTATACAGAATCGTTTTAATTTAAAAAAAGAACAATACCTTTGTCAGACGTGTACTAAGAAAACTCACACGAAGCCGAAGACGTTACTTCGAATGTAAGTTTTAAATATTAAGTGTAGATGGCAATGTGAAAACAAATATCCAAATTTGAAAACCTATTTTTATACCTATTCATGATTCTTCCAACAGGCGTTGTATCAAAGAAAGACATGGGAGACCTAAGAATGCATTGCAACATGGCGTTATGCAGTATTCCTGCAGCTTTAACCATCCGGGTGAGAGCGAGAATTCCAAACGCTAGAATAGCCCCACCTAAAATGTATTTTTTTTTAATTGTACCGTTCCAAATCATCATTTTGAGATATACGTAAATAGCTTTAAAATTGAGATTTATAAACAGAAGTTAGTTAAATAAAGACGTGCACCTGTAGAATTATTTTAGAAGAATTTTGTTAATAAGTAAACTATTTGCACAAGTAGATATTTCTAAAGACTAATATAAAAAGTCTGAATAATGTTATCAAAACGTATTTTTCCAAGTTTCCAAGTTTTTAAGGACTAAATCAATTACAAATACGTTGAACTGACTTAAACCCATCATATTGAAATTGCAAGCTAAACCTTGAATCACTCCTATCACTGTATAGCACACCAAATAATACACGTATTTATCTTCATAGTCTGTAGTGTTGCCCAAAGATGTGTTTTTCATGAGAGGGTCTTCTGTCCAATATGTCAACCAGTAATTTGAGAAAACATTTAGTGATTGAAACGCCACCATGAACAACATAACAAACAAGAGGGCAATGTATCCCATGGCATTTGCGTACTTCTGAAACACCGCAAATTTAACCTGCAAGAAATTCAATAACATATTTCAACTGATTACAAACCTTAAAATTAGTTGAAAACTTCGCATTACATTATTGCATATATTTAACCCTTCTTAGTCTATTAAATATTATCTTAGATCACAGAAAATTGTTTCTGGAGAAAAATAGACTTTTCTTGGACATTTACATACATAAATCTAAACATTAACAGTTTTTGGAATAATACATGTATAAATTGATCATAATCAAGTCATCATTCTTCTATTTAATTACATTTTTAATAAAGTCAGTTATCTTGAATAAAACGGAAGTAGATGTTTTCAGAACCAAATCCAAAATCACTATAATCCCTTTCAAATAATTCCTGTAATGTTTCATGGTTTGCATCACAAAGTGCAGCATTTTCACCCTACTCTGCTAAACAGCATTTTGACATTAGTAAAGCCTAACTGTAAGTAAATCCATTTACCGCTCCTTTCTGGGAACGTTCTTCTTGCACTAAACGGCTCATCAGTTTATCATTTCCCTTCATGTCCTTGGTAGTGCTATGGCTTTTGGTAAACGACATGCCTAGTGACCGTTCATGCTCACTAGAAGTACGTTTCTGTCTTTTGAATACAAAACAAGCGCATAGAAAAACAACTTGGCTTGAAACGAATTCTATAAGGTCTTAACACTGTACAAAAATAAAATACAGTCAAATCTTTATTAAGCACCCGACAAGGGGAATAACAGAAAGTGAATGCTAAACACAGGTGGCTGTTTAAGACAGGTAAAAATTTAACAAAATGTAGGTTTAGGGTTTATCCACACGGCTGTTTAAGACAGGTGGTTGCTGAATGCAAGTGGCTGCTTAGGCAGATTCGACTGCATTAGATAAGATAAACTAAGTTCTTTTAACGATTTTTTTCTTTAATTTTAGATTCCTGAGAGTGAGTCTCTGTTTCAATAAGAAAACTGCTATATCAAACTTTACTTTAAACATGAAATCCTAACTTTCTGCAAATGTTTTATTTCATTTACACAATTTCAATATTTTAGTGTGTTTTTTTTTCAATATTACATACGAGTTTAAAAGACAGACAGTTTTGCTTAGAATGTTTAGCCATTTTGTGCGACCATAATCAAGTATTTAATTTTAGACAATCAAATAACCCGTTATGCTTACAAGTGGCAAAACAGAAAACAATATCTAAAAATAAATATTACATATTCAAATAAGTTCGACCCAATACATATTTGCAATACTAGAAGATGAAGTTACATGTAGTGACGACGGTTTTATTTTAAACAAAATTAATATCAGCTTAGATAGCAAAACAGTTTATTTTTCTAGACTGGAAGTAGTTTTAGTAAACCAAAAGTATATTAATCTATGTTAGGTGCACCGGTTTTGGTTTTTGGTTTATCAAAAATCAATCGTTTATTCTTGAGATCGTGAGATCACTTTCTAGTTCGCGATGGGCGTCTTATCTGATCTGAACGCGTGTCTCTTCGTGAGTTGGAGTCATTTCACCAAGACAACTTGTACTTGTTTGTTAATATGAAAACCTGAAATAACATTGTTGAGCCGATGGGTTGTTTTGAGTTATTTCACAAAGACAATTTGTACGTGTTTTGTGATACGAGAACCTGTTGGGGCAAGTGTGAGGTTGGTGCACCCTAGAACCTGGTTTAAACCCCCAGTGGCAATTAGTTTTGCCACTGACCGTTTTAAGGTGGTATCCCCAAAGGTTCTCTTTTTCTTTTATTGTTTGTGGCGTCCTATTTGCATTGACATTCTTATACCTAACATGTTCTCTCTCTCTCTCTCTCTCTCTCTCTCTCTCTCTCTCTCTCTCTCTCTCTCTCTCTCTCTCTCTCTCTCTCTCTCTCTCTCTCTCTCTCTTCCTATCTTCTTTTTCGCTGCGTAGGGAGGCTGTGTTTTGTGAGTGTGGCGATTCCTGATATGCACATTTTACTTTTTCTTGTTATAAGGAAGAACATTTATCAACAGGTTTAACCACAACTGGTACCTTCTTCTTGTCGCTGTTCTCTCTGAAGCTCCAACCTCTTCTGTAGAATATACCAAATGTCCTACAAGTATTCAGTAAAATGTAAGACTGAAAAACATCAGTGAATACACTGTGTTGTTTTCGTGTGTTAACTATTGAAGTTAAAATTGTCTTGGCTCCTATTGATACTCAAAAGTTACCTATCATTTGATCTTTTTCAGGGTTTGCTCAAGAAATCACATGGCAACTGCATAAAGACAAACCTTACGTAAAGGGAAATAATAGTATTAAACATTCACATTCTTAACACTTTTATTAAGTCAGGTTGGCGGTAATTTAACTTTTGCATGACTTTATATATTTTTTATCATTTGTATCAAGTCCAAATGTAGTATCTCAAAGTGTTTACCACTTGTATGAACTTAACCTTACACCATCATATAAGATGAACCACGTGTTGTCATTTATAACCTATTAATTATAAAATCATTGCTAGTAATACACTGAGTTCGTAAATAAGAACAGTCGATTATTAACGAAACATGACACAAGGTATATACATGTAATTATAAATAATACAATTTATAATTTGAATCGGTTGATGCGAGTTTTTCCCCCACCAAAAAAGTTCCTAAGACCATGTCTTTTCCATTCGAACCTTTTACAGTTGAAAACTTCTTGTTTTCCTCACCTTCCGTGTTATCACCATCCGATTCGTCATCATCCAAGGTCTGTACCAGGCTGGCAAATGGTCCATTTTTTGATATCAACTCCTCATATGTTCCAGATTCCGATATCAATCCATCAGTGATCACCAAAATTTTATCAACCATCGGTAACCAATGTAGTCCATGTGTAACAAGTATTCTCGTCTGATACAAGAACAATATCGTTTAATTTATAGAACCCGTGGTCAGTGTACATGACACACGTGACCGTGATATGGTACAATATAAAGTTCCATAATAGTTATATCATTTATAATAGATCAAAAAGAAACGTTGAAAGCCATCGAACACGAATACTATAAAATATTGCAGGCTCGGTTTGATTGCGCCTGTTCATGTGCAGTAAAGATATGCTAATTATTGTCCTTGCCGCTAGCCCCGGGTTGACCGCAGCTCAAGTTTAAGTTCAATAAAATAGCAAAAGTTGTTTTTTAAGTCGACGGATAACTAGGGAACTTTGAAAGCAATAAAACAAGACAACTCTGAAAATAGTACAGGCTTGGCTTGTGCAAGCATGTTTATAAACAACAGCTTTGACAGCAACTCAGTACTAAACTAAACTTTTCTACACTAAGTAATTATCGAACTTTCTATTTGGTATTTCATGTTAGTACTATTCCATGAACAGCGACATATTTCCCCAGATATTAGAATGGGTTTGCCCTAAATGAAAAAATAATGACATGAACTAAACAGAACAAGGCCTGAGAATGGAATCCTACGCATCAAAGCAAGAGGTCAAATAAAAGGTAAAGCAGGAAATATATACTTGGGATAGCTTACCTTTCGTTTTAAAAGGCCTTGAGGTCCAATCACATTTTTAAATAGGTGTTTTCCAACGTGAGAATCTACAGCACTGAGCGGATCATCTAATAAGTAAATGTCAGCATCTGAATATACCGCTCTAGCCAAACTAACCCTCTGCTTTTGTCCACCACTTATGTTTATACCCTGTCGAAAAAATAGGTAAGTACACTAATGGATATACATCATCAAAAATATGGTTGGTGATAGTCAATGTACTCATTAGACAATAAAACAGATTCTCTGCATGACGAGCTTCTAAAAAGACATACTTACACATGCTCATTTTTTGTTTCATAACTAAAACTGGAAATTACTATTGATCCGTATTGAAAATGGCGAGAAAGAAGAATTGAAAAAAATTTGATTTGAAGCAACTGCCCATGACTTAAAAGTGTCATTGGCCATTTTTTCAAAGTCGTGCATACACAACTGTCAAATAAATGGATGGGTTGGATTTAGATTTTATATTCAATGTGCATGGTTTAGAAATGCATTACCTTTTCTCCAATTTCAGTCATATCACCGCCAGACAACATCTCAAGATCCGGAACCATAGCACACCCAACCAGCACCTTGTGGTATCTATCATGGTCCAAGTCTTTACCGAACAAGATATTGTCTCGTACTGTAAGGTTTTGTATCCAGGCTTCTTGAGGAACATAAGCAACCTTCCCCTGTTATTAAATTATATGGACAAATCATTCGGCAGCAGTACGAACACTTTATGCATGTATTTTAACAAATTACAAGTTGAATTTTTAGTTGGCGATTTCTTGTGATCATTTATTAATAACGACCGAAAGATAAATGATACAACCTAGTAGAAAATATAAGATTGTATAAAAAATATACTTTGATAGTAACGTTTCCCTGTAGTCTTTCCATTTCCCCTAGAATGGCGGAAATCAACGAAGATTTTCCTGATCCTACTTGTCCAACAACCGCAAAGATCTGACCCTCTCCTATCTTTAGATTAATGCTGTAGAATAATGTAAAGATATATCAAAACAACTTTTACTGACAAATTATGCAGATGAACTTGAGCGTTCTAGTTATCTGCAAATGATAAATGCACCCTATTGTTTTAAACAGAAATCTGTGTATGAGGTTCGCACATTATCAAACTGAACAATTTGCCTATTGCTGTTTCTTCACACTCGTTCATTTTACCGAATAAGGTCATTTTCATTTCCGTTTTTTATGCATAAAATGGCACGCTTGCACCGAATGAGTTCCAAAATAATTACTTAACAAAACAAATATTGAAGCAAAAGCAAAGTACTTTGTTAACGTTGGAAGTGGATTCTTTCTATCCCAAGAAAACGATCCGTTTTCAATGGTTATGGCATCTTCTGAAAAATAACCGAAACAAACTTCTTAATTATGCACTTGGATTTACTAGGAATTGCATCATTCATATTTTCAAAATATCGGCACAATGAGTAAAAGCGATTAACTTTAAGTGTGTTTCTAAAACAACATTTCATCTTATTTTTAAAAATCTAGATTTATTTACATATTCGCAAGTTTAAAAGACCGGCTACTAAAGAGATTGAAATATACTATTTCATCAATATTTGAGTTTTTAAACCAGGTGCAAGTGGTAATATTTTACTCGCTAGGGTTTAACAAAATTATTCATTATTGTTACATAAAGATGATTGTGGGCTAAAATTTATCGTCACATTCTCTTCATATATTTAATGTATATTTAGCCGCTAAATATACATTACATGTATGCAGAGAATGGGAAGATAATTCCATTTCTCAGTTCCAGCACATAAATAATATTATTTGTCTGTTACGAGCGAAGCTATGTGAAACAAAATGGTAATGTTATAAGGTTGGACAAATTACCTCCTGTATCTTTAACGGTGATATTTTCTGCATTTATGTCTTCTTTCCACAAAAATGTCTGGATTCTCGACAGAGATACGTACCCCTGGAAGCAAAGTATCTTAATTCGTTAACGATAGTACTTTTTCAGTTAAGACCAGGCTTTTATCTTCAATTAGGAATACTACCGTTTACAGTATAAGTTGATTACTAGTGTCATATTCATAATAATGATCACACTTATTGGCGTTATTCAAACACACGTTTTGAGGGTTGTCCTGCTTTGATTAGTTGGTAAAGTGCACCGGGTTATGTGCCATTGCGCTGTCCCCGTGTGTACGGTATCCGATTCCCAGTGATTCCCAGCCTACATTATTTGACACAGTATGCGGTTAGATTAAAGTTGATATATATGTTCTTGGTAAAAAGTACTTCGAAATTTACTTTTGTTTTAAAAATTTCGGCCCGTTTAAATATGGGTGGTTTCATGTCCCGGCTATTTAGATTTGGATATTGTTCATTTACCCCAAGTATACACTTCCTGCTGTTAAAATAATCCTTTGGCGTTGTCTGTGATATGCAGGATATATATTCCCAGGTCCCCTCTCAAAATTCTGTTCTGTTTAGTTCCGCCCATTGTTTTCTCGTTTAGGGCAAACGCATTATCTTGGGGAAAATACGACGCTGAACATGGAATGGTATTAATCTGAAAATTCCGCATTGAAGGTTCCATGTTCACTGCCATATACATACCATCGTTTGGGATGGATCAAAATTGTAATGTTTATTGGTGTAAAAATTGAGATGAGCTTAACCCGAGGCACGGCGGCGTGGACAGTAATACGCATTTCCATCACTGTCCATGAACAGGCCGAGCCTGCAATAGTTTTCATATTTGTCGTGTTCGGTGGTCTTCAAAGTTCCGTTGTAATATATTAAAAGACTTGCGTTTGTCCATATGACAATGTGAGGCTGGTGCACCTAGATACATGGTTACAAACCACTGTTTGAAATGTGGTTACCTTTGAAATTCTCTTTTCTGGTGTGTTGTTTTTAACATCAGTCTGTTGTAATAAAGCTAAATGTTCTCTTTCTGTTTTCTTAATGGCTTCGTCGGCTGGTTGTGAGTTTTGAGTGTAGATTCATCTGATACAGTTTTTAATGAACTGAATATAAGGATATCACTCACATTACGTTGATTTTCTTTGCTTAAATGAAAAATAATACCTATAAACAATAGAATCTGAAAAAAGAAGCACTGAAATACATCATTTAAAGTGGTCCAATTTACCTGTATCACTCCATTAATGATAAAAGGAGTGAGCGTTATTGGTCCTCTTAGAATGTTCACTAATGATAGCGCAACAAATGCTGTCTGAGCATCCAGATAGTGAACGGTTTCGGACAATGTGTACCCCAGAACAAGCACGTAGTTCACCTGCAATTGGAAGCTAAGTTTAGTAGAGATAGAAATGGTAAATTTTCATAATTGAACAGTGTGTTTTTGGTAAAACTCTAAGGAATATCTCTTTCGTGGTTTTAACATAGTGATCTCACTTTAAATAGAGTACGGAACCAATAAACATTGTGTAAATTAAGATTAAAAATTAAGATTGTCCTTTCACTTTCAATTAGTTCATTTTCAAGCTATTGCGATGTTTTTACTCAACTTAAATGAAAATTGCTATTGTAGTTTTTTGTAATAAAGGTTTTAGAACAACACTGAACGCATTATTCTATCACTCAACTTGACTTTTTGTAATATTTTAATTTAAATATTACGTGCATACATTAAAACTGACCAAAGCATGTGTATATAAACCACTTCTGTGTGCGCCTGCATGTGTATATGTGGTTGAGTTTACATGAAACCTACCATAAATGGGCTGTGAATGGAAAACAGAATAGAAACAGCTGTCAAGACTGCAAATTTCCACAGTCGAGATATCTCCTCTTTTCTAATTTCTGACACCTTGTTTTGAAATGGTATCTCCCAGGTGTACATTTTTAAAACCTGAAACGATCATGCAGTTTTAAAAATAAGGTAATCAACATTGTTGCATTGTCACTATAAAATTTTGAGTAATTGGCATAAGTGGATCCAACATTATTAAAACAAAATAAAGAAAATGATTGCATTATTTACCATTTAATAATATACAGCAATCAATAGTTCAGTTAAAGAAGCTGGATAGAAATTTAACATATGTAGCCACTTTAATAACATTTACTTTTTCCGATTTTGTATGCAAACTATTATTTTTAATATTACTTAAATAGTGGCTGTGTTCAAACATTCTTAAAAAGCATACCTTTATACCATTAATAAGTTCGTTTAGAATTTTTATACGTGTGCTTTTAAAGCCCAAAATCTGTCTTTGAAGGCGTTGCTGCCACCTGCCGAGTACACTATTTACAGTGACTGCGATGATGACAACCGCGAGTCCTCCGAGCATCGCATAGCCCATTAACATGTATAATTGTACCATCGATACTGAAATAACAATAGCGTAAACAATAAGTACATACAAAGTGTTGATGAAGATGCATACAGTTAACTCCAACCTAACCATCAGCTCGCTCATATTGACCAAAAGTACACATATAAAAATAAGAAGCTAATTTTAAACGAGAATGATAGGAACTCGATGACTTAATTAAAGAATGTAACATTTCATATTTTCCATATTTACTGTGTTCAACGACGACTTTAATTTCCGTTTACGTGTGTTTATGACATTAATAAAAAAGGTGAACAATGCATATCAGAAATTGCCACATTCAGAAGGCACAGCCATCCCATTTAGTCAAGCATAAGAGACAGAGAGAGCATGGTCTATAAAATTATCAGTTTCAAAACAGACACCACAAAAAATTAACAAAAACGAGACTTTTATATAAGGTTTTGTTATTCATCCATCTATTAACATTTGAATTCGTTGGTGCTCCATCATCGTTAAATCATGTGTACCCTGTGATTGTGGGCTTCGACAACATTCGGTTGGTTTATGCAAATACAATGGGGCGTCATACCTATAGTTACAAACGGTAGAGAAATCAAGTGATGTGAGAAAGTGAACGCATCCTGTATTCTCTGACAATCCACGGACATCAGGTTGACTATTTCTCCAACAGTAGAAGTCTTCTTAGCCGAATTCGACAAACTCAATGACTAAAATAAAATGAAATCATAAATATAAAAGGTGTACTTGAAATGTTGAAATGACTTCTTCCTACCCTCCGGTATATTTGAGTTTACTAGAAATGTAAATCACTAACCGCCATCTGTTAGATTGTTTTTGTTTAAATTTAAATGGAAATGACAGTCATGAAAATAAAAACATATAATTGTTATACTATTATTAATTATGAAATTTCTTTATGTTTACATTTTATTTACCTTCCTATATACAGCACCAATGAGTGCAGTCTTCAATAAGAGTCCGAGACCAATCATGTGTTGCATGCATGTCTGCCAAAGAAGTGTTTTCAACATGCTCGTAACAAACAGTGCCACGGCCAAGACATATCCAATCCACTGAGGATATCTGGTATCTGGATCATCCTTGCTCTCTATTATGTCTATGATATACCTTAAAATTTAATTTGTAGTCATATGACAAGATCGTTAAAATATGCACACACTTTTGTATTTTACACAAATTTACAAAACAAATTTACGTTTTCGAACTGTCATGAAGAAGAGGCGTATAACAGTTGACAGTTGTTATGTTAATGGGTTTTTATCCGTCAGAAAATTAAATCCTTTGATTTTCACTCGGTCGTCCGTCTGTCTTCCTGCCTGCAAAGATGTACGTATCTCAAGTTGTTGAATTCCATGCTTTTTATTGGTTTTATATTTTGCAGACGTTTATGACAACTTCTGCGATCTTATAACTTCGAACTTAAGACTACAAACAGTGACGTAAACTCTTAACATTCCTTAAGTGTGGACGAGCCATAGAGGCTAGAGATTCTGCAATTGATCCGTATGTGCTGACCTGATAAATAATGAAAACTTTGTAAAAACGTAAAATATGCACACACTCACAAAACACACCCTCCCCACGCAGCGAAAAAAAGAGAGGAAAGGGAGAGCATGTAAACTTGTTATAAGTATGTCAATTCAAAAAAGACGCCACAAACAAGTTACGAAAAAGAGAATCTAAAAAAGGGGAAAGAGAAGTTATTATAGAAAAATACCTTAGTATTATAGGTTGAAGGAGATTGAAACCGTCTCCAATTAGTTTGTATCCACACGCCTCTATCCACAGCCAACCGAACGTTCTGGTCATAACTTTAAAAATAGATGGCCCTTTAACCACGTCGTTGTATCCAGTGGGAAAGGAAAGGCTTTGACCAGAGTGTTCGTGATCGTATCCATTGGCTAGAAGCGGTGTCGTCTCTGAATCCTCTTGAACGTTTGGTTCATAAGACACGCTGTATCTCTCAAACAACTGTTCATGGTCTCTTACTCTACAGAAAATAATCTACTGGATTATTATTATTTAAGATTTGATATCTCTATTTATAAACAAGTAATAGGAAAACCTATGGGAACTTATTGTGCATCCCGTTGCTGGTATGTTTTATACAGCTATGAAATAGACTTTATGTTATCTCTTTTTAATACAGCCGTTCCAATGCGGTAACCCCGAGGGTTCTCTTTATGTTAATTGTTTGTGGTGTCTTATTTGAAATTGATATTCTTATAAAAAATGCTCTAATTTCCTCTCTACTTTTTCTCTGCGTGGGGAGGCTGTGTTTTCTGAGTGTGGCGATTCCTGATATGCATATTTCATTTAACAACATTTCGAGGTACTTTTATAATGTGTCAAATAAAGATAATGACCAGTTTCCATCTACGGCAACAAAATATATCCTGGTGAATTCAAGTTAAATAAAGCAAACAATTCAGCTAGCGAACTATCTTGATATAAAGTTCTCTATTGAACATGTGAAAATGTGTTCTATGGTAAGAAAATAAATATTTATATATAAAAAGGTGAAATATGCATATCAGGAATCGCCACATTCAGAAAAAACAGCCTCCCCACACAGTCAAGAAGAGGAGAGAGGGAGAGAGCATGGTTAATAAAATGATCAGTTTCAAAAAAGACACCACTAACAATAAACAAAAATGAGAACCCGATGGGTTACCGCCTTGAAACGGTCAGTGGCAAATCAAATTGTCACTGGGGGGTTTAAACCAGGTTCTAGGGTGCACCAACCTCACACTTGCCCCAACAGGTTCTCATATCACACAACAAATACAAGTTGTCTTGCTGAAACAACTCCAACCCACTTATTGGCTCAACAATGTTGCATGCAAAAGCACACAAACATATAACACATAAGAATCTAATAGCATTGCAAAGCCAAAGGGCTGGTACTCAATGATCTTACCGAGACCAGAGCTCCTGGAGTAAAATCAGCAAGAACACGATGACAGGGATAAAAGAAACAAATCGAGCTTCTAGGTTCTTTTAAGAAAAGATTTCCCCAAAAAGCTTCATAAACTCTTAAACCCCTGTCACCGTCGTGCAACCAAAGAGGTAAGCATAATGATCAACTGTAGAAGGGTTAATCACCAGGCATGCAGAGCGCTGTAAAATATCATGTTGGTAACCTTTCTTTTTAAATTTACAGATGGTTTTTACGAATAACCAGGAGAAATTAACATTTCCCTTTATCTTCTTAAGTTTATAAATTAAATCTCCATAAAAACTGGCTGTGAAATACCTTGTTGCAATAGTGATTTTAAACTGCACCTGTATTTATGAATTAGATCTGGGTATCGACGATAAAACTTGCAAAATGTTTTCCGTAATTTGTGATACCGATAACCTTGTTTTAAAAGTTTTTCTGTAATGCAAAGATTACGTTCATTGAAATCATTAATATCGTTGCAAGCTCTTGAAAAGCGAACAAGCTGTGAAATATAAACCCCGTAAGATGTTGCACGGGGAACATCGCCGTCTAAAAACGGAAAATTTACTATATTAAAATTAAAATCATCTCTTTTATGATATATTTTAGTAGTGACATAACCATTTTCCATTGACAGATTTAGATCGAGAAAGTTTGCTTGCTTTTCTGAAGTGTTCGCTTTATTAAGTTGTAGTTCTTTAGGGTAGATCTTATTAACAAGTAATGGAAAATGGTTATTATCTATATTTAATAAATCATCAAGGTACCTCGAGGTGTTGTTAAAAGCTGTAATAATATCATCTTGATGTTCAGTAGAAAGAGATAGCATAAAGTCTCTTTCATAACAGTATAAAAACAGATCAGCAACAAGGGGTGCACAATTAGTACCCATTGGGATGCCTATTACTTGTTTATAAATATAAATAAATATAACATTGTAAATTTTCGTTGATAGATGGAGCTCTAGAGGAGGTTAAGAGTTTGAGAAGGTTTCAAATAAAATCTTCAAGAAGAACATTGTAGCGACCAGTGTCTTTTATTTCAGCCATCTTGTCTCAGTTGATCACCAAGCAGCTACTTATTCTGTTTGGCAGAGCCAATAGCTTCTAACGATTGTGTGTTGATGATTTTGCATGCCCTGCCATTACTGCCCGCGAACAGGCTCAATCAAACCGAGCGTGCAATATTTTTATTGTTTTTCTTGTTCGATGGTTTTCAGAGTGCCCTTTTAATCTTTTTTTGTACTCTATTGTTTACTGTGGTATCATTTTATTTAGCGATGGCCTAATTTTCGCGTATTTCGCGCTCGGGCCAGTGCGCGAATTTAAAACCTAAGCTAAAATTTAACCAAAAAGTTCCATATACGTATTCGAAACGTGCTATGTCCGAATAGACCTACACTTTATATATAGTTGCCCGTATCGCTATTTGATATAAATTTGAAGTATCGAATAATTATGTTAATAAAGAAAATAAAATTAGTTATAACTGTCGAATTTCTCTTGGAATATGTTTAATGTTACTTCAAAACTTGAACGACAATTTAGTCCGCGCATTTAGGTCAGGTCACGTTTTACCAAACAATATCGTTGTCATCTCATTTTTAATTTATCAACACTTTTCTGAGTAACTGTTACGCTATTAATTGACACTTTAGACCATAAAACGGGTACGAAATTTAACTTGCCGATTATGATAAGAATGGTCCAGATAGATGGATCAAACGAGTCCCGTGTCAATTAGCGGCGCCGAATAAACAGCGGTCCGATAATTGACTAACAAAGGAAGTGGTAATTGACAGGGGGCCAACTGACACATGATCAGCTCGCGTGTTCAAATAAACAATAGGTATTGATAACGGGTCGTTAAAATATCGATAATATTTTTTGTTTGGTTTGAAAAATTGGATTTGCGCGAATTTACGTCCGCGCGAAACAGTATTTTTCGGCGATTGCGCGAAATTTTGTGCCAGCGAAATTAAATGATACCACAGTATATGTGAACCTAAGGAGAACAGTGTAAGGCTTATGTACCCTCATACAGGGTTTAATCTTAGTAGGCAAAATGTTTTGTTATGAGATGTTCCAAGACGGTAAGCCCTTTGCCAATTGTTAATAGTGAGATTTGAAAAAGTAAAAGTAGCGGTAAACTATATATTGCTTAATAAAAAAGACAATCCGATTCAGCAATGATGTTTGGCTACCTATAAATAGTCTAGTGAGTATTTTTAGATAATTGCATAAAGCGAAAATTAAAAATTAATACTCATTAATCAAAAACAATTGCACCGTGCATTTTAATGCGCAATTTATGCAAACACAAATTGGATCATACAAAATGAAATAAACAAAGTGAAATGAGGTTAAGGGTTGAGACAACACGCAAACACGCGGGCTGTCCCAATAAATCGTATAAAATCTGGAAAAAACAACTAAGTATATATATATATATATATCACAGTTGATACAGCATTTGGAAACATATAAACAAAGTTCTATGAAATGTTCATATGTTTGTTAAACTTCCAGTCTACTATTTATTGGGACAAACGTAGTGGTATTTAGATGTTAACCTTTTCTGTAGCTTTAATGCATCCTTCTCGTAGTTCCAGTTCTTTAAAAATTTCCCGACAACCAGTTTGCTTTTTAGTCTGCTTGTTTGTGACCACAAGTCTTTACTGTTTAATGTAGTTTTGTACGCCTGTACTACAAGACTTAAAAAAGAAACAGTTTTCGTATTATTATCAAATTAATGAAATTAGCAAATGTAAATCTTATTACAAAAATCAATGTAAAAGCTTCATCGATTAAATTAGTTCGGCAAAATTCAATATTTCATTCAATCCTTCATTGAAATAATCATGTTTATAGTGATTTTATATATATCATATGGGGTATTTTTATTCGAACAATATAACTCGCGCAACAGCAAAAATATCTTATCAAAATATACATACGATGTAATCCACCAAAAGGTTATTTTGTTCAGAACTGATGCATTCTCTTCTGGACACGGTTTTGGCTAAATAAAAAAGATCTTATTTACAAATGATGTAAACCTGAATTCAGTTTATCAACAAAAATATCTTAATATTAAAACTCATAACTTTTTAAACAATATAAAAAATGCAAAATAATCAAGATCGTTGTGCGTTATTATCAATTTGATATTATTTAAAAAAGTGAAATATGCAACTGCCACACTCACAAAACACAGCCACCCCACGCAGCGAGAAAGCTAATTTCCGCTTGTGTGTTGTGAGTGTGGCGATTCTTGATATGTATATTTAACTTTTTTCCGACTATTTAACTTTTGTTTAAGCATTTTATTACATAATATAATACCTCCAGTGAGTGGTAGCCATGATGCTTGTATTGATCTGCGAAGCATCGCAACAGTAGCTGTAGCCAGATAATTACAAACTTTACAACAAATAATATCCTCGTTGAACACCAAGCCTAAAAGCAAAAAAAATTGGTATTAGTTTCGTTAAATTATTGTTTATGATAGTGTACTTATTTAACGCGCTCTAGATACGTTTTCATCAAACACCTCTCTTTGTTGAAGATTTTTGAGAGTTAAGAAAAGTTTTGAAAGGAAATTTAGAGCTCTATCATTTTATTGTTTATCTGCTTTCCTTACCTTATACTTTGATTCATAGTTCTCAGATCTCTGTTTGATTATCAAGTAAATGTAATGTGCACCTTTTGTGCTTTTTAAAAAGCATTTGAAAAAAGTCAGGTTTCTCTTTAAAAAGACAAATTCTACTTGCTTTTGTCTCGTCAGTTTTATCGATCACTTCCGCACGGAAAACAAACTCCGTCTCTTTTTCATCACCTTTTGGTGATTAAGACTGATAGTTTACCGGCCATTTAAATTAGTCTTCAAAGAACTACATTCATAGAAAAATATGTACGCGTACGTAAAAAACTGTTTATACACTTTAAAATCAGGTTTCAACAATAGAATTAAGATGTAGTTACTTACCTGATGTACAGAAAAGGAGTACAGTGGTAGGATAGCTGCTGTAGCGGCTAACAGCCAAAATACGAACGTGATACCAGAAGTTTTGATACCAAGAAGCCGCATATATTGCTCAAGAACCAATACAAGAATCTGCAAGAGAAACACAAATAACGAGAAAGGAGGAACAACATATAAGTATGACTACTAGAGTAACTCATATAACAACTTATAACAAAATCACAACATTTATTTTTTTTAAATCAATGTACAATAATAACACGGAGACAAACGCAATCTAAATGTTTCAAATTGCCGGGGCATTTAAAATCCCTGTAATTTTTAGCGAAAAAGGTTTTCTATAAAGGTAGTTTCTCCTAAATGTCTCTCACATAGGGCCTATCTCTAAACAATAGTCTGTCAAAGTCCAAGGGTACCCTTTATAAAAATAACAGTTTTGTGGGTACGTATTCAGTACTGTTCGTTTGCCTTATCTTTAGACAGCTTTTAAAATATTTAGGTTTATTTCCTTTAATGCGAATCAAAAACGTAATTGAAGTATAACATTAGAATATTTTAAGTCTAGACTGCAAAACGTACATACGATGCAAGAGGAATAAGTCATATGGTCTGCAGATATTTTATGCTTTAAATAAAGCAATACTTTCTTTTAAGCAGCACTTCATTCTACCAATTAAACAACTTTGAAAGTTATAGTGTAAAGTCACTGAAAAGAAAATAACGTCGATCTTTACATTGATAAAAGATTATGTTCAGAGAAAAATAAAAACTGAAAATTTGGTTTCAAATTTAAAAGTAGTTTTTTAATTATCAGTCTGTTTATTTAAAAAGCTTTAAAGAACTAGTGGAATGAATCCAGAAATATCTACTTACAAAGGTGATCCCTTGCAGTCCAACAGCAATATAAAATGCTTTTGGAACATTGTTTTCTGTGCATCTGTAACTTGTTTCGTAGCTGACGACTGCTTCGAACACTACTAACCCAATCAGAATCACTGTCAAAGCCTGAAATACTCAGACAATTTGAATTCTAATTCTTGTTTAGATATTTGTATTTGCTTTAATAACTTTGACCTTATTTCCTAGAAACATCACGCTTTATCGTGCTTTAAAACATTATCAAAATCCTTAAAGTTGATTGGTAAATAACGCCACGCTTGATTATTTCATAATATTCCTGTATTGGTAATTGCTCTCATATAAGGTAGCTATAAACTAGCAAACAAAAGCGAAAATGCATATCAAAAATAGCCACACCCAGCAAACGCATCCTTCATATACATGCAATAAGTTAAGTGGAAAAGAGAGCAAGTTATGGTGTGATCAGTTTTAAAAAAGGACACCTATGGGGGATCGCGCCTTGGTACGGTCAGTGGCTATACGTTTTGCAACTGTGGCTTGTCAGATTGTCGCATTGCTTCCCCAATTATTTTAAGTCAACATTTATGAAGTACCGTTTTGATCAGTTGAAAGGGCGTCCATGGCAATGGTAGGTCGTTGTCTCTTCTTGCGAGATAGATAAGGAAAGGCAAAAGGACAACCCAGAGGTACCCGTATGGTACCCATACCAATACCGTTTCCTCAAAACAAGGGCTCACCACATGGCTCTGTGATCCATTTTGTTGAAACTGAAAATTATCCTGTAAAGAGGAATACGAAATAATTTTAGAACGACAATGCGTATCTCAGTTTTTCTCAAAACACGTCAATAGTTTCATATGAATATATACAGGATTTTTTTGGAATTTCAAAATGAAAATTGCTATATAGATTTCTGTTATTTTTATTTCATTATACCATAATTAATTTTTTTTCTTTGTATAAATAGATGAAAAGAGAAATTTGCTGGATCCAAATTGTACTGTTTACTGTTGTTCATATTGAGTTGCGATCAACCCGGGGGTAGGCGCCGTGGGCAGAGATATGCATTTCCCTTACTGCTCATGAACAGACTTAATCAAACTGTGCCTGCAATATCTTCATACTTGTCGTGTTCGGTGACTTTCAAAGTTCTTTTTTATTCATGAGAATTCTAAAAGCAGGACAAACAAATTTATATTGGCAGCATTTGGTAGACTAAGTGATAAAACACTAAGCGAAACCTTGACCTTGGATCTCGGATTAAGCGTCTTGCAAACTGTTTCATATCTGATTATACAACTTTCAAAATATATTACTTTGCCTAAGTTTGCTTGATGAAAAACCTTTAGTTAATTTTTAGGCTTATCATTTGTTATGGAAGAGCTGAAGTGGGTTGGATGTGTGAGATCATAACTTCATAAAAGTAAAATTGTTTCTCTGACTTCAAAGCATCTTTTAGATTGATTTATCATCTACAGAGCACAGGAATGTTAAATATCAGGCTAAAGTCAAAACAACAGAGAAAGAAGTAGCAATTTATTTCTTTCAAAACAGACTTTCTATGGGTCCAAACTCCCTATACTTCCACTGTTATGAGCAATTACTGCCACAGGAAGACAGTCCATAACAAGGTCAACAATGTCATCAACAGAAGAAATGTACATAACTGCATTCTCCAAATGACTGTTCTTATAATTTAACTTCTACATTTGTTAACAAGTATATAAAATAGGTCATTCTCATAGTGCAAGGTATGGTGAACACTATAGGACACTATAGGACAGTACTTCCGAGGTTTCTGTTAACATCCCAATTAATAATTACTAAATGAAATGTATTTTGTTATAAAAAGTGTTTTAAATTGTACGAAGACAAATAATAACATATAAATATGTAAATAATGTACACAGTCTTACTTATACATTGTAAACAATACTTCTAAGCGATGTTCAGAACACAGCTTCTATAAGAACCTCATCCTCTGTGTACATTTTTATATTTGTGACCACATATGGAACATTTTTTTATTACAGGATACAGTTCTCTACATAGTAATGTAATTGGTATTTATCATTTATTTTAAAATTGTTCGTTTTATTTTCGCTTATTGAGTTAACATATTTTACTTTTGTTGGACAAAAATAAAGAATGGTCAGGATTGAGAGGGTGTTCAAAAGTTCGCGGGAAAGTGCTACAATTTGTTTGTTGAATGTACAAAACACTGTGAAACTTCTATTTTGCACATTTAGCTATATTGCATTTATTTTACAAAACATATTGCTGTTCATTTATTATTAGAAAATTGCAGTCTCTATGGCAACGTCGTTCAATGTAAACTGGCCTATTTTGTAAAGAATTCTGATGCAGTTTCGTACGGAAAATGACGTCCCATTGCGTTGCTTGTAAGGATACTCATATCAAACTGTCCATGCTTAAAACCATATGCGACAACATTCTAAATATGATGTGACATTAATTAAATAATTTGAATTCCTATGTCAAATCACTGCTTGATGACAATTAGTTTTGAACTTTTCGTAAAAATGAGTGATTAACGGAGATCTATAGCGAAATTTTGATTGTGCTTAAAGGATAATCCAATAAAAACACGAATGTGTTGGTAAAGGCCGATATATTTAAAGCTATGAAAAATTTCAATAAACATGTGGTTTCAAGACGCAAATTAAGTGTAATATACAATCAACGCAGAGGTTTTCCAAAGTTAATTATGTCAAGTCGAGTTGAGGAAACTAATTAACCGCTTGAAAAGGACTGCAGTATCATAATTCATAAAATAGGTAAAACAGTTTACTGCAGTTTTTAGGACGGTGTACAGCATAATCAAGAACCTAGCACGAATACCTTAAAAATACAGATTGGTTACAAAATGTTCAAAATTCATGCTGTTTTGAACATGATAAAAATGACGTTTTGATGACTTTGGGCTGAGTAACGGACCGTGCTATTCAAAAATTTACAATATTTATATCAGTTCAGTTTGTCAGACTTTTGTTGAATACTTAGAAGTATTATAACTGCAATTATACACACTCCTTATTAGAAAATACATGTCATCTAGTCATAAATATTTCATGTGTTAACAGAATATTACTCTTTCAACCTTCACATACACTAGTCAAAAGTTCTAAGTGCACACTTGATAAATGTTGATTTTTCAAATTATTTGATTTAATCTTTCAAAATAGTGTAAATTACAATGAAGAAGAATCAATATTCTGTTAAAGCACACCAAAAAATTTATGTCTGCTTAACCAGATTAAAAAATAATAACATTTTAGCTCACTAATACTCGGAAAGCAATTCTCAAGTTAATTATCACTGCATCGGCCATCATTTTTGATCGTTTTCTCATCTCCGTATAATTTAAATTTCATGCAAATTTAAAGGAAATACTGTAGTTTGCCATTCCATTGCACTAAAAAAGCTTCCTGTAGCTTTGTAATGGTCTGTTGGGCACGATGAGCCAACGCACTCTTCTCTATTTTATCCATAACGTTTTTACAGGATTTCAAGGAGGAAATTCCATGTTTTTAAACAATGTTTTGTGCCAAAAGTTTTTAAATTGTCTAGCAGTTTGGGATGATGCAATTCTCTATGATATATGTGTAACAGCCTTTCCAAATGAAAAAATGTATTCATTTTGATAAAACTGACCAGTTTTCGGACACGCTTTTTGACCAAATGAACGTCATTTTCGAATCATTCGATTTTAAAGTTTATTGAATTTCTATAAATTTTAGTTTTAAATTTTTATTTATTGGACACTTATCCAACAAATGCTACACTAATATTTTCGAGTTTACGTTGTTTTACATAAATATTGAATGTAGCGTCAGCGTTCAACGTAAGCAACGTTATCAATCTAGAAAATAATATCGTTTGATTTTCTTCTAAAATTAATTAAATATGCAAAAATATGGTATTTCTTTTGCATTTACAAAAACCGTCAAATTTTTTTAGAACAAATTTGAATTTGTGCCAGTGAAAAGAATTTTGACGGCAATGTCGTTGTCTGCTGACGTCAACCGTTCCATGGTTACAATTTGTTGGTGTGTTTTTCGTGTTTGTCTGGAGTCGGTGATCATGTGAAAAACAAAAACGATTGTAAAAAAATAATTTTTTATTGCCGCACGGGGATTACGCATAAATAGCGTAATACGTAACCCATGTGCACGGTTTTCAAAAAAATATTATTGTTTGATCATAATTAACATTGTGTCAAACTTTCATTCAATTAGAATAAGCTTACTTTGAGATATTCAAAATTGAAAAGTGTGCACTTAGAACTTTTGACCAGTGTACAAGGTTGATAATTCGAAAAAATTATTGAAAGTTATCCTATTTTGTACACCATTCATTGAATTTTTTTAAATTTGTATCAAACATGGATGTCAAATTATAGTTTGTAGTCACATAGAGAATGTTGTTTTTGCACAATTTTGCTATTGCTTAGTGGATAATATTCTAAGACATTGTTCTATGTACTATGGACTTTCTTCTTGTCTTTCACTTCTCTTCCAGTCTAAAGAGAATACGAGAATTCATACGAGAATACTTCCTTTTGCAAATCTATTAGTATCGTTTAATTTTAGCTGGATTAAACCAAAATTTAAGGTTCAAAATTCTTACATTTTTCTTCAAAGGTGTAACATATAAAAAACCTTCGTAAATCTATTATGCCCTACTCATCAGAGTGCAAACTAACTGCAGTATGACCGGGACAAAATAAGCTTTCGCTCGTTTGTAAAATAACAATTGGGTGTGGAGCGAGAATCAAACGTGTTTCTAGACACCGGCATATTAACCAAACTTGGAACGCAGTCAGTGACCACACTGAGACAAGAGCACATAGAGTTAAATCAACAACGGCGCGATGGTGGAAAAAAAGAAACCTGTCGATCTTCTTTGTTTGATTTCAAGATTTCACTTGATATCTTCAAGGAGAGATATGCATTTGGCATATAACTTGCTATTTTTACATATGAAAAATGTAATAAAAAGAAGCGCCGCAATGCGACGAAACCAGGTTTTCAACGATCTGAGTAGAACCCCGAGTTTCATCTTGATATAAGCTTCATACACAGCAATTTTAGTGTCAGCAGGTCATAGCAAACTCAAGTTATTAAGCAGAAACTGAATTTCTATTTTAGCAACAGCGACCATGCGTACGTTCTTGCACTTATGCAAGGTCGATAATGACCAGGTATGTCCCGTGTCGTGTCATTTGGTGCGATAAAACGTTAACTTAAGCTGAATATGCCTATACTGACGTAACTTCTTATCAATCGGCCGTCCGTAACCTGGGAGATTATCCACGGTGAATAATTAACTATATAATCGACGAATGGCTTTCTCATTAATTGAATAAACCGAATTGACGGGCTACATGTGCGGCAGTTTCATCAGCCTTAAGCTGCCCTTTAGCGCACGCGCACGCCGCTAAATTTGAAAGCTTCTTTTTATAATCATATCAATATACATTGTATTTTCATCAAATATTCGCGAGTCTTCCGATTGGAATATCGTACGACAAGAGGATAAGGTAAATCATTTTGTCAAAGTGTACACAATACTGTATATCATAAGATGGCACGTGAAAAACGAAGCCGGTAGTGTATCTCCATTGTTAGAGCGCAGACGACAATCAAAATTCAGAAACCGGTTTTACAGGCGATAAAAATGGGCTACATTTCAAGGTCGTAACTTCGTTTTAAAGACTTTATGGAAAACAATATGGGACAAGACTTTTGCCTATGTATAAGTATATATGTCGCCGTAGTATTTGATACATGTACCAACTAACGACACTATTCTCTACTCCGGCGGCTTTTAATATCTGACCGTGTTTATGCGAGGAAGGACTTACCGTGTTCGTTATATTTTGTCTTTGTTTATTGTTTGGACCGAACTTATAAGACTTTAAATGTAGTGTTATTGTTAAAACAAAGGGGATATTAAAAAGAGAAATATATATTTATTTCAATTTACTATTTAAATGTGAATCCTAATGCACAAAAAATTGTTTTACAATAACTAATTGTAACAGAAAATTAGTTTCTGTCACATGAATCAAGGACTGCCGGTTTACTGGTGTGAAATTCAAAACTACATGTATAATATTAATATATTTCCATTGCCTAATAAACATTTTTAATAAAATTTTTAACACATTTGGAAAAATTACGCTTCATGTTCAGCGACTTTAATTGAAAAAAACACGGTATAAATGAACATATAATACTCACCCAAAAATTATATTGTCCGCATATGTCCTCAAACATAGCTTTTCATCAGCTGATAGTTCACTAATATGTCTCTGTTAATATGTGATACTATATTTTAATTACGTTTATGAAATGATGACTATGAATATAGCCATTCGCATTAATAACCACTATACTTTAATTCTTGTCGCGGTTCCTGTTTCGATATACACTAACTAAACCATTTGTGTAGCTGTAAACGAGCGATGAGGGCAGATGTGTACACATGCTGTCCCATAAACTGGTCGTTAGGACCTTGGTATATTGTAGTTACACTTACGTTGCTATGGTCTGAAATATTTTAAGAGAGGAAAAAAACTAAAAAAAATGTTCTCTTTAATTTTGATTTTTGTTGTTAAATCGCAAATAAAATACCTTCGATGAAGAATGACTTTTTAACGACAGTCAAGAAAGCTTTTCCAATTCATGATTTCTAACTGGCTCCGCGGTTTGTCAATTTATTTTTTTTAAATAAATATTAGGGTTATTTATATATATATAACTTGAAACACAACTGACTTTCACTAGTCTTTACGCCCGAGTTCACTTGCCGTAAATACCATCATGAAAGCAGACAGCCACACAATAAATGTGTGCGTTCTATTAGATTAAACACGATACAACAACACAAGCAGCTACACCATAATCGTCCGCTTTCAGGTACAGTTCATATAATAAAACACCAAAAATATTATCGATTTAGTTAAATACAAAACTTTCTATGTTCTTTGTATTAATATTCATCAAAGAGCCAAAATGAATTATGTTAGGCGATCTATAATAAAGCGGTTTTATATATCGTTGTCTTAGTTGGCTTAAAGCATTACATTCTAATAGATAAATGAATTCATCGCCTATACCGATATGGCATATTGTACAACGTCTGTCTTCAAGCGTTATACCGATCCAGGAGCCGGTCTCGATTGGTAATTAACATAAAACAACGCTTGTTGTTCGCGTTCAGCAAAAATTAACAGCAAAAAATAACAGAAGCAGCCATACCATAAGTCCCTTCGTCTAGGCGCACATAGTAGGCTGAGGACCAAAAATAAAGTTGAACATGTAAATTACCACTATAAACCTCAGTGATTTTGAATACATGAAGACAATGCGTTAACTGTAATCAATTTCATTGATAAATGCTTTTAATTATTTTATTTGTCAAAATTGAAACTGGGAACATTGATGAAGTTAATTTTTATTGACAGCAAGTTTAAAGAAATTATTTATTCAAAAGAATATGCTCCCAGATTCCTGGAAACAATATTGTTATAGAAATTATGCTGATGCAAATATTGACTAAAAAGCGAATTATGTATCGGTCAAAATGTATGGTTACCGTGTGTGTGCAACTTTCATGAAAAACTATCACGACACAAAAATATTGTAGGCTCGGTTTTAATTAGGCCTGCTCACGAGCTGTAAATGTAGTTCATATTAATGTCCGCATAGCAAACTAGTATTTTCACGGATATACTGTACAAATTAGGTGTACAACGGCAAATAATACCCAACAAAACCTTCTGTGTACATTTTTTTTCAAATTGTCCATTTTATATAGAACATAATGTTACATAATGTTACTACCTTCCTGAGCCTGAATTTATTAGGCAAATTAAAAGCAAGCGCAGAATGTAATTTGAATACGTGTACAAGATAACTTGCCAAAAATAACATTTTGTGGGACAAGGTATGTCTTTGCTTTGTAATTTAATTTTAGTCACAGGATTATAAGCTGAATTACTGAATTACTTTATTTTGACAAAATGCTTAACAAATGTTTAAACGAAAAGTCTCAAAAACTTTACTGGAAAATGAGCATAAGGGGACTAATTAAGCACAGCAAGGCATGTTGGAAATTTGGTTTTGCCAGTTTTAAAGAAATGTGACTGAGCTGACCCATAGCTCATATTTTACAGTGGTATTCAAGCCTAAATGAAAAAAGTGTAGTTGCACAAAGACGGTAGTAGAAGCATATTAAGCTATGAATTAAGATTTTAAGGTGGGTGGACACGTTGCTCACCCAATTTGACTTCAAAAATTAAATATTGTCCAAATCTTATGAAATTTCGTCAGAGGGATGTATGATGATCGCTTTATTGAAATAAGCAGATATTTCTCCTTGCCGACGACGGTTATTTAAAAAGAACGTCATCTATGACGACATCCTGATTTCTTCCATTTTTCCCTAAACGTAGAGATTTAATTATGTAGTTTACACCAAAATGATACGAAATTCTCCTGTAATTTACATGGGGCATTCTTTACAGATGGTTCTTATGATAATTATACTTCATGGACCTGTCAAGACGTTATCCAGGCGCTCACATTTTTATTGCATAATATTTATTTGAGATTTGGTACCTCTATTTATAAACAAGAAATAGGCATTCCAATGGGTATTTATTGTGCACCCCTTGTTGCTCATTTGTTATTATACTGTTAAGAAAGAGACTTTATCGAGGGTTCAGTGCAAGACTATTGTAACTCCTTCTTTATTGCAATGTAGTTACAATAGTCTTGCACTGACCCCTCGTTATGTTATCTCTTTCTACCGAACATCAAGATGATATTATTACAGCTTTTTAACAACACCTTGAGGTACCTTGATGATTTATTTAATATAGATAATAACCATTATCGGTTACTAAGATTTATCCTAAAGAACTCAGTTTAATAAAGCGAACACTTCAGAAAAGCAAGCAAACTTTCTTGATCTAACTCTGTCCATTGAAAATTGTTACGTCACTACTAAAATATATGATAAAAGAGATGATTTTAATTTTGATATAGGAAAGGCGATGTTCCTCGTGCAACATCTTACGGGGTTTATATCTCACAGCTTGTTCGCTTTTCAAGAGCTTGCAACGATGTGAATGATTTCAGTGAACGTAATCTGAGCATTACAGAAAAACTTTTTAAACAGGGTTATCGGTATCACAAATTAAGGAAAACCTTTTGCGCGTTTTATCGCCGATACCCAGATCTAATTCATAAATAAAGGTGCAGTTTAAAATCATTATTGCAACAATGCATTTCACAGCCAGTTTTTGTTAGATTTAATTTACAAACTTAAGAAGATAAACGGCAATGTTAATTTCTCCTGGTTATTCGTAAAAACCATCTGTAAATTTAAAAAGAAAGGTTACCAACATGATTTTTACAGCGCTCTGCATTCCTTGTCGTTAACTCATTTACAATTGATCATTATGCTTACCTCTTTGGTTGCACGACGGTGGCCGGGGTTTAAGAGTTTATGAAGGTTTATGGGGAAATCTTTTCTTAAAAGAACCTAAAAGCTCGACTTGTTCCTTTTATCCCTGTCATCGTGTTCTTGCTAATTTTGCTCCAGGAGTACTGATCTCGGTAAGATCATTGAGTACCCGACCTTTGGCTTTGCAATGCTATTAAGCTTCTTATGTTTTATACGTTTGTGTGCTTTTGCATGCAACATTGTTGAGCCGTTGGGTGGGTTGGAGTTATTTCACCAAGACAACTTGTACTTGTTTTGTGATACGAGAACCTGTTGGTGAGGTTGGTGCACCCTAGAACCTGGTTTAAACCCCCAGTGGCAATTTGTTTTGCCACTGACCGTTCCAAGACAGTACCCCCAAAGGTTCTCTTTTTCGTTAATTGTTTGTTGCGTCCTATTTGAATTGACATACTTATAACAAACATGTTTTTCGGCACCGTTTTTAGCCTACTCCTACTGCCTTCGACGTACTATAAGTGCGAAAGCAGACGGTGAACTATCGTTAATTTTTACATGTTATTGCCAGATATTTATATTTTCGAAATATGAAATAAAAATGGGTGTCTTCGGGTTACTTTTTGCGTAAAAATAAAAAGAACGTAAATTTAGCTAATGTTTTTGTAATCGAGATTTGAGTCATAGTTTTTTAAAAATCCAATCTAGAAAAAATAAGAAATCTTCAGAGCAGACATTTGAATGTACAATCAGGAATACAGTACACACTACATTTGTTATGTTTCATGGCGCATGAAAACTTCTTTTGGAGGATTTTACCAATTTTGTTACACTTTGATGTCAGTTATGGACCCTGAAAACAGGTCTCATGTGGTAAACAAGGTCATCTGACATAAAGTCACAGTCGTCTTCACACATACACTTGTCAAAAGTTCTCAGAGCGCACCTTTAAATTTTGAATATCTCAAAAGACAATTATTCTAATTAAAAGAAATTTTGATATAATGTAAAATATGACCAAACAATAATTTTTTGAAAATCGTGCGTATATTTTACGTAATACGTCATCCACGTCAGCATACGCTATTTATTCGTAATGCCAGTGCGGCAATCGAATTTGATTTTTTGACAAATGTTTATGTTTTTCACATTTTCGCCGACACCGGACAATCTAAAACCTCACACCTACACTTTATAACTATGGAACGTTTGACGACTAAATACCGCGAAAGTGTCGTCAACATGCTGTTAACTGGCACAGGCCTAATTTTTTTTATAAAAACATCATGATGTTATTCGTATATGAAAATGAAATGCCTCATTTTTCATATTTTATCATAAGAAGAAAAACAATCAAATGATAGTATTATCTACATTGATAACGATGCTTACGTTCAACGTTTACTTCACGCTCTTGCGTCATTAAATATTTAGGTAAAAGAACTTAAACACAAAAGCATTTGTATTACATTTGTTTGATAAGTGTCCGCTCATCAATAATCTAAATCTAAAATAATTAGAAACTAATTTATCTTCAAACTCGAATGGTTCAATCAAATAGTTAGGAAAATCACATTTATCAAGTGTGCACTTAGAACTTTTGAGTAGTGTATGCTAGAAATCTTCTCACATATCCTAGAAATACCGTCAATAGCCGAAAAAGGAACGAATTCACTGAATATTTTAAGTTTGCTGACAGCATAACTTTCGGGTTTTGTGGGATACGTGCCTGTCCTGTTTCGATTTTGTCATTCTTATTTATAATGCAACAGGGTTAAAAATCAAAACATCATTTCAGCGACAATCAGTTGTCTCTGAAATTACCCAACTTGGCTGTACAACTAGATGTTTCTTTTTTATTTGTCTTTATATTGGCAAGTTTTTTTTTATTTAAGTTTTAATTGCGTACCGTAAAATTGTGTAAAGTGTGCCCAACCTGCCCAAGCATAATACAAGCATCAAATTAAAGAGCATATGTTTCTAGTCAAATTATAAGTGTTTAAATTTTATTTCCATGCAAAATCAAGGGTAATTCATAACTATTTATTGTAAATGGTGTCCACTCTGCTACTGCCTTACTAAGCTTGGATTACTTAGGCCAGTTAAAATCATAAATCAGGTGCCAAGGTTATAAAACTGAGATTAGAAACCAGTCTCAAATCTCAAGCATCTGATTGGCTGAAATGGCGACCAGTCGCCATTTCAGCCAATCAGATGCTTGAGATTTGAGACTGGTTTCCATGCTCAGCTTTATAACCTTGGAGACAGGTTAATTAAACCTTAGGACAGTTACCAAAGAACATTTACATTTATTCGACCGTTTTTTTAAACGGGTATGGAATTTCATTAATGACAGCTTATGGACATTAGTTTTCACATGATCATAAAAAAGTTTACGTCACAAACGTCATAAATAAATATTTATCAGATTACTAACTTACATATAAGTACATTGTTTCAAGTGGTTGATTTCAAATTAATGAAAGTAACATATCCGGTTGACCAGTAGGCACTTGATGGCCGTCACTTATCATCATTTGTTTTCCTTATTCGTCATACATTTTTTATATAAATTTTCGATATTTAACTACGCATCTCCCGTAACTTTTTGATGAGGAAACTAATCGTTAAAAAGGTGCTTGGGTTTCGGGTTTCAAGTTATGAGTCCGGGGGGCAGTCGCCATTTCAGCCAATCAGATCCTTGAGATTTGAGACTGATCTCAAAACTTAGTTTTATGATCTTGGGCACTTATTTTACAATCTGTGTAAATAAATTATGTTTAAACGATAAACGAAAAGTTTGTTGAAACACTGTGTTTAACTACGTTATTATAATAAGCATATAAAGCCGTTCTTTGTGTCCAGAAACGTCTTAGACCAGGCCGGCATCCAATGCCATTTTAAAGAAAACACTGTTGGAGTTCTGAAGGAGATTGTCTGGGGAATCCATCTCCAGTATCTGGCCATCAGATAGCACAATAATTCTGAAATCATAAAGTGCTTGTTTGTTATTGAATTATTAGTCGCAATTTGTTCAACAGTCACATTCATGGTTCGCAGATACTTATACAAATATTACACTGTTGCGTTTAAGTCAAAAATTCAAAGAAAAACAACTGGTGTTTGCAAAATTGTTCTACTACAAGAGGTATGTAAGAACCTGATACTTTTTCACTGACTTCAAATGCGGAAAACCTTGATTTCTTTATTATGATTTTATGTCATTTCAAAATCAATCAAATGGTATATTTTACATTTTACCGGTCTAATGAGGATTTTCCGAATGTGGCTACTTCTTACTATCATTATTTGACATGTCATACTTCTTGCCTATTTTGATCGATGTGGTAAGCCACTAATCTCTTTTCTAGGCAATACTACAAGTGAAAGATTGACTATTGATGTGAGTTGCAAAAGCCGAATGGGATTTAGTGTCTTAAAGGATCATACTTTCCACCCGGAAATAAAGCCCATGAGTCGTGTGTTACATTTTAATACTGACTAGTCAGAACCAGAACGTCTGATGCTGGGTTGAAGTTGTATAATGTCAGAAGGTTTTCCATAACATGAAATGGTTTCATATTGAAACGATGAGGAACGATATCAATTAACTGTAGCATGCCCGCACAAATAATTTACTTTCCGTTATTAAAGCAACTCATCAGAAATAATGTCACTATGTTCTTGCAAATAAAAGCTTAATAGACATAAACTGTGCCAAAGGTTATAAAACTGAGCATGGAAACCAGTCTCAAATCTCAAGCATCTGATTGGCTGAAATGGCGACCAGCCGCCATTTCAGCCAATCAGATGCTTGAAATTAGAGACTGGTTTCCAAACTCAGGTTTATAACCTTCAGCCCTGAACTAAATACCTATCATTGTCAAGAACAGTGTTCAGCCGGTGCGCTATAGTAAGAACGGTACAATCTTTAAACTCGGAGCGTATTGTGGTTTGTATCAGTTCGTCTGTATCCAGATCGACTGCTGATGTCGCTTCGTCGAGGACTAAGATTTTTGTCTTGTGAAGTAAGGTTCTAGCAAGACATACTAATTGCTTCTGTCCAACACTTCAAAAAAAAGTTAGCATTTTAACCCTTTCCTCTATAGACACACCTTTATTGCGTGGGCGAACAGTGGTGATCCAGACCGTGCCGTCTGATCAGGTTAGGTTATGTCTGATCAAAATGAGACCAGTGCAGTTCCTGATCAGACGTTACGGATGTGCCGGCTGATCTGGATCTACACTGGTCGCACATGCGTAAAAATGTGTATATATGGAAAAAATGTTAAAAGGTCATTGAAAATTTCAGGCGAGATAGCAAGTAGGAGCCTATTGGAAACAAAGTTGTTCAAAGCACAAGCACGCTGCAAACGTAGGAGGAGTCTTTCAACTATATTTCCTATAATACTAAGTTGCTAAATTGGGTTAAAAACGTATAAAAGGATTAGTGTTTATAATTTCTTCTTCGGATAGGCATCATCAAAAGGAAAAATGATCAATAGAGAAATCCCCCAAACCAAATAATGCTAAATAAATGCAAATTATATTAATCTGGTAAAGATAAATGCATTTTGCAAATAACACATGGTTTGCCTTCTCCATGAAATCTGATGATCGAACACAAATGCTTTGGGTTTCAACTGAAACAAATTACAAATAACTTAGAATTACTCGTCAATGTGTATATGTTTAGATGGACTAAAACTTCTCATTGATCAAATAATATATCTCCTTTAATAATTATATCAATATGTTGCGCGCACACACACACTCGGTCAATTGCTACCAAAATTTAAGGAAGAATTTACTGATTGCTGCAAAGATATTTTTAACTTAAATTTACGAATCATTTACCAAATGTTAACAAAGATGGCTGTCTACCTTAGATGACTTCCACCTTCACCACATTCGTACTGCAGTTGTCCAGGCAACGAACGAATGGTTTCATTTAGATGAGCACTTTCTAGTGCTTTCCATAAAGCAACATCATCAAATTTTCCGAAAGGGTCAATATTTTCTCGAAGACTTCCGGAAAACAAAACTGGGTCCTTAAATTGAATAAAATAAAGCTTTTAATAAGTACATAAAGAAAAAGTCGAGGCTCATAGTAAGCCTGAAATTATTAAACATCACGAAAACTGTTTAACTAATAGGACAAAAAACACAATTAATGATAAACATAATAATGCAATTAGTCATATTTAATAATGTTGAAAGTATTTATTGATTTAAATTGTTCTTTTAAGTAATTTTAGTATCTAGACAAAAAAATTTGGCTTGTCATACGAAAACGTTAGTAGACACTGAATCATTTTCCAAATAATACCTGGGGTAGTATTGTCAGTTTGCTTCGTAGCTCATAAAGACCTAGACCGGAAATGTCTTTTCCGTCAATAACGATTGCTCCACCTGCTGATTCTATTATTCTGAATAAGGATAAAGCCAATGACGACTTTCCAGCACCAGTGCGGCCAACAATTCCAATCTAAGAACGCAATTTAGATAACAGGAAATAAATGGATAAGACTGACCATGAAGTTTTTCTAATCACTGAACACAAGCAATTTTTAAAAATAACAAACCACTCGAATATACCTAGTCATAAAGTACTTACTATCGTTATTTCTTATAACAAAAAACTTAATTACTATTATCTTCTTTGCAAACGTTCACTCTTATAAGAAATTTCAACATTTGATTTCACATATTTTTCCATTTTCCATTATTGTAAGTCAGAAAGGAATAAACGGTCATATTGGCAATTGTTATAAAAATAGATAAAATAATGTAACATGTTTAACAGATATTGCAATTATTTTCATTAATAAATGCGTTTGTTTTTGTTTTGTTTTGTTTTTTACAAAAACTGCAGTTTACAAGAAACTCGGGAAATAATTAGAAATACATCTTCAATTAGTTCTCTTTTTCTTATTCTCCATTAAATATACACAAATATCGAAAAATCAACCTTCTCACCACCACACCCCAACACACAACAACAACAAAAACAAGAATTTATTAATTTATTTAGCTGTTAAATCTGTTTTATTCAAACAAAATCTTTTTAACCATTTATGCATAAGCAAACTCATAAAATAAATCCACATACCTTTTCACCTGGCTGAATAACGCAACTTATTCCGTTGAGGGTCAGATCAAGTCCATCTCTGTATCTGGTCTTGTACGATTGAAATTCAATAGTTCCTGCATATGGCCAATCAGAATTCGGACGAGTTGATTCTATTACCCAGGAAGCCTGAAGTCAGTTATCACAACTACAATTTACATAGCCTCGCCTTCAAATAATCAGCATTTCTTGTTATCATACGAGTAATATAAATGTCGTATCAACTCACCTCTCAATTGAGTTTGATTCATCCAAACACATATTTCAAGATATATATTTTTCTAATCGTCTTATATTAAACATTCTGTATTTAATAAGAATATTACAGAAATTTGAAAGTAAGGCATCATTCCTTAATCAAAATTTCGCACTTTGCCAATCTAGAATCCAAAAGCATCAGCTGAAAAAGTGATCGAGTGTTTATTGGTATTTTAGGACCTAAGAAATAACAAACCAGTAAAGACGATACACTATTTTGTTTTAAAGACAAAAATACAGAAATCTGTCTCAATATGAGACTGTTACATGGAACAGTGAAAAGCCCCCATCCGTTTTAGCAATTTGACGTAGTATAAGGCAAAATATACCTCAGGAGAGAGCTCTGAATATTCTTTTACTCTTTCGATCGAAATAACTCTCATTTCCAACTCGCCAATAAGTTGTGCTGCTCGTAAAAGGCTAAGTGTAATCTACAAGGGCAATCAACACAAGTATGACGTTATTTTCAGAGTTTAAGATACTTCATAGTAAAAGGATGTCCTACTATGCCTTGTGGAATTTTCTTCCGGTAGGCACAGAATCAAAGCAAAGTACTCATGTTTATTTGTTTATTGTTTTATCATTTATACATCCAAGTTCTTTTCAAGTTACCGGAGTTTACAAGCTCCCTGTATCAGAGGAAATGGACAATGAACATTTTACCGAGATTACATTCAGTGAAGGCAATGTCATTTGAAAATCACAGTAGCGCTATTCGTGCAGTGTGGTAGCCGTAAAAAGTCTCCCCGTACATATAGGCAGTACAGTTATCAGTAAAATAACCCGTTACCAATGTCAGTGATGACAATGTATATCAGGGCTATCCGATCAAACTTTTATTCAGATTGTCCTGGTTAGCTCAGTTGGTTGCGTCGTCGGAATTGCAGGGCTAGGCGCTGTCGCCGTGGCGGTGTGGGTTCGTTCCCAGGTAGAGGCAATATCATTTGTATTTCATTTGTCTTAAAACTATACCACTTTAATTTGATCTCATCTTCACTTAAAACTTAAGATATTTAATAGCAACTTAGTTTATAATATCTCCAGATAGATCAACATTTGATTACGAACGACCAACAAAAACGTGTTTTTGGTTTGAAATATTTCTTGTCTGTCGAGATAAATTTAATACTTATGATGTTTGAGAGACTGAAGATATGTACAAATACTGATTGATATATCAGTTCACTTGTTTAAATTTCACAACATGTTTTGCATGTTTTTCGTCTAAAAGGCATAACTGAGATCAGGGCCTAAGATCATAAAACTAAGTTTTGAGATCAGTCTCAAATCTCAAGGATCTGATTGGCTGAAATGGCGACTGAGATTTGAGACTGATCTCCAGATTTTGTTTTATGATCTTGGGCACAGGTACCTGCAGAGCATATGTTATAGACAACCCAATTACGGCCCCATTCAATCCTTTTGTCGTGAACGCAAAAATCGCTGTTGATAGAATTAATATATTTCCTAATGTTTCTAAGCAGATACCATTCCATCTGAAATTTAAGAAAAACGTGAAAACAATTCTGATCTATCTACACCACAAAAAGTGATTGTATATGCATGAAGAAAGCATGAAGGTCATTTTCTTTTCAAACACCCTAAAATATAATTTGAAATTAAAACATGGCTTTTTGTGTAACTGAAATGTTTAAAATATCCAACAAACAGATAACATTTTAATTACTTTGCTGCGCAAATGGCTGCAAACATATACTTGACGTTTTCGTCAACTCTTCTATTACATTCGGTGATAAACCTTTCTTTACACCTGTAAGCCCTAATCACGTGTGCGCCGCTTATGGTTTCGCTGAAGTGATTGAAGATGGGAGATCTTGTAACAGATTCAAGCCGGGTTACCTGTCTTGCAATAGGCAAATACAATTTCTGGAAGAAATAAAAAGATTATTTTTTTTAAATTTCTTCAAAAGTAATAAACTTTATAAAAAGATTACAAAAAAGAAGTAACTGTGAATCACTGAAACCAAGTGCAATTTGATAAGTGTAGTGATTTTAAAATGCAGCTGTTTTTATCATTACATATGGATGCAATAAAACTGGCAGCAAGGTTTTGTTAATTTGTGGTTCTGATATAAAGATTTTTTATTATGCAAAATGTTACGTTCATTGAAATTTTTAACATTGTTGCAAGCACTAGAAAAGCGAACAAGCTGTGAAATGTAAATCCCATACGATTATGCACTCGCGACATCACCATCAAGAAATAAAAAAATACATTAATAAAATCAAAATAATCTCATTTCGTCGGTCTAATATCGCGAAATCTGTCAAATTCTCGCACCTCTATGTCAATAGGAAAGGTTCAAAATAGTCATGTGTTGAAATAATGTATTCTGACTGGTATATATTTCATCATTTCAAAACCGCGTACGAGTTATATATTAGACGGACGTTTGATCATATGTCTCGTACACGACTATTTTAGTGGTGAGATTTAGATCGAGAAAATGTGCTTGCTTTTCTGAACTGACTCAACTGCTCACAGCGATATCCTTTTGGAGCAAAAAGCGTGTTAAAAAAATTATATTATAATAATGAATAATGAAAATAGGGTGCCTACCAGCAGAAAAACATAGGATAAAGCTACTGGAATGGCGACAGCCAGGATTAGAGGAGTGTTAATTGATACAACCACAATAATAGCCGCTAGTTGGAAGACCTGAGTACTCAACCATCTTATAACATATGGAATCGAAACGTCCATTGTGTCGATGTCGCTTGAAAATCTAATATAAAGATAGAATTGGGTGTTACGTTTACTTTCGCTCAAACACAACATTGTATTTCATACAGACTATCAACTTTTCATCGTATGCAGAATAAACAGTTATCATTCATTCGTGCAGAGACTCATGAAATTTATTCAACTTTTAACTGTTTTATATTTATTTTTTAAGCTAATTAAAAACACTTTTTAAATTCATTCCCCACGTGTGATGAAGTTTTCTTACCTGTTCATTATTCTTCCAACAGGAGTAGTGTCGAAGAAAGACATAGGCGATCTGAGAACACTTTTCAGCATTGACTTATGCATTATTCCTGAAGCATGTGCCATTCGAACAGATATCACAAGCCCAAACATCAACATCGCTGCTCCTGTTGTAAGATATACACAATATTTGAGCAATGTCAACAAATGCCCGTAGGCAGATACTTCATAAAATAAACAAGACTAAAGCTTTGAGGTTAATGTCAATAGAGAATTAGAAAATATTGAATCAAAGAGGTAGATGTTTCGACATGTTATTGTTTATTTGAAACGCATTCGGAGAAAGATATATTTACTTATTGTAACATGCTTAAGAACCAACAGATCATGTTTTATCATGCAAGTCACGATGGGTTGGAATATACAAAAGGTGTGAATAGAAGAAGTACCTTGTAAAGCACCAATAATAGTATATCCCACCAAGTAATGTTGATATTTGTGCTCGTATTGCCTGGTATGTCCGAGGGTGATGTTATTAAGGACGGTATCCTCTGTCCAGTACGTTAGCCAGTAGTTGGAATAAACACTCAAGGACTGGAACAGGATCATAAACAATAAAGCAATACAGGTTGCTCTATATCCCATTGCTTTGACGTAAGCTTTGAATACATGAAACTTTACCTGAAATGAAAAGGGTGTTGCAATTTAAAAGAACCTATGTAACAACTACTTGTGGACAGCAACATTAACATAAAATGTATTTATAAACTATTGGTTAATGTTTGAATGGCATAAAACAGCTTTTTGAAACTATATTAATAAACATGGAGTCACAATATATGTTATGAACACAATTTATCGGCCTGTCTGTGAATAGTTTCAGATTTACAACCAGGAAGATATATCTTCACCGATATATCTTCACCTCAGTACTTTGTTGGATATAAAAATAAGTAAGAAGTAAAAGAAAAATCTTCAACGAGATAACAATTAACATTTTTTGGAAGATAAGTTATCATCATTTTACCCCTCCTTCCTCTAACTGTTCATCTTCAACTAATCGTCGGTGGTTGGTCTTTTCAAGTAAGTCTCTGCATACTTGAGTATCTTGATTTGAAAATGACATGCCAAATACATTTTCTTTGTCATCGGTTTTTTTATTCGTCTTTCTGAAGACAAAGTAATATGAAACCAGACAAAGACAAAACTTTTTTTTATTCCGACACTTAAAACATAAAAGTTCAAAGTGTATGTACGTATTTTATTAGTGATAGGATATTTTATCTCTATTTTGTGCAAGTTTCATTAAATGGTTCTAATATGCAAAGTTAATAGGGAATGTTAAAAAAGAACCCACCTTTTTTCAAAGGATACTTTGTCTCTGTTTATGGACAAGTTATCTGAAATAGTTAGTATAATATGTAAAGTTAATAAGGAACGTTAAAAACACTACGCTCTTATAGGTGTATCACGAATACGTTTAACAAAATCAGCAACATAACACCATAATAAGCTAACTTATAAGTCATTTTATATCATCAAATTTATTAAAAGTCCTCATTATGCAACGTTTATATCTTTTATATTAGACCGAAAAAAACTTTAAATATGGTGTCTTAACAAAAGTAAAACTATTTCAAAATTGTTACATTATATTCAAAACTATATACATCTTTTGTATATCGTGCATTACTCGCTCTCTTTAAATAATAACTTAGATCACTGAAACATAAAATACGACGAAACATAAATTTGAAGTGCACAACAATTACAGAAAGCACTGCCGGTTCGATAAAGTATCGCCTACAAACCATCATCGCGATCCTCGTCAGATTCGCTGTGCTCCTCCTCGTCCTCTAAAGTCTGTACAAAGTTGTTGAAATTTCTGTCTCGGACAAGATCTTGGTATGTCCCGCTCGATGCAATCTGTCCATCTACCATGACAATAATGTTGTCAACCATAGGGAGCCAGTGTGCGCCATGAGTCACAAGGACACGGGTCTAAAGATAAAGTGCTGGATTAATATCGATCTGGAAATAGCCGAAATGTCTGAAAAGTGAACTAGCTCACCACGTTTCCTGCACGAAGTATTAAGCATTTTGATAAATGAAAATAGAACTTTAATAGCCAACGAACTATAACAGGTTCGGTGTAATGGAACTTATTTAACGAAGAGAGTTAATGACATATGTCTCTAAAATAAGGTAATAAGTTCTAAAGAGCTAGTGTACTGTAGTGGAGTAATGACGATTGCTCACTGTCAGACCCTTCTCACCAGCTTCATTTCTAAACAAACACATAAACGCTCCTAGAATACGAATCAACAGATTGGCGAAGAACCATGAAGCCTCGGGTAATTAAAACAGACTAGAACTGGCTCGTCTTCAAGAAATAGCAGATCAAATTTGCCACATACTCCTCGCGCATTACGTAAGGTGGGTCACTGTTTCAAATGAGTTTCAATTTCAATTTTTATTTAATACAGGAATAAATCAAATTTAACATTCAACAAAGGATAGCAGTTTCTTGAATTACAAATATATTATATTAGGTTAATACGGTATTCTGTAAAAATGAGTAAGAACGTTAATACAGACAAAATTATATTAAACAAAGTGAAAATGTTCGACATTGAAAGAGATAAAAAAAACATAATTCAGTTTTTAGCTCAACAAATTAAAAGAAAAAGCCAAACCGGCCATACTTTATGTTTGAGAAGTCCTTGTGGTCCTATAACGTTATTGAAGATATGCTTGCCGACCTGCGTATCTACTGCGCTGAGGGGATCATCAAGTAGAAACATGTCTGCATCGCTGTAAACAGCCCGGGCTAGACTTATACGCTGTTTCTGGCCACCACTTAAGTTAACACCCTGAAGCACAAAGAGGTACGAAAACAACGGAAGCTACATACTTGCATATTGTTCATCGTATCCGTGGACGAAATCTGCAAACCCGGTGTCTAGTTAATTCTACAAAAATATATGGTTTCGTTCTAATAAAAGCTCATACAATCAGATATACAGAGAAGCGTTTTTATTGTATTAGAAATTTAAACACAACCTTTTATAAAATTAATTAATTAAAATGTTGATATCCAAAAAATGACACAACGAAGCTAGTGTTACTTTTGGATGTTTACATGACATTACTTTGTACGTGCGTATAGTTCTGACATAATTACCTTCTCCCCAATTTCGGTCAAGTCTCTACCAGGAAACATGTCGAGATCTGCCAATAGAGCACATCCGGCAAGCACTTTATTATACCGAGCCTGATCGAAGACATTTCCGAATACAATGTTGTCTCTGATAGTAAGGTTCTGTATCCAAGCCTCCTGTGGAACAAGGACCATTCGTCCCTAAAATAAAAATTATTTGTGTCAGCCGCTGATCCAACTTCAGAAAAATAGGAAAATACCGTAAAATTATTCTGCAAATTCTATCATATTGTTTTTTTTCTATTTGTTTGTGATAACTGTTCAATCCTGTGCTATTTGGTGTCTCTAAAATTCAGTTACATAACGAACTGTTAATCAAAAAACTGTAACTGCATGACGTATAAAATGTTTGAAAATTTTAAATATGCGTGTACAGCTATTAAACAGAACGTTTATCGTATGCTATATGTACAAGGCCATCGCGTCAATCAATTTATTGTAGAATTTCTTTTATTTGGTTAATTGCAAAAATAACTCGCTTACATTTGCATAACTGTTTAACATCTCGACAGAAATACTAAATATTTTGTCGATAAGGTTCAAATGATAGTCTCTAGCTGGGAGCGAACCCGCACAGTCACGGCGACAGCGCCTAACCCTACAATTCCTGCGCGCAACCAACTTAGCTAACCGGGACAACCCCCAAAAAGGGAGCAAAGGCAAGAAGCTAAGTGTGATCGAAAAATAATTGCTAGACAATGAATATTGGCGAGAATCAATCTCGTACTTGTCTAACAAAAACAGAAAACTCACTTGTACAGTTACAGACCCGTTTAACTTTTCCATTTCACCAAGAATAGCAGACATCAACGAGGTCTTCCCACTCCCAACCTGACCTATCACTGCGTAGAGTTTTCCTTCAGTAATATTTAGGTTTATCCTGGGAAGAATCAGAAATGGTAAGTAAGTAAATATATTTTTGTTTTTGTTTCTGACTATGCGAATTTATTTGTTAATGATGTACGTGTGATCATGGTAAGTACACTGTTTGCATTATTTTTCTAAGCTTTTATTTGCCAAAGCAACGACGTAAAGTTAATAAAAATAATATAATAATAATAATTATAAAACCTACCACACAAAACTCAAAGGTGTGTTAAAATATTAGTAAATGTAAGAAATTCTGGAAAACGTCACCTTTTTAAAGTTGGTTTCTGTCCATCCTCATTCCATGTAAATGTGCCATTGTTTATCTTAATGGCAAACTCTGACACTATATAAAATACAATTGATTTTACTTAAATATAGTTTACTATTTTCATTAAATGCACATTGTGACTAGAATGTTCTTATTATAATACTCTTTCGTTGTGGACCGATGTTCAACTAAGAAACATTCACTCACATCTCGTTCTTTATATCGTTGCAATAAAGATACCAAGAAATATTTTTGTTCATATAATAAATGTGTCATCATAACGAACAGGATACTGATCCTTAAGAAAATGATTTATTATGCATGGGGAGATGGGTTTTTTCATTATAAATGATTGTAAAATAATGACTTCATGTTTAGGTTCTACAAATTGAAAAAAATAAGTAACTGAGAAAAATTTGCATAAATCAGACAATCAAACAATATAACTTTGGTTGCAATCGAAGTGTATAATGTAAATACATAAATAAACTCATATTCATACCTCCAGAACTACCGAACAGGACGCTGTCCAAACGCAAGTTTTCTTTCCACAAAAATGCTTGCACACGTTTAAGAGAAACATAACCCTATAACGTACAGTGAGTTTGAAGTTGTAAATAAAAAAATGTCGAATTTACAGCTTATACAGCTATTACTTAAGTGACTTACCAGTACCAATTTGCATACTTTTCAAGAAAAAGTTAAATTATCTTGAAAGTTCAGTCACGTTGTACTCCTAGAAGTCTGTAAAACATAGTGTTAAATTAGCTGACGGGCTCGTTAACATGTTTGTTATACGAACTGTTACACAGAATGCTCATTTTGGTGCTTTCTAGTTAACTGTTTGTTAAAGTTGCCTACGACCATGCTTTGCATTCCTTGTCTTCTTTAATTATTGTGATTTGGTATTGACAACAATAGTATAAACGTTTTAACAGTTACAGAAATGGCCTGAGCTTTAAGCGCATTCAGTGCTTTGCGTAAATAAACAGTTTGTGTATAAAACCGACAGTTACCTGGACTAACCTGTTGATAATCTCTGACGTCAATGACACTGGATGTCGAATAGTACTAACCAGTGCCAGTACCACAAAAGCAGTCCGAGCCTCAAGGTAATGTATCGGTTGTATTAGTGTGTAAATCACGTAAAACGAATAGCTGACCTAAGAAGGATAACATACCCTGTTACATTCGGACAAACCCATTGCCAAGAAACAATGAAGAAGAGACGCTCTGTATAAGTTGTAAACAGCATGCAATAAAGACATGAAGCATAGTAAACACCTTTTGTCATGCGTTTTTTGAAACCGGGTTATAAAGTAAAAAGTCATGTTTAGTTTTACCAAAGTTTGTTTAAATTTACGTGAAAAGTGCATTGTTGACGCTATTACAATGTATTAAAATGACAATATCGCTTCGAGTTGTTTTGAAGTAAACAATCTAATCAATGATAATAAGACATTACTCATGCCATCAAGTCTCGTCTTTCTCGGTGGTCCTCGATTTAAACTTATAAACAAAACGTAATTAAAAGTATAAACTCGATCAAAACGGGGTTGTAATATTGTGTTGTTGTCTTTCAAAGTTCCATTTTTCATCTATTTAATTTACGAAAGCGCTGTTTGTGCCGTGTGGCGGCCGTAATATCTCGACCGTACATTCCATCAGTGTTGTTATCAATTACGCCCTTTGAAGGTCAATAAGCTTGATATTATATGTTTGCGTTCCATCAGGCGTTGACATCCAGCATTTCCATTACAGCTCATGAGCAAGCTCAATCAAACCGAGCCTGCAATATTTTGATATTTTTTCCTGATCGGTAGCTTTAAAAGTTCCTTTTTTCTTAGAGCTGTTACAATTGTATCTGCTATGACGAGTATTTTGCTAGCACCTAGATAGATAGATTTATTTCAGTATAAAATGCATATCAACATGGTTTAAATAACAAATATAAATTAGTTAACAATACGATAAATACATAATTTGATTAAGACTTTTTGACATGGATAAAATTCACAATAAAATGACTTTAAATGAGATCAGTTATTATAAAATACATGTATGGTTATAAATATCACATATTGTTGCCATGTTAAATACATTTATACCGAAGATACACAAAAAAGGGAAAAAATATATCCCTTATTTCCATTGTGTCCTAAAATATAATGTTAAGGTTTGCAGTCATAGAGAGGATGTATTACTGATTTCTAAAAACACAAGAAAATTGAGCATGGGTAAATATTAAATCTAATAGTTTGCAGAGAATTCTAGCAATATACAATTTGATTTTTTATCACAGTGTATATATCGCGTGGCTCTAATATAAAAGAATAGGTAGTATTTAAAATACATTATATTAAAACTCTGTATACATGTGTTTCCTAACAGCTAATTTAAAATCTGCAAGTTTGTTGATACTTTTGACAGAAGTAGGTAGAGTGTTCCACAGTTTGCATCCATTATAAGAAAACGATTTCATGCCAAATCCTTTAACTTTGGGAATACTGTAACAGCCAGTTTCTCTAAATCTTGTACTGTATGAATGAACAGAATCAGCTGGTATAAAATGTTCTTTTAAGTATTTTGGAGCAATATTATGTTTAACTTTAAAAACGTGACTAAGTGTAATAGAATCAACTCTTTTCTGAACAGGTAACCAGTTAAGACGATTAAAATGGGTCACATTTAAAGGAGTTCTAGGGTCCAAATTTAAAACAAACCTAATGCATTTATTTTGCATAATTTGTAGTCTATCTTTACACTTTTTGTGATACTATGGAACCAAAAACAACAAGCATAGTCAAAATGACACTGTATAAGACAAGCAACAAGGAGTTTTCTAGTATGCAAGGTTAAGAAAGATTTTTTCCTGTATAAAAATTTCAATCTTGAGCTAGCCTTTTTAATTATTTCATTTGCCATGGATTCACAAGAAAGATGTTGATCAAGAGTTGCACCTAAATATTTCACAGAGTTAGTTGATTTGATTTTTGTTCCATTACAAGAAATGTCAAAATATGTGCCTGTTTTCAATTTAATTTTGGAGCCAAAAAAAATGGATTCAGTTTTACCAAGATGTAGGGACAATTTGTTATCTACCAACCAATGACTACCAAATTCAAGGTATTTGGACAGAGCAGCTGTAATTTGGTCTTTGTTTTTACCTGACACTAGAATAGCTGAGTCATCGGCATAAAGTACTAACTTGTTTTTCACTACAGCAGACATATCATTAACATAGATTAAATATAAAAGTGGGCCAAGAATGGAGCCCTGTGGCACGCCACAAGTAATTGCACTTGGAGATGATGAAATATTAGAAATATTAACAGTTTGTATCAGTCAGATAAATAGGATCGAAACCAATTTACAATGTCTGTACTCAAACCAATAGCCTGGAGTTTCATAAGTAAAATATCATGGTTAACTGTGTCAAAAGCTTTTTGGAGATCTAGTAAAACCATACCAACCATATTGCCTTTGTCCATCTCAAATCTTATAAAATCAGATAAATGTATTAAGCAAGACTCTACTATAGCCCTTTCTAAATCCTGATTGAAATTGATATATCAATTTTTTCTCTGTTAAGTAAAATTCAATTTGGTCATGAACAACCCTTTCAAAAATTTTGGAAATAATAGTAAGTATAGAGACCTTGCTGCTTACTTCCACTTCCACTCATATAATCAAAAACATTTTTTTTCTATAAACAAAATATCTGTTTTATCAAAATGCACTTGCCATGAAAGGACTAAAGAATGACAAGAACAGGGCGACTGCAATGATCACAGCAACTCGGCGGAGTATTGCAACTTCCTCGTTCCGTAAACTTGTCACTTTCTTCTGAAACGGTTTCTCCCATGTGTACATCTTTAAAACCTTAAAAAGAAGACTTCACTTCTTTACAATCTGCAAACCATATGAAGTTATAAACGTTAGTTCTCCGCTCTCAATCCAGTCATTTAGTGCGCTTTTTCTGCGAGACAATGCTATTAGCTGTTTGTGTTTTTGTGCTTATTTCCATGCAACATTGTAGAGTAAATGGGTGGAGGTTAGCTAATTCTCCAAAAAAAAACTTTTGTTTATTTAAGAAGTTGTTAGGTAAGGTGTAAGGCTGGTGCTTTCCAGAACATGGTTTTAACCCCCATTGGCAAATTTTTGCTGACCACTGACCGTTCTAATGCGCTCACCCCTCGGGTTCTTTATTTTGTATTTTGTTAGTGATGTCTAACTGGAAATTGGTCATTTTATAACCCATGATCTCTTTTCCTATCTGCATTTCAGCTGTGAGGGGATGCTGTGATTTCTGAGTGAGGTTATTCCTGTATATATATATATATATATATATATATATATATATATATATATATATGCAGTTTTCACTTTTTAGTACACGAACAGGTTTTATTTATTTCATATATCCATCTCAAAATGTGTTCACACTATCCTTTTTTTATTACATATTTTAAAATTGTCTGCAATGAACGGTGAGGAAAAAATGTAATTGCAATTCTATTTTTCATAATTCAATAAAAGTTTAACAATACCTTAATTCCGTTAATTATTTCGTCTAATATCTTTATTCGTTGGCTTTTGAGTTCAAGCACTATGCCCTGGAGGCGTGTTTGCCATCGTCCAAGCACAGCATTCGCTAATATCATCACTATAATCATTCCTATACCGCTGAATGTGGCAGGGCCAATCAAGTACCAAAGTTGAATCATTGACACTGACAAAAAAGATAAGAGAAAAGGGAAAGAGATTTATACTAAACAAAACAAATTAAAGCATTAAAATTACATGCACTAAGTTTATAGTTCGCTTCTTGTTTGCATCAAGTTGAAAACATTAATGGGTTAGATTTAGGCTTAAGACTAGTTAAGACTAGCTTAGATTACGGAACCATCGAAAAACAACACAGGATTATTAAATATTTGATAACAATCCAGGAAAAAGAGAGAGCTCAATTAATTAATGTTGACATATTTATCTTTAAACATTTAGAAACCCGTGGTAACGTAAGGTATGGAGACGACGTGATGGGAGAGCAGAACCGAATCCTGTATTCGTTGACAATCTACCGCCATCAAATTTACTATCTCGCCAATTGTAGAAGTCTTTCTTGCATAGTTTGATAACGTCAGTGACTGAAATTCAAGTTTAAACACAGAGAAGTCACGTAATGTTATGAAAAACCCTGACTCGAAAATTTCGAATGAGAAACCAGTCTTATTTCATGGCTATTATGACAGGAAAATGTTATAACAATATGTTATTTTAAATGAAATGCGAAAATAAACTTTTAGCCGTTGAATGATTGTTGCATTTTTGCTGGCCGAAATCCATTTCTATTGCAATCAATACAAATTAAATATCTCATTTTACCATGCTTTGATACAGGAAAAGCATAAATTTGGTTGCATATTGAAAAACGGATTTTCACTAACTTTCCTGTAAACCACTCCTATGATAGCAGTCTTCATTTTAAGCCCGATAGTCATTTGGTGATACTGAGCAAAGTTCCAGAAGAATGATTTCATCATGCTAGCTATAAACAACGCAAGCGAAAGTCCATACCCCATCCACTGCGGATACGTATCTGTGGTGTCTTCAGCCACCTGTATTGTAAAGCTGAAATAGAATATCATCATAACGTTGATGAAAAGTGATATATGCATATCAGGAATCGCCACACCCACAAAACACAGCCTCCCCACGCTACGAATAATGAGAGGAAACGATAGCATGTGTTTATAAGTATGTCAAATTCAAATAAGACACCACAAACAAAATTAACGAAAACATGAACATGACTTGGTTCATTTTTGAATTAACATATCACGGTTTGAACAAGATAGTGTGTTTTATGTAATAATATAACCTACACTACAGCTTACTTTAAAAGCAGTGGTTGAAGTAGGTCGAAAGTATCACCTAATACTTTGTAAGCTGTTGCTTCAAACCATCTGCCCCTGTGTGATCTCCAAAGGACGAGAAATATTGAAGGCAATGTTGATGATTTATGGTTACATGTATCTTCATTACTATAGGAATGTCCGTCCGTCTGTTTGCTTATCTTGTTGAGTTTGGATATCAGCGGCGTCTTTTCGCCAATTGTTGAATTAGATTGAAATGTTTTGTGTTTCTTGTTTGTGTTCCTAGATAATAAAAAATAAAGAATCAAATTGCAAATGTACTAAGCTTGATTGTAATACTAAAATTAACATTTGATAGAATAAGATAAGTTTAAATGTAGTGACATTTGAAGTCTGCCAAGTCTGTGCTTATTTATTTCAAGTATTACATGTTCTCTTATTACGGTTATTACTTGTTCTCTATGACTTTTAGAAATCCACTAACCATCTTTTCTCACTTTCCTCAGCTACATTTTCCCAATTTGCCAAAAACTCTCTGACGACAGTTTTGCTTTCTATATGCTTTGTCCGCTTCCACATATCGTCTGCTGTAAGCCGTTTCCGGTAACCTTTTAATACTAACCTAAAAAACTGTTAACAACATACAACCAGGAATACCGTCTATCATTACCGACAACTGGATAATAGAAAATAATATCTAGCTAAAATATACGCACTCATCAAACCGAGTCTTTTTCAAACACAGTTTTGTGATCTGCAGTTTTGAGAGATGCTCATGCTTATTAATCGTAATGGGTTCATACCTTAGAAATACAAACGGAGTTGCCTGCATAGCGACGTCTTATGATGGTAAAGCCCATTCAGAAATGCTTCTATCATAATGAAGATTATTCGCTGTAAAAAGATTCACGAAAAATTTCCAAGAATAAGATTTAACAATTTACAATTCGTAGCCATATTGATCATTAAAAGAACGATACACTCTTTGTCTACGGTGATTATTAATTTGATATGTTTGCGATCACGCCAGTTATCAATTTGAAATGCGGAGGCAGCGCTTAGCCAACCATGCCAGAAACAGACACAGTACATACCATCCGCATACCCCCAAATGGGCACTTCAAGTATGCCTATACACTGCCAGCCACAATGATTAACATTCTGCATGGTTATATAGTATCATAGTACCGTCAAGGGAGGTAACTGAAACTGATAACTATACTGAAGTAGTGGAGAGCTTGTACAGCCGCAAAATAGCACTTTACACCTGCTGTAGTAATAGAATAAATGTATAGATAATCCCAAAGCCATGCAAAAACGAAACTTACGAAAATATCCAGGTATAGGCAATACGGCTCGCAAATGAAGCATTTTCTAAAGGACAAAGATCGTCCTGAAAAATAATAAAATATGTGAAAAGATCATTTTGAAAGACACTGAACATGAAACATGATGGTAGAATGCGGAAAAATAGTGTACCAAAAACAAACTAAATTATTATAATTACATTCAGTGTGATAATGTGATAAGATTTTACATGAATGGTTATCTAACTGAAACCAAACTGATGTATAATCTATTGTCTAATTTTAACAAACCTGGTTACTTTCATATTGGTCAGCAAAGCATCTTAACACCAGCTGAATCCACATTATAACAAGTTCCGCACACGCAACATAACTTGTTGAACACCAGTTCTGAAAATAATTAACAATAACTATCAACTATTTTAAACCTCATAGTTTCCAACATAAAATATTTGAATTTTAAAAGCTTTGGCCTACGAAAACAATTTTAGAGTCACGTTTGTCATGTGCAAAACTAAAAGTGTGTATTCGTTTTTAAATGGTGTGTATGTCAATCACTTGCAGTCCGATATTAAATTTTATTGTGTCTGATCGGGAAGTATGGGTTTCTTCTTTCTATTTAACATATTTCGCGGTTTGATAGTTATATAGATATAGGGATATAGATAATTGCTATGAGACTTAAAAAATAGAAGGTCAGCCATTATCATCTTCTGAACACTGCGATATAAAAGTTAGTTAGATGATACATGTGTGGTGGAGTTTTAAACTTACTTTCACCGCACTGGAATTTATAGGAACTAATTTACAAAGGTATTTCAACAACTCATATATCCAATTCAATATTCCTCTTTTATTCTCACTGTTACCAACTTAAATTAACACTAACAGTTGAATACCCGCCTATCAAATTAATTCAGGGCTTATATATAGCATAACCCACGTGCAAAGACGTGCAAAGAAGGAGATGTAAGATTCCCAACCATACTGCCAATATTTAAAGAACACGAAATCATTTAAAGGAGCAACATAATTACTTCATGAGCCAACATGGCATTCGCGACAGCATGTAACTGTTCGATTGCCTTAGCTTCGCCTGCATACAATTATCAATTAAAAAAGTTATGTTACTGTCCTATTTATATACGGCCGCGAATTTAAATTTTAATGAAGTAAAAATTAACATATTTTATGAAAAAATGATTGTTACATAACTTGTTAGTATGTTTTATTAGTGTAACAGACGTGATTCCGTTTGGTTTATACATGTTTACCTCTGCAGAGACTAATGAGTATACTGGAACAACCTCTGCTAATGCAACGAGCAACCAGAAGGTGAAGGTCACGATACAGGACTTGATCCCCAAGTATCGCATACCGTCTTCAAGTATTAATATTAAAATCTGTAAAATAAATATGTAGTTTATGCTTTTCAACATTATAGACTCATATTAAACAATTTGTTGTTGTTGTTGTTGTTTTTCATTTTTCTTGTGCTCAAAATTAACGTGATCCAACTGGCTATAAATGCAGACTTCAACCAGTTTGTTATGAAAATTATATCCCAGAGTAGTGGTTAAAGTTTGAACATCTCTGAAAAATGTCATTTGAAGAAATTGATCAATACATATGGATATTTAAATATAAGAGAACAGTAATGCAACATGCAACGGAACCAAGATAACCATATACATAAGTTGAAAGTAAATTTCTTAAAATATTACATTAACAAGATCGACTTTAATAATTAAAAACATATAAATAAAAGACTTACCAATGTCGCTGTCTTAATTTCCGCAGCAATGTATGTAGCAGTGATAAGCTTTCTGTCGCCACAACACTGGTACCCGGTTTCGGTTTTCAACAGTAACTCCGCGCCGACAAGCACGACACTAGTGATAGTAAGGATCTGTTGGTAAGAGGGGAAAGCAAACATGCACATCAGGAATGGCCAGAAGACGCTCCCTTCCACACAGCCAGAAAGTACAGAGGAAAATAAGGAATGGTTTATACAATGATCAATTGTATAATAGACGCCACAGACAATTAACAAAATAAGAACCCGAAGTGGCATAATAACAATTTTGCTGCCGGGTTTTAAACTCAGGTTCGATGATAATACTATTTATAGTCATTAAACCGATCCTGGAATATTTTCATATTTTTCATGTTCAGTGGTTTAAAGTTCCCTTTTAATTTATTTTCAAAATTTTTGGAAGAAATGTGATATGTTGTCGACTAGAACGGCTGTTGGAACAGTAACGACAACTAGCCAACGACAACACGCTTTTTCACACAGCTGGCGGCTAAACGTACATGTATGTGCGTTTGTGTCACTAGTTAAGCTAATGTTCAAAGTACAACGTTTGCGAGATGCTTGATTTGAAGCAAACATTTTTAAAGTCATAAGAAAAAGAGTTTCGCTGCGAAGTGAAAGATGACAATAAATAAATGACGATAAAACTGTAAAATTTAAGCTAGTGTCATTAATTTAGTTCATGGCATTGTTAACCGGTGCCAAGAACCTGACCTCCTTTTAAAATAAAGTCTATTTACCTGCTTCACTATATACAGTTTATGGAAGGGCAGAGGAGCATCGCTGTCTTTTCTGTATAGGTAAGTGGCAAATGGTAGCAAGACTACCCACAGGTAACCGTACGGTATCCACACCAGTACAGTATCCTCGATACAAGGGCTGAAGATGGGCTTCTCTTGGAAAATATCATCCCTGTCCTGAAACACGGACATTGTTCATGTACATTTAACATGAGAATTCAGTTTTAAGGTAACTTAGCATTTCTTGATAGTTGTTCCACCTTGAAATTCTGTAGATTATAACTGATCTCATTTGTTGTAAAATTTCAACAACAAAAATTGTCAAACTTTTCATAAGATACTTCTTCTAGTACGTTTGCTCATCAAGCCATCTAAACCAAAAGCATTTTCTTTTTGTCATTATAAACAATCATATTCTACTAGTTTTTCACAATCGTCACTTAACAATTAATGACATTGTCTACAATAATGTTTTTACATTCTTTCCATTTTCAGAAAATTTTAGTGTTGAGTCCGATATCCTGATTTAATTCAATTTGTAATTTTTATTTTAAAATCCTTCTGCAGAAATAGGCAGCTATCAATATCTCCACCCACGTTTTTCATAAGAAAAACATCGGTAAAAATGATTTTGAACATGATATTCTATAGCACTCTACAGGAATCTTGAAAAATAACATAGGAGCGGAGCTTGATCATTATCTATTATTTCTACCAACGTGTTCTTGTTGATTTAACTCCAGGTGCTCTGGACTCTGTAAGGTCATCGAGTATTAACGCATTTCGCTTGACAGTGCCATTCATTTGCTACATATATTCATATGTTTGTGTGCTTTTGCATGGAACATTGTCGAGTAGATGGGTGGGTTGGAGTTAACTCAGCAAGGCAAATTGTGATTGATTGTTATGATGAATAAATGAATAAAAAAAAACTTTCAGATGTGGGAGCTTGTAAGGGTAGTGCAAAACTATAACTTTTATGTTATTGTCAAATAAAAATTGTATACTGTCCTGTTTAACGTTCTTTTGACCGAAAATTGTATGTTTAAGCAACGCTACATATTATTGTCTTATTGAGTTATTTGTGGTCGTGCCCTCATAGATTCACGTCGTCTCTAAGAATGCTTTCGCATAAACCAATGCTACGAGACGTGGAGTTTTGTGTTGCAAAGAAGAAAAACACCCATCCAAATCAGTTGTTTCCCTGTATTGTATTGTTCGATTCTATAAGCCATATAGTATTCATTTTGTTTAATCAAAATGATTCCTTACCAGTAATGAATAATCTCCGCAGATTCCACTTAATAACTCCATTTCTTAAAACGTACATCCAACCTACAATTATCAAACTTATCAAAATAAGTCCGGGGTCTCTTTATTGAAAATAGAAGAAAATCTCTACAGTTTAATAGTCTTTAAATCCTGTAATGTTGCGAAGATAGTTAGATATTCCGCTTGGCCATTATTAATACTGCTGTATGCAACCTTAAAAGTCATTCTTAATCTCGTTCGTTGTAATAACGGAGATGTGGATGTGGATTCAAATCTTTAATTAAGATATAAAGCCCAAGGTGAGATTGCGATAACAGAGATATCAAATCCAACCTGATTTCTTGACTTGCAAACTACTACAAAGTATGATCAGTAGTTGCAAAATCATACAAACAATGTACAGTGTGCATGAACGTTTTTGTCTGTTAGTCAACAAAACAAAAGTTTAAAAAACCTGTAATTTGAACTGTCGTATGCAAGCTTAACTTCTTTTGTACTGCTTTATATATTAACATAAATGAAGCGCATGTAATAAATCAATGCAAAAAAAATGAAATATGCATATCAGAAATGACCACATCCAGCAGACACAGCCTCCCCACACAGCCAAAAAGTAGAGAGGAAAAGAGAGCATGGTATTACAATAATCAGTTTCAAAATGGACGCCACAAACAATTAACGAAAGTGAGAACCCGAGGGGTTACCGCCTTGGAACGGTCAGTGGCAAAACAAATTGCCACTAGGGGTTACTTTTTTCAATTTTACAGTATATCTGCTTTGTTCGTTCGTCTAGTTTTCTCTTTTGAGTACACACGAAAGTAAAATATAAAAATAACAGTAAGCTTCCACAAAATATTTTAATGGTTAATTGAATACAGATGGCATAATCTTGAAAAAAATAAGTACTTCGATTTGCAAGAATGACAACAAAACTACTATAATTTTATGAATTTGTTTTTTGTTGTTGTTGTTGTTGTTTAAATTGTTTTCTCTCTACATATTAAAGAAGATGTGAAGAAGGTGGCTAGAGATTAGAAAACCACAACTTTTTCATCAAATAAAGCATGAGCATGATGAGACTATTGTTCTGCATGGTACTCTAACGAATAAAAAATAAAAATTGCCATTTTAAAATGCCTCCTACAGACAAACTACTATATTTATGACAGAAAAAAATGCAGATAAATTCGGTATGTATTCTTACGTAATTTGAACAAATCTATGCAATTCTGCAATAACGCGATTGCTTAGCTGTTACACAGAAGATGTTTCAGCAGTTTTAGTCGGTTTCAGTATATCCTTTTTACAAAAGCTGAGGTCGATTTGTGAGTTTTGGTGTTAGACTCAAAATTCGACAAAAATGTTTTGGTATACGAACGCATAATGGGATTTTAATGGCAATTTCATTTTTAAAAAATGAACAAATGATGCGTCTTAATGCGTTTCAAATTTGAACTGTGAACTCCAATTCATGGTCTCAGTAATTCGACTCCAAGTACAGGCCCATTTTACAAAATGACTTTTTATAGATGTCTGCCCTTTACCTCTTAAGCAGTTAGGACCAAAACTGTGGTGGAAATCGCACTGCTTTAAATTTTCATTTTTTCACTGCTACTTGAAAATATCAGCACTGTTCATTTGTTGTTATAAAACATAAATAGTCTCTAAAGTGTCAATAAAATAAAAAAAAAACACAAAAACTTACTATTGTTTACATGTTGATTTTAATGTGATAACCTATGAAAGCGTACCTTTTATAAATCAATAAACTACAGTCAGGTACACTTTTAGCGGTGTAACATAAAAACTGTTGACATGTGTGGAGGTTTATAAAGTTTTTTTCATAATAAACGAACAAGTTTCTTAAAAAGTATCACATATATTGATTCCAATTGGAATTAGCTTTTCAGGTTTGTAATTTTTTTTAAGATATCTAAGGTTTAAAAAAATATTTGAAGCCGTCAAAAGTTGCGACTCGGATTCTTGTCGCTGGCATATAGACATAGACGGAAAATTTTCCGCATTGATTTGAATGCTAACTGGGTTGTGCGCGAAGGGTTGACATCTTATATATAGAAAAGCCCTTGTTGCGCACAATTAGTTGGGCTATCCAATTCCATGCGGAGAAATTAACAGTTTTGATCGGTGTAGTTAGAACATAGGCTAAGTGTATGTAACTTACTTTCTTAGTAAGATTTAAGATAAGACTGTTCAATAAACTATTTTGATATGTGGACCATCTTTTGCATTAAAAATTACATTTTTGTTGTGCTTGAATGTCTTTCTCATGGAAGAACCAGAAAGCAATTTAAGTTGGCGAAAGGGTATTCTGATGTGTCTAATAAAATATCTGGCATATCGATCTATAGATAGATACTTTATAGATACATGTACCTATGCAACATAATTTTGAGAATAGATATTCGAAATTTAGCCACTAAAGATTTTATGTCTGAAGATTTTAGCTCAATCTGTGATTAGGCATATTCATTCAAGCAATAATATTAAGAGCTTATATACTATATACATTTTACAGCAATGAAATGTCTAAAAAATACTCAATAACTCTGTTTCTTACTTCTGCACAAAACAGTCGAATTCTGTAAATCACCAGTTGGGGACTTAGTTATTATAACGAAAGAAAGATAGCACATAACATGTGCGTTAATGATACTCTATGTTTGCTTTACAAGTAGAACCGCGACATTACATTTGTTACTGATGATTTCCGTTCATAATCGTTAGCTTCTGTGGTCTGGTTTGGGGGAATGGGGTCCAGAAAGGCCGAAAACCAAAAAGGCCGCATACCATAAAGGCCGTATACTAAAAAGGCCGTACCAAAAAGGCCGCACCAAAACGGCCGTACCAAAAAGGCTTCACCAAAAAGGCCTTATACTATTATATTATATTATGTATACTTCTGGAGATTTTATGTTATTTTGTATTTTAGCAATTGAGTGTATATTATTAAATATATCATTTACAAGATGCAACCTTATTTACAAATACTATAGTATACCGTATTATACCCTAACGATAATATTCATATGAAAAGAACAACACACGGTATAAATGTAAATTGTATTTTATTGTCTTTTTATATTTTATTACAACACATGGTATAAATGTAAATTGTATTTATTGTCTTTTTATAATTTATTACAAAATCTTTTGGGTATACTCTGTATAGATGTGTTGATATCCAGTCTTATTACGGTTTCCTATAAAGAAACGCCGTATATATTGCCGACGCTGGCTAGAAATTCTGACGTTTGCACTTCTCCGTCTTCATATCGTTTCCACAGGGTGGCTAGTGCCTTATTTACCTTGCCACTGCGGCTGGTGGTAGCTCTTCGGAGGTCACCTCCCTCGACCAGAAGTTTTGCAATCTCGGCCTCCTGTCTTAGATGAGGCACCAGCCTGTAGAAGCCTAAACCCACACCAGCCTTAGCGTTGAGCCGGTTGTGGTACCCTGAAATAAAGGCAAACATGATATTTATCTTATATGTTAAAATGGTTTATAGACATACATAGGCATTGTGGACAATTCTCACCTTACACAAATGGTTAAAACACATACAAGAGTGACAAACTTGACTGCAACAATAATTGATCATGTTTACACAAATTTGCCAAACAATATTGTTAAAGTAGATGTTCAACCAATTTCCTTAAGTGACCATTATGCAGTTTGTTTGACACGAAAACTTTTTACAAATGGGAGTGGTGCTTCAAATATTATCAATTACAGAAGTATGAAACACTTCTCTCAAGACGCCTTTTTGAATGATCTATCCAGTCAGCCCTTATCAGTTATTGAAATATTTGATGATCCTGATGATGCTTTAGATTACTTCTGCAGTATATTTTTAAATGTTTTGGAATACCATGCACCTAAAAGAAAAAAGAAAGTTAAATATCCAATCCAACCTGACTGGTTTTTCTCTGAAATATCTGAAGCCATGAAAATAAGGGACAATTTTAAACGCATAGGCGACTCTGTAAATTACAAACAAAGCCGAAATATTGTTCAATATCTTATCCATGAGACTAAAAAATCCTTCTATGCTAAAACAATCAATGGTAATACAAGAAATCCAAAAATACTATGGAAAAATTTGAAAAATTTGTCAAACAAAAATACATATCATGATCACTGTGTTATTAATGATGATGAAGGTAATCCTATTACAGACCCCGAAATTGCAGCAAACAAATTCAACACATATTTTACTTCACTATCTCAAAATTCCACCAAGCCTAATAGTCATAAGAATGAGCACACTGAGCTTCGAAATTTTGTTAGTTCAAAAACACAGCCTAATACTGAATTCAATTTGCCCTTGTTAGATGCTGCTTTTGTAAAAGAACAACTACTAACATTGCCAACTTCCAAGTCTACAGGCCTTGATGGTTTGGCAGCAAAATTCTTAAAACTCAGTGCAGAGGTTATTTCTGAAAGTATTACATACATATTAAATCTCAGTGTTAAAACCAAAATGTACCCAAATCTCTTCAAAATAGCGAAAGTTACTCCAATTTTTAAAAAAGGACAAAAGCATGACATAGCCAACTACCGTCCAATTTCTATTCTTCCAATTCTTTCAAAAATTTTAGAACGCCACGTCAGCAATAATGTTAAATCTTACTTAAACAAGCACAGTTTGACACATGAGAGGCAGTCAGGTTTCAGATCTAATCACTCGTGTGAAACTGCCTTGACAGCAATTCTAGATGATTGGATAAATGCAGTTGATGAAAATAAAATTACCGGTACTGTCTTCCTAGACCTATCAAAAGCCTTTGACATGATAGATCATGAAATTCTTATAGAAAAACTAGCAATATATAAATTCAATAGCTCTGCAATACAGTGGTTTAGGTCTTACCTACATGGCCGAACACAAAAAGTTTCTGTATCAAACACTTTTTCAGAAAGTCAAACAATCAAAAGAGGTGTGCCCCAAGGTTCTGTACTTGGGCCTCTTCTTTTCATTATTTTCATTAATGATATGCCATTGGTAAGCCATAACTCGCAAACAAATATGTTTGCAGATGATTCAACCTTGTATTACTCTTCAAATTCTATAGATGATGTAACTGACACGCTCAATCAAGACCTTATAAATGTTCAAGAATGGTGTCTTAATAATTCAATGGTTATAAATGCTAAAAAAACCAAACTTATGTACATTACTTCCCGTTCGAAACAGTCTATTTCGGAATCAGCCCACAACCTTCAAGTGAATGGTGAAACTATTGAAGTTAGCTCATGCGAAAAACTCTTAGGAGTACATATTGACAGTACCCTTAATTGGACTGTTCAGGTAGAGAATATTCTCAAAAAGTGTAACTCTCTACTGTTTTTACTGGGGAGAATAAAATATTACTTGTCTGTACCAATGCGAAAATTATTTTTTAATGCATATATTCTTCCCCATATTGATTATTGCTGCACTATCTGGGGTAATTGCAATCTAGAACTTATTAACCGTATTATATGTTTTCAGAAAAGAGCAGCCCGTCTAATCCTTGACAAAAATTTTGAAACACCATCACAACAACTCTTTAAAGAACTAAACTGGATGACATTTGATCAAAGAATTAAATTCAAAAAGGCAATACTGATGTTCAAAACAATGCACAATACTGCACCAAGTTATCTCAACTACCGATTTACTTTAGTCTCTGATATACATTCAAAATGCTTGCGCTCAAAAACTTCCCTTTCTTTGTATGTCCCAAAACCAAAACATGAAATTTATCGCAAATCATTTTCATATTCAGGTGCGGCTATTTGGAATTCTCTCCCAGATTTTGTTAAAAATTCAACAACTATTCTTCATTTTAAGAAAAACTATTTAAAGTATGAATTCAGTTCACCATTTTCGAAGTACCACTCCCAACCAAATTAGTATTTATTAACATTTGAACTTCATTCTTTGTTTTCCATGTAATTATCTATCTGTTACATTCATATTTCTTATTTCATTTATTGTCTTGTATGTATGTATTGTCAATGTATATAATAGAGGAACACAGGGAAGATTGGGCTCTGTCCCAACTGTGTCTCCTCTTTAAATAAAGTTATTATTATTATTATTATTATTATTATTATTATTATTATTATTATTATTATTATTATATTAAATACAGAAGGGCTTATGCAAATGAGGTATAATATAGTATCATAGTACCGTCAAGGGAGGTAACTGAAACTGATAACTATACTGAAGTAGTGGAGAGCTTGTACAGCCGCAAAATAGCACTTAACACCTGCTGTAGTAATAGAATAAATGTATAGATAATCCCAAAGCCATGCAAAAACGAAACTTACGAAAATATCCAGGTATAGGCAATACGGCTCGCAAATGAAGCATTTTCTAAAGGACAAAGATCGTCCTGAAAAATAATAAAATATGTGAAAAGATCATTTTGAAAGACACTGAACATGAAACATGATGGTAGAATGCGGAAAAATAGTGTACCAAAAACAAACTAAATTATTATAATTACATTCAGTGTGATAATGTGATAAGATTTTACATGAATGGTTATCTAACTGAAACCAAACTGATGTATAATCTATTGTCTAATTTTAACAAACCTGGTTACTTTCATATTGGTCAGCAAAGCATCTTAACACCAGCTGAATCCACATTATAACAAGTTTCGCACACGCAACATAACTTGTTGAACACCAGTTCTGAAAATAATTAACAATAACTATCAACTATTTGAAACCTCATAGTTTCCAACATAAAATATTTGAATTTTAAAAGCTTTGGCCTACGAAAACAATTTTAGAGTCACGTTTGTCATGTGCAAAACTAAAAGTGTGTATTCGTTTTTAAATGGTGTGTATGTCAATCACTTGCAGTCCGATATTAAATTTTATTGTGTCTGATCGGGAAGTATGGGTTTCTTCTTTCTATTTAACATATTTCGCGGTTTGATAGTTATATAGATATAGGGATATAGATAATTGCTATGAGACTTAAAAAATAGAAGGTCAGCCATTATCATCTTCTGAACACTGCGATATAAAAGTTAGTTAGATGATACATGTGTGGTGGAGTTTTAAACTTACTTTCACCGCACTGGAATTTATAGGAACTAATTTACAAAGGTATTTCAACAACTCATATATCCAATTCAATATTCCTCTTTTATTCTCACTGTTACCAACTTAAATTAACACTAACAGTTGAATACCCGCCTATCAAATTAATTCAGGGCTTATATATAGCATAACCCACGTGCAAAGACGTGCAAAGAAGGAGATGTAAGATTCCCAACCATACTGCCAATATTTAAAGAACACGAAATCATTTAAAGGAGCAACATAATTACTTCATGAGCCAACATGGCATTCGCGACAGCATGTAACTGTTCGATTGCCTTAGCTTCGCCTGCATACAATTATCAATTTAAAAAGTTATGTTACTGTCCTATTTATATACGGCCGCGAATTTAAATTTTAATGAAGTAAAAATTAACATATTTTATGAAAAAATGATTGTTACATAACTTGTTAGTATGTTTTATTAGTGTAACAGACGTGATTCCGTTTGGTTTATACATGTTTACCTCTGCAGAGACTAATGAGTATACTGGAACAACCTCTGCTAATGCAACGAGCAACCAGAAGGTGAAGGTCACGATACAGGACTTGATCCCCAAGTATCGCATACCGTCTTCAAGTATTAATATTAAAATCTGTAAAATAAATATGTAGTTTATGCTTTTCAACATTATAGACTCATATTAAACAATTTGTTGTTGTTGTTGTTGTTTTTCATTTTTCTTGTGCTCAAAATTAACGTGATCCAACTGGCTATAAATGCAGACTTCAACCAGTTTGTTATGAAAATTATATCCCAGAGTAGTGGTTAAAGTTTGAACATCTCTGAAAAATGTCATTTGAAGAAATTGATCAATACATATGGATATTTAAATATAAGAGAACAGTAATGCAACATGCAACGGAACCAAGATAACCATATACATAAGTTGAAAGTAAATTTCTTAAAATATTACATTAACAAGATCGACTTTAATAATTAAAAACATTTAAATAAAAGACTTACCAATGTCGCTTACTTAATTTCCGCAGCAATGTATGTAGCAGTGATAAGCTTTCTGTCGCCACAACACTGGTACCCGGTTTCGGTTTTCAACAGTAACTCCGCGCCGACAAGCACGACACTAGTGATAGTAAGGATCTGTTGGTAAGAGGGGAAAGCAAATATGCACATCAGGAATGGCCAGAAGACGCTCCCTTCCACACAGCCAGAAAGTACAGAGGAAAATAAGGAATGGTTTATACAATGATCAATTGTATAATAGACGCCACAGACAATTAACAAAATAAGAACCCGAAGTGGCATAATAACAATTTTGCTGCCGGGTTTTAAACTCAGGTTCGATGATAATACTATTTATAGTCATTAAACCGATCCTGGAATATTTTCATATTTTTCATGTTCAGTGGTTTAAAGTTCCCTTTTAATTTATTTTCAAAATTTTTGGAAGAAATGTGATATGTTGTCGACTAGAACGGCTGTTGGAACAGTAACGACAACTAGCCAACGACAACACGCTTTTTCACACAGCTGGCGGCTAAACGTACATGTATGTGCGTTTGTGTCACTAGTTAAGCTAATGTTCAAAGTACAACGTTTGCGAGATGCTTGATTTGAAGCAAACATTTTTAAAGTCATAAGAAAAAGAGTTTCGCTGCGAAGTGAAAGATGACAATAAATAAATGACGATAAAACTGTAAAATTTAAGCTAGTGTCATTAATTTAGTTCATGGCATTGTTAACCGGTGCCAAGAACCTGACCTCCTTTTAAAATAAAGTCTATTTACCTGCTTCACTATATACAGTTTATGGAAGGGCAGAGGAGCATCGCTGTCTTTTCTGTATAGGTAAGTGGCAAATGGTAGCAAGACTACCCACAGGTAACCGTACGGTATCCACACCAGTACAGTATCCTCGATACAAGGGCTGAAGATGGGCTTCTCTTGGAAAATATCATCCCTGTCCTGAAACACGGACATTGTTCATGTACATTTAACATGAGAATTCAGTTTTAAGGTAACTTAGCATTTCTTGATAGTTGTTCCACCTTGAAATTCTGTAGATTATAACTGATCTCATTTGTTGTAAAATTTCAACAACAAAAATTGTCAAACTTTTCATAAGATACTTCTTCTAGTACGTTTGCTCATCAAGCCATCTAAACCAAAAGCATTTTCTTTTTGTCATTATAAATAATCATATTCTACTAGTTTTTCACAATCGTCACTTAACAATTAATGACATTGTCTACAATAATGTTTTTACATTCTTTCCATTTTCAGAGAATTTTAGTGTTGAGTCCGATATCCTGATTTAATTCAATTTGTAATTTTTATTTTAAAATCCTTCTGCAGAAGTAGGCAGCTATCAATATCTCCACCCACGTTTTTCATACGAAAAACATCGGTAAAAATGATTTTGAACATGATATTCTATAGCACTCTACAGGAATCTTGAAAAATAACATAGGAGCGGAGCTTGATCATTATCTATTATTTCTACCAACGTGTTCTTGTTGATTTAACTCCAGGTGCTCTGGACTCTGTAAGGTCATCGAGTATTAACGCATTTCGCTTGACAGTGCCATTCATTTGCTACATATATTCATATGTTTGTGCTTTTGCATGGAACATTGTCGAGTAGATGGGTGGGTTGGAGTTAACTCAGCAAGGCAAATTGTGATTGATTGTTATGATGAATAAATGAATAAAAAAAAACTTTCAGATGTGGGAGCTTGTAAGGGTAGTGCAAAACTATAACTTTTATGTTATTGTCAAATAAAAATTGTATACTGTCCTGTTTAACGTTCTTTTGACCGAAAATTGTATGTTTAAGCAACGCTACATATTATTGTCTTATTGAGTTATTTGTGGTCGTGCCCTCATAGATTCACGTCGTCTCTAAGAATGCTTTCGCATAAACCAATGCTACGAGACGTGGAGTTTTGTGTTGCAAAGAAGAAAAACACCCATCCAAATCAGTTGTTTCCCTGTATTGTATTGTTCGATTCTATAAGCCATATAGTATTCATTTTGTTTAATCAAAATGATTCCTTACCAGTAATGAATAATCTCCGCAGATTCCACTTAATAACTCCATTTCTTAAAACGTACATCCAACCTACAATTATCAAACTTATCAAAATAAGTCCGGGGTCTCTTTATTGAAAATAGAAGAAAATCTCTACAGTTTAATAGTCTTTAAATCCTGTAATGTTGCGAAGATAGTTAGATATTCCGCTTGGCCATTATTAATACTGCTGTATGCAACCTTAAAAGTCATTCTTAATCTCGTTCGTTGTAATAACAGAGATGTGGATGTGGATTCAAATCTTTAATTAAGATATAAAGCCCAAGGTGAGATTGCGATAACAGAGATATCAAATCCAACCTGATTTCTTGACTTGCAAACTACTACAAAGTATGATCAGTAGTTGCAAAATCATACAAACAATGTACAGTGTGCATGAACGTTTTTGTCTGTTAGTCAACAAAACAAAAGTTAAAAAAACCTGTAATTTGAACTGTCGTATGCAAGCTTAACTTCTTTTGTACTGCTTTATATATTAACATAAATGAAGCGCATGTAATAAATCAATGCAAAAAAATGAAATATGCATATCAGAAATGACCACATCCAGCAGACACAGCCTCCCCACACAGCCAAAAAGTAGAGAGGAAAAGAGAGCATGGTATTACAATAATCAGTTTCAAAATGGACGCCACAAACAATTAACGAAAGTGAGAACCCGAGGGGTTACCGCCTTGGAACGGTCAGTGGCAAAACAAATTGCCACTAGGGGTTACCTTTTTCAATTTTACAGTATATCTGCTTTGTTCGTTCGTCTAGTTTTCTCTTTTGAGTACACACGAAAGTAAAATATAAAAATAACAGTAAGCTTCCACAAAATATTTTAATGGTTAATTGAATACAGATGGCATAATCTTGAAAAAAATAAGTACTTCGATTTGCAAGAATGACAACAAAACTACTATAATTTTATGAATTTGTTTTTTGTTGTTGTTGTTGTTGTTGTTTAAATTGTTTTCTCTCTACATATTAAAGAAGATGTGAAGAAGGTGGCTAGAGATTAGAAAACCACAACTTTTTCATCAAATAAAGCATGAGCATGATGAGACTATTGTTCTGCATGGTACTCTAACGAATAAAAAATAAAAATTGCCATTTTAAAATGCCTCCTACAGACAAACTACTATATTTATGACAGAAAAAAATGCAGAGAAATTCGGTATGTATTCTTACGTAATTTGAACAAATCTATGCAATTCTGCAATAACGCGATTGCTTAGCTGTTACACAGAAGATGTTTCAGCAGTTTTAGTCGGTTTCAGTATATCCTTTTTACAAAAGCTGAGGTCGATTTGTGAGTTTTGGTGTTAGACTCAAAATTCGACAAAAATGTTTTGGTATATGAACGCATCATGGGATTTTAATGGCAATTTCATTTTTAAAACATGAACAAATGATGCGTCTTAATGCGTTTCAAATTTGAACTGTGAACTCCAATTCATAGTCTCAGTAATTCGACTCCAAGAACAGGCCCATTTTACAAAATTACTTTTTATAGATGTCTGCCCTTTACCTCTCAAGCAGTTAGGACCAAAACTGTGGTGGAAATCGCACTGCTTTAAATTTTCATTTTTTCACTGCTACTTGAAAATATCAGCACTGTTCATTTGTTGTTATAAAACATAAATAGTCTCTAAAGTGTCAATAAAATAAAAAAAAAATATCCCACAAAAACTTACTATTGTTTACATGTTGATTTTAATGTGATAACCTATGAAAGCGTCCCTTTTATATATCAATAAACTACAGTCAGGTACACTTTTAGCGGTGTAACATAAAAACTGTTGACATGTGTAGAGGTTTATAAAGTTTTTTTCATAATAAACGAACAAGTTTCTTAGAAAGTATCACATATATCGATTCCAATTGGAATTAGCTTTTCAGGTTTGTATTTTTTTTAAAGATATCTAAGGTTTAAAAAAATATTTGAAGCCGTCAAAAGTTGCGACTCGGATTCTTGTCGCTGGCATATAGACATAGACGGAAAATTTTCCGCATTGATTTGAATGCTAACTGGGTTGTGCGCGAAGGGTTGACATCTTATATATAGAAAAGCCCTTGTTGCGCACAATTAGTTGGGCTATCCAATTCCATGCGGAGAAATTAACAGTTTTGATCGGTGTAGTTAGAACATAGGCTAAGTGTATGTAACTTACTTTCTTAGTAAGATTTAAGATAAGACTGTTCAATAAACTATTTTGATATGTGGACCATCTTTTGCATTAAAAATTACATTTTTGTTGAGCTTGAATGTCTTTCTCATGGAAGAACCAGAAAGCAATTTAAGTTGGCGAAAGGGTATTCTGATGTGTCTAATAAAATATCTGGCATATCGATCTATAGATAGATACTTTATAGATACATTAGTCTCAATAATTCGACTGCAAGAACAGACCCATTATCATACGGACATTTTCGTTGCCTGTTCTTTACGTCTCAAGCAGTTACGATCAAAACTGTGGTGGAAATCGACCCGATTTAAATTATGTTATTTTTCACTCCCACATGAAAATTCTAACAATGGTATGTTCAAGTGTGGTTATAACAATAAATTATGATGAAAGTAACAATAAAATGACGAATATTCCACAAAATAACTTGTTAAACCTACCACGTTATATGCAGTTTACATGTTGATACGAAATCCAGATAACCAATGAAAACGTTTCTTTTTATTCAAACATATTTTTACAATGCAGGAGGCTGTACGCTTCGAAAAACTCATAACGTACTCTTATTTTCTTATTTGTCATGTTCGATGGTTGTCAAAGTTATTTTTTCATCTATTTAGATACCCGCCCCGCTATATTAAGTTTCGATCGCACCTTTAATAATGTTGTGTATATTACCTTGTTAATTATTTGCAGATTACTTTCTTTTATTCATCAAACCTTTATTTTATAAGTTGCTTTGTATTTACCGTAGCAAGAATTTCCGCAGTACCTATTTCAAGCTGGTAAGGTGAAGTTTATTGATAAACGTGAGTCAGGTAAACTTTAAGCGATGTAATCGAAATCTGTTGACCTGGGTGTAGGTTTAAATGAGTTTTGCATAAAAAACGAAACCGTTATTTATGAAGGATTACATATAATGATTCTACTTGAATGTTGCTTTTCAGGTATGTAAATTTTTTAACGATACATATGGTTTAAGATGCTTTATGGAGCCGTCAAAGTCGCCAAAGTTGCGATTCAAATTCTGATCGCTAGCATATAAACATAGAAGGAAAATTTTCCGCATTGATTTGAATAGTAACTGGGTTGTGCGCGAAGAGCGACAATCATATATATAGAAAAGCTCTTCTATTGCGCACAATTAGTTGGGCTATAGATACATGTACCTATGCAACATAATTTTGAGAATAGATATTCGAAATTTAGCCACTAAAGATTTTATGTCTGAAGATTTTAGCTCAATCTGTGATTAGGCATATTCATTCAAGCAACAATATTAAGAGCTTATATACTATATACATTTTACAGCAATGAAATGTCTAAAAAATACTCAATAACTCTGTTTCTAACTTCTGCACAAAACAGTCGAATTCTGTAAATCACCAGTTGGGGACTTAGTTATTATAACGAAAGAAAGATAGTACATAACATGTGCGTTAATGATACTCTATGTTTGCTTTATAAGTAGAACCGCGACATTACATTTGTTACTGATGATTTCCGTTCATAATCGTTAGCTTCTGTGGTCTGGTTTGGGACTGGTTCGGTGTAAATTACAAAAGATGGCAGCGCCCAAGGTAGAGAAAATATACATTTAGGAAAAGTCTTGATTTTCAATAAATTAAGCGATTTTTAATCCCATGAGATGAACCGAGACGTAGACTTTGATTATCTCGATCTAGACGACGACAGTGACAATGAGAATCCTGAAAGGTATGACGAAAACTTATACATAAGATTTACACATCCGTACCCAAAACGTTTCGTTACGTAAACATCACGCTGGCATAATTAAATATACACTCTTTCAAGCAGGTCATCATTGGTCAAAAAATGCAGAAATCACTAGTTTGTCACTGTTTTGAATGTAGTGAAGCGTTTGCCTTATTTTAAATACATTTCAACGTCAACTCGCAGCCAGGGAGGGAGACAGGACTTACAAAAATCCTGGTGACAGCAATTTGCTTCTTGTGTGGCCCCGCTTCAAGTATTAGAATTCCTGTTGTCCCAACCACACCTCACCATACTGGGGATCCGTGATACCAGCTGGACTCATTTGGCACTTGACTGTAACGTGTCATAACAGTAGTTTTCATGGACACAAAATATTGGTTATTTATTTGTTACTCCTGAACAGTCATTCTGTGATTATAATTGTGGGGAACTTGTACTGATTGTAATTGGTAGGCTTCCAGAGTTTCAAATGCTATTAGCACAGTTAATGTGGATTACATAAAATCACAGAAAACTCCAGATTGATCAGGAGCTTGATGCTCTGTTCCATCTATCACTTTTCTCCATAGCTGTCTTAATGCATCCTTTGGAGTTTAAGATCTTGAATTGTCCTTTTTAACCCTTTCCCGTACAGACACACCTTTATTGCTAGGGCGAACAGTTTAGATCCAGATCAGCCGGCACAACCGTGCCGTCTGATCAGGATCTAAACTGTTCGCTTTTTAATTTATTAGGTTATTCCTGACCAAAATGCGACCAGTGCAGATCCTGATCAGACGGCACGGATGTGCCGGCTGATCTGGATCTACACTGGTCGCACATGCGTAATAATGCGTATCTGTACAGGAAAGGGTTAATAGAATAGTTAAGAAAAATGACAAATGGTTACAAATCAAACACCTTTGTGATCCTAGGAGTTATACACCAGTCATCTAGCTATCATGACAAAATGCTGGTAACCAGCTGCTTTATCATAACTATAGACCTAAAACGATATGTTCTGCCTTCATTGTAAACCTTTTACTACATATGTTTTTTTTATGCCCCCCACAAAGTGGGAGTCATATAGAGTGCACTCGTCCATATGTACATCCCCCAAATCTTGTGGCATCAACTCCTCATTAACTATTGGGCAGATTTCTTTTAAACTTGCACAGATGAGCAAGATGAGGAAAATCAAGCAGGATGAGTAGATGATCGTAAAGAAAATATATTTTCCTGCAGCCATTTTTACCAGAGTTATGGCCCTTTGTTACAATTTATTTTATTTGTAGCAGTTGGGGCATCAGTGTCCTAGGACTCTTTCTAGTTGCATGTGTGAACAGTATTAGTGCATAGCAGCCGGCATATCGATGCTGTATGATCTGGATCTGCACTGTTTGCTTCTTTGTAGAAAATAACCTAATGTACCAGAAAGCTAACATTGTAGATCCTAATCTAGTGTTGTATCTAGGATTAAAGAGGGCATGGTGCTGTGAAAAAAGGGCAGGGTGCTGTCAAAAAGGGGCAGGGGCAAATTGCTAGCAAAAGGGCAATTTTCAGCATACTTAAACTTAAGTTGTTGTTGTAGTGTTTTGTTGTTTGTTTTGGGGTGGGGTGGGGGTTGGTAAATAGGTGAGCATGCTTTTTCAAACAAATCTGAATCAATGAATTATCATGTGACAACAGAACAGCCCGAGTACAATATCTTGTTTAAATTGAAAGTGTATCCTTAGTTCTGTCTGTCACTTAGTCAAGTTAGTGATACTTTGTGATATTGTGGTGAGATTTAGGCCGATTTATGTGATAGTCAAAATTTATAAGTTACTTACAAAAATTATAAAACCTTAAAATAATTTTTTTAATGTATCCAAAATTATTGCTGTCTGAAATTGCTTACACTTTCACCGGTTGTAATTTCTAATGAAATTTAAATTGTACATGATGAAAATGAAAGTTTATCAAGAGAACTAGATGTTTCCTCGAGTTTTCCTTTTAATTGGAGCAGTTTTAAGACATCAAAGTATCAAAATCAAACTTACTAGAAAATAGAAACATTGGCAAAAAGTCGTACAATTTCCATTTTGAAAGTGAGCATTTTTTTCATAATTTTTAGCTCGACTATTCGAAGAATAGGGGAGCTATCCTACTCACCCCGGTGTCGGCGTCGGCGTCGGCGGCTCCGTCCGTTAAACCAAATATGCACTTTGGTCCATAACTTAAAAACTACTTATGATATCAACTTCAAACTTGAAATATATATTCACCATCAAATTCTACATCATTACCAACAAGACCCATAACTCTGCTACAAATATTTTTTAAGTAATGCCCCTTTTTCACTTAAATTTTGCGTTAAGGAAAATATGCACTTTGGTCCATAACTTATAAACTACTGGAGATATCAACTTGAAATTTGGAATATATATTCACCATCAAATTCTACATCATTACCAACAAGACCCATAACTCTGCTGTCAATATATTTCAAGTTATGCCCCTTTTTTCTTATATTTTGTGTTAAGCAAAATATGCATTTTGCCCATAACTTCAAAACTACTTGAGATATTGCCTTGAAACTTGAAATATATTTTCACCATCAAAATCTACATCATAACCAACAAGACCCACAACCCTGCTTTCAATATTTTTCAAATTATGCCCCTTTTCCACTTACATTTTGTGTTAAGCAAAATATACACTTGGCCCTTAACTTCATTATTAATGGAGGGATTTCAAAATAACTTGGCACAAATGTTCACCATGACAAGGCGGTGTGTCGCGTACAATACCTATGCCTGTAGGTCGAAGGTCAAGGTCACTGTTACAAAAAATAGAATTTTCTTGTCCGGGCTGTAACTTTGTTATGAATGGAGGGATTTCAATATAACTTGACACAAATGTTCACAATGACAAGGCTGTGTGTCCGCACAATACCCATGGCTGTAGATCCAAGGTCAAGGTGACTGTTACTAAAAATAGAATTTTCTTGTCCAGGCTGTAACTTTGTTTTGAATGGAGGGATTTCGAAATAACTTGACACAAATGTTCACTATGACAGGGTGGTGTGTCGCGTACCATGCCCATGCCTGTAGGTCAAAGGTCAAGGTCAATCTTACAAAAAATAGAATTCTCTTGTCCGTGCTGTTACTTTGTTATGAATGGAGGGATTTCAAAATAACTTTGCACAAACGTTCACTATGACAAGGCAGTGTGTCCACACAATACCCAAGCCTGAAGGTCCAGGTCACTGTTACTTAAAACAGAATTTTCTTGTCCGGGATGTAACTTCATTATAAATGGACGGATTTCAAAATAACTTGGCACAATTGTTCACAATGACAGGGTGTTGTATCCCATACCATGACCATGCCTGTAGGTCAAGGTCACTGTTACTAAAAATAGAATTCTCT